>CM046304.1:10000000-11200000 GCA_025267735.1 Mactra quadrangularis
GCGTTTTATATATTTATTTAATGTTTGCAGAAGTCTTAAGCAAAAACATGATACTTGACAATTATCAGCGTTCAATTTAGTAAAGGGGCTTTAACGTAGCTAGTGAACCACTGAATAGAAATATGCCACCATAGCATATAGATGAACAAATGATGTGTAAAAGGACATACCATCATCTTCGTACCCAGAGATTATCATAAAACAAGTTAGAGCGAGAATCTTGATGACCTCTTCGTACAAGAATGCCATATCATTATCGACGTTCCTGAATGTCGATATATACAATTATAAAGATTTGAGCATTTTGTAGGTAGTCGACACCGGTTGCCTTAAGCCAATCAAAATGATGCATTTGAGGTCACATGATAAAAAGTGGACGTCAAAATATGAAAATAAGGGGTGCGTGAATGGACTCGCCGACGCCATGTTCTTTTTACTCAAAGGCGGAGTTGTGATACACGACTAAACGTCGATTTAAAGCATTTTTGGAAATGCCAATACTTGTATAATAGTAGTGGTTGATATTTCACGGGCGCATTTGTATATATAGGTAGATCTGAGGGTCAATTGCATATGAGAAGGGTATGGGTAAAGTTAATATGTAAATGATAGATCGAGTCAGAAAAAGTACAGCAAGAACAACCCGATCACAAGTGAAGTATATAAGGCTCTACAGTGTGCAATAGAAATATATATGTATCACAGAAGTTTGGGTATTTTGTAATATTAAAAATACTCCAAAAAAGTGGGATTGAAGACTTTAAGTGAATAAATGAAGTAATACACGAAAGTGTTTAAAGTTTTAATGATCATACTAGAGTTAACTTAATTAGTTCTAAAATATACACGAGACCGTGCTAATGTTTCTTTATCATATACAAATACTTAAATATCATGGCCACAATGATAACTGGACGTAAATAGATTGACCGGAAGTTGTTATTGACTCTATAAAGGCTGTATGCCAATTTTATCCGGCCACTGACTGCCATTAAGTGATACACAAAGGTCATTGTTTCGATAAGATGGTGATTTTTAGACAATCCTATGCATTCACGTATTTACTGGTTCATTCAATTATTTGATTATATATTAATAATGTATATGTAGCAATGCAGCTTGGCAGGTCGCGCGCTGTAGAGAGATCGTGCAATCGCTTTCAAACTTTCAAAATGTTGTTCACAGACAAGGGTGAAAGGTTGTCATTAATAAAGACGACATTGTTGCACGATGCCGCGCTTTATATTATAACACTGCAACCCTCGAAAATGTGGTTCAGAATACAACAGGCGTTCGGGTTTAGATTCCTCCAAATATTCAGAACTGACTCCATAATGTCGGCATAGTGACTAGACGACCTGCCATTCGCGTTCAGATAATGCACAATCACATGCAAGCATGTCCACAAAGGACCAGAGATAACCTAACAGGGGCCCTTAACAACTGGACAACAGTAATTGTAATTGATAAGTCTTAGTCCCCTATTGACTTTACGTACCCACGCTATGAGAACGACCAGCGAACGGTTTACACGAGTATGCATCATTATTCATGATCGGTATGGTGGGAGATGCAGAGGGAGACCAATTTGTACATCGTCGACAACGATACACTAGCAGCTGAAAGATACGTCTATGAGATCTTGGTGGTATACGTAAATTCATTTTATTATAGGTACAAAAGATATATGTTTACACAGACGTGTGCACGAGATCCTTGAGAAATGGAATTACACGTTGAAACAAAATATCTATATAATTGCTGATACATGGAGAATTTTTAAAATCGTCATGTCGTGAAAATCGAACGGACATATTAAGAACATAGTTGTGTTATGGACTCTTTAGATGAGGTACTGATACAGCCAGTAAAAGTAACAATATCTAATTTACTCGATCTTGAATGTGATAAGTTGTACTACTTTTGATCAACTGAATAAAATAAAGAGAAAGAATATTTGTAAAATTCAAAAGAACAAAAGACATTTACAAATCACATTAAGAGAGAAAAACACTTAAATCTATAATACTTAAACAAAAATAAAGTTAAAAATGTGGTGAGACTCGAACCCACAGTCGACAAAAGTCAAGTTATCACTGTTCTGCACACTTAACTTCTTGGCTATCGTGCATTAAGTAAACTTCTGCTGTAATTAGACTACATAAACAAATCACGATTCGTAAAATAAGATGCACATCCTCAACAATGGTATGAGCGACCTTTGGAAAATCACAGGTCGTTGTCGAACTAGAATTGTCAATCCCATTGTTCGAGGACAGGTCACTAAACAGTAAACATAGATGGGTCACCTTAGCCACATTTCGCTCAATAGACAACCTATTCGCCTTTACACAGTGAATACGTGCTTTGATAGTCATGGCCTGGAAAGAACAAGTCATAAATAAGCGTCATAGCAATAAACTTTCAGTTGAGCTACTCGAACGTAAAATGATAAGGAAGTTATATATGTAACTGCGCAAATTTCAAGAACTTATTTCTTATTTTATTGGTTAATCTTTTTTATACAAAGTATGTATGATTTTAAACTTCGACGTGGGAACCTTCGCGCTGTTATGCTCCGATTTCAACCACAATGTGGAAAAAGTTTCAGTCTCATATCCTTATACTTAGTTCCCCCCTCAAAACCCTCTATGCAATTAACATATCAGCCAAAATTAATACTTCAAAGTTTACCCAAATTAAACGATCGTTTCCTTTATGAAACATATAAGTCATTATGTGGTCAAAAGTGACCGCAAGGGATCTATGGGCGTGATGTACACGTGCGGTGTAACATGATGACGTCTCGGCACCTGGTATTGTAACTGAGAGTAGCATTCAGTGTAAACACTGTTTGATATGTTAAATACTTTAACATTATATTGCATTTATCTGTTATGATAGCTAATCAAGCAACAAGTATGGTGGGTCAGACGCCCCAAGTAGAATTTTCAAAATTCGCCCCTTAAACCAAGTAATAAATATTCAAAATTACTTTTGATATTGGCGTAATATGCCTATATAACTACATGTAGTCTGATGTTTTGGAGAGAATTCGGACGCCTCATAATTTATTTTACAACATTGAATCTCATTATTAAATTCAGACCCTGTCCATGAGAAAATATAGATCCACCCTTGAATAACGAACTTTGTATACATGCTTAAGTAAAACGTTGATTTTAGCCACGTAAGTTCAAAGAACATTGAACTTTTACGTACAGTAACTGAAGGACTTCCTTCACTGAAGTACATTGTAACTAAGACAATAGATAATACAAGGATTGTGATACAAGCATTCTCGTTCCCAGAGTCTAGTAGGATTCTTAATACTAGAGGCCAATAACTCGATGATATCATAATTGAAATTCTTGTCGTACATCAATATCACTATTTGGCCTCTGTGTGAAACTATCTCAACGATAGTGTTGATTCTTTACATCAGATTCTGGATGTTTAAAAGTCCACAGTGTGAATGTGTTTCACGTCGTTGTCGAGGCAGTCAATTGTTCAGAATCATACCATAGAAGTATGGGTCAGTGGCTAATGTAGTATTCCATATACATGTACTATTGTATAGAACGTGGTCCAGACCTTGGTCACTAAATGGATCACTGATGTCTAGTGTTCATCAGTATTTATTCTATCATTTTCGTATTTAGTTTTTTTGTAAAAAAATTATTTTGATAATTTTTGATCATTTATTCATAAATTATGCATATAATTGTCAAGCGCTTTTGAGCATATTTTTCCATATGATTTCAGCGCTATTCAGATGTGGTATATAATAATAATAATCATATAATAATAATCTAAAACTGCTTACTAAAATAAATAAGTCAGCATTTATAGCCTTTCTAAATATTATTACCTGTAGTAATTTGTATCTAACCAAATCTTGACATACATGAATTCATGTGTGTTACTAAAAGATGGGTGCATCTCATCAGGGCTTTTTCAGTCTATCTCATGGGGCCGAATATGGGCCCCATTCCCAATGCCAAATAACAACCATTTTTCCCAATTTCAAGAAAAAAATTCCCAATCTTGTAAAATAATTTCCTTTGAACAGGATGTCTTTCGCCTTTACAAAAGAAACCATGAGATTTCATATAAAATAATAAATACATAAAATTCCCAATTGGGTTGATTTATCGATATTATTTTCCTAATTCAGACTATTTTGTATTTACAGCATTAAAAATTCCCAATTTGGGCAAGGCCTTTTTCCCAAAACCCCCTGAAAAAGCCCTGCTCATTCATGAATAAACCTAACATAGTTATTTAACACATACTTCTCTTGTCTACATTCTCTTATACAGTTATGAATTACTTAACTAAATTGTGCAATTCTGTGGTTATTTCTCTCACCGACATTCTCGAGTTAAAACAGTTAACCATGTTGAACTGGTAGCATTAAGATAGCAAGTTCAATGTAGGTTTAATAAGAAACATCTTCAAAGACATTCAGCACTATGCAGGATTAATTTTGTTTGAAGTGTAGACCGTCATATTCACTGTTCAGTCATACCATCAGGACCATAGTTCATACCACAGCAAATGTATAAACTATAATCTATTAGCATAGTGAGTCACCGATAATTCACAGAGTTTATAGTCAGCAGATACTGTCCATGCTATGCACCAATGGTACCATATCTTTAATCCATATCTCTATACCCAAAGGGAATTTCATTGGATAGGTTTGGTAGAGCAAATTGTAGTGCTAAAAAATATAGGTCATATATTGGCTTAGACAGCTGCACCAAAAAAGAACGATTATACTTACTTTGTCGCTGTTAGTTTATGACTTTCATTATCCACAGTGCCACAGTGACCTATTTTTCTTGTATTATTGTTTTGTTCAGATGTATCCTGTAATTTGCAAGACTTCATGTATTTCAATAAACTTAAAACACACAAACAAAGACCCAACAGTGAGACTCTATGTTCACATCACATACATTGTTGATCTTTAGATTAAATTTTATAGAAAATTTGCAATAGAGTGAACTGAGGGGGACAAGCCAATATTATATCATATTAAAATGTCAGCATAAGACCTCTTCACAATGTGGAACGAAAAAATAAACAATAAAAGATATTGGCATATAAACATGTTCCCATTTATTCTATTAATACATCAGAATTAACAAAAGCACAGTAAATAAATGTTTAATTAGTTGAGATCATTCTGCAAAATGGTGTAATTAACAGTAACTGTAATTCTTATATAATGAAAGAAGCATTAATGTGGAGAGAACGTCAAGTGTTACTCACTTCTATCAATGAAATAGTGAGTAAACTAACCATCCCCATAAATAAATCCAAAACATTACAACCAAAAGTATAATATATTCTAAAACAACATTGTAAATGTTAATTAAATTAAAATCATCAAATATTCTTGTTTGTTTGTTGGGTTTAACGCCGTAGCAACACATAGTATAGGTCATATAATGGCAGTCAGTCAACCTACTCACTGTTCCTGGAAAGGCTAAATCTCTGTAAGCACATACTTTGTCAGTGACTGACAACTGCCCTACATAATTAAAAATCATTGGTAGGAAGGAGAATGAAAACTTATATAATATGATATATCATTCAGCAAAACTGTTGTTCATTTAATGATGAGAACACAATCTACTACATACCATATATTCTGGCTGCACATTTTTATCATGTATCATAATTATGTAATTCTAAACATAATCAAGTTTTTTGTTGACAAATGTTTAAGTTCAATGTCACAGTTGACATTGGTATTACCAAATTTCTTCTACTGTTGTCATTAGAATATGAGACCAATAAAATAAATACATTTTGAAGTTAATGTCAGTCAATTTAAGCTTTAAATGGCCAATTGGTATACAATGATATTATTTAGGTACAGTAAAGTTCTACTTGTAAGACCATCAAAATTGATAGTTCTAATATTATATATAGGAACCTTTTTCTCCTCAAATTCAGCCAATGGGACTACAAAATCTTCAAAACTCACATGATTTTGCAATAAAGAAGGTGGTTTTCATAGCAGAATTTTACTGTATATTTAATAAGTAACCAAATATCGCTTGATCGTTACTAACATGTTTTATTGGTCAAATTTTAACCTACACATTCTGACCCAACTACCATAAAACTTATAGACATGGTAGACATAGCTAGATATTTTAACTACACCATCTGTAACTTTCTAAATACTTGCAATATGTGTTGAAAGCAAGATTAAAGATGCTGTTTCAATGTTGTACACATTGATAATCATGGATCAAACCTCATAAAAAAATGTTCAAAATTTTCCCTTCATTACTGTAAGTGAACACAATCTGTTTTAATACAATTATTTCATAGATGTACATGTATATCAGAAAAGTGACATGTACTGGTTAAGTATCTTCTCCAACGGCTGCAGGTCTCATATTTTCTCTAGCAAGTTTTCTACCAAGATATCTAGCCCTAGCATCTTGTATATCACTTTCTGTAGATTTTCTTGCATACTTGGATTTCTGTTCAACATTTTTCACTGAATTATTATCAGTTTCATGTAAAGCAGTATTATTATCATTGTTCTTTACAGATTTTTTATCATGTCTGTCAAACATTTCATTATCATTAAATTCATCTGAAACTTTTCTCTTTTCTTTCCTATCATGTGACCTTGACCTAGTTCTTTGTGTTTTTTGTTTACTTTGTTGTTCACTTGACCTATCTCTAGATCTGCTTCTATGACGTCTGGACTTATTGTCAACACTTTCTTTTCTTTCATTTTTACCAAGTTTGTTATATCTAGAGTCAGGTGATCTTTTCTCACTATCATACTTTGACCTTTTATCATCAGACAGTGACCTTGACCTTTTTCTTCTTTTGTCATTTGACCTTGATCTTTCATGTCTATTTTTAGCATTTGACCTTGACTTAGTATTTCTACTTTCCTCAGAATCATCACTGTTGTTACTATCTCTTCTTGTACGATACTGTTTTCCATGAGAATCCTTTTTAAAAGTCTTTCTTTCTTCTTCAGATGAATCATTAACTTCTTTCAAAGTTCTCTCTCTGAAATATGTAATCAATGAGTGAAATTAGAGCTGTCATCAATTCCAATGATATCGCTGTATCGTTGATATTTATTTTCTGATCAATAATCAATATGCATTTTGAAATATCGATAATTAAGCCTACAAAGGTAAATAGATTAAAGTCAGTCTTAAGGGTCAAATTTATGAGACAAATCTTCCATCGTAAGCGCTGTCCTAATATTAACAGTTAGGTCTAAAACATTGACGGCACCCCCATTGAGGAAATAGCTCTAGACAACAGAAGGTATAACATTCATGACAAAT
Source organism: Mactra quadrangularis (assembly GCA_025267735.1). NCBI lineage: Eukaryota > Metazoa > Mollusca > Bivalvia > Venerida > Mactridae > Mactra > Mactra quadrangularis. The sequence continues at coordinate 10,007,344 of CM046304.1, forward strand.
ATACATCTATTATAAGTTTATGCCAACATAAATGGTCTATATAGTACTGCAGTGAAGGTATCGATATATATTGGTGTATAGTCAATATCTATTTCTCGATACATCCACATCGTCAATTCACTTTAAGCCCAATCAATGACAGCTCTAAGTGAAATAAGAGATGTTGGGTGTGATGTTTTTCAATAATTTTACAGCGAAATTATTTATTTATACTGGAATGATTTGAGCACGAACAGCATTTATTTAATATTAAAAACTTTTCAAACTTTTTGTTTAAAACATTTATTCATTACTTTCAACAAATAAATTTAATGATAAGGGACAGTACATGTTCTGTTTTTTTTTAAACAGAATAAGAAACAAATAGTCAATCAAACATTGTTTGTTGACATGTGCATCATCTTTTTATAACAAAATATCAAGACACCAATATCACCATCAAAATATCATCAGGCTATATACTTACCAGAACAAACAAACAGCTTATAATCAAACAAAATCTTTGCTGATTCAGGTTAGGCCACAAAACTTATTCAAATATATATAACAAGGTACAGTCAGATATTATATCTATAAGCCAGTCTGTTATACATGTATGGAACATTATAACAAAATGATAAACTACATCATAACCAAAGTTTTATCATATAACTAAAATATTACCTAGTAGTCTTGTTAGATTTTCTTTCTGAATCAGAAACATCATCATTAGATTTGTCATCTTTGCTGAAATGTAAAATAGATATAATCTCATTTTCTCAAAATTATGAAATCTTTTCTAATGTTTAGAACTGTCTTATCCAGTAAATAGTTTTCAAATATCTATCTGATTAACAATATTAACATTATCTCACGCATTTACAATAAGAGCATGTAACTATACAAGAAGAACAAAAGACAGTTGTTCAAACACTTTTTAAAATGAAAAAAATGAGTTTATGTCAATCAAAATATTTGAGTATAAAATGTTAGTAACTTTCATTTTAACATTTTTGTCATCAAATAAAATATAGGCACAAGTTTAGTAAAGTAATGTATGAAGCTTTAAGCCACATTTCAAATAATTTTAGTATCAATGGAGTGGTCAGTCATACAACTTATTGTCCTTGGAGAAGCTTATATCTCTGGACCCAAGCTTTTTATCAGTACTAAGTACATACAATCATCAGTGACTGACAGCTGCTTTACTTGATACAAAATCTCGTGTCCCGAGGGGGTGCGGGTTCGAATCCCATCCGGGGAGGTTATACCCTTCCATGAAAATTAGACAATAATGTCAATTTTCCTCCATTGATTAGATAATATGGAGAAGTTTCCAGCCTCGTGGAAGGGTAGGTGAGTACTGGTTATAGACAAAGGTCCAGGAAAGCTAGGTTAGGTGCGCTGGATGCCATGAAATGACCTAAAATGTGTTGATACGGCATTAAATCCAATAAATAAATAAATAAATATAAATAAATAACTTGATACAAAACTTGGAGGGATAATGGTGGTAGAAAATATTTGATGATCAAACTAATTGAAACAGAAATGTATGTGGAAACCACATTAAAGCCAATTTTTCATCAAGATCTGACCAGAAATGACCGAGATATCCAACAAATTAAAAAATTTAACGCAAAAATTACAAAGGGAAATAATCCATAATTAAAACCAGGTAGAGTTGTGGTTACTTTCTAATTCTGTTCATTACATGGTACATGTATGTTATCATTGTATGAAGTTTTATAAAGATCTGACAATAAATGGCAGAAATATATGGTAAAAAAAACTTGTACGCAATTGTTTATGACACCAGACACCCGTCCACCAACCCAACCACACTCCCGCTTGACCGCCTGCCCAGGTTTCGCCAAACAATAAGCTGAATTTTTTCATTGAAAAATCTGGCTAAAAATGGTAGATTCTAAGAGCAAACAAACTCATGTTTCCTGGTTTTGTAGTGAGATAGGCTAACAACAGATCTAACCAAGAAGATTGAGAATTGTTTTCTTTAAACACTATTCTATAAATCTCTAAACTTAGTTAAACTTTAACAATAAGTGAAAAGACTGAAAATTGAAAATCAATAACTTGAATGCAAGAACTAACTAAGTAACAAACCTTTCTTCAGGTTTTGACATATCCTTAGTTTTCTCATGAAGTATATATCTATAAAACCCTGTCATGTCAGACTGCTTTGTCACATCTTGCTTAGCTGTAATGTATAAATACATGTTACTACATTTTTTTATTCTAAAACAAACAATATCTTATAAATTCTAGCCTACTGATGGCATAGAACAAATCTAAGTCCAGTATCTATTTTGATATAAATTTACTTGATATTAGCATCTCTTAGACTACAATATTCTAGTACCTGCTCACTTTTTAATCAGTTTCATTACGAAATTAAGAACCTGTAATAAATAACATTGTCATACTTGTTAATTATTTCCTTCTGGGTTAAGACACAAACCAGCTATTGACAACACATTCTCAGACATTAAATTGTTCTGGTCAAGTCTATATTTGTATATACCTAAAACAAGGCAAAATAAAGTTTTCAAAGCTTGAGATAAGACTTAGATTGAAACAGACCAGCCTAGTCAAGGTTCTATGATCAGCTACATGACAGTGTCTTCTTTACTACCATCTTTCTTCAACAAAAAATTCAATTTCATATTATTTCTAGTTACAGTGTATTTATAGTTTATGATGATTTACACCACTGCTTCAACATGTTTCTGTTTTATTACAGTACTGTCAATCCTCTTACTCATGTACCTGGACAGGGCTAGCTAATAAATACCTTAGTTTTTAACTAGTAGTAAGCACATAGTACAGACTACTGTCCTACTAGTCTAACTCTGAATGAGCTTACCAGTGGAGCTTTCCACAAAAAAATCTTACAATATTAATCATCGTAAGTAAAAAGCAAGAAGCATCAATAATACTGTCATTTTTTGGTTGAATCAATTCCTAACATTACGGAATTATGTAGAATATTGTACCTTTTTAATATCACATCATAATCATGTTTATTATCCTTCTGATTTAGTACTGCAAAATTATTAATTGACTAGGAATAACCTTTTGTAAGAATTTTTGTTAAAAGGTACACAGATAGGTAACTGTATTTCCTGTAGAATCATTACTCTTATTCAGGGATGGGTAGAGTACTGGATTTCTGTACTCGAGTAGTACTTGAGTATTTCAAATATTGTGCTCGTACTTTTGAGTATTGAGTACTGTTTTTTCCCAGTACATGAATAGAACTCGAGTATTGTTTTACCTTCTAGCTCTGCCTCTCTTTTTTCTCTTTCCTCTTCAGCTTGTCTTTCTTCCATTTTTTTCTTATATGCTGATGTAACAAACACTTCTTTATCAGCAAACTCATCACCTTCCAGTTCACGTTCTTTCTGTATCTTTCTTTCTTGACGTCTCTCATCTTCCTTTTGTCTTGTCTCACTCATCTTTAGTAGATGCTCTATATACTTAGGCTGTGAAAATAAAATTGACATGTTTACAGCTTTCACCTGGGGTCATTAGGTTTCTGATATTGATCCATCAATCTTTATTGGGAGTCTTTTACTCCACTTTGAGCAGACGACACAGGCTCAACAGAATTATACCACCCTTGCAGGTACCCATTTACACCTGGGTGAAGTGAAGCAAAAGCAGATTCATTATTTGCTCAAGGGAATACACAGTGTCCATGGTAGGGTTCGAGCCTTAGGGACCTTCCTAATTGTACATCCTACCACTGGACTTCTACTCCTACTGTGCATCATGGAGGTTTTTTTTACTAATTTACTTCTTCATTAATAACTGTTACCTTTTTATCAATAATTTTCTTTGACTTAGTTTTCTCTTCTTTTTTACCGACCATATCATCATATACATTATCATATTCAAACACACTAGGATCTTCAGCCAAAGCTTTATCAATATCAAGTTGAGTCTGAAATAAACAATGTAATTTACAGTTAAATTTATAACTATATGAAAATTAGGGGTGTAACGATTAACCGATATACCGATTAATATTGCAATACAACTTCTGATTGTTTTTAACTGGTTCGTTTTTCTCTGAACCGGTTTTTCTAGTTATGTTCCATACTGATTGATTTTATCAGAGTCTGAAATTTAAATGTTGGAATTAATGTCAAATGTGTTCGGAAACTTGAAATATTTTTCGTAAAGTGAGAGAATAAATATCTTTGAAAGTCCATTTAAAACCTTTTTTCTAACTTATTCAAACATTTGAATAATACGTGTAGATCATTTGAAAATACAATTATCTATGTGCAATGTTGATAAAATTAAGACAATGCACATGCATTAATTTATGCTATGCATGAATGCGCAAAGAACAATATGCATTGCAATATATTGCAATATGGGTTTCGTGTATTGCAATATATTGCAATGCGTCTTTTACCGTATTGTTACACCCCTAATGAAAATAATACTCAAAAAAAGAAAATTTTAGATATTTGTCATTTCATGACTGTTTGATATTGTGATTTTTTTAAGTTTTTACCAGTTTGATGCCACTGTGAAAAATGGTAATTCAAGGGCTGTTAGAAAAGTATCAAGAAACTTTTCTTAACTTTTATTTGTGCACAAATCATGATGAAACTTTAAACTCTGATACTTGAGGGAATTATCATCTGGCAGAAAAAAGTAAAACATTTATACTTGTGCATTACCTACAGTCACTATGGCAACATTGGGTGACAGAAAGTGAGGCAACTTAGTTTAATTGGGTAAACAATAACATATTTACCATTTTATAAAGACATACAAGAAGCGCCGCAATGCGACGAAACCAGGTTTTCAACGACCAAGTTTTGATGTGACAGGAATGAGAAATGAAAGATGGCAGTGCAGAAAAATGATGCTGTTATTTTGGTTGCATGCAGATCGTGATCTATGTAGGGTTAAGTAGAAACCATACAGGTTTAGTACTAAGGATATGGTGAAACACTGCAATAAATAAATAAAAGGGTACCACACATTTACAAATACAAAACAACATGGATACAAAGCATTCATTTGAAAGCAACAAAATCAATACATGCAAAATGAATCAATTACGTTGAAACTGAATTTCTATTTTAGCAACAGTGACCTTGACCTTGATCACAGACACCTGGGTAGCAAACCCAAGCTGCCTCTTGATATAAGCTACCCATACACCAAGTGTGATGTTAATAGGTCACAGCAAATCAAAGTTATTGAGCGGAAACTGAATTTCTATTTTTAGTGTCAGTGACCTTGACCACAGACACCTGGGTAGCAATCCCAAGCTGCCTCTTGATATAAGCTACCTATACACCAAGTTTGGTGCCAATAGGCCAAAGCAAACTAAAGTTATTGAGTGGAAACCAAAAGTTGACGTCTGACCGCCCACCCGCCGACTTCGCCATTACAATAACGTGGTTTTCGTTGAAAACGTGGTTAATAAAAATCTATTTCTGACCTAAAAAATTGACCAAATTGCACATACTAGAGCAATTGTATTCAATTAAGTTTTGTGAGCTTATGGAAAAACAAAATGTGTGATGATCTCTAAGTTAATGAATGCTTACTACAGAAGCACTATAAAGAAATCAAGCATATGAGTGGTACAATATATTTAACTAAGAGCTCCACTGAGGGGGAAAACAGGCTTGAAGATGGGTTAACTCGAAAAGATAGTATACAAGAAGGAAGGCAAGTAATAAAGGAGGAGTTGCTTGCAGAAGAAATCCCATGCAAGTATATATTTAAGCATTCTCATTCCCAGAGTCTAGTAGGATTCTCAATACTAGCCTCAGGCGCCACACAGCCAATTTCAGGAATGAAACGTCATAATTTTGGCCGATATCAACCAATCTGAATGCTTCGCAAACAGTTTCGCGACAAACGTCATCTGGCGCTTAACCTATCAACCAATCCAATTGTGGCTTACATAGCGCCTTCGTCTAAAGTTTAAAATAATGTTAGTTATTTCTGTGAACAAGGTGACACATAATCTAGGGTCTATCTACATAAACATGACAGAAGTCCTGCTGTTTTATGGCTTTAATCCTTTGAAGGTCCAATGAAGTGCGCAGTAGCAATATACACCAATTAAGAAAATAGTTGTTTGCTTTATGACAGTTAATTAATGCTAATTAATGATAGTATCAGGCGATTATTATACGGGATGACACGCTTCATTTAACAGATTAACTGTGGCTGTACTCGTAAACTATGTCAGGACTGAAACTTTTAATTGACCAGTGTTTAATAGCAATTGATAATGATCTTTGAAATTCGCCAACTTTTAGCTCAGGACAACAGCGCCGTTGATTAGGGATGAGGGTTGGAAGAATATTGTGTACTGAAGTGCATAAAAATGTTAATTATATACAGATTAAATATTTGTTTAATAAAATGAACAGAGTGTAAAGAAAATACACAATTCAAAAACATAATATAATGTTTTCTATTTTTGATGCCTAATGCTTGTTGCAATCCTTAAAAACATTAACTCATATAAACCATATAAAATGAAAGATATGTAAGTAACATTTTGACCAAAAATATCTAATTTAAAAGTATTAGATAACTTGGAAAGTGACAAATAGCCTCTTTTTAATAAAATGCATTGTAGATATAATGTTATAAGTTTATGTACGTTAAATTATAAATTTTAAATGGTTTGATTATTTTCGAATAGCAGTTTAGAATTATACGAAAATGAACTGACATTAGCTTAACTGTAAAACAAGTTTAATTGAAATTATGTTGTATGTAAATAATTTAATTAACTGCCGCTCGATCCACATTGCAATCAAGCTAGCTTCAAGACAAGAGAGTAAAATTCGTTCCTTTATACTTCTCTCCGACATTTTCTTATAATTAAACATATCGAAAATTCATATATTTACTTCTTGACTCACAGGAGATCTTCAATGACATTTTACACATGTAGTTGCAGTATGATAGGCCTACCGTCAGCTTGTTTGTTAACAGTCTTTTTTAAAATGGCCTCGTTTCGCGGAATTTTTGAGACGCGATTTTTTATTGGTGTGTAAAGAATATCGAATGCGCATGCGCGCACTCAAAATTAACCGTGTGGCCCCAGAGGCTAGTATTGAGAATCCTACTAGACTCTGGGTACGAGAATGATATTTAAGGGAAATAATCCAAAAGTAAATGATAAATTTGAATTATGTCCCCTTTATGCACATCTTGACATGTCAATGGAAATGTTCTAATATGAATTCATATTGTGAATACAAACCATACATTTGCTTACCTGTCTTTTGATAATATTTTTACTGTTTGATGTTTTACCATATTTTGATGTAACACCTTTACTCTTAGAAGTCTGAAAGATAAAAAAAACTATTAGGAATACTATTAGGATGAAAGTGCTTCAGTTGGCTAATGAACGTGGATATAATGACTTTAAAGCTTTGGCTGGTTGGTGTTCAAGCTTCATGAAGAGACATGATTTGTGCTTGAGACAAAGAACGCATATTGCTCAGAAATTACCCAAGGATGTGGATGAAAAAGTTACATCTTTTCACAGATTTGTTATTGATTTGAGAAAGGGACATGACTTTGATCTTGGTGCTATTGGAAATATGGATGAGACACCAGTATTCTTTGACATGCCGTGTAATCGCACAGTTGAATTAAAAGGTATTAAATCAGTCTCAGTGAAAACAACAGGAAACTAGAACTGCCACCAGTGGCGAAAATACCCCCGCAACAGCAACATTTCAAGATAAAAGCAAGTCAAGATTGTGGAAGTCCAAAAGGGTAAATGTTGTAAGAAGCATAAAAACCATAAAAAGAATAGGATGCAAATATCAAATTGGAAATAAACAGCAAATTACAGTGTAATTCACTATAGATTTATGAAAAAGCAAAATGAACAGAGTTGTCATATTTCAAATGATTTTTTACATGAAAATGAACACTATTTGGTCATTATGAATGTAAAGTGGAACAACAGACAAAGAGTGATCACATTTAAACTCATCATGAGTATGTTGTAACCAGAAGAGCAAAATGTAGAATGTGTTTGTAATTTTTTGATAAATAAGTAAAAAATAAGGCAATTGTAAAAATGGTAGTCAGCAATGTACACAATATAAATCAAACAATTAGTATTTACAATATCTTGTATCAAGAATTTCACAAATACCCCATAAGAAAGCTTAAATTACCGATCATTATTTTCACAGTAGTAAAGTTAAAATAATATCTAAAATCTCATGTAGCTATAACGAAATACGATGGGTTTTTTTCTCAACATTACAGAAAAAATCAAGATGGCTATTAGTTGGTCCATTGAAATACATAAAAAAATAATACATATAAAAATTTCATCAACAAAAATTTGTCAGCACAATTTTATCAAAATGAGGTGAGAAAAAAAGATGTTTGCTGTACAAGATATTAGAAAATACAACATGGCTGCCAGTCATTTTTTGCATGCTTTTTGCATTAATAAACCGTAAAATCCAATTAATCATTCAATAAATCAATCAGACTTCAGCAAGAAGAAATTGGTAATGAAATAAGCTTACTATACAGTTATTTAAACAAAGTCAAAATGGCTGCCAGTCTGCCATAATGAATTTGTATCCAGAGTAAATCCATGAACGAGTCAACTACATCAATAAAGACTTTGGGGCGAAATTTGGCTAAAATTGAGTAAAAAAAAAACCACATACACGTACTATACAGTAATTTAAATAAAAATTCAAAATGGCTGCCAGTCTGCCATAATGAATTTGTATCCAGAGTAAATCCATGAACGAGTCAACTACATCAATAAAGACTTTGGAGCGAAATTTGGCTAAAATTGAGTAAAAAAAAACACATACATGTACTATACAGTAATTTAAATAAAAATTCAAAATGGCTGCCAGTCTGCCATAATGAATTTGTATCCAGAGTAAATCCATGTACGAGTCAACTACATCAATAAAGACTTTAGAGCGAAATTTGGCTAAAATTGAGTAAAAAAAAAACCACATACACGTACTATACAGTAATTTAAATAAAAATTCAAAATGGCTGCCAGTCAGCCATATTGAATATAAATTGATGAAGAATAGTCATACTGATCAACTGTATCAGTGAGACCTTCTATGCAATTTCTTTTCAAAATATGTATGGTAATAAGTCAATATAAGACTGTATTAATTTTGAAAAAAGGATGACAGCCAGTCCGCCATTTTGAATTGGAATTGAGTTAAAGTGTATGTACACATCAACTGTGAACGCCTGTGCAAAATTCTATCTAAATTAGTTAAGAAAAAATCTGTTGAGAAATAAGCATACAGTAATTAAACTAAATTAAAAAGAATTCAAGATGGCCACAAGTCGGCCATTTAGAATTGGAATTGATATAACATGCATATAAACATCAACTGTAAACGCCTGTGCAAATTCTATAAAATAAGATAAGAAAAAAATCTATTGAGAAAAAAAGCAAACTATACAGTTATCTAATTAGATTTAAAATATATAACACAATTAAATATTTTAAACAAGTGAGATATGTTTCCATAGTTACATGAGTTTTGTATACACCATTAAATCATGGTATATAACAGCTTCTATTCAAATACATTAAGAAATAAACATACTACAAATGTATTAATTTTTTGGGACAGACCACATATCCAACCAACCAACCAACCAACCAACCAACCAACCAACCAACCAACCAACCAACCAACCAACCAACCAACCAACCAACCAACCAACCAACCAACCAACCAACCAACCAACCAACCAACCAACCAACCAACCAACCAACCAACCAACCAACCAACCAACCAACCAACCAACCAACCAACCAACCAACCAACCAACCAACCAACCAACCAACCAACCAACCAACCAACCAACCAACCAACCAACCAACCAACCAACCAACCAACCAACCAACCAACCACCAGGGTGATTCCAGTATACCCCCGAAAACTTCGTTTGCGGGGGTATAATGAGAAGGCTCATTTTACAGTGATTTTGTGTTGTTTGGTTGACGGTACAAAGTTAAAACCTTCAGTAGTATTTAAAAGGAAAACTATGCCCAAGGAGAAATTGCCTTCAGATTTAGTAGTTTTTGTCCAAGAGAAAGGTTGGGTGGATGAGAAGATAATGTTAAAGTGGTTAGATGAGGTGTGGTGCAAGCGCCCTGGCGCTTTGTTAAACAGAAAGTCACTAATGGTTTGGGATATGTTCAGAGCACATTTAGTGGAAAGTGTAAAACGTAAGATGAGAGAAAATCGTACTTATCAAGCAGTGATTCCTGGAGGTTGCACTTCGGTGTTACAGCCTCTTGATGTGTCGTTGAATAAACCCTTCAAAGTGAATATGCGTAAAAAGTGGAATACATGGATGATGAATGGAGATAAGTTGCTGACCAAAGCTGGAAATCTAAAGAGACCTAATTTACTGACAGTCTGTCAATGGATTGTGGAGTCATGGAATGAAATTTCTAGAGAAATGGTGATAAAGTCTTTCTTGAAGTGTGGAATATCCAATTCTATGAACGGCAATCAAGATGATGAGCTTTTCAGTGATTTTGTGTGTAGATGTGACGAAACTCCAGTGTCAGTTGGAGACAGTGATTCTGAGAGTGATGATGATCAGTGGGCTTATGATGATATTCTCACCAGTGAGGAATTTACAAAACTAATTGGGGAAAGTGATGATGAGGAGTTCGAAGGATTTTAATGTCAAATAGATTAACGAGAAAAATATACATGTAGTACAATAATTAGGGCTTTTTAAAATGTTATCTCGTGAATTTGCTATGCTATGGATTTAATTGCTCTCTTTTGTTTGATACTTGAAATGATAGGGCCAATACATTTAATTGGGGTAGACTGATAGTGTTGATTATGATTGACGTGTGAATACCTATTATGTACTATGAATGTGCTATGCTATTGGATTTATCACGCTTATTTGTTTGATACAGTGCCTTTATATTTAATTGATATATACTTATTGTGTTGATTATGTTTGTCATGTTATTATCAGTAATCTCGTTGTCGGCATGTAAAATAAAATGAAATAATTAGTAGTTAAAAATATTTTGTTTTTGTTTTTATCTTTTTGAACTCGCTTGAAACACAATGGCTAATTTGATGAAATTGATTTAAATTTCATTAATTTACTCATTTTATGCAGCGCGAATTTGAAAAATATAGGTCCCACCCATATTCTTTTCGAGAAGGAATGACGATATAACAACAGTCCATAACAAAGACAGCATTGTATTCATAACCAGTATTTTATTGTTGCAATATGATGAAGACTTTAGTCGATCCCTGTTTCACTAGACTTCGTGTAATACCGGGATGTATTGATGTTTATTATCCCTCATCGACTTAAATATATTCAACTGAAACAAACTCACAAGTAAACATTAAATAGCTGTTATATGGAAGTAGAATCAAATACATAAACTGGTTAGTCGATTCTGTCGTGCAAAATAGCCAAAAAATCGTCAGATTTGGCAAATTTTACTTGGCTTTTATGAAATTTACAATTTAAAATCTAAGGGTGGTGCGTCTTATAGGTGAGGGCGCCTTATATCCCAGTATATACGGTACTTAAAATAGAATTCAACGCACATGCTTATTTTTAAAAAAGTGGTTGCGTTATTTCATTGTCTAGTTTTCTGCAGTGGTTTTCTTGCGGAACCAATGAATATGCCTCATTAATTATTCATGATTACGAAATTTTCCTAACCAAATGGTCCCCTGTACAAAACCCAGTATAGTGGAGAAATGTATCGTGGGATAACTGACGATGAACTGAGGTTATTGGACATTTCAGTAGTGAGAAGATACCACAACACTCAACTAAAGTAGTTTATGAGGTTACAGGACAGATCAGCAGGGGAGCACGGGGTGACTAGGGGGAAGTAGTAGCCTTCTGTGTCCGAACTTCAGCACCGTATTTCAGCAAGGAAAGATACACATGCTTATTTGAATGTGATGATGACAAAAGAATGGATACAGATGTGTAAAGTTAGTGTAATTTGACAGTGATTCGAAGTGGCTAATGAGGTAAAAATGCATACTATTTGTGTTGTTTTTGCTGCAACATTCGATGATTTGTAGCAATGATTGAAGGGCAGTAAAGAAATGTTGTAATTGTATTTCTAAATAGCAGCCACTTATCTTTTTTGCTTGACAAGTTGATATGTTAACATGGATTTTAAAACAAGAGCTGTCAGAGGAGACAGCATGCTCGACTTAGTAAGTGTTTGTCACAGGAGATGTGGTTGATGATAAGGAACATACATATTTTAAAATTTGAAAATATAACCTTAACAAATTCAAAGAAAAAAAAAAGAAATAAATAGAAAACTATAAGTTCAAGGGGGATAACTCTGAAAAAATGTATAAGGAGTTATGAATCTTGTCACATGAGATGTGGTTGATAATAAGGAACATATATCTAAAGTTTGAAGTCAATACCTGAAGAAATAAAACAGTTGCAGTAAAAACAAACATTTTTTAAAGAAAACTCTAATTTCAAGGGGAGATAATTCTGAAAAAAATATATTTGGAGTTATGAACCTTGTCACATGAGATGTGGTTGATAATAAGGAACATATATTTAAAGTCAATACCTAAAGAAATAAAACAGTTGCAGTAAAAACAAATATTTATTAAAGAAAACTATAAGTTCAAGGGGGATAACTTTGAAAATAATGTATATGGAGTTATGAACCTTGTCACATGAGATGTGGTTGATAATAAGGAACATATATTTAAAGTTTGAAATCAATATCTAAAGAAATAAAACAGTTGCAGTAAAAACAAACATTTTTTAAAGAAAACTCTAAGTTCAAGGGGAGATAATTCTGAAAAAAATGCATTCGGAGTTATGGACCATGTCACATGAGATGTGGTTGATAGAAAGGAACATATATTTAAAGTTTGAAGTTAATATCTTAAGAAATAACAAAGATACAGAAGAAAGTATTTTACTGCACAAAAACTTTAATCTGTGCACAAAAACTTCAATCAGTTCAAGGGGAGATAATTCTTCAAAAAATGTGTTTGGAGTTATGGACCTTGTCACATGAGATGTGGTTGATAGTAAGGAACATATATTTAAAGTTTGAAGTTAATATCTTAAGAAATAACAAAGATATAGAAGAAAATATTTTACTGCACAAAAACTTTAATCAGAAGTGTGGACGCGGACGCGGACGCGGACGCCGACGCCGACGCTGGGGCGAGTAGGAGAGCTCTACATTACTTCGTAAAGTCGAGCTAAAAATCATGAAACTCTAAGACATGTCTCTAGCTTCTTGGTTCCAGTGAGGCTCACCCTAACCAGTCACAACAGCCTAAAGGTTAGGCCTCAGAACTGTCAGAAAAAGAATCAGTAAAGAAAAAGTTCACTAGGTCTCTAAATCATCCTTCTTCTGATTGGTACATTCAAAACAAACAGGGTCTGTGGCATTGTAAATTATGTACACAGGAAAAGGCAACAACGCATATGTTGAGAGACACAAAAACAACAAATCATGGCAGACATGCCAGGGCTTGAATTAGACCCGAGACCTCGCCGTCGGGTTTTGACGCACGAAAATTCCAAAATACCCCTTTTTGACCCGCGATCAAAATCGCCCGTGCGTCAATTTGACCCGCGTATATTTTGCCTTCAAGAGTCAATGTTGAATCGAGAACCCTTGATAGACATGCAATTAAGAAGCCTGATCACGTCAAACTTGCTAGTGCTCCCATCCTGGTGCAGATGAGAAAACTGTGAAAGATGTAATTGAAATTAATGGAGCCAAAAAATCAAGTGATTCAATTGAACAATTCAAATCCAAGGTCGGTGAAGTATACAAACTGGACGTGATTTCATAGTTTAAAATCTTACAGGAGAATGTCAATGTTTATTACATTAAAACTTATTCTCAATCTTAGTAATTTACGTTATGGCATAAAAAAGCTAAATAATCTGTTCTTGGTTTAACATATGCAAGTGCTACCCAAGTATTTAATTTACGTTATTACATGATTTTATGCAGCAGAAAGTTATATTTCAATTTCTTTTATAGTTTATTTGCAAAAAAATACAATCAATTATGAACTAAATCTTATGGTTTGTTACCATCCTTGTACACCCATTATATAGTGCTGACATCTTATTGCAGAAAAGTGTGCTACACAGCTTGAATGATATTGTTGTTAGTAAACATAATTTCAATTTATAGCTAAATATTTGTCAGTACCCTAACCTAGTAAAAAAACACCAATATATTTGAGTATGGAATGTCAACTATAAATTAAGGATTTTTTGTTACATTTTCAGGAAGCTCAAATACGTACTGCTTACTTCGTTGTGAAGAATAACATTCCTCAGAATAACCATAACAAGTTAATTGAACTACAAGTTGACAATGGATGTACTGCTTTACAGAATGAGAAAATGATATATAAGAGCCACCAAGTACATGATGAAATGATAGATGTAATTAATGATCACATACATGATTTAATAAGACAAGACATCATTAACAGTGAATTTGTTGGTATAATTATTGATGAAACCACTGATATTACTGACATGTACTAGCTGTGAGATTATAATTTTATATCTAGAACATGGCTAATGTTACAGAATCCCTATTCAACATTTTTATACTGGCTTAAAGATACAGTTTCTTGGAATCTAGCTGGACATTGTACCATTCTGCAGCGATTTCTTATGCATTCTCTTTCTTATATTTTCAGCAAACCAGCACTTAGATGCACTGCATTGCAGTGGACTACATTAGAAGCTTAGCAGCCAATGCATAAACTGCTTGAAGCTAAGCTGAACAAAAATGATGACTTGGCTACCAGTTTGTTAATAAACTGCACATTTCATACTAAAATGTGAACTTCCAAAGACAAGAAGAAACATATGGTTAACTATGCAACCAATCTCAGAGTTAACTTTTCTGTGTCTGATTACTTAACCTACACATTAAGCCTAAGTGTGACTGAACTGCCAAGTGCCTTAGAAAGTGTTATTCTTTATGAGAACTTAAAGAGACTTTCAATGTACACACAGCATGTTACCAGTGATGGACTTGATTGCTGTGTGCTGTCAAATTTCAAATTGTCAAAGGGATCAGCAAATTCAGAAAATATTGTGACGTGGTTGTAAGTGAACTTCGTGAAAAAGGTTTGAATATAAAAAATATTAGACTGATGGGATGAGTGAACAGTGGAGTGGTTAAACGGTTGCAAGAGCCTAGCCAATCACCAATAGGTGTACATTATTTAGCACACAGGGTTGCACTGGCCACCTCACAAACAGCAAAACTAATACCGGAAATGAATTAATATTCTCGCACAGTGATGAACATTTTCAGATAAGACTTCTTCTTTGAGATCCAATAGACTTAGACTAATCCAATCACATGTATCTCAATATGCCTAAACTAAAATATGCAGAAATAAACTCAATATGTTGGATCATTATGGCACATTCTGTTGAAGTCATTAATAGAACTAATCCAGCACTCCTTATGGCACTAAAGAGAGAAGCATTAGTTGATGCTGCTTCAATAGCATTACTTCAAGAAGTGCTTCAGTTTCAGTTCATTGCACTTGCACATTGAATTATGAATATGATGTTGTTCATGACAAGCCTTTCAAAAAAATGCTAAGTGAAACTGTGGATTTAAGTTTAGTGAAGCCATTTGTCCCCAGTGTTAGTTAAATGATCTTTTGGAAGTTGATGGTGTGGTTACAACAAGGCTTGAGAGCTTTGCTAACATTGAAAATAACAAAGTAATATATTTGTGACTTGTCAGTCTGATTATTAAACTGTGAAAAGAAGCATTGAGGAAAATTATCAGTTCCACATTGATAGTGAATCAGAATGTGATGAGAATGAAGATGTGTAGTTGATGATAATGAAGATGTAGAGTTTTCTCTAGAACTTCTCTATTATGAAAAACAAAGAGGTGCTGTGGACAAGGTAGCTAAATGGATTATTGATAAGCTTGTTTGAAATATAAATTACAGATTTTGTTACAATAAAATGTTGGAAGCTATGTGCATCTTAATAACACGAAATATTTCAGCAGCTGTAAGGATCACAAAGTATAGACTGAGTAAAATAGATATTTTAGAAGATCATTTAGCCTCATTTTAGCCATCAAAGGACAATCTAAAATTGGAGTTTCAAAACTATAAAAAACTTATGAAAGGATGTTATCAGGAAGTAGCTATGCCAGCTATGTTAACTATTCTAAGAAGTCTTGAGATGTAGAGAAAATTGCTGTAATAATTAAGCGTTGTTGTGTAATACCAATGACAAGTGTTAGTTGTGAATGGGGTTTCAGTATGCAAATCATATTTAGTTGAAGTACAGGACTGGACTGAAATGTAAGGCTCTAAATGATCTAATAAGAATTTCTGAGGATGGCCCAGTGCAGATAATATGGACTATAGTTGTGCTTTACGAAGTAGAAGCTGTCAGAAAACTGTAATCTGTGTAGACACAGATTCAAAAACAATAACACTAGCAGGGTATGAACTATCTGTTGCTTATGTAAATGACTGTGTTTAACTTTGCATGCAAGGTAATTTTGATATAATGTGATTGTTTATTACATTTTATATTTAACAATGCACTAAAGATAGATGTAAAATTAAATCGACTGTTTTATTTCGTTTTTATATTTTTTGCTAGTTCTTAAGAATGACAACTTATGGCCTCCTCACATCTTGATATTAAAAGCAAATTTCATTGACTTTACAGTTTTACCTCATGTAAACCTAGCTTGTTTCTTTTTTTCCAGAGGAGGAATATAGATTTGGGAATGGTGAAGTCTATGGTAGACAAAACTCTTAAGTATCATTCAGAAAAGAATTACAGCTGATGGTCCATGGCTACAAAAAGAAGAGACTCTAATTTTGAGTGTGGTGTAACTCCTGAAAATCCATCTAAGATGTTTGTTAAAATTAATCATGACTTTCTTCAAGCCCTTAAAGAAAACAAAGACAACTGCTTCCAGGACAATGATGTAAATGACAGCTTGGCCATCTCAGACCTTAATGATCATGAGGACATCCCTACATTCTACGGGGACATGGAAATGGAATACCTTGCAGAACACTTTCAGCTTAACTCTGAAGTACTAAATAATGAGTGGCATGGTTGTCTTGAACTCATTAAATTGTCGTTAGCACAAAGATCTATGAGTCGTTTTCTGGAGCTCTTCTATGAAAAAAATCATGCTGACAAAGGTCTTCTAATTAAATTTCCAAATTTATCAAAATAATCCCTACAGCCAGTGTCCTGCCACTCAGTACAGCCAAGGTTGAGAGAGTTTTTCCTGACCATCGTTGTTCATTATCTACTAAGAGGGTGGAACAACTCCTAAACATAAAGTTAAACTGTACCAAAAGTATGTTTTCCAACCTTCTTCCAAATATTGTGAACAAATATTTTCAAATGAAGAACAGACGCATTGTAAATTTATTGAAGAATTTGACTTTTGGAGTGTAAATTAGTGTGATTAACTGCATATGTGACAAAAAACTTATAAAAAAAGACTGTTGTGGGGGATATCTGGTGTTTGTCTCTGACATATCTACCACCTGCCAGATGAGACCCAGAAGGGTCTAAACAGTCAAAAAGAAATGAAATTATGTAATTTTAGCAATTTGTTAAAATTGTAATGTAAAGATGAAGTATCTTAGTCAATCAGATTACATATAATAAAGAAATAATAAAACACAGACTCACAAACACTTTGTTTCATTATTATATTGTTATCTAATTAAAAAAACAATCAACGCATAGGCACATCTAGTGCCATGGCCTAGACTAATGTCCCTGCATAATTGCCATAATTTCCTAAAAACGCCCTGCCCTCCCCGAAGTCCAGCTAGAGCTCTGTAACTGTTAGCTATGATATTGACCTATGTGACCAGCTTGTGCTTGACAGCAATTTAAACTAATAACAATAATACAGCAATAACAGGGCAATTCATTCCAGGGACAGACAGTGTGGACACTGCACCCACTGGTCATAAAGTGTAATTTTATTTTTCAGTGCAGCATAAGATGCCTTACCTACTTAGCTACAACAAGGTTACAACAGAACACCACTCCCAAAAATCACACCACTTCTCCCCACATCAAGTTCAGGGAGAAGTCACTTGTCCCTAAAAAAAGATCAGAGATAAGAAGTCAAAAGATGCCAAACACACAACTAATTGATGTTATTGGACAGTTCAATAGTAAAAACACAACAGAACATATAACTAACTGAGGTTAATGGACAGTTCAATAGTAAAAAGATGCCACAACACACAACTAACTGAGGTTAATGGACAGTTCAATAGTAAAAAGATGCCAAAACACACAATTAACTGAGGTTACTGAACAGTTCAATAGTAAAAACACAACAGAACACACAACTAACTGAAGTTAATAGACAGTTCAATAGTAAAAAGATGCCAAAACACACAACTAACTGAGGTTAATGGACAGTTCAATAGTAAAAAGATGCCAAAACACACAATCAACTGAGGTTACTGGACAGTTCAATAGTAAAAAGATGCCAAAACACACAACTAACTGAGGTTACTGAACAGTTCAATAGTAAAAGGATGCCAAAAAACACAACTAACTGAGGTTACTGGACAGTTCAATTGTAAAAGGATGCCAAAACACACAACTAACTGAGGTTACTGGACAGTTCAATTGTAAAAAGATGCAACAACACACAACTTACAAAGGTTACAGGACAGTTCAATTGTAAAAAGATGCAGCAACACACAACTAACTGAGGTTACTAGACAGTTCAGTTGTAAAAAGATGCAACAACACACAACTAACTGAGATTACTGGACAGTTCATAAGTAAAAAGATGCAGCAACACACAACTAACTGAGGTTACTAGACAGTTCAGTTGTAAAAAGATACCACAACACACAACTAACTGAGGTTACAGGACAGTTCAGTGGTAAAAAGATGGCAAAACACACAACTTACTGAAATTACTGGACAGTTCAGTTGTAAAAAGATACTACAACACACAACTAACTGAGGTTACAGGACAGTTCAGTTGTAAAAATATGCAATAACACACAACTAACTGAGGTTACTGGACAGTTCAGTTGTAAATAAATGCCACAATACACAACTTACAGAGATTACAGAAAAGTTCAGTTGTAAAAAAGATGCAACTACACACAACTAACTGAGGTTACTGGACAGTTCAGTTGTAAAATGATGTCAAAGCACACAACTACCTGAGTTTATGAGGTTACAGGACAGATCAGCATGATTCTAGCGAGGGGTGATAGGGGCAAGTAGTTGTCTTCTCTGTCAGAACTTCGCTGTATTCCAGCTAGGTAAGAGACACATGCTTATTTGAATGTTGTGATGTTAAAAGGATGGATACAGATGTGAAAAGTTTGTGTAATTTGGACAAAGTGGTTGGAAGCAGCTAATGAGGTAAAAATGCATACTTATTATGTTGATTTTGCTGCAACATTCGGTGAGTAAAACAAATAAGATTTATCTCAATGATTGAAGGGCAGTAAAGAAATGTGGCCGTTGTTTTTCCAAATATCAGCCACTTTTGTTTGTTTGCTTGATATGTTAACATAGATTTAAAAAGTAAATAAAACTCTAAGAAATGTCTCTATCTTCTTGGTTGCAGCCACCCAAACCAGGCACAAAATGTAAAACATCTGCAATCTCAGAAAATGAATCGCCTGCAAAGAAAAGGTTCACTAAGTCTCTAAATCAGTATTCTTTTGGTTGGTAAATTCAGGACAACAGGGTATGTGGCATTTTAAATTATGCAGGCAGGCAAAAGGCAACAACACGTATGCTAAGGGACAAGTCCAAGCAAAAACAACAAATCATAGCAGACCGGCTTCATGTAAGTGTTTATCATAACTTATTACTTATTTTACACATGGCTTACGTTACAGAATGCCAATTCAACATTTTTATACAGGCTTCAAGGTACAGTTGCTTAGAATCTGGTAAGACTTTGTGCCATTCTGCAGCAATTTCTTATTCATTCTCTTTTTTATATTTTCAGCAAACCAGCACTAAGATGCACTGCAGTGGACTACACTAGAAGCGCAGTGTCCAATGCAAAAACTGCTTGAAGCTAAGCTGAACAATGATGATGAACTTGATACAAGTTTGAAAAAAAATGCACATTTTATTGCAAAATGTAAACTTCCAAAGACAAGATAAACGTATGGTTAACTGTACGTAAAACCAATCTTGGTGTTAACTTTTCAGAATCTGATCACTTATCCAACACATTAAGCCCAAGTGTGACTGAACTGAAAAGTGCCTTAGAAAGTGTTACTCTTGATGATAAGTTGTTGGATATTAACAATTCAGATGTCTATGGACTTATAATTGATGAGAGTGCTGACACTGGGAGACTTTTAATGTACGCACAGTGTGTTACCAGAGATCCCGTATAAAAGATGATTATCTTCAATTTAAGATGATTCTTAAAAATTTTCGTGGTCAATCATTATTAAAATTATGTCAAACTTTGATAACCGAGTTCAATGAGTTATACCCTGACTTTGTTGTGTTAGCCAAAATCATGGTTATTGCCCCACTGACAAGTGTTGCTTGCGAAAGATGATTCTCTATCCAAAATCGTTTGAAAACCAAGGCAAGGTCCTCTATCAAAGATGAGAAGTTATCAAAATTCATAAGAACTATGGAGGAAAGTGTTAAAGTAATGAAAGCATTCCCCGGGGAGGAACTTGTAGATAGATTTAATAAAAAAATAAAAAGGCGAAAGTAAGAAATCATAATGTATCGTTTGAGTGTGATTGGATTTGAATGGACAAATAACCTTTGCAAATGCCTTAGATGTATACTCTTGTTTCAGAATAGAACATTTTTAATTTCTTTTAGTGCTTTGATATCATGTGTGTCTCTTCTTTTTAGTGCTTTGATATTAATTTGATTTGAACATATGTACATATTGTATATATTTATGATAAAAAAGGGAAACAGTTAAACTGGTATCATTCTGTTGTTAGACGTGCAAGGTATCAACTAAAACAACTAATATTTGGAGACATATTTGTCTTGTTATGATATTTGTATTTTTGTTATATTAAATGTAAATGAAATAATAATTTAGTTTGAGAAAACGACTTTGAGTGTTTTGTTGTTATGTACTTCAATGATGGTATACTATGTGATTACTATACAGAGCCAACCAAAATTACTTTTACTCTTTAAAAAAAAGTTGTTTTTCATTAATGCAATTAACTTTTATGTAAAGTTTTGGAAGAGATAAAAATCAAGTCACACATTTTGAAAGTTTAAAAGAAGTTATGGATGACTCTGTAAATGAGTAGCTCAACTATACTCTTTAAAATGAAATCAACATGCAGGTCAGAGCCCGATAAAAAAGTACATTTGTATTATTTTTGACCACATGGCTACAAGCTTGATAGGTAGTGACCACGAGGCTACATGATTGCTTGTTAAAATCACTTGGCTACATGAATATAGATAATGACCAATCGGCTTTATGAACAATAGATATTGAACACTTGACTACAGCAGGATGTTTAAAAATCACTTGGATACAAGAAGGTAGCTAAAGACCACTTGGCTACATGAACAATAGATGAACCTTATGGCTGCGATGCTAGATATTTATTGACCACTCGGCGATATGAAGTATAGTTTGACCCCTGAAAATTTTAACTTGACCCCTGAAAATTTGATTTTGACCCCTAAAAATTTTGACTGAAGGGTCATTGACCCCTGAGTCTGAAAGTCTAGTTCAAGCCCTGCATGCTTTGTGTAAATATTTGCAATTAAAACTTATCTCAAGATAAATGAAACGTAAAATAAAATGTTCTGAGGACTGACAACTTCTGATATGTACTAGCTGTGAGATTATGATTTTATATCTAGAACATGGCTAATGTTACTAAATCCCTATTCAACATTTTATACTGGCTTAAAGATACAGTTTCTTGGAATCTAGCTGGACATTGTACCATTCTGCAGCGATTTCTTATGCATTCTCTTTCTTATATTTTCAGCAAACCAGCACTTAAATGCACTGCATTGCAGTGGACTACATTAGAAGCTTAGCAGTCAATGCATAAACTGCTTGAAGCTAAGCTGAACAAAAATGATGACTTGGCTACAAGTTTGTTAATAAACTGCACATTTCATACTAAAATGTGAACTTCCAAAGACAAGAAGAAACATATGGTTAACTGTGCAACCAATCTCAGAGTTAACTTTTGTGTGCCTGATTACTTAACCTACACATTAAGCCTAAGTGTGACTGAACTGCCAAGTGCCTTAGAAAGTGTTATTCTTTATGAGAACTTAAAGAGACTTTCAATGTACACACAGCATGTTACCAGTGATGGACTTGATTGCTGTGTGCTGTCAAATTTCAAAGTGTCAAAAGGATCTGCAAATTCAGAAAATATTGTGACGTGGTTGTAAGTGAACTTCGTGAAAAAGGTTTGAATATAAAAAATATTAGACTGATGGGATGAGTGAACAGTGAAGTGGTTAAACGGTTGCAAGAGCCTAGCCAATCACCAATATGTGTACATTATTTAGCACACAGGGTTGCACTGGCCACCTCACAAACAGCAAAACTAATACCGGAAATGAATTAATATTCTCGCACAGTGATGAACATTTTCAGATAAGACTTCTTCTTTGAGATCCAATAGACTTAGACTAATCCAATCACATGTATCTCAATATGCCTAAACTAAAATATGCAGAAATAAACTCAATATGTTGGATCATTATGGCACATTCTGTTGAAGTCATTAATAGAACTAATCCAGCACTCCTTATGGCACTAAAGAGAGAAGCATTAGTTGATGCTGCTTCAATAGCATTACTTCAAGAAGTGCTTCAGTTTCAGTTCATTGCACTTGCACATTGAATTATGAATATGATGTTGTTCATGACAAGCCTTTCAAAATAATGCTAAGTGAAACTGTGGATTTAAGTTTAGTGAAGCCATTTGTCCCCAGTGTTAGTTAAATGATCTTTTGGAAGTTGATGGTGTGGTTACAACAAGGCTTGAGAGCTTTGCTAACATTGAAAATAACAAAGTAATATATTTGTGACTTGTCAGTCTGATTATTAAACTGTGAAAAGAAGCATTAAGGAAAATTATCAGTTCCACATTGATAGTGAATCAGAATGTGATGAGAATGAAGATGTGTAGTTGATGATAATGAAGATGTAGAGTTTTCTCTAGAACTTCTCTATTATGAAAAACAAAGAGGTGCTGTGGACAAGGTAGCTAAATGGATTATTGATAAGCTTGTTTGAAATATAAATTACAGATTTTGTTACAATAAAATGTTGGAAGCTATGTGCATCTTAATAACACGAAATATTTCAGCAGCTGTAAGGATCACAAAGTATAGACTGAGTGAAATAGATATTTTAGAAGATCATTTAGCCTCATTTTAGCCATCAAAGGACAATCTAAAATTGGAGTTTCAAAACTATAAAAAACTTATGAAAGGATGTTATCAGGAAGTAGCTATGCCAGCTATGTTAACTATTCTAAGAAGTCTTGAGATGTAGAGAAAATTGCTGTAATAATTAAGCGTTGTTGTGTAATACCAATGACAAGTGTTAGTTGTGAATGGGGTTTCAGTATGCAAATCATATTTAGTTGAAGTACAGGACTGGACTGAAATGTAAGGCTCTAAATGATCTAATAAGAATTTCTGAGGATGGCCCAGTGCAGATAATATGGACTATAGTTGTGCTTTACGAAGTAGAAGCTGTCAGAAAACTGTAATCTGTGTAGACACAGATTCAAAAACAATAACACTAGCAGGGTATGAACTATCTGTTGCTTATGTAAATGACTGTGTTTAACTTTGCATGCAAGGTAATTTTGATATAATGTGATTGTTTATTACATTTTATATTTAACAATGCACTAAAGATAGATGTAAAATTAAATCGACTGTTTTATTTCGTTTTTATATTTTTTGCTAGTTCTTAAGAATGACAACTTATGGCCTCCTCACATCTTGATATTAAAAGCAAATTTCATTGACTTTACAGTTTTACCTCATGTAAACCTAGCTTGTTTCTTTTTTTCCAGAGGAGGAATATAGATTTGGGAATGGTGAAGTCTATGGTAGACAAAACTCTTAAGTATCATTCAGAAAAGAATTACAGCTGATGGTCCATGGCTACAAAAAGAAGAGACTCTAATTTTGAGTGTGGTGTAACTCCTGAAAATCCATCTAAGATGTTTGTTAAAATTAATCATGACTTTCTTCAAGCCCTTAAAGAAAACAAAGACAACTGCTTCCAGGACAATGATGTAAATGACAGCTTGGCCATCTCAGACCTTAATGATCATGAGGACATCCCTACATTCTACGGGGACATGGAAATGGAATACCTTGCAGAACACTTTCAGCTTAACTCTGAAGTACTAAATAATGAGTGGCATGGTTGTCTTGAACTCATTAAATTGTCGTTAGCACAAAGATCTATGAGTCGTTTTCTGGAGCTCTTCTATGAAAAAAATCATGCTGACAAAGGTCTTCTAATTAAATTTCCAAATTTATCAAAATAATCCCTACAGCCAGTGTCCTGCCACTCAGTACAGCCAAGGTTGAGAGAGTTTTTCCTGACCATCGTTGTTCATTATCTACTAAGAGGGTGGAACAACTCCTAAACATAAAGTTAAACTGTACGGCTAAGCCAAGATAAAGGGTACCTCTTCAGTCTCACATAGGCCAATTTTCAGACCCCATCAGAGTGCAGATTCTTTTAAGGTAATATACAGACATGTCTATTAGGCACTAATTTCCAAAAGATCTTGGATGGAACATGTAGAACAAAAAAGTTAAGAACGGTTGAATAGATGTACCCAAGGGGCCTACGGACTCTACATGGTAATTTATATCGCCATACGAAAAATTAGAAAGATGTATATTTCTTATAAAAAATTTGTTATTTAGTTTTATAAACATGTACTTTAAAATTTTGAAGAGAATCCACGCCCACTCTCTCCTTGTCTGCAACATTTACCGAGGTCGAAAGTGCAAATACCCCCAAAATACACAGGAAAAGTTAAGTTTCAATTTACATATAGATGAGAAAAAACAAACAAAACTGATCTTTTATATTTGAAAGTATTCGAAGATGTAGGCAACACATTTAGAACATGTTTGATATGAATAATATGGTTTTGCTGACCCTAAAAAGAAAATTATTTAATTGGAAACCAGGGCTACGGACTCTACACGGTAATTCATATCACCACTAGAAAATTTAGAAAGATGTATATTTCTTATGAATTATTTATAAATAAGTTTGATATTTATGTTTTTATCAATTTGGAAGTGAATCTACAATGACTCTCATTGTTTGCAACATTTACCAGGATCAAAAGCGCAAACACCCAAAATACACAGGGAATGTAAAGTTTCAACTTACATCTAGATGAGAAAAAAGAAACAAAACTGATTTTTTTATATTTGAAAGTATTCGAAGATGTAGACAACACATTTAGAACAAGTTTGATATGAATAATCATATGTTTCTTGACAAAATAAAGAAAATCATAAAATGGATATCAGGGGCTACGGACTCTACATACTGACTTGATTGTATTTAGTAGATTGAAGAAAGTAGTTTAATGTAAATTGACCTGTGGAATAATATTCTTTTGATACAGCATTAATTTTCTGACTTTTGAAAAAATGAGCAATAATATGAAGAAACAATTCCTTTACTTTATTTGAGAAAACACGAAAAATGTATGTTTTTTAGTAACATAAAATGTCAAAATAAAACAAAGTCCTGAATTTTCAACCTGTTTCTATGTATATTTCAACAACAAAAATCTATCAAATAAGTTATCTATACACATATATAAGTTTGGGAGTAAAAATACAAAAGAATGAATTATGTGAAAATTAACATGGGGCTACGGACTCTACACCACACCAGTATCTGTTTCTATCACATATTTAAAGCTGTTTGTTTGGTTTTAAGTGTAATTATCCTTTAAAAAACAATAAACTTCAACTTACAAACACTACAAATATATATTTAAGTATCTTCTGAAATGTCTAATGTATCAGTTTGACCATTAAAGAAATCTATCAGAAAATTTATAAATTACGTCAAATTTAACATTATTTTCAACAGAATGAAGATTGTCAAGACATACAGTATTTAGATACATAGCTAGTCAGCCCAAGTACGAAACTAAGAAAATTAGAAAAGTTTTATACTTGTCCTGTGTGAAAAAAGATATAAATATACCAGGGGCTACGGACTCTACAGGGCTACGGACAGCACTTATTTGTCTTTAGATTTTTTTTGTTCTTCTTCTGATTTAATTCCTTTCCTGCATTACCTACATGGCACAACCAAAAACAGAAAACGTAATAAAACAGCAGCTATGTTTCTTTATATTAAGTCAGCACACAGTTTAAAACAGGGGCTACGGACTCTACATAAAAATTACAATGTTCAGTAGTTATTTTTCAAAAAGAAAATGCATATGCTCTAAAAAACTTTATTTGTGTTAGATAAAAATAATTATAAACTGTAATAGTAAAAAGGTGATACAAGTGAAATAAAGCAGTAACATTGTTTTAAAGTCTGTCAAAGATGGTAACGTAAAACTCTTACTTGCGTTACAAGGGTACATGTTTACTATTTCATGAATATTTTCTTAAATATTGATTATAAATAAATTTCGTAAAAAATACTGTACACCTGTATGTCAGTCAGAGATAGAAAACACATCAAAATAACTGTAACCAACAAACACTTTTCAAAACAACTGATGAAAAAAGAACAAAACCTCAGTGAGACTCAAAAACAGTGTAAAAACAGGGTTTTTAGGGAATATAATCCTAAATAATTCAAAAAATGGTAATAGAACATATATAAAACTATACATCATCAGAAAGCTCTCAAGATAACGTGTTGGAAAAAAATACTCTTCATTTAATTTAAAATGAACTTTTCAAAATATTTCAATGTAACATTGGCAAAATCAAAAGGTCCCATTTATCTTGGCTTAGCCGTGTACCAAAAGTATGTTTTCCAACCTTCTTCCAAATATTGTGAACAAATATTTTCAAATGAAGAACAGACGCATTGTAAATTTATTGAAGAATTTGACTTTTGGAGTGTAAATTAGTGTGATTAACTGCATATGTGACAAAAAACTTATAAAAAAAGACTGTTGTGGGGGATATCTGGTGTTTGTCTCTGACATATCTACCACCTGCCAGATGAGACCCAGAAGGGTCTAAACAGTCAAAAAGAAATGAAATTATGTAATTTTAGCAATTTGTTAAAATTGTAATGTAAAGATGAAGTATCTTAGTCAATCAGATAATATATAATAAAGAAATAATAAAACACAGACTCACAAACACTTTGTTTCATTATTATATTGTTATCTAATTAAAAAAACAATCAACGCATAGGCACATCTAGTGCC
Organism: Mactra quadrangularis; assembly: GCA_025267735.1. Classification (NCBI taxonomy): domain Eukaryota; kingdom Metazoa; phylum Mollusca; class Bivalvia; order Venerida; family Mactridae; genus Mactra; species Mactra quadrangularis. The sequence goes on from CM046304.1 coordinate 10,034,867, forward strand.
ATGGCCTAGACTAATGTCCCTGCATAATTGCCATAATTTCCTAAAAACGCCCTGCCCTCCCCGAAGTCCAGCTAGAGCTCTGTAACTGTTAGCTATGATATTGACCTATGTGACCAGCTTGTGCTTGACAGCAATTTAAACTAATAACAATAATACAGCAATAACAGGGCAATTCATTCCAGGGACAGACAGTGTGGACACTGCACCCACTGGTCATAAAGTATAATTTTATTTTTCAGTGCAGCATAAGATGCCTTACCTACTTAGCTACAACAAGGTTACAACAGAACACCACTCCCAAAAATCACACCACTTCTCCCCACATCAAGTTCAGGGAGAAGTCACTTGTCCCTAAAAAAAGATCAGAGATAAGAAGTCAAAAGATGCCAAACACACAACTAATTGATGTTATTGGACAGTTCAATAGTAAAAACACAACAGAACATATAACTAACTGAGGTTAATGGACAGTTCAATAGTAAAAAGATGCCACAACACACAACTAACTGAGGTTAATGGACAGTTCAATAGTAAAAAGATGCCAAAACACACAATTAACTGAGGTTACTGAACAGTTCAATAGTAAAAACACAACAGAACACACAACTAACTGAAGTTAATAGACAGTTCAATAGTAAAAAGATGCCAAAACACACAACTAACTGAGGTTAATGGACAGTTCAATAGTAAAAAGATGCCAAAACACACAATCAACTGAGGTTACTGGACAGTTCAATAGTAAAAAGATGCCAAAACACACAACTAACTGAGGTTACTGAACAGTTCAATAGTAAAAGGATGCCAAAAAACACAACTAACTGAGGTTACTGGACAGTTCAATTGTAAAAGGATGCCAAAACACACAACTAACTGAGGTTACTGGACAGTTCAATTGTAAAAAGATGCAACAACACACAACTTACAAAGGTTACAGGACAGTTCAATTGTAAAAAGATGCAGCAACACACAACTAACTGAGGTTACTAGACAGTTCAGTTGTAAAAAGATGCAACAACACACAACTAACTGAGATTACTGGACAGTTCATAAGTAAAAAGATGCAGCAACACACAACTAACTGAGGTTACTAGACAGTTCAGTTGTAAAAAGATACCACAACACACAACTAACTGAGGTTACAGGACAGTTCAGTGGTAAAAAGATGGCAAAACACACAACTTACTGAAATTACTGGACAGTTCAGTTGTAAAAAGATACTACAACACACAACTAACTGAGGTTACAGGACAGTTCAGTTGTAAAAATATGCAATAACACACAACTAACTGAGGTTACTGGACAGTTCAGTTGTAAATAAATGCCACAATACACAACTTACAGAGATTACAGAAAAGTTCAGTTGTAAAAAAGATGCAACTACACACAACTAACTGAGGTTACTGGACAGTTCAGTTGTAAAATGATGTCAAAGCACACAACTACCTGAGTTTATGAGGTTACAGGACAGATCAGCATGATTCTAGCGAGGGGTGATAGGGGCAAGTAGTTGTCTTCTCTGTCAGAACTTCGCTGTATTCCAGCTAGGTAAGAGACACATGCTTATTTGAATGTTGTGATGTTAAAAGGATGGATACAGATGTGAAAAGTTTGTGTAATTTGGACAAAGTGGTTGGAAGCAGCTAATGAGGTAAAAATGCATACTTATTATGTTGATTTTGCTGCAACATTCGGTGAGTAAAACAAATAAGATTTATCTCAATGATTGAAGGGCAGTAAAGAAATGTGGCCGTTGTTTTTCCAAATATCAGCCACTTTTGTTTGTTTGCTTGATATGTTAACATAGATTTAAAAAGTAAATAAAACTCTAAGAAATGTCTCTATCTTCTTGGTTGCAGCCACCCAAACCAGGCACAAAATGTAAAACATCTGCAATCTCAGAAAATGAATCGCCTGCAAAGAAAAGGTTCACTAAGTCTCTAAATCAGTATTCTTTTGGTTGGTAAATTCAGGACAACAGGGTATGTGGCATTTTAAATTATGCAGGCAGGCAAAAGGCAACAACACGTATGCTAAGGGACAAGTCCAAGCAAAAACAACAAATCATAGCAGACCGGCTTCATGTAAGTGTTTATCATAACTTATTACTTATTTTACACATGGCTTACGTTACAGAATGCCAATTCAACATTTTTATACAGGCTTCAAGGTACAGTTGCTTAGAATCTGGTAAGACTTTGTGCCATTCTGCAGCAATTTCTTATTCATTCTCTTTTTTATATTTTCAGCAAACCAGCACTAAGATGCACTGCAGTGGACTACACTAGAAGCGCAGTGTCCAATGCAAAAACTGCTTGAAGCTAAGCTGAACAATGATGATGAACTTGATACAAGTTTGAAATAAAATGCACATTTTATTGCAAAATGTAAACTTCCAAAGACAAGATAAAACGTATGGTTAACTGTACGTAAAACCAATCTTGGTGTTAACTTTTCAGAATCTGATCACTTATCCAACACATTAAGCCCAAGTGTGACTGAACTGAAAAGTGCCTTAGAAAGTGTTACTCTTGATGATAAGTTGTTGGATATTAACAATTCAGATGTCTATGGACTTATAATTGATGAGAGTGCTGACACTGGGAGACTTTTAATGTACGCACAGTGTGTTACCAGAGATCCCGTATAAAAGATGATTATCTTCAATTTAAGATGATTCTTAAAAATTTTCGTGGTCAATCATTATTAAAATTATGTCAAACTTTGATAACCGAGTTCAATGAGTTATACCCTGACTTTGTTGTGTTAGCCAAAATCATGGTTATTGCCCCACTGACAAGTGTTGCTTGCGAAAGAGGATTCTCTATCCAAAATCGTTTGAAAACCAAGGCAAGGTCCTCTATCAAAGATGAGAAGTTATCAAAATTCATAAGAACTATGGAGGAAAGTGTTAAAGTAATGAAAGCATTCCCCGGGGAGGAACTTGTAGATAGATTTAATAAAAAAATAAAAAGGCGAAAGTAAGAAATCATAATGTATCGTTTGAGTGTGATTGGATTTGAATGGACAAATAACCTTTGCAAATGCCTTAGATGTATACTCTTGTTTCAGAATAGAACATTTTTAATTTCTTTTAGTGCTTTGATATCATGTGTGTCTCTTCTTTTTAGTGCTTTGATATTAATTTGATTTGAACATATGTACATATTGTATATATTTATGATAAAAAAGGGAAACAGTTAAACTGGTATCATTCTGTTGTTAGACGTGCAAGGTATCAACTAAAACAACTAATATTTGGAGACATATTTGTCTTGTTATGATATTTGTATTTTTGTTATATTAAATGTAAATGAAATAATAATTTAGTTTGAGAAAACGACTTTGAGTGTTTTGTTGTTATGTACTTCAATGATGGTATACTATGTGATTACTATACAGAGCCAACCAAAATTACTTTTACTCTTTAAAAAAAAGTTGTTTTTCATTAATGCAATTAACTTTTATGTAAAGTTTTGGAAGAGATAAAAATCAAGTCACACATTTTGAAAGTTTAAAAGAAGTTATGGATGACTCTGTAAATGAGTAGCTCAACTATACTCTTTAAAATGAAATCAACATGCAGGTCAGAGCCCGATAAAAAAGTACATTTGTATTATTTTTGACCACATGGCTACAAGCTTGATAGGTAGTGACCACGAGGCTACATGATTGCTTGTTAAAATCACTTGGCTACATGAATATAGATAATGACCAATCGGCTTTATGAACAATAGATATTGACCACTTGACTACAGCAGGATGTTTAAAAATCACTTGGATACAAGAAGGTAGCTAAAGACCACTTGGCTACATGAACAATAGATGAACCTTATGGCTGCGATGCTAGATATTTATTGACCACTCGGCGATATGAAGTATAGTTTGACCCCTGAAAATTTTAACTTGACCCCTGAAAATTTGATTTTGACCCCTGAAAATTTTGACTGAAGGGTCATTGACCCCTGAGTCTGAAAGTCTAGTTCAAGCCCTGCATGCTTTGTGTAAATATTTGCAATTAAAACTTATCTCAAGATAAATGAAACGTAAAATAAAATGTTCTGAGGACTGACAACTTCTGATATGTACCAGCTGTGAGATTATGATTTTATATCTAGAACATGGCTAATGTTACTAAATCCCTATTCAACATTTTATACTGGCTTAAAGATACAGTTTCTTGGAATCTAGCTGGACATTGTACCATTCTGCAGCGATTTCTTATGCATTCTCTTTCTTATATTTTCAGCAAACCAGCACTTAAATGCACTGCATTGCAGTGGACTACATTAGAAGCTTAGCAGTCAATGCATAAACTGCTTGAAGCTAAGCTGAACAAAAATGATGACTTGGCTACAAGTTTGTTAATAAACTGCACATTTCATACTAAAATGTGAACTTCCAAAGACAAGAAGAAACATATGGTTAACTGTGCAACCAATCTCAGAGTTAACTTTTGTGTGCCTGATTACTTAACCTACACATTAAGCCTAAGTGTGACTGAACTGCCAAGTGCCTTAGAAAGTGTTATTCTTTATGAGAACTTAAAGAGACTTTCAATGTACACACAGCATGTTACCTGTGATGGACTTGATTGCTGTGTGCTGTCAAATTTCAAAGTGTCAAAAGGATCTGCAAATTCAGAAAATATTGTGACGTGGTTGTAAGTGAACTTCGTGAAAAAGGTTTGAATATAAAAAATATTAGACTGATGGGATGAGTGAACAGTGGAGTGGTTAAACGGTTGCAAGAGCCTAGCCAATCACCAATATGTGTACATTATTTAGCACACAGGGTTGCACTGGCCACCTCACAAACAGCAAAACTAATACCGGAAATGAATTAATATTCTCGCACAGTGATGAACATTTTCAGATAAGACTTCTTCTTTGAGATCCAATAGACTTAGACTAATCCAATCACATGTATCTCAATATGCCTAAACTAAAATATGCAGAAATAAACTCAATATGTTGGATCATTATGGCACATTCTGTTGAAGTCATTAATAGAACTAATCCAGCACTCCTTATGGCACTAAAGAGAGAAGCATTAGTTGATGCTGCTTCAATAGCATTACTTCAAGAAGTGCTTCAGTTTCAGTTCATTGCACTTGCACATTGAATTATGAATATGATGTTGTTCATGACAAGCCTTTCAAAATAATGCTAAGTGAAACTGTGGATTTAAGTTTAGTGAAGCCATTTGTCCCCAGTGTTAGTTAAATGATCTTTTGGAAGTTGATGGTGTGGTTACAACAAGGCTTGAGAGCTTTGCTAACATTGAAAATAACAAAGTAATATATTTGTGACTTGTCAGTCTGATTATTAAACTGTGAAAAGAAGCATTAAGGAAAATTATCAGTTCCACATTGATAGTGAATCAGAATGTGATGAGAATGAAGATGTGTAGTTGATGATAATGAAGATGTAGAGTTTTCTCTAGAACTTCTCTATTATGAAAAACAAAGAGGTGCTGTGGACAAGGTAGCTAAATGGATTATTGATAAGCTTGTTTGAAATATAAATTACAGATTTTGTTACAATAAAATGTTGGAAGCTATGTGCATCTTAATAACACGAAATATTTCAGCAGCTGTAAGGATCACAAAGTATAGACTGAGTGAAATAGATATTTTAGAAGATCATTTAGCCTCATTTTAGCCATCAAAGGACAATCTAAAATTGGAGTTTCAAAACTATAAAAAACTTATGAAAGGATGTTATCAGGAAGTAGCTATGCCAGCTATGTTAACTATTCTAAGAAGTCTTGAGATGTAGAGAAAATTGCTGTAATAATTAAGCGTTGTTGTGTAATACCAATGACAAGTGTTAGTTGTGAATGGGGTTTCAGTATGCAAATCATATTTAGTTGAAGTACAGGACTGGACTGAAATGTAAGGCTCTAAATGATCTAATAAGAATTTCTGAGGATGGCCCAGTGCAGATAATATGGACTATAGTTGTGCTTTACGAAGTAGAAGCTGTCAGAAAACTGTAATCTGTGTAGACACAGATTCAAAAACAATAACACTAGCAGGGTATGAACTATCTGTTGCTTATGTAAATGACTGTGTTTAACTTTGCATGCAAGGTAATTTTGATATAATGTGATTGTTTATTACATTTTATATTTAACAATGCACTAAAGATAGATGTAAAATTAAATCGACTGTTTTATTTCGTTTTTATATTTTTTGCTAGTTCTTAAGAATGACAACTTATGGCCTCCTCACATCTTGATATTAAAAGCAAATTTCATTGACTTTACAGTTTTACCTCATGTAAACCTAGCTTGTTTCTTTTTTTCCAGAGGAGGAATATAGATTTGGGAATGGTGAAGTCTATGGTAGACAAAACTCTTAAGTATCATTCAGAAAAGAATTACAGCTGATGGTCCATGGCTACAAAAAGAAGAGACTCTAATTTTGAGTGTGGTGTAACTCCTGAAAATCCATCTAAGATGTTTGTTAAAATTAATCATGACTTTCTTCAAGCCCTTAAAGAAAACAAAGACAACTGCTTCCAGGACAATGATGTAAATGACAGCTTGGCCATCTCAGACCTTAATGATCATGAGGACATCCCTACGGGGACATGGAAATGGAATACCTTGCAGAACACTTTCAGCTTAACTCTGAAGTACTAAATAATGAGTGGCATGGTTGTCTTGAACTCATTAAATTGTCGTTAGCACAAAGATCTATGAGTCGTTTTCTGGAGCTCTTCTATGAAAAAAATCATGCTGACAAAGGTCTTCTAATTAAATTTCCAAATTTATCAAAATAATCCCTACAGCCAGTGTCCTGCCACTCAGTACAGCCAAGGTTGAGAGAGTTTTTCCTGACCATCGTTGTTCATTATCTACTAAGAGGGTGGAACAACTCCTAAACATAAAGTTAAACTGTACCAAAAGTATGTTTTCCAACCTTCTTCCAAATATTGTGAACAAATATTTTCAAATGAAGAACAGACGCATTGTAAATTTATTGAAGAATTTGACTTTTGGAGTGTAAATTAGTGTGATTAACTGCATATGTGACAAAAAACTTATAAAAAAAGACTGTTGTGGGGGATATCTGGTGTTTGTCTCTGACATATCTACCACCTGCCAGATGAGACCCAGAAGGGTCTAAACAGTCAAAAAGAAATGAAATTATGTAATTTTAGCAATTTGTTAAAATTGTAATGTAAAGATGAAGTATCTTAGTCAATCAGATTACATATAATAAAGAAATAATAAAACACAGACTCACAAACACTTTGTTTCATTATTATATTGTTATCTAATTAAAAAAACAATCAACGCATAGGCACATCTAGTGCCATGGCCTAGACTAATGTCCCTGCATAATTGCCATAATTTCCTAAAAACGCCCTGCCCTCCCCGAAGTCCAGCTAGAGCTCTGTAACTGTTAGCTATGATATTGACCTATGTGACCAGCTTGTGCTTGACAGCAATTTAAACTAATAACAATAATACAGCAATAACAGGGCAATTCATTCCAGGGACAGTCAGTGTGGACACTGGCAACAGCACACACTGGTCATAAAGTGTAATTTTATTTTTCAGTGCAGCATAAGATGCCATACCTACTTAGCTACAACAAGGTTACAAAAGAACACCACTACTCCCAAAAATCCTACCACTTCTCCCCACATCAAGTTCAGGGAGAAGTCACTTGTCAATAAAATTTGGTCCTAGTTAGACCTCTGAGATCAGAGATAAGAAGTCAAAAGATGCCAAACACACAACTAATTGATGTTATTGGACAGTTCAATAGTAAAAACACAACAGAACACACAACTAACTGAGGTTAATGGACAGTTCAATAGTAAAAAGATGCCAAAAGACACAATTAACTGAGGTTACTGAACAGTTCAATAGTAAAAACACAACAGAACACACAACTAACTGAGGTTATTGAACAGTTCAATACAACGTAGTAAAAAGATGCCAAAAACACAACTAACTGATGTAATTGGACAGTTCAATAGTAAAAAGATGCCAAAACACACAACTAACTGAGGTTATTGAACAGTTCAATACAACATAGTAAAAAGATGCCAAAACACACAACTAACTGATGTTATTGGACAGTTCAATAGTAAAAAAGATGCCAAAAGACACAACTAACTGATGTTATTGGACAGTTCAATAGTAAAACGATGCCAAAACACACAACTAACTGATGTTATTAGACAGTTCAATAGTAAAAAAGATGCCAAAAGACACAATTAACTGAGGTTACTGAACAGTTCAATAGTAAAAAGATGCCACAACACACAACTAACTGATGTTATTGGACAGTTCAATAGTAAAAAGATGCCAAAACACACAACTAACTGATGTTATTGGACAGTTCAATAGTAAAACGATGCCAAAACACACAACTAACTGATGTTAATGGACAGTTCAATAGTAAAACGATGCCAAAAAACACAACTAACTGATGTAATTGGACAGTTCAATAGTAAAAAGATGCCAAAACACACAACTAACTGATGTTATTGGACAGTTCAATAGTAAAAAAGATGCCAAAAGACACAACTAACTGATGTTATTGGACATTTCAATAGTAAAACGATGCCAAAACACACAACTAACTGATGTTATTAGACAGTTCAATAGTAAAAAAGATGCCAAAAGACACAATTAACTGAGGTTACTGAACAGTTCAATAGTAAAAAGATGCCACAACACACAACTAACTGATGTTATTGGACAGTTCAATAGTAAAATGATGCCAAAACACACAACTAACTGATGTTATTGGACAGTTCAATAGTAAAACGATGCCAAAACACACAACTAACTGATGTTATTGGACAGTTCAATAGTAAAATGATGCCAAAACACACAACTAACTGATGTTATTGGACAGTTCAATAGTAAAAAAGATGCCAAAAGACACAATTAACTGATGTTATTGAACAGTTCAATAGTAAAAACCTAACAGAACACACAACTAACTGAGGTTATTGAACAGTTCAATAGTAAAAACCTAACAGAACACACAACTAACTGAGGTTATTGAACAGTTCAATACAACATAGTAAAAAGATGCCAAAAAACACAACTAACTGATGTTATTGGACAGTTCAATAGTAAAAAGATGCCAAAAGACACAACTAACTGATGTTTTCGGACAGTTCAATAGTAAAAAGATGCCAAAAAACACAACTAACTGATGTTATGGACAGTTCAATAGTAAAAAGATGCCAAAACACACAACTAACTGATGTTTTCGGACAGTTCAATAGTAAAAAGATGCCAAAACACACAACTAACTGAGGTTACTGGACATTTCAATAGTAAAAAGATGCCACAACACACAACTAACTGAGGTTACTGGACAGTTCAGTTGTAAATAGATGTCACAAAAAACAACTAACTGAGGTTACTGGACAGTTCAGTTGTAAATAGATGTCACAACAAACAATTAACTGAGGTTACTGGACAGTTCAGTTGTGAATAGATGTCACAACAAACAACTAACTGAGGTTACTGGACAGTTCAGGTGTAAAAAGATGTCACAACAAACAACTAACTGAGGTTACTGGATAGTTCAGTAAAGAGAAGTTACTTTAGACAGGCCAACACATCATCAGAAGAATAAATAGATTGGATGAATTACCTGATTGGTTGAATCATCATCATCATCATCATCAAAAATGTTGGCAGTTTTAACTTCTGATTTCTTTAGATTTCTTGGGATGAACAATCCATATCTGAAATTATTGAAAGAAAATGGTACGAAATTAATAACAAAACACCCTCAACTTGCACGAGGGTCCCTGATAATTCTGGGCCTCCTTAGGAACATTAATTGGACAAAACAATGATTTCAACATTGATTTATATGGAAAAAACAAATGTCTTTTTTCCACTTTAAAGAATCGCGAGAGTATTAGCAGATAAATTTCTGTATACTGTCCAAACTGAATTTTGCGTCGATCACTTCCGGTTTTAAGTTACCTCCCTTTGGTCCTAAAAATCATATAAAAGGGAGATAACATACCCTCATTTTTTCTAACTAAATTTGCAGGTTCAGAACGCTTCTTGTTCCTGTGCTTACCCATAGTTGCATTGTGGGACAGTATGACTAAAACACATAATGAAGCGAAATAAATCAGACATTGACAAAAATGGAGATTTGTCTATCAAATAGAGTCAACTACCTATGCTCGGTCACTACCAATGCTCAGTCACCCATCTAAATTTCAGAAAATAAAAATGGAAACCTCTTGATTTGTGTCTATTTTTAGGACTATCTTTCAAACACTCGCAGAAAACCCAAAATCATGATCATTGAAATGTTTGACTGTTTTTGCAGACGAGAGATGCGGACAGCACCTGCTGTTTTCGCTAGAAAATCGAATTTGAACAACCTAGTCTTATTCACTTATAATTATTATAATAATTCAAGAAATATTATGATTTACTTAAATCTATAATATTTGTATAATAATCTATCAATTGAAAATAAAATCTCACATATTTACGTCTATTTTACGTAAAACAAGGTGACTGAGCACTAGTCCGAAATTTTCCAAATATACCGTGTTTTACGTGTAATACTCCGCGCCGATTTTATCCAATATTCGGGATAGTCAGACGCTTGTTTTTCTGTAAACGGAAGTAGGTCAACATGTAGACGATATTGCGGTATGAATTTTACATGAATTAACATAATACTGTTAACCCACTTCGATTTTGATATAAAAGTGACCGAGCATAGGTCACTCTATATGGCCCTTACGACTAACTGACTACTAGTGATGGCAATCGGTTGGAAAATCCACAATCGATTAATCGGAGAAATCGGTTGGGCTTAATCGACTGACTTTCTGATTATAATCGGTTGGATGCCAAAATTTATACAGCTAAATTCTGGTCATTGTCTTACATAAACATGCAAAATATACATCTATTTCAATGATTTAAATGTTGTATACATTATTTATTATTTTAACTTGCTTCTTAGCTTAATGTGGTCAATATGGCACCAGTTCACTCATCTGAGTGAAAAAAAAACAAAATAAATTGTATTTTACATGTCTTTAAGTTTATTTGTGACAATGGATTGTCCCAGAAGGATATCATCATGACTCTGCGCTTTAGTTGCCTTACAGCACTAGTGCGGTTGGGCTACCAGGTAGCAATTTTAAAATTTTTTAATCAAAATTCACTAGCCTAAGGCATTTTACAGAGAAATGTCCTTTACAATGTATTTTTTGTACATCTAAGGCATCAAACTATATAACTAATCTGGTTTTTTATACTTCTGGGAAATGTCATTTAAAATAATTTAAGTCACTTTATCTACTCTAGCTTTATGCAATTGTGTTCAAAGTAACCAGCAATTTATGATATAATGAAATCAAATGATAGGGCATTACAAAATTCACAAATGAGGAGGCTACCAGTATTCCAGGGTCTGAGCCACCAAAGATCCGTTCTGATCAATTAAATCAAATAACATATTTTTAATTTTGAACTTAACAATGATTGTAAATTCGTTTGAATAGGCTCATTTTCCAACAATGAAAAAAAAATTTGAAAAAAAATCCATAACGTGCCGAGTACGAAAATTATTGGGGACGAATGTTTTACATTTACTCTGACGTTTTTAATACTTTAAATTACTGTTGTATGATTTCAACCATAACATCATTATTGAGAAATCATCGTGAAATGAAAGGCTTTCAATCTTTATGCTTTATGGCAGCTAGTTTTATTTAAATGGTAGCCTAAAATTGCGCTCCGTGAAAAATTCGTTTATGACAAATGACCTTGACCAAAAGTTATCATTTAGAAGCGGTAAGACAAAAGAGTTTGTTGGTCAACATTAAATTTTCCACCTTTAATTTGATTACAAACGGACATATGAATGTGTGAAAGAGTAATTACGCAAAACTCTCAGATGAAAGTCAACATAAAAGTGCGTTCGAGTACATCTTTTTCGGATACAAACAAGATTCAGATACGAATAGAGGACTCGCCCGATCGGGCTACTGACTAAGATTCTCGCTCGTCGGCGAAATCACTCGTCTCAGGCGTCGGGCACGTGGGTTACGTCAAAGAAAAGTTGTTCTTGAACACATTTTCTGCCGAATCCATCATTATAGCGCCCACACGAAAGTGAATTATCTCCCTTTGGTACGGGCTAGTTTTCCGCGACGCGTCGCCGTCCACAGAAATCGTAATTGATTAATCGTCGCTGAAATTTTCTAACCGATTTCGGCAATAATCGGAACATCACTACTGACTACTTCACTAAATTACTTGTCTTTTCCATCAATTGGCCGTACCTATCATTATTATTATTGTAACAATAATTGCAATATTAATACGCGGAAAACCCGAGCGGGTTTTGAGCGCTTTTAGATAACGTGTATGACATACGTTAATTCTTTAAAATTGAAAAAACTGATAAAATCAATGAAAAAATGATATACCTATGAGTTTGAAAACCATCTCCAGACCATGGGCGCAGCCATTTTCATCAATTTTATCAGACGCTTAATCAAACATCTGTGAATCAAGATTAAAGACGCTCTAAAGAAAATTGCACTACAAGCATTCAACGATACGGATCAATGAATGAAGCTACTGGCGGCTTTTCATTGGATAAAAATATTTGCAGCTTCCTCGTGACCGCTTACAAAATATTTTCAAACGTGCTTTTTTACGATGTTTTTTCCATGATAACAGTTCAAAATATATTTGGTCGTTTTATTCGTTCATTTCCTCATTAAAATATTTATTTATGACTTTTTACCTCGGAAATACTTACCAACGCACCGTTCGTGACGTCGCTAAGAGACATTCATGATAAAACCGGCACGTTACCGTAACGTAACGTTACCGGGCATTGTTTAAAGAGGAAAACATTTCCATTCTAAAAAAATGAATGATTTATCGAGGCTTTTTTACCTTCATCTCTATTTATAAGATAAATAAATATGTACAATACATTTCTTTTAGAATTTAGATATGATTCTGACGTAAAAGAATGACATGTTGTCAACTTTTCTGAATGCAATAAATTACGCAGTTATCTCCCCTAGCTTATCTAATTAATAGGCCCTCAAACAAAATAAATCCTTCACAGCGCCGAATATCTTTAATTTTATTTTGCCAAAGTCACATTGCAAAGTCACAATCTTATTTTTTTTAAATTTTTAACTTATTTTAAGTAATACAAATAAGTGTGTTTTCCGCGCCATAGGTAGCACCTAATTTCATATTACAAACATTAACTACGATACAGGGTATCCGGACATTTGCCCCCTTATTTCGATAGGGCGGACATTTGCCCCCCTCAGTGTTATACAACACTTGGATTTGTAAACTGTGAACAACGGTACTTTCATCGTCTATTCATAAAATTTGCTAATTATGGACAGATAATTGGGGGTCATAATGCCAAATAACATTTTATTTACACATGTTAATTCGAAGGGGGGCAAATGTCCGCCCTCCAAAAAACTAAGGGAGGCAAATGTCCGCCCTGTCGAAAAAAGGGGGCAAATGTCCGTGGGCAAATTTCCGGGGTGGCAAATGTCCTAGAATCACGATACAGAAATGATGGACGTTCATAAACAAACACTGAGTGACTGACTGCCTGATGAGTTTAAAGGTTTATTTGAGAGAAAAAATAGGAAGAATTGCAGATCATACGAGGAACATAAATTAAATTTCGAAAATTCTGTAAGCAGAATGTGCGAGATCTAACTAACATGATAACATGACAGTAAAAAAAAACAGTAAAGTATAGTTTTCTAACTTTTTCTCGGAGGCTGACATCTTGAAGGATTACAGTGAAGCGTAAAACGTCATCTGATTGGTCAATATTCGAAATTGACGACAATCTAAACAATGTGCACAAAGAGATATATGTAACGCAAAGGAAAAATCTTCATTTACTTGATAGCCTATGTATACAGTGTGCTATGCACAAGTTTACATATAACACTTTTAATCAGCGCTCCAAGAATAAATATTTCATTGCAATATATTTTGCTTGTACATTACTCATTTTGCATGTAAAATTGTGCATTTTTTTTCTTGTCAACCGGAAATAACGACACATGATAATTGATGTAAACAAACACGCCCCCAAATGAAGTTATATATGGTTCTTGGATAATTTTATATCATTATTAACAAAAGTTTAACATTATAAAATGGACGGAGATAGTTCAACAACTGCGCTTACTCATCAAAATATTGGTAACAACATTTAAAGTTTTACACTCAATTCAATGACTATGTTTATTAATTAATTAAATGTAAATCCTACTTGGTCGTAAACATATCTATATAGATATTTGCGATCAGCTAGGATTACTATATAGCGTGTCAAACAATCAATCAAATCAAATCAAATCTGATAGTTTATTTGTCATCTGCTGCCGGTGTCCCAGAGACTGGGGTAGACAGCAGTCGGCTATAGAACCTCTAACGTCTGTCCTCCATGTAACCCTGTCTAGAGGATAAATTTTCATTTAGAGGATCAAGCTTTTAATAATCATTTCTTGAATAAGTTAGTGAAGAGTTTCCAAAATGTCATAGATCTATAATGTGTTGTCATCAATATTTCGGCCGAAGCCTTTATCAAGAAATCATTTTCGTGATATTTTATAATATATGTTTGTTGTATTGATAGAATTTTCAAGTACATGTATGTTGCTTCTATTTGCCCAAGTGACTATTTAAGTGTTCTACTAGTCTCCATAAAGTTTAGTATAACTCTTTTATTTCAGGATTAACAGTTGGAATTGGTTGTTTCTTGTTTGTATTGTATGTTACTTTAGCAGTAATAGTTTACTGGCCACGTCAACGAAGACATACTCTATTGGTTGAAGACGCAAGTACATCATGAAAGATTATCATAAATTATTCACAGTACATAATTATTAAGATAGTTGCGACGACTACATGAAGTGTACTTCGCTATATATAACATTAAAAATCAACGGTCATATCTATGGGATTTTGATTACGGAAGTTGCCGAGGATTTCATTATCTATGTCAATGCAGATATTTCACTGAAATCTTGATGGCTTCTGGGTACGAGAATGCTCCAACGTAGTGTAAACTTTGGTTGAATGAAATTTACAATGTATTACCAAACATGTATCTACATACATGCACATTTTGTTAGAACACCAGGTCATAGGCGGGTCCAGGATTTACATTTACTGGGGGGGGGGGGGGCAGAAAATTCAAGTTACGACGGGGGAGCGGAAAATTAACAAGCAGACTGGGGTTCCAGGGCCGTATTTAAGGGCCCCCTATGGGTCCTGAGCAAAGCCCTGATCAGGGATCTAGTATGGCTGCGGTAGCAAAAGCTAAACTATTCTTTCCCAGAGTATACAACATTCTCGTACCCAGAGGTTATCAAGATTCTCTTGATAGCCTCTGGGAACGAGAATAGGTATACAATAAAAGCATCTAGATGTTTATCATATACTTTTTCTTAGGCCGTTAAAACCTTACAAATACTTAGAAGGAATTGTCCTTGAATTATTGTACGTTATGCCATTGTATTAGTGTCCTCCCAGTCTTGTAACTTATTGCACGCGTAGCGCGCGAAATGTTTTGACATTTATATTTATATATTTTCCTGTAAATATCATAGTTCATAATAGAAAAAAAACTTTGCATGGGCAATTTTAGGGGGGGGATACGCCGGGTCCGCCCCCTTGGAACCGTCCCCTTGGATCCGCCTATGCAGGTGATGTTACTATTAAGTATTGATGTATTTACTATGTTACATTAATGTTTTATAGATTGTTAATTAAAAAAAGAACAATATGAAAGTCATTGTACTGTTTTATACTACATTGCTTGCTGATGTTATACACTAAAACTAATGTTTTCCAGTAATGTTGTTTCACATATCGTCGCCTCAATCTAACTATGCCCTATCTCCATTTTTGGGGGAAAAGTTAGACAAACACCCCAAGCAATTTGTATGACCTTGTTATATCTTCTAAAAAATTCTTGACTCTATCATGTCAAAAAGCTCAACCCACCAATCGTACATAATCCTATCTCCACACTATGGGTGCGTTGCTTAAGCAAATCGCTACGTTTCGCTTTGTGTCCTGGTACCCAAAATTTGATGTCACACACTCATTCCTTTTGCTGTAAGAAGGGTACCAGGACTCAAAGCGATACGTAGCGATTTGCTTAAGCAACGCGCCCATTGTCTCTGCTCACAGCATACACATTGCTCCAGGACATCGATGATTGTTCAGGCTGAAAATATTATTATCCGATCAAAATGAAAGGTGTGTCATTCGTTTCATGTCCTAATTGACTCTAACAATGCTCTAAGTCCATAAAGGCTCGTTCGAACATTGCTCTATCTCGTTTTGTCTAGTCGGAGTACAATATTTACTTATCGTGTTTTGTTCTACAGTGACATTGGTGTTCTTTATAAATATGTATGCCGTCATATAGGCAGTGTTACGAACTCATAATTCCAGAAAATGTGCACAAATAGCATCGAATTATTTCTTTGGAGATTACGCAATGTTAGAACGAGTTGCATCAACCAAAATAAGCGTATTTTGATCTATCTCCAAACACATGGTTGCAATTTTTAGTATTATTGTACATTATATTTTAATCATATTCCTCATGTATGTGTTGAATTACATTGTTAATGTGCATGCCGAGTCTCATATCTCATGATATAATGAAACAACGAAGATATCACCATTAGAACTTTTGAAGTCGATTTCCCAAAATAAAAAATTTGGTAGTTAGGTCATTGTTAGATTGGGGCGACTATATTGGGTGCTAGTAGGGCCTATAAATATATACCATGAAGTATTATAATATCACCTTATCACCTTTGCATGAACACATGTACTGACAACAATAAAAGCTAGTCGACGTCTCATTGAACCGCACAAGTTGCATAAAAATTAAATATCATGGGATCCTATATAGCATTCGCACGAAATTCACAACACAAAACTGTTTTAGGCTAAACCATATTATTATGAGTTTTACATGACTTTAACGTGGTAACGGTACAAGTACGTGACAAAACAAGTAAAAAGGGTTATAAACAAATGATTTTGTACATTAACCCGTAAAGTCGAATAGAATACTCGTAGCGGTTTGATATTAAATTTATCATACTGCTACACATACTTTGTCCTACACACGGAACAAATATTTATTTTAATACACAATACAAAAAGATTGCCAGTTTGTTGGTTTGTAGAAAATAAAGTGCGTGTGTTGAAAGAACCGTGTGAAGCATTGCCATGTGAGGTTTTAGTCTGATACATGCGTTATAAATCTGTTCAGAAATTGAATTTCACGCTTACATATCATAGAAACAATTAAGTGTAATTTGTAATAAATGCGAATAGTTTAAACAGAATACTTACGACTATGGTATTGAAAAGGAAACTTTTAAATGTTGTAAGAAAGTATAATACTGGAGTGAAGATACTTCTTCTAATTGGCATATGTTTAACAATAAGTATGGTGGAGAGACGGACACATATACTTGCTATTACTTCAAGACAATCGTCACTGCTTTTTGAGATTGTAACAGTGAGCCACGTCCAAGATGTTGAAGATATGTTCAGAGAAACAACGACCCCTATACCTGATTATCCAACTAAATTGGTGCTAATAAATACGTACATGAGAACTGGTTCTACTATATTAGGAAGTCTCCTTGGACACCATGATGATGCTTTCTATTTCTACGAGCCATTACAAAGAACCAATACATTTCAATATGTAAATGGTTCCAAGTTATGTGATTATACTAGACCTTATTGTTATGATAGGTAAGTAGTATACAAATTACACATTTACTTTATTGTAACATAGCACGGAGTGTTCGATCTTCATTTAAACTGATTAACCAAACAATTTGTACCGTTATAATTATAATATCATATAATGCCTTACACATGTAATGTGTGTGGTTACTATAACAGGGAATTGTCATGTTACCACCCTTTGATTTTCCCTGTGGTTACTATGGTACGAAAACGGCCCTTTATGTTGTCCTAAACAGTGCTATACATGTATATACACTGGGGTCCAAAAGTTTCTTTACACTTATTACATTTGGATGCTGCGAAGCAGGGGCGGATCCAAAAAAATTTATAGGGTGTCCGGACTTTTTCTCGGGGGGGGGGGGTCCGAACTTTTTCAAGGGGGGGGTCCAAAGTTTCAAACCACATCATACCCTTTTTGCAGAATAATGCAAAATATTAATAATAAAAACTACTTAATCATTAAATCTGTGTTAAGCACCGAGAAAATTTACTTCATGCTACTTAAAAATGACCTACAGTCAAGAAATACACATATGGACAGGTACATTTTGGAAATTCATGGGGGGTCCGGACCCTCCTGACCCCCCGCTGGATCCGCCTATGCAAAGTATATTTTTAAGTTTATTCACATAAACAAGTTTACAAGTTTATTCATATAAAATTTGATATACAAATGTACTTTACATGTAGTTATTAGTTTCACAACTAAAATTCATTTTTACATGAACAATTTATGATGTTCTTTATCAGTAGGGAATACTTCCCGTTCGGGAAACAAGGGGATTCCCCTTCAGTGCTTCCCGATCGGGCAGCAAATGTCAAAATGTTTCCCGATCGGGAAGGATTTTGGCCTTTTTTGACGTACCTTACCAAAAATGGCCGCTGCATAAAAGTATTTAAACTACAAAAATATGAAAAGCACCATCTGATACAGGAGAGATGTATCTAAAATCCTACCGAGTCGTTTTCTTTTAAAATGCCTACAATTAAAATTATCCCAATTTGAAATTCAGAAAAAAAATATGACTTCAAATAAAAAAGTTGTTTCCCATTCTGGAAACATTGCTGCCCGATTAGGAAGCAAGTTATATTTTTTTAATATAGTTTGTATGTATTGCATAACTAATTTCACCAAAATACATCCCTATTTATTTGTAAAGAATTAAAGGCTGTATATAACCCTGTCAGTATAGTAACAAATGATCTAACACATACACTTTAAAAAAACATTCTGATTTTCTACCAGAATAGTCTGATCAAAACAAAATTAACTGTCCAATTAAACTTTTACTTAGGTACATAGTCGTGAATATATTTAGTTATATGAACTCTCACCTTCAAATACCACAACATTTGATTAATTTCACAAATCTGTAACTTTACCATAATTTTATTAGATAATTCAAATGAGCTAAGGCTGGAAAGTCTGATATTCTTGGTTGTCAAATGTTGGTACTGATGTCATTTGTAGATGGCTGGACTTACTATGGTTTTTTTCATTACACTACATATGTACATAATTCTAACCAAAGAGCTAAGCAGTATCATGCCAAAACAAAAATCAAACAAAATCACGTTCATAGTTGTTCACTGTATAATTATTTTGATTTATTATTTTCCTTGAAAATTGAAAACATATCCTTAGATATGCTGTAATTATGTAAGTCACTTGCCCTATACCCATTTTAAAATAACAAACAGGATGGAAATATGATAACTATTTTTTTTCACTTAGTTAACTTGTAAAAATAGTTTAACAATAATGCTCAAACTTAACTTTTATAGCAAAAGATATACTTATGGCCCCCAGGCGTCATTGCTTACTCCCTAATAATCAGGTTTTACTATGTACGATAATTGGGAATTGTAACCAATGAATTGAACCACATATGCAATTTTATGTTAGTGTTAATTGATAAGTTTTAAAATCAGTTTAAATTTGTATAAATCGTACGTATGCCGCTGGTCTAGATTAGTTGGTACCATACTAATCTACTGATTGAGGGGTCGTGGAGCTTGGTCATGAAATAACTTCTACGACTATTCTTCCTCTCACCACTGATTTTAAATCATGTAGAGCAGCTGTCAGTAACTGACGAAGTATGCGCTTAGTAACTAGTGAACTGTTAATTTCACAGATTTAGCCTTTCCAAAAATAGTGAGTATGTTGACTTACAGCTGTAATATGAAACATGTCGTAAACAATGTGTTGCTACGGTGTTAAACCCAACCAATAATACTTTACATTTATACACAAGTCAAACCATTAACATGATTAACCTTATTTGAATATCTTATGGGATGTTATGATTATATATATATAATTGAACAATGTGATTAAATTTCTATACATTTCCCTTGAAGGAACGGCTAAATTACTATAAAAGTACTTGTGAAAAGTGTTTTTAACATATGCATTGGAATCAATGCAATATTTCCATTAACATAAAAATATTGTCTACTGCTTAAGTTTAATTTGCATTACATACAAACTATATAACAAATAGCATAACTTGCTTCCTGATCGGGAAGCAATGTTTCCAGAACGGGAAACAACTTTTATCTTTGAAGTCATATTTTTTTTCTGAAATTCAAATTCGGAATATTTTAATTGTAGGCATTTTAAAAGAAAACGACTCGGTAGGATTTTAGATACATCTCTCCTGTATCAGATGGTGCTTTTCAAATTTTTGTAGGTTAAATACTTTTATGCAGCGGCCATTTTTGGTAAGGTACGTCAAAAAAGGACAAAATCCTTCCCGATCGGGAAACATTTTGACATTTGCTGCCCGATCGGGAAGCACTGAAGGGGAATCCCCTTGTTTCCCGAACGGGAAGTATTCCCTACTGTTTATATGTAATAAATGTAAAATACAAATGCTAAACGAACTGTTTCTGCAATAATCTTTAATTGAATAGTAAAAAAGAACTTAAAAAAATACAAGTGTAAAGAAACTTTTGACCCCAGTATAAGTTAGGTTGTTGTATACTGTCGAACATATATTGACATCGTTTTGGCGAATAAGTACTAATCTTGATATGAATTAAGTTGGTGAGTTACAACATCTGACCCAATGCAGGGATGAAGATTCAAAGCCTAGAGTCGGCACATGATGCATCCTGGAGCGGTGGGATTCTCATTAAACTCAAAATTCATTCATTCTTCATTTTTATTTCAGACCTAGTGTTAGGAATGAAAGTCTTGGATACATGTCAGATATATTCAACTGTAAATTAGTTCCTCATATAAACAAGTATAGCCCAACTATTCATCTTCAAGGTCGACATTTAGGTACGTATTATTTCACTGTAATATTTATTAAATACGTGTACATCAAAGCATAGGCTGCCGGCATAAAACAGTCCCTACAAAATAAATGTATACACACACATATACTCAGAAACCACGAAAAAAATGACCTACTAACTCATTCAACGACTCCTGTATTTTTATTTCTGGGTCGATTTTAAAAAACCAGGCGCATAGAAGCTGGGGCCGCGCCCCCAATATTTATGGCAAGCAGTGGCAATGGGGCCGCGAGTAATTTTTCATGACGCATATTGAAAATCTTGAGGTCTGGCTACACGTCTGAAACCAGTCAGACCGGTCAAAGTTCAATTCTCCATGACAAACTATTGCTTTGATCAAAATTTGAAGTGTATATCGTGTAAAATGCAAAACTAGGTCAATAGGCCAATTTAAAGATATAATAATAGCCAAATACGCGTTATAATACAAAAATTTGTTCTTAAACAGGGGGTACTGAAAGTGCATGGAAATCAAGTTTCACAGACTTACATTCACAAACAAATTCGACTGGCGGCAGGGGACGCCCCTCCCGTACCCACCCCATTTGCTGCCCCAATATTCAGATCCTTCCTACGCGCCTGAAAACTTGGTCTTATTTATCAAAGAAATGGTTAATCCGTCGATTGCATATAGAAGCTAATTAATGAAAAGCCACTATAAGGGGACTGTTATATGCCGACAGCCTGCGCATCAAACGGTACGTGATATTTTCCTTTGTAACTGGATACATGTTTTGATATATGGTTCTAGATGGGCTGGACAAAGTTTTGTTAAAACCACAGGCGATCTTCTCTGTGGCTCTTATACATACATGTATATGGAGAGAAAGGTATATACACAATTCTTTCAAACAAAAAATCACCTAACTTATTAATTTTTGTCTTCATGAACGCTTTAAATACCATTTATAAACGCATGTTACACATACGAAAAAATAATGATTAATCTATATGATAATAAGCTTACATGCTTTAAATAGTGTGATGTTTTTAATACAACCAACATTTTGCATTCTCGTACCCAGAGTCTAGTAAGATTCTCCATACTAGCTCAAGAATCTTGATAACCTCGGGGTACGAGAATAACAATTTGCGATTTCTCTCGATACGTGTATTTATGTATAAGAGCCACCTACGAAGACATTCGGAACTCCGCGGCCGTGCACTACGAAAGGTAGTAGAAGGTCGAAGTGTTCCGAATGCAACGAAGATCGCCTGTGATGAAACTATGTTAGCGCTGTTTCTAGCCATGGAAATGCAAATGTTGTCATTCTGGAAGCAAACTGATTATACGCAATATAATATAACGTCTTCAATTTATCGGTAATACAAATAAATCTGGAATAAATACCCCTTTTGTATTAAACATTTCTTGTTAATATTGTCGTCATTTTATATTCTACCATAGTATATATTATATATTTTGTACATATGGCAATGTATATCATCAATGAAAACAACATTCCAGATTTTTACCAGCATACATATCTTGTCTGTTACATTTCATTGTCATACTTCCTTCGTGACCTGCTATTAGCTGTTTACAGATCTAAATTACTGTGTTAATATTGCTCAACCTCACTATCCATTTGATTATTGTATTTCTCTACCATATTATATATCCCCAAATCTTTGCCCAGCAAACACGTGACGTCGATACAACTAGATTTTGGCCACGACGTCGCCGACCTCAAATCAACGTAAACCCCACGTCTAAAACCACGACGTCGAACCATGCGAGGAAGCGACGTTGTGTCGACGTTTGATTTGAGTTGAACAGTTTAGAAATACTTATATGAATAATATACATGTATACATGTATTGTTCCTTTTTACCATGTTCAAAGGATAGTCGCCTAACACGGGCTCAATTATCGAAAAACGCTTTGTAGTCTCTCGGTACTGATGCGACCACCTTTGCTTTGATTCAGAGAACATTGTATGTAAATATACAATCAATATAATATAATGTATATATAATTCAATATTTTCCAGGTCCAAAATGGAACGAATATAAAACGTGTATGCTACAAAGTGGAGCAAGAATGGACATATGTCTGAGAGTGATGGAGAATATATGTTTAAATACGTCATACCACGTGATCAAAGCTCTAAGATTTAGTCTACGAGATATAGTTTATCTTCTTGAGGAATATCCAAATATTTACGTGTTTCAATTAATGCGAGATCCACGTGCTATCATCAAAAGTCATATATATACATCTTGGTATCCATTGAGTTTGAACAATGTTGATAGGATACGTGATGACGTCATAACCCTTTGTGGTAGAATGCGAGATGATATTAAGGCTTGGAAAGAGTTTGTAAAACGTTTCCCTAACAGACTGAGGCTCGTGCAGTATGAAGATATAGCTAGGGATGTTTGGAAGGTTAAATTCTTGTATTCTATACTTGGCATTGACAAATCACTCGATATAGACAACTTTGTTAATGAAACGATAAGCCTCAGGTTTGACAGAAGTAGAGATATAGTCCAAGGTTCAATGTTTCCAAGATATTTCGCTTACCGAGACTCACTTCCATTCAATATCATCCTTGTTGTACAAGAACATTGTGAAGATGTTATAAGACAGCTGGGTTTTGAAATTTTCCACTCAGAAAGAGATTTAAGAAATCCAAATATTTCGTCTATTGTCTCTCGTTTACCTTTTGAACTATGAAGTTTATTATGTACAACATGTACTTGGAAGTTTTGTTTATTTTAGTATATTGATTTATTAGTAAAGTTGTGCTCATAGTGTTGTACCCACGATTGAACAAACTTCTATTGTAACACATGGCAAAGGAATTAATACAGATGAAATCATGAATTTATGATTTGTCCACCAACCCAACTTTGTTCAGGCATTTCGGTGTTTTAGTCGAAACGGCTTGAATGAGTTTTCTATGAGGAATGCTTCAATCCCTGGCAATGGATCAATGACTGACCGACAGTAGGAGTATTAGCATACTATATGCATTGACTTGACTTTAAAATCATAATGTTGTCAATACTGTTATTATTTCCCCGGTGCTGTGATAGACGAGGATTGTCAGTGTCTTTCTCTTGCTATATATACATAGTGTTCATTCCTTACATTACATGATGGTTACCCTGAAATAACAAAATTGTAACGCTAACATTGTATGTGCATGTTGATTTGATTCAGTCAGTTTGGTAATATTAGGTCGATGCTTGCAAACATTTTTTTCATAAACGTGCATTTAAATTTATTTTGAACTTCTCAGGGAGTATTCTTCATTTCAATATAGATTTCTTAAGTTATACGTTGTTGTATACTCGCTGTATAGACTATAAAATGAATCCTTTATATATAACGTCATGCTGTAGATGTTTATAATATAAATTGACCTTACGCCAGAATACCTATGCTCCGCCCACCGATACACGTGGTACATTGTCCGACATTATCAGGGATTAATCTATGTCCCTAACCATTATCTATGTTTTGAAAGTAACAGGTTCAAATGCATGCTATTTACTTACTTGTCATCCGATTTCGATAAACTTAATATTTTTGAAAAGGGCATTGTCTCATCTATCAAATGATACACAATTTATGAATATCCATTCATAAATATTCAAATTAAATGTGGGTCCATTTGCTCCAACAAAAAAATATACGCACAAAGAATGAGCAAGTTGAAAGAATACACTTAAATTTGAACGCTGGTAATAGTCGTTTGGATGTACGGATTTTAAACAGTAAAACATGCAAAAAATATCCCATTACGTTAGCTATCAAATGATGTAGAGTTAATTAAAATATGTCGAGAAATAAAAAATGTTAAGGGGTGGGTATTAGGGGCTATCTAGACGGAGTTGTGTTCAAATACATGCATGTCATTTACGAGATATCATATTTCCTAAAGATTAATTTGTCTGAAAATGGCATTGTAATTTGTCACAACTTTCAAATGATTCCCTTTTTTATAACATCCATTGATATATATTAAAAATAAAGGTAGGTTCATTTGCTCCAACAAAAAACATTATATGCGCAAAAATTATCAAAGAACGCATCTCACATTGAACGTTTGTAGAAATCCTATATAAATCAGAAAACTGTTGGATACACACGAAAACAACTTACTTTATATACATGTAGTCCTTAAAATGGTGTGTAGGTGATAAAATATGCTGAGATATAAAAAGTTAAGGGGTGGGTCCATAGATCTTGGTGGTACATTTTGGGGGTAAACATGCATGAAAAATGTAATTTTCAACCTGATTTATTACATACTTGTATTTATTGTCGTCAGATTATTATGTAGTTTATACTTTTATCACAGTATTTATAGACCCCATGTGTACATATTTTGACCATTCTAATTTGTTTTATTGAGTTTATTTTGTAACTTTCACTGAGAACCCTATACAACTGTACATAGGGTCCATGCTAACACATAAGAAATTCGATGTCCGTCAATACCAGATGTCGGACAAAATGGCGGACGATAAGCCGCTTATCTTAGATAAGCATCAGGGTATCAAATGCCGGACGCTGATTGGCTAATAGGAGCTGTCAATCAAATTCTGGCGTAAGGTCAATTGTGTTACTTCTCTTATCTGTCTTTTTGTTTTCTTATTCTATTATTGTTTGACTTAGTCTTACTTCTATAGCGATATATAATGTAGAAATGTATACCCGCATGGCATGTTAAGCTCATTCTCGTACCCCGAGGTTCAAGACTCTCGATCTAACGTATCGATAATTCTACTAGACTCGGTGTACGAGAATGATTAAGCTGGGCATGACAGGTTATGTACCTTCACATATAGATGAAGAATAAACGATTACACTATCCTTCATAAGTAAGTATACCATGTGATATTTCAAAAAGGCAAAAACAAACAGCTCTTGAACAATTACCTAATTTATAAAATTTTAAAAAAGTATTTTTTATATCAAATGTACCCGTTATTAGTTGTAAAATAAATGTCTGCATGGAAAAAAACAACATTATCATGGTTTATTAATGATTTTCGACCAAAACTGTTATGTCATTACATGTATACATGTATAGTCTAGTTGATTTTATGATAAAGATTCATTTTTTCATGTCAAATCTCACTTACAAAAAATAATTTCTTAAAAATGACTCAAATTTAAATCTATGTCTAATTTGTCTTAAAATAGTGAAACTGAAGTTTTATTTTCTCCCTTATGGTTTAAATTTACCTTCCTTTCAGAATGAATTCAAAACATTATAATTAGTGTTAGCCATTAGAGAAATTTCTATATAAACCATGTAATTCATAAGTGTATCCTTAATCATAGAGGGTAGTGTAAAAGTAATAAGATGTCTTGTATTTATCAACACACTGTTATGTGCTATGGCAGCCGAGATATGTTATCAGCTAACATTGTCACTTGTATTGATCACCTACCTCTCCCTTCTATAGTGCGTACAAAAAACAAAACGTGTTTTAGTAAACATTAAAAATGAGACAATTCATTTCAGGAGTAGGCAGTATTGAAAATATAATTTGTGTAATTCGTTTTAACAAAATTAGCGTGGTTGATAAATCACCACCACTTGGTAAAGCATGCTTGTTGTGGTAGCACGCTTTTCACATTCTCGTTCCCAGAGTCTAGTAGGATTCTCAATGCTAACTAGTATTGAGAATCCTACTAGACTTTGGGAACGAGAATGGCTTTCCATTTCACAAACAACTAAGACACAAGTTAAGCATATCACAATTGTTTATTTTAAAGTCATCCTGGGCATCCCTGGTCGTGGGTTAGTTCATTGTATTGTTATTATAAACAGTGTTTGTTTGTTTTTTGTTCGAACTATACCTATATGTACAGAGAAAAAACGACATTATTGTCGAATATAAATGACAAAAATAGCAGGATGCAGTGGTGTATGACTTTTCAGATTGGGGCTACACGTTTTGTATTTTGTAAGGCAAAATTATCCGGAATGGAAAGCATCATTAATAAAGTTCTGCAGACAGCTTCAAATAATAAAAATAGTTTAAACTACATAAATTACTTTAAAATAATTCCGGGCAATGCCATCCTCTAGCCTTCCATGTTCCTACCCGCTTGAGATGTAACAACAATGTCAATGATACACGATGATTATATTATTACAAGAACATTGTTGTGTTTTTTGACTGAATTTGATAGAGTTTATTAAAGGGAAGTCAGCGTGATACAACATTTAGAGGAGTTTGACCTTAGTAATGCTTGCCTTCGGCTCACTTCGCGCTTTGAGGTTAGAGCGTATAAACACTATTGGTTCCCTCCGACAAAACCGCGTTGCATGGCGGTACTGGCTAGGGTTTTTGGGTAAGTTTTCCCAGTGTTCCTTGTTGCTGAAGAGGTTGAGAGCTTCTCTTTTCAACAAACAGTGAAATAAGAGCAAATTTTTGTTATCGAAAGATTAATTTGAGTTGGAAATCGGCCACAATTAAATATTTTATTGGTTTATTTTCGGGATATGTTCTCGAATTATTCAAGATGGCTACCACATCGTTACCTTCGCCACGAACAAGGTCGGCACTATCGACAGAAAACTATTCCTACTTTCACTTTCGTTTTCAATGGAATATTTTTCTGTATATTTTGTTCTTTTTCAAATGCGCATGTACTGAACGTTTTTTTCATTTAGATTAACTGTTTTTGATATAAGTTTTGACCCTGATCCATCCATTTTATGTGCTTTTCATTCTTAATTTACTTAAATAATCCTGCAGAAAAAAATCTATTGGACTACAAGCTTGCCTTACCGCCATACCGGACAACGAAATAAGGATAAAAAACTAACCATTATGTTTCTGTGTTAGTGGCAGAATAAGAAGAAGGTGTAACAAATATATTGGGAACAGCTAAAGCCTATGGTAAAAAATCAGTGACCCCCACATGCAGCCAAAAAGCAGAGGGAGTTTTTAGACGTTTAGTTGTAAAAGGGATGCCACAAACAAAAAAATCAAAGCGCTGAAGGCACTGAATTTGTTTGGGTTTGAAAAGAGGAATTAGATTTCCGGCTCCAACAAAACATACGTTCACAAAGAACAGTTCAGTGATATCAGTTTGATAGGTAAACCAGCACTGTTCTGGTTCAAAACACTTTATACAATTGACCTGTAAATACAACAGGTAAACCGGACAGGCGAACACACTACACTGATTTGTTTTCAAACAATCACCACAAGTCAAAGGGGTAATTCGTAAAACAATTCAATAACTGCCGCTAAAAAGGGATCATTTATGCACATTTATTCTACTGCATCTGTATGTAGAATAAATGAAGTCCACTATTCAGACATCATTCAAAGTCATTTACTACGATCTTTAAACTTTTCCTATAGAACCATTCTATTACATAAGATGATGTAACATCTCTACTGTCAACTGGCACAAACGACGGGTCTTGACTGACTCGTTGATACTACTCTATTACATAAGATGACGTAATCATCCCTACTGAGGCGCACAACATAGCAGCGAATACTCTTACGCTCTTAAGTTATAGTTCGAGTTACTAGTGTATTAATGCACCTGTCATAGCAGACAATCTTTTTGAATTGCTCTATACATATATACTGAGGGACAACTTCTGGATTCAGTAAATTTTCAAAGTGGGAAAGGGTCTGAAATACGGTAAATATATTTGTTCAGGACTGAAGTGAACAAATAATTTAAACAAGAACTCTTGGAATGTACCATGGAAAAATAATTGCGACTAGAGCTAGAGGTCATACCAGGTTCTAGGGTGCACCATTACTTTTCAATGTCAATTTGCCAAAATTAATCTTAAATAACTTTTTTGTAAATCATTTAAATTTGTTTGAAATTCAAGCTAATATTAGCCTTAAAAGGTTTAAGAACAAACAATTTTACAAATTCTCATGGTGATAAAGGTTTAACCTACCCTTCACTTGTCAATGTTGTGTTGTGCCCCTTGGAACTTTAATGTGAATACACTTGCTGATTGAGACATCCAATAGCCCAAATGTGCATCCTAGACAAAACACTGTCCCAAGGACCAAAGTTAGCGATTCACATGTGTGATGTTATCAATTTTTATCATGAATACAACAATATGAATTACACTTTTTTGTAGGTAACCTTGTGATATTGCAATCTGATGATACATATATAATTGAGAATGGAAGATTTACAAGGAGAGAATGTACAACATATAATGGCTGGTCTAGATGTACCTGATGTCAAACATGAACCTACTGATAATTCTGTTGGTATTAAATGTCTATGTAAGTATTTTCATTTAAATATGATTTCGATAGAAGCCTTAGATCTACAAATATAGTTTATGCACGATAGACAACTAGTCAGGGAGTGTTTAAGATACTAAATTTTATCATATATATTTCAGGGAGTGTTGGAGATACTCAATCCTTATCTCATATATTTCAGGGAGTGTTGGAGATACACAACTAGGAACATTTGAAGTTTTACCAGAATCTATTAAAGTGAAGTCACCAGCATCACCTGAGGATGGATCATTAGAGACAATGGAAGATAATAGAGATGATCAAATACTTGGTAATGAGTTAACAGTTGATCATGAAGAACCAGGTAATTATAACAGCTTTGTATTGTTAAAGCTTCTGTATGTATATGTAGATATATTCATTTACAAAACAGTCCTACCACCATGAAGTCATTATAGCTTGTTTAGGATTACTTGAGACAAACAACTCGGTTTGTTTACATATCTTGGACTTGGGTATTACATAAAATAGGGAGGTCAGCTGATTTTGTGTAATGAAAGTATTAAACGTGTGTGGAATGTGTGCTCTTGTACTAAAGTTAATACATAAAAAACACACTGATAATAGTCGATAATTACGTGTACTTAGTTCCATCTGTGTATAAAAATGGTATCGTATTTTGTCAAAGTTATCCTAAACGAGCTATAAAATATAACATGCATTAGAGACACAATAAACTTTTCAAACCATTTTGCTTTCTAAGTTTAATGTTTAAGTTTGACTAAGTTCACATTTCTTAAAAAATCTCATTGTAAGAAAAATCAATACTAAAATTTAGCGAGTAGGTTAGCAGAAAATTTTAAGATGGGGTTTTAATCAGATTGAATGATTACAATAAGCTGAAAAACTTGATCTCTCAATAGTACGAATTTTATAAGATCTCAATAATTCAAACAACCATAATATGTAAAGTAATATGTTTATTGTTAAATGATTAATATGTTTTGTATATTCTGTTCTAATAGTTTCAGAAGAAGAGAATTCAGTTTTAAATTCGGATATAGGTGATGATTCCCATCATATGTTACATGTTGCTGACACGGATACTTCTATCTTATCAAGTTCTGCTGGTAATATTGTATCATCATCAAGTTTAACTGGAGACATAACTTCACATACCACTCAAGATGTTCTACAATTATTACTGCCATCTAGTGAGGAGGTATCCTTGTTTATTTATATGTTGTCTTATACTAATTTATTTTAGCATGATTGTGAAACAAGTTATTACAACTTGGCTTAATCACTTTTGAGTCTGCTTCTGGTACTGAGCTAGTTAGGATAAAGTTTCTTGCTCAAGGAAGCAACAGGGTATGTTTTTGATGGAATTTGAACCAACATGTTCTATTATCAGTTTATGTTCTGCAGCTAACTGGCCTTACCACTTAATGGCCTTTATGAACTAATTTCAAAACTAGTTCTCTCTTATCCTTCCCCATGGAGCTTATACCTTTGTAGACAAAAAGTTGATTTTAATTTTTTGGAAGGGTATGACCAGTCACAGCTTAACATGGCAGATGGACAGACAAATGCTATAAAAAATTAGATAGTCTGTCTAGATCTGCAGGTCTACAGGACTGACTATTCAGCAAAATTTGATCACATCCACACAGTTTTCAAGTCATCAAAATGTATATAACGTCTCTGGTCCTGTTAGACTATGTTTGGTCCCATAAAATTTTGATCTTCCCAGTCCAGTAATAAAACTGTTGTGTTTGAAAGTGACTGGGTACCACTCACAAAAACTATTTGATGTATCATTCTCTGCATAGTCAAATTTCAGTTGACCAGTCTATTATTTATATCTCTTGATCAACTGGCTATTAAATTAAAGATGCATATTAAATAATATTCATATTAAATAATCTCTGTGATCGACCCTCAAGAGAGAGACACCTGGAGATCAGGTGTGAGATACGCCAGGTGTGCAGCAAGCCAGCTACCTGGAAGGGGGCCCACTGACATGGATAATGCCCCCACACCTGCACGTTAATAAAAAAATTGATGATGATGATGATGTTGTTTAATATTAGTGTGTGGAAATGCTTTTGTTACAGCTTGAAACCAACAATATTTTATACTGATATTGTATAATCTGCCAGTAACAGCCCCATCATCTTTAACATTATTGTAAATGGTTGGTATAGGTGTACAGTACAACCCCTCTTGTGAATTACACCCACTGGAAGGGACTTAACTGTGTTGCTGTTCAGAGTTTGTTGTTCTGCAGAGATTAAATTCAAATAAAAATACACCTGAGGGAAATATCAAAAGTCGATGTTGTGCAGAGGATTTGTTCTGTAGAGGGCCGCTCTGCAGAGGTTATACTGTTTAATGAAGCTATCTTTGAAATCTTGAAATCACCTTTAATTGCAGCTGAAGGCTTTTATTCAGGTATTTGATATCTTAACCAAAAATTGTATACCAAATGTTTAGTATTCTAACTATTGTTTATTTTTGTTGTAGAATTCTGTGAATCCCAATGGTTGTTTACAATCATTAAATCTTGATACAGTTACTATGTCTAGTGGAGAATTAGTATCACAACCAGTAACACAAACAATACAAGCTATCACATTAGCTGATGGTAATACAGCATTTATACAACATCCAGGTAATCATTTATTGTAATATAATACAACTTCTCCTGAACAACATCCACTGAGAGGGACTAAAATGTGTTGCTGTTTAGAGGTTGTTGCTCTGCAGATTAAACTCAATTTAAATTACATCTGAATGAAATCATGAGCTGTTATTGTGCTGGGGATTTCTGTAGAGGGCTGCATTGAAGAGGTTATGTGGTCTTTATTGGTAAAAGTTTTATTTGTTGTTAAGGGCGGCTGCCTAAAGCTTTGATTAGTCCACCGATTAATTCAAGAAAGTATTTTATCTGTATTAGATAGTCATTCAGAACTCTCCAATGAAGATATAATGACAGATGTATCATAAAATCTTTTGAAAAGCTATAATTGACATTATGCCAGATCTCACATTTCTATATATTCATAATCTCATGAAAGGATTATGGAATATTTGGACAAACGTAGTTACATGTCTTTGGACACAAACGATTCCTTTGTCAAACAAAGTAACCACTTGTCTAAAGGTTTGGTTATAGTAGCCTTGTGTTATGTCACTAAGTCAGTTATTTCCCTTTGTATACTCTTCAATTAGGTAGGTCCAATTAGTTGGATTACTCGGATTTTACCCTTACTTTTCAATATCAATTTGCCAAAATTAATCTTTAATAACTTTTTTGTAAATCATTTAATTTCTTTGAAATTCAAGCAAAGTAATTTTAAGGTAAATAACTATTTAAATGATATCACTTCTGTTAATATCTTCATTAACAAGAAAGATATCAGATGAAATATTTTGTTATGATGATGATAAAATCTGAGGAATCCAACTGTAAGGACCTACTTACCAATTGGATTGCTTCAGATTTTATCAGGGAAATATAACTGACTGAAGTCCCTTATTCCAGGTATTGTGCTAACATTGTTGGTATAGAAACAGGGTTAGAGTATTATTAGTTAATATGATTTAACATTCATTTGTTGAGAAGCAACCCCAGCTGAATTTTATTTTATTAAGAACAGTACAAGTTATAATTTTATCACACAGATCCCTATAAACAAAGCTTAGAACACAATTCTCCAGACATCCATTAAAAAAGTTATGGCATTTTGAAGTTGACAAATTAGTGCGAAATTTTACACGTGATCACACTCTATTATTAGCATTTTCCAAATTCGTTCAAAGACACAATAGCAATGAAACATTGAGTTTTCCAGTGTTATTGAAGATGTTTTAATGAATGTTTCAGGAGGTTCAAAGTTCATGGAAGGTCAAACTATTACATTAGATGATGGATCAACAGCTGTGGTACAAGCTTTACCTGATAAATTAAATCTTATGTCACCATTACAAGCCTCAGGTGTTGTTAGAACGGATGGTAATACAACATTACAACTTGAAGATACAACCAGTGGATTCTTTAATCATGTAGCTAAGGATGGATTACAGGCTATCATATTAGAAGATGGTACAACTGCTTATCTTGCTACTCAACAAACACCTGGTGGTGGAACTCTTATAGATAATACTCAGTTAGAAACTACGACCTTGACCTTAGATCACCTGACATCACCTGTTACTGGTATATCTACTGTATTATCTAATGGTTTAACTAATGTAGAAGGAAAACATGTACAATTACCTTCTGAATCAGAGGTTAGTTTATTTCTTACAAGACAATAGTAAGATTTTAATAATAGTCTCAGCTCAATAATACTTTTAACTTGGTTGCCGGAATGGACAGCAAGCTATGTTATTGTCAAGCCCTGTAAAGAGACATTCAATATGTCCCATGTATGTACAGGTATTTCTGTAAAGATGTTCAGTGTTATTTGATTTGTTTAAAAGGAACATTGTTCCTGTGGTAGGATGTGCGCTTAGGGATTTAGAGGTCCCAGGTTCGATCCCAACCAGGGGCACTGCTTATTTCCTTGAGCAAGAAATTTACCCACAGTTGTTCCACTCCACCCAGTTGTAAATGGGTACTGTAAGGGATCACCTGCCTGAAGGCAATTTCAATGATTAGGTGCTATGGTACAAGATTGTGAAGTCAGCTGAACATGTAGACTTTAAACTGAATTTTAACTTAATCATTTTAATTGTTCAGCTAGTTAAACATGTTATATCTATTTAATGGAAAAGTTCTTACTGCTTTCAACCAGTAGATATTGAAAAGAAAGCTATTGGAATATTCCACACGCAAGTCTACTAAGTTTGGTTCCCGGGTGGGGCATACTTGGTCATGAAACTATTTCTACAGCCATTCCCCCTCCTACCAATGATTCTTAGTTATGTAGGGCAGTTTTCAGTCACTGACGTAAGCATGCGTCTAGTAGTTGGTTAACAGCTAAATCCAGAGATTTAGCCTTTCCCGGAATAGTGAATAGGTTGACTGACCGCTGTTATAAGACCTCTAATGTGTTGCTTTGGAGTTAAACCCAACAACAACATATTAATCATTATATTGATTTACCTTGTAGGTAGCTGTTGTACAGAACATTGATAACAAGGCTACAGTTGTTGTGAGTATATTGTTACACTCTAAATGTCTGAGGCAATCTCTTAATATTTTTCCTTTTATTAAAATTCTGACACTAATTTTTTTTGAAATTAAAAACAAATATGATATATGTAGTTGATATTTTTATTACTGACGGTATGTAAGTATTGAGGGAACAGAAGAGAGCGAATAAGCTGCACAAACATCTGACTGATCAAGAAGACCAATTTAGTGGATTACCATAACAACATAAAAGCATGTACTTATCCGACGGTATTTGAATTTGATCATAAGTTTTTTCCTTACAGACAGTAAAAAAAAATTTCATAAGACATAAATAATAAAAGGTCTGGTCTGACTTAAACAATGTCTTGTAGTACAAACAATCATAATAAATTGAGTGCAGTCAATCTTGCACAAGCAACCACGTCTCCTTTTACCATTTACATTAAGCATTCAATTGGAGTTCCCTCAAGGGTTTTTACATTCTAAATATATGTCTTAAGTGAC
This sequence comes from Mactra quadrangularis, assembly GCA_025267735.1. NCBI lineage: Eukaryota > Metazoa > Mollusca > Bivalvia > Venerida > Mactridae > Mactra > Mactra quadrangularis. Next base: position 10,069,863 of record CM046304.1, read on the forward strand.
TTTTGTCTAATGTGGCCAGCAACCACTGATTTTCTGCCAACCGACTGATCTATTTTTGTTAAACAACCAGTATTTTTTTTTGTTCCATTTATCCAAACATTTTTCAATGGTCAATTTGATAACACTATTTTATTTAATGTGAAGTGACACAACTTTAAATTTAATAATAAAATCTAAATAATAAATTGTTCTAGATTGTCACTCTTTTTTTTCCATATAACTCATACGACAAAACACTTATAGATTATAATACTTCTGTTTACTGCAGAGTTTATATTGCTCAATATATCATATGCACAATTAATGTTTTTGTTTTATATTTTACAGATGCAAAATTATTCTTCAGAAAAAGTTGGTCCATTTTTAGAGAAAGCTTATAAATGTTGTTTTGATGGCTGTGGTAAATACTATACTACATTACACCATTTAAGGGTAAGTTATACTAGGACTGTCATCATTACAATCATTTGAAATCATTTAATAGTTTGTTTTAATTGAGCAGCTGTTATATCACTCCTACTTTTTTCAGACAATAACAAATCTGCTAGATTTACCGTGTAAACTAGTGTCTGATATCATCAAGTCAGACAGACAATTTGTTCTATCATCTATTTTGATGCTAGAAGTCTGGTAAACTTTTAACATTTCATTACTATCTATTGGTAAACTTTTAACATTTCATTACTATCTTTTGGTAAACTTTTGACATTTCATTACTATCTATTGGTAAACTTTTAACATGTAAACTTTTAACATTTCATTACTATATTGGTAAACTTTTAACATTTCATTACTATCTATTGGTAAACTTTTAACATTTCATTACTATCTATTGGTAAACTTTAACATTTCATTACTATCTATTGGTAAACTTTTAACATTTCATTACTATCTATTGGTAAACTTTTGACATTTCATTACTATATATTGGTTAACTTTTAACATTTCATTACTATCTATTGGTAAACTTTTAACATTTCATTACTATCTATTGGTAAACTTTTGACATTTCATTACTATCTATTGGTAAACTTTTAACATTTCATTACTATCTATTGGTAAACTTTTGACATTTCATTACTATCTATTGGTAAACTTTTGACATTTCATTACTATCTATTACTGTCCTAATAACCAGCAAGTTGTCACACAGAACTAATGTTACATGCACAATGGACAAAAGAATTAACAAAACACTGTCATGATTGATCGTGATACTCCTTACACAATATAGATGAAATACCATTGTCCAGATTTTTCTGCAATTTTCTTTGTTTTTTAATGTTTAAAGTTTTTCCCAATGTGTGTGGATCTAGGTTTGAAACAATAAAATGTTTGTTGTATGATACTTGTGTCTATATCTACTATTTCCTTACCATTTTGCTTTTAGTGGAAAAAGGTCTTGCTGTTTTGTTTTTATTTGATAGTAATAAGCTGGAAATTATCACTAACAAAACTTTCTTGATATTCCAGGTTCATGAAAGGTCGCACACAGGTGACCGTCCATTTAAATGTGAATTTGAACATTGTGGTAAGGCTTTTGCTACTGGATATGGACTAAAGTCCCATACACGTGTACATACGGGTGAAAAACCTTATAAATGTATGGAAGAAGGCTGTGATAAAGCTTTTAAAACATCAGGAGACTTACAAAAACATGTACGAACACATACTGGTATGTACATTAGACTATCAAAACATGTTAAAGTAAAGTAAAAAGTAAGGCGTTTTATAGTCTAAGTTTAATGCTTACTCACATTGAATTTCACCGACTTGACAGCTATTACCCCTGGTCATTCTATCTATCAATCTCTCTGGGGAGTCTTTTTACTCTGCTTATTAGTGCAGCCGACAAATTGGCGCAAAGGAATTATATCACCATCGCAGGTACCCATTTACACCTTGATGAAGTGAAGCAATCGCAGGTAAATTTCTTGCTCAAGGTAATTAGCAGTGCCCCTAGTGGGATTCGAACCCAGGACCTCTCGATCCCTAAGGGCACATTCTTCCACTGGACTACTTCTCCTAGATGTAAGAACTCATTATGTATGAATCATACTGGTACGTATATCATATGTATTTTTCTTTAGGTCCTCCATGTTTCTGGGTGACTGCAATCCTCATTGTTAAAGTGTTTGTGAATACTTGAAAAATTTCCAGAAAAGCTAGCTAGCCAACTTTAATAACCTTATAAAGTAGTGTTGGGAACGGGTTCTAAATATATTAGTCAATTAATCAGCTAAAATAGTTGACTGATTAATGGTTAATGGGTTATGTAATATCAATATTGAAAAACGCATTACTAAGTTCTAATGAATTCCTGTTTTAATAATGTTATTTCATATTTAATTATTTATTAAATTAAAAAATAAACAAGAGGACCTTTTTTATTTTCTAATACATTTTAAAACATGTAAATATTTAACACAACTGCATTCAGTGCACCCTTAAGATCAATAACTTGATTACTTGACGAACTAATTAATCAGCCCAACATTATTATAAAGTGAGTGGTGAAAGATGGTGTAAAGTCCTTGTGTTTGACTCTATACCAATTAACACTAATGCTAAAGTATTTTAATTGTTTTATGAACTTTAAAAGTGATATTTCTGTGTTTTCTATAATATTTATATTATTACAGGTGAAAGACCATTTAAATGTCCATTTGAAGGTTGTACAAGATCATTTACTACATCAAATATACGTAAAGTACATATCAGAACACATACAGGGGAACGTCCATATATATGTCCAGAGGAAGGATGTGGTCGGGCTTTTGCTTCTGCTACAAATTATAAAAATCATGTTCGAATACATACAGGTAATATTGTGTAAACTTTTGTCAATAAATTAGCCGCCCGACTAGCTCAGTTGGTTGCATGCAAGTCTACTGATCCAGGGGTCGTGGGTTCAATTCTCGGGTAGGGCATACTTTAGTGGAGCTTAGTTATGAAATTATTTTTGTGGCCATTCTTCCTCCTCCTATGATTTTTAATTATGTTTGGCAGTTGTCAGTCACTGACAAAAGTATGCACTTAGTAGTTGGTTAACAGCTAAATTCAGAGATTTAGCCTTTCCAGGAAAAGTGAGTAGGTTGACTGACCTCCGTTATGACCTATACATTGTGTTGATACGGCATTAAACCCAACAAAAACAAACATATTATCAATAAATTATTCAATTGTAAGTTCAATATTTTATATATAGAGGATGACTTTAATTTTTATATGTCACCTAGTGAGCTCCGAAGGCATATTTTCAGTGGTGTAGCAACGAGTAAAAATGTCATTTTCTGAGTTCACAAGTAGAAATAAAGATCTTACTCCTAAGTTTACCAATAGTCTGTGTCTTTCATGCCTTTTTGTGTGTTAGGTTAGAGATATTTTTTCACAATTATAATGTGTCTTCTCTATAAGACCTCATTTCTTTTAAGATGACATTTTGATGCTGTGAAATATATGATTTTATATTCATTATACCCTCACTATATAGTGGTGGGGGCTATACAGGAGTCACTTTGTCCATCTGTCCCAAGTAGATATTATAATTTTAGCAGAAATGAAGGGTTCTGCACCCTGTCCCTCTTTCACCTTCCTACTATTTTTCTCTTGAACTGTGCAGATGTAGTACATGTTACATTTAAATCTGCATCTTACCAAAGATCACTGTTGTAAATCACTTAATACATTATTTAGTGTCTACATTAGTTTTTGGACATAACCAACATACATTGCATTCTACCATCACACTCTGCCCTTTTTTATGCTTCTCTGATTTTTTAACCAAGTTGTAATATACAATCACTGTAGTTTAATGATAACTAGACCCGCCTGGCTAGCTCAGTTGGTAGCACACAAGTCTACTGATCCAGGGGGTCATGTGTTCGATTCCCGGGTGCGGCAAACTTTCTTGGAGCTTGGTCATGAAATTATTTCTACGGCCTTTCTCCCTCCTACCAATGATTTTTTATTATGTGGGGCAGTTGTTAGTCACTGACAAAAGTATGCGCTTAGTAGTTAGTTAACAGCTAAATCCACAGATTTAGCCTTTCCAGGAGGAGTGAGTAGGTTGACTGACTGCAGTTATATGACCTATACAATGTGTTGCTATGGCGTTAAACCAAACAAACAAACAAACATTATGATTACTATTATCTACTTTTATTGCAGGAGAAAAACCTTATGTTTGTACTGTGATGGGATGTGGTAAAAGATTCACTGAGTATTCCAGTTTATATAAACATCATGTCGTACATACACATGCTAAACCATACACGTGTTCTCGATGTGGTAAAACTTATCGTCAGACATCTACTCTTGCTATGCATAAACGTACAACTCATGGTGAAGATGTTACTGCAGCCAGTGAAGCATTACTGTACCAAGAACAAAACCATGGTAATCATCTGGTCTACACAACATTTAAAATATGTCAGAATTACGTGTATATTCATACCTAATGCAGACAAATTAAATCTAAAGCAAGTCTTGCCAGTTATAAGTCAGATGAATGAAAATAATTAGGGTGATAACCAGTGCTTGAATTTAAGCTCCCATACTCACAAAATGTTGAATTCGCCAGAAAAATATTACTGTCTAAGCTTATGAGGCTTAACTCGGCATGAAAACAACCAGATAGATTGAAAGTATGATCATTGGCTTTACTACTCATCTGTATCACTACATGTTACTATGAACGTCAGAAGTATACATGTTCGATAGTTATTCTTTGTCTATCCCACAATAAGGCCTTCTATAGATAAATATTGCAGTCTGTTGTTTTTATATTGCATATGTGAATAGTTACACCACTAAAATTTGGAAAACAATGCGAGTGCTTCTTTCATTTTGAGAGTTGAAATAAAGACAACACGCAATAAAGTCCATTTTTTTTGTTAAACTTGAGCCCTGAATGCATCAAATGTAAAATGAGAATAGTTTAGAGGTATGTAGTATGTAATCATTGGATAGCCAGCTCTGCGTTGGTTCAAGTCCCATCTAAAACATGTCCTGTTAGTTCCTTGAGCAAGAAACTTTATCCTACTAGCTCAGTAATGGGGGACAAGGAAGCCGACTCGAAAGTGATTAATCTAAGTTGTAAGAACTTGTTTCACAATCAAACTAAAATAAGTTATTATAAAAGATAAAAATATATAATGAATGTAATGATTTTAAATCTGCTTCTGATTCTCCCAGTACTAAGAAATTAAGAGTTAAATTTTACTTAAGAGAACAATGAGGAACATAAATGAGATTTGATAAATAATCAAGCTGTTATCCAAAAATGTCCAATGCTTTGCCATAGCCACTTGGCTTCAACCCTGTTATTAAATGTGTTGTATTAACTTGTAAGTATGATAATATTTGTGTGAACATTGTATATTTTGTTAGCTGAAGCATTAGAACCTCCTAATAAACGTATGAGATTACCTGTAAATATGGTCAACCAAACAGATATTAATACAGATGAAGGGGAGGGAACTCTGATAATAAACTCTCCTGATGTTTCACAACAGGTAAATGATCAAAATACACTGCCCTCCAAAAGTTTCTTCATAGAGCAATCTATCAATTGCTACAATTTCGCAGTTTAAATTTGAAGAATTATTATGTTATTGTATCTCAATGAACAAATATCAAGTTCGAGATAATTTTGTTATTTTTTGTCCATATTACAAATGTACTGATTAGAAAAAGCAAACTTGAAAATCATTCAACCATAAACTGCTTTTACAACATTTTGAAATTCTATTTAGTACAATATAAATTTTATAATGTGTGAAGGAACTTTTGGAGGGCAGTGTACATTCAAGACTATAAAGATATAAAGAAGGATTTGCTTCATAAATTTTATTTATATAAAACTATTATTCGTCTCACATTCAAGTGACCACATTGTATAGAAATTTGTAAACATATGTCTTTGTGATTTAATTAATGAATTACATGAATAATAAAACACTACTTGAAACATTACAATGTATTAAATGACATTAGATATGTTATAATTAGCCGGATTTTTCAACGAAAAAATTTGGCTTATAGTTTGGTGAAATCCAAGTGGTCAGTTGGGCTGGCGTCCGGTGTTGTTAACAATTGCATTTAAGTTTTTTCTTTACCATATATTTTTGCCATTTATTGTCAGATCTTTATGTAACTTCATACAATGATAACATACCATGTGATGAACAGAATTAGAAAGTAACCACAGCTCTACCTGCCTTAATTATGGATTATTTCCCTTTGTAATTTTTGTGTTAAAGTTTAAATCCGGCTTTATGTGGTTTCCACATTACATTTCTTGTTGTTTTTTAAAATCTTGAACTTTCACCTGTACATTTTATTGATGGTTTCAATTATCTTGTATTACAGTTAACACTAGTCAGTTCAGAATGTTTAGTGACAGGTTCTGAAGCATTACAAACATCATTAGCCAATCAAAATGCTTTATTACAACAAGCAGGAATGGCACTCACACTAAGCGATCATGGTCAACAAGTGTTTGTTATTACTGATCCAGCACAACTAGAAGCTTTACAGGTATTTATACATTTCTGTTGTTGAAACAAATATCTACATGATAGAAAACCAAACCAACTTTTGGCAGGAATTTTCCACGAGAAAATTTGGCTTGTAGTTTGGCTAACCCTGGGCAGGTGGGTTGGCATCTGGTGTCGTTAACATTTATGTTCAAGTTTTTTATTTCCCATATATTTCTGACATATAATGATAACTTCATACTATGATAACATATCATGTGATGAACAAAATTAGAAAGTAACAGCAACTCTACCTGGCTTAATTATGAATTATTTCCCTTTGTAATTTTTGTTTTATCAATATGTTGTGGATATCTCTGCCATTTAGGGTCAGTTCTGTAAAATCCAGCTTTAATGTTATTTCCACATTATATTTCCTGTTTATTTAATTGTATTCATATTAAAAATTATTCACAATTTGAACAATAGTAAACATTTAAGTGCTGAGTATTACATTACCATAAATTAATGGTATTTGACTTGAGACACATGGCCTTTGCATCTTATGTACAATGTAATTGGTAAAAAACTTCCACAATTGTTCTAAAAAGAATGAATATTTAATGTTTTTATTCTTCCTCGACAATAATTCTAGAAGATTCCTCCACTTGTTAATATTTACTTTATTTTTTTCAGCAAATTGCTAAACATCAAATGGATTCTGATGCTCAGAGTTTACTAACAACAGCCTTGAATTCTGATATTGTCATTCCATCTGCTGATGCTAATAATGTTACTATGGTTACTGAAATCACTTCAGCTGAAGGTTTAGATAAAGATATATCAGAGACTGTTACTATAACCAATGAAAATGATGTTCAGAACATGTGATAGATTTCTACAACAATGACATTATTGTAGCTTCAGCCCACAGTTTGATTTCTACTATCAACCGAAGTTTAATAAAAAAACAGTTCTGAATAAATAATTTCTGTTTTGTTAATTTTGTATTTTTTGTACTTTTTTAGCTTACCTGAGCACAAAGTGTTCAAGGTGAGTTTTTGTGATGGCCCATGGGCTGTCATCTGTCCTCGCATTGACAATTTCTTGAAACAAGTTCTCTCCCTAAACCTCTCAGCCAAATTTGTTGAAACTTTGTAGGGATGTTCGGGGCATGAAGGCCTCCCAAAGTTGTTCTCGGAATTAAATTCCATGAAGAACTCTGGTCGTCATGGCAATTGAGATCTTAAAAACAAAAAAACCACAAAGTCTATAGTTATGATGGTTTGTATTTAACATCATCTAGTGGTCCTCTACAAAGATTGTTCAAAGTATGCCCTTAGAGTGAATAGGATCTCCGCCAGGCGGCTTATCTGTTTTTACACAGAGTTACAAAGGGGAATCTTAAAAAACTGCTTGTGAAAAATCATGAGGCGTATAGTTTTGATATTTAGTATTTAACATCATCTAGTGGTTTTCTACAAAGTTTGTTTATATTATGCCCCCTGGGTCAAAATTGGCCCCGCCCCAGGGGCCTAAAGGCTAAAGTTTTACATAGAGATACACATGTATTAGGAAATATTGAAAAATCTTAAACTGTTTGGCCGAGAGCTTTCATATTTGGCATGTAGCATTACCCCTAGGTCACAATTTTCAAACAGCTAAAAATGAAAGTGTTACAAGATTTTGTGCCTTATGCCTTGAATCTAGTTCTCAGGTGAGCTGTTTAGGGTCCTCATGCCCCTCTTGTTATTATAATAGAAAAAATGTGTTTGCCCACAACAATGGTTCTTCTGGCAACTGCTAACTTTATTGATTGTAGATTTACCTGCCTTTTATATAATACTATACAAGGTAGATTATCTATTTTTAATGAAGATATTTTACAAACTGCAGATTTTGTACAGATGAGTTATCTTTACTCCAGGAATAATATTTTACAAAATGAATTTTGTTTTACACAATAAATTATTATAATATATTATTGTTATTTTTGTGTTTGTTCATCATGGAAAATTTGGAGAAAACATATATATTGCTAATGGATTACAAATGGTACATGTTGCATCATCCTGTATGCCATAAGGCTGACAAAGCCAAGATATGATAATGTCTCTAGAACAAAGAATAAGTTATTTTGTTTGTATTTACTGTTATGTTATGTTGATGTTAGATGCAGACTTGGTATAATCTAATTTAATCATTAAATGAATCTCTACCTCTAAGACTTCATTATTTATATAAAACAATTGTATCACTTGTTGGGGTCACATGCGTAGCTGATTTGTATTTCTGCAATCAAGGGTTGCCCTCAAGACTGTAGTAACTTGCTCTTTAATGCAATGCACTTACTAATATGATCTTCTGTATTATTTTACCATCTGAGCTAATGAATGTATCTATGAGCACCTTACTTTTTGATAATGCTATCTAATGCTTTCATATACATCAGTCTGCTTCAAGCTTGCAATTTAAATTGTTACCTCATGTCAAAATTGACTGACCATTTCTGTAGAAGGAATGGTTGTTCAGTAAAAGGAATGGTTTTCTTGAGTTAGTTGCATTTTGTCTAATAGTATGTTCATCCTACATTGCTTAATCTAGCAAACTTTTCAAGATCATACTTTATCAGAGCAGTCAAATGTTATAAGCAAAGGTGGTCATTAATATGACTATTTATTTATTTATAACATTTTTAATAGTTTGTGTCAGCTTACATCTTAGATTTGTTTCATTGAATCAACCATTGCTTAGCACTGGGGTAGCAGATTCCCAGTCGAGTCAAATTCGCATAACTCCACTTTTTGGAATTGCAGTTATGAGGTTTTGACTTGACAATGACAAAAGCTAAAGTAATACATGTACACTGCCGTCCAAAAGTTTCTCCACAGTATAATTAATTAAATTGCTACAATATCTAAGTTCTAGTTTTTTGAAGTACATGTATTTATCATATTATTGCTGGTTTCATCCATTATTCATGCTATTTTTTGAGTTGCAGCCCAAGTTATCTGTCGGCCTCCAAAACTATGGTCAATGTATCTTCATGAACCATTATCAAGTTTGAGATATTTTTGTTATTTCATATCCATGAGACTAATATTCTGATTAGAAAAAGCACAATTAAAAATCATTTAACAGTGAACTGCTTTTTAAACTTTTTTAAATTCTATTTGGTACAATATAATTTGTGAATGTGTGAAGGAACTTTTGGAGGTCTGTGTATGTAGCTTATTCCTTAGGCAAGGGGCTCCAAGTTCCTGCATGGAAAGAATCAGGAACCATTTGATACGTTTTGAAGACAAACTTTTACACATTTTTGTAATACTGTCACTTCGACAGTAATGTTGTACTGTTATTATTTATATAATTGTATATCTGTTTCATTCTTGTTATCATATCATTATGAGTCATGTTTGCAACTCATCAAATTTCTTTGTTGTTAAACTATTTATTTAATTAAAAAGTTTGTATTGTATTCAACTGTCTTTTTTGTTTTCTATACATATAGTTTTTAACTTATGTGTGAAGAAATAATCATTAATAAATATTATCAGAAATTTCAAGCTTGTCTAACTTGAGAATAAAACAGTTGCACAAAACTCAGTTGTGCTCCCTAAGTTTATGATTTTTTTCTAATGAAAGAAGACTTGAGATTTAAGTCATAGTACTGAGGAAGTATAGTAAGATTTCTTTCACCTTACGAAGGTCAAAGTGCATTGAATATTCATGAAGAAGATCCGAATGCAATGAACAGGTGTGCAATACAATACTAGCAAGCGTTAATTACAATTACTTTGACGCATTTCACTAACTGATATCCTTAGCCAAGTGGTAACACGTCGGCCGTCAGACCTAAAGGTTTAAGGTTCAAATCCCAGTAGCATAATATTGTTTCAGACTAAAACCTTGCTACGTTTTTTTCCATCTTATTTATAATATGGTGTCAGTATTATATAAATTATCCAAATTTTTCTCCCTCATGAATCTCGTGCACACAAAGAGTGTATGTAACGACCGAAATGTCTTTAAAGTGTTAGTTAGGTCATCATGTCTGAAACGTGTAAGCGCACTAAAATTGTCAAAAATGTAAAGAAATTATTTATAATGTTGTTAAATTCTTTGAAATCGGGTGTAACAACCTCTTTTATAATGGTTTAGCCCATATTTACAAAGGTAAGCGCCGTGACCTTCGTAACTTGAAAGAAATCTTACTATATTATCAAATCATCATTAGAAACCCAGGAACAAGTATAACCAAACACTTGAGACATTTACATAAACCAGAATCATATAGTTACATGACATAATGATATTTGCATGATGAGGATAATGGTTCAAAGCAGCCAAAAGTATGTGAATGTATACTGAGCATATGTAAATCTTGGAACATGTTCCAATATGTCAAACATAGGCAGATCCAGGGAGGTGACAGACACAGTATACGCCCCCCCCCCCCCCCCTAAAATCGCCAATGCAACGATTTTGTTCTATCATAAAATATGATACTTATAAAAAATATATATATAAATGTAAAAAAATGCTCCCTATGTGTGCAATAAATAACATGACTAGGAGTACATTAATAATGACATAACGTACAATTAATGTCTTCTCTTTTTTTGTAAGACTTTAACATGATCAAATGGCTAAAATTATATTGCATGTAGCATCACTAGAAGGTACTTTACAGAGATTGTTCAAATTATGCCCTTGGGGTCAAATTGGCCCCGCCCCAGGGGCCACAAGATTTACATAAAGTTATATAAAGAAATGTTAAATAATCTTCTTCTCAAAAACTTCAAGGCCTAGAGCTTTGATATTTGGCATGAAGCATAACTAGATGGTGCTTTACAGAGATAGTTCAAATTATGCTCCTGGGGATCAAAATTGGCCCCACCCCAGGGGTCACAACATTTACATAGAGTTATATAAGGGAATTAAAAAAAAATCTCAAAAATGACGTGGCATAGACCTTTCATATTTAATATATGGTATTAACTTTAGGTCTTCTACAAAGATTGTTCAAATTATTCCCCTGGGTTCAATATTAGCCCGGTCCCAGGGATATTTGTTTTCATTAGGTGAAACTGTTAAACAATCTTTTGTCAGATGCCCTAAGTTTCTAGTTCTCAGGTGAGCGATTAAGGGTCCTCAGGACCCTCTTGTTTTTATATAAACCCCCTGTCTTCTGGCTGGCGATAAATTAGCGACCTTTCGTATGAATGTTGTCGATATATATCGTAACATGTACCTGTTGTGATTCTGAAATTCAAATATGTTATCTGTTCGTACTAGAGCACTTTAGAGTACATAATGTCCCTTTAACTTCGATATTGACATTTTGATTTAATAATACTTGTATAGTCTTCTCATTTTGCTATTGGCAATAATTGTTTGAAAATCAATTAAAGTTCAGAACATTAATAACCAATTAAAGATTGGTACTTAAATGGGTTAAATTGTAAATCAATTAAAAGTTACAATATGTCATGTGCATTTATACATAAACCAAATAAACATTAAACATTTATAGCGATAGAGAACAGACAGTATGAACCAAAGGCGGGGCAAGCTGTAAGGATGTACGGACCACAACTACATACCAAACATAGTTGTTTTAATTTTGCATTGAAACGTTAGTTTAGAAAATAAAATGTTTGGTGTCTGGACATCACTGTAAAAAATGTTATTGTTCCTTTGAATCCAATACCTAATTAGGGACTGAAGCAATCCAATTGGTAAGTATACAGGTCCTTACTGTTGGAATCCTCGGATTTTATCATTGAAGTCCTATGTAAGGATAAAAAAATATTTCATCCAATATCTTTCTTGTTAATGAAGATATTAACAGAAGTGATGAAATTTAGATAGTCAAATTCGTTACCTTAAAATACTTAGCTTGTATTTCAAACAAATTAAATGATTAACAAAAAAGTTCTTAAAGATTAATTTTGACAAATTGACATTGAAAAGTAAGGGTAAAACCCGAGTAATCCAACTAATTGGACCTACCTATTTGAAGAGTATACAAGAGGAAATAACTGAATAAAGTCCCTTATTTTATTATGACTAGATTGGTTGTAAAAATCTTATTGCTAATATTTAAAACATATGTCAAAACAACGCCTAATTAGAGTTCAACTCATGAACTTATTGTATTAGAGTTCAAGCAAATTTATTTCATCTTGATTCGAAATTAAGTTATTTTTGCAAGTTTAAGGTTTGTTACCCCACTAGATCCACCATTGATTTGGTCACAGTAACCTTAACATGAGTGTGTTATCATGATATACAGAGAGTTGATTTCTGATCATTGTATGGATAAACTTTTACATTCACTTACTTGTTGTGCTCACTTGTAGTGTACGTATAATTATCAAGTGTATTTAGGATGAACAAATGTTTATATTGTAAAATATAACAAATATGCTATATTCAACATATTGGAAGGACTTCATCAGTGAACGTGCACATGTGAAAACTCTCTCACTATCAACGTGAAAACAACAATCGGAAATAACCGGAAATATACGAATAGTGTTACAGAAACAACACAGTCAAGATTCTGTTCTCATCACGACGCGAGTCTCCTCATCGATCAATATTTATAGTGAAAATGATAAATTGTTTCAACAAATACAGACATCTTGTATCAACGGTAAGCATCTATACTACATCACTAACACATATCCATGTATACTGTTTTCTATCGTTAAGATATTGTTAATATTCTTACATAAATTTAATTATTGTATGTGTTTATCGATTTCTGCGAACTCTCAACTATACAGTTGGATTGGAGAATTTAATCATGTAACCCAAACGAGCTATGTATGTGAAGACAGCAGTAACAGCAGTACAACAGTACAGCAGTACAGCCCTACTGCCAGAATTTTCGGCAGTACAGCAGTACAGCCCTACTGCCAGCAGTACAGCCCTACTGCCAGACTTTTCGGCAGTACAGCAGTACAGCCCTACTGCCAGAATTTTCGGCAGTACAGCAGTACAGCCCTACTGCCAGAATTTTCGGCAGTAGGGCAGTACTGTTGCAGACTGCTGTATCATTCTAGCAAATCATTCTTTATTTTGCCTCTCAGAATTCTCAGATCATAAAAGTTATATGTTTGAATTCTCTATAAGGTCCAAAATTAAAAAAAGAACATATAGAGCCAATCTAGGATGTGGGATATGTTAAAATCAATACTATGAAATATGAAAATAAAAAAAGTTTGTTTGTTTTAATTGGGTTTAACGTCGCATTCAACACACATTTAGGTTATACAATGTATATACGACATCCAGCTCTTCCTACTATAATACCCTACCACGAGACTGACAACTCATGTATAGGGTATGACATCGTACCGCGACCGGACTCGAACCCGTGATCTCCGGATTCGAAGTCAGACATGCTAACCAATACGCCACTGCTGCAGCTAAATAAAGAAGTAGAATGAAGGAACACATTAAGACACTATGACCACGAAATATGCCATTTACTTCCCATTTTCGGAAAGCTGAATGAACAAGCTTTCTTTTGGTATATAATACTGCTACAAGTTTGTGTAAGTATTTAACTCTGGATGAGTTATATAACGAACAGTTTTTCATTTTTTTTAATTCTCTACACAAAGAACTGATTCAAACGTACTGAACGACCTATCTCTGATGTCAATATTTGCAACGTATTTGTAATAATATCAACGGCATAACATGGATATGCAATGCATAAAAAAACCATGAAGAATGAAAACATACGGCTACATTGAGTGATTGAAGTGCTTCAAGAAATATATTCAATATTCTTGTTTGGTATGTACATTTTTGACAAAAAAATGTTTTACGCTACCGCAAGTTACTGCTGGTTCTTGCGACAATATGACCAAAACATATGCCATAAAATACCCATTTTCTGAAAGCTTAATGAACAAGCTTTCATTTGGTATAAAATACTGCTACAAGTTCGTGTTAGTAATTTTCTCTGGATGAGTTATATAACGAACAGTTTTTCAATCTTTATTTGATTTCTCTACACAGAGAACTGTTTCAAATGTACAGAAGGACCTATCTCTGATGGTAATATTTGCAAAGTATTTGTAACAATATCAACGGCATAAAGAGTATATGCAGTGCATGAAAATAACCAAAAAAAGATGAAAAATACGGCTACATTAAGTGTTCGAAGTGCTTCAAGAAATATATTCAATATTCTTGTTTGGTAGATACCTTTTAACAAAATAAATGTCCTACGCTACCTCTTGTTACTGCTGGTTCTTGCGACAATATGACCAAAACATTGGCCATAAATTACATATTTTCTGAAAGCTGCATTAACAAGCTTTCATTTGGTATATAATACTGCTACAAGTTCGTGTAAGTTATTTACACTGGATGAGTTCTATTGGGTTAGTAAAATAAACATATTTTTACAAAAAATAACCCTCGTAATCAGAAGTTACTGCTGGTTCTTGTGTCGCTATGATCGAAAACTGTGTCATTTGCTACTCATTTTCGTAAAGCTAAGTGAACAAGCTTTCATTTGGTATATAATACTGCTACAAGTTTGTGTAAGTAGATTACACTGGATGAGTTATATTACAAGTAGTTTTTCAATTTTTATTTGAATTCTCTGCACAGGGAACTGATACAAACGTACAGAAGAACCTACTTTTGATGACAATATTTGCAACGTATTTGTAATAATATCAACGGTATTACATGTATATGCAATGTATAAAAATAACCATAAAGATTGAAAAATGTGGCTATATTGAGTGATCGAAGTGCTTTAAGAAATATATTCAATATTCTTGTTTGGTATGTACTTTTTTACAAAAAATGCCCTACGCTACCGCAAGTTACTGCTGATTCTTGCGACAATATGATCAAAACATACGCCATAAAATACCCATTTTCTGAAAGCTGAATGAACAAGCTTTCATTTGGTATATAATACTGCTACTAGTTCTTCTTGTTTTTTCTGACACTATATTAGTTTTATAAATAACATTTTTTTTCATTTGAATTTCTACGCGAAGGTCCATATTGTACATACATATAGGGCCTATTTTTGATGCCAATGTTTTCCAACAGTGTTTAAAAAAGCTATGACGTAACATTTATCTAAATAAGAATGAAGAATGAAAGAACTCAGCTACAAACAACATTGTAAGTACTTGACTGTTTAAAAATATATATACATATTATACATTCGTTTTGGGATGCTAAAATTTAAGTGATTTTTTAAAAAACGTCCCTTGCAATCAGAGGTTACTGCTGATACTTGTGACGTTATGAATGAAAAGTATGCTTTGTAGTGCCCATTTTTGTAAAGATGAATAAACAAGCTTTCATTAGGTATATAATTCTGCTACAGGCTCATTTAAGTATTTTACGCTGGATGAGTTTTATTACGAACAGTTTTTCAATTTTCGTTTGAACTCTCAACACAGAGTACTTAGTTAAACGTACAGATAGCGCCTGTTTATGATGTCAATATTTGCATCGAATATGTTTAAAAAATCTAGGGTTTTACATGTATGTATTAAATAGGCGTAAAAGACTACGGCTAAAGATAATAATCTATAATAAAACTTTAAAAAAATCTTGTAGATTTAGTATCCCTGTGTTTTTCCAAAAAGTTTTACAAGTTACTGCTAGTTCTTGTGACGCTAAAACTATGCTTTTTATCACCCGTTTTCGTGAAGCTGAATGAGCAAGTTTTCATTTGGTATATAATACTTCTACCAGATCGTGGCAAAATTTCACACTGAACGAGTTTTATTAGGAATATGCTCTTCAATTTTTATCCGAACCCTACTCGGCGTTGGATTAAATGTACAGATAGGACTTATCTTAAATTTCAAATTTGCTGCAAATATGGATATAGAACAATGGTAATTCATATTAAACATTGACAATTACATTAACATTCATTGCTTTGATACTGGCAGAAATAAGAGCTCTGAGGGTTGGTTATGTTCACGTACTTCGTTCAAACTTTAACTTCGCTATTGTAAGTTACTGCTGTTTTTTGTGATCCAATGACTGGGTAAACATACTATTCAATACACATATTCACAAAGCTAAAGGATCAAGCTTTAATTTGGTATATAGTACTGCTTTGTGTTGTCGATAGTTTTCAACATCGGATATATTTAATTTAATACATATCTTTCAAGTTTAGAATGTTTACTCGGGATTCAAATTAAATGTGCAGATTTAAAGACTTCTCTCAATATTTGTTACAGATCTGCATAAAAATCAATGATAATTTATATCAAAATAAAGAGAAAACATGGACGATTACATCAGCACGAATTGTTTTATTAGTGGTTGAAAAAAAGAGCGTAAGCGTTGGTAAAGTTTACGTACTTCGTGCAAATTTTAATACCATTTTACATGTATATTGTAAGTTACTGCTGTTTTTGGTGTTGTTGTGACTGGTAAATATACCATTTAATATACATTTTCAAAAAGTCGAATGGACAAGCTTTAATTTTATACATGATACATTGTTATGTTGGTTTTTATAAACTGTATAAGTTTATCTTATGACATTTCTTTCAGCGTGGTAATTAATCTTGATATTTTCTCCGCATTTAAGACCAACTTCCGGGTAAAGATAGATAGCGGAAACAACTTGATTTTTCATTTTTACATATTCGTTACCACCTGTTACATAAATACGATATGGATTTTATTCAAACAAACTTGATATTTATGAAAGCATATTATAAAACACGTTAAATGAGCTAGTTTTGTTACAAAAGTCCTTCACATAATAATTTGTTGTTTGCGTAAAAAAAATGTTTTCGCGAAAACAATTTGGTTCCGCTGTCTTTCTATACCCGGAAGTTGATCTAAAATATAAGTTAATTTTATAACATGAACCATGATTATTCTGTTTTTATTTGCATTATTTTCTTACACTTTACTTATCAAATATAACATGACTTATCATACGTGCAAGATAAGATTTACGAAAGGGAATGATTTTGTTCAAAATCAAACGTTTAACATCTAACAGATATTCGGTACGCAAGTTTAATCTGCGGCTAAATATTTCATTCGGCGGAGAAAATATCAAGAATGATAACCACGATGAAATTATTGAAAAATTTGTCATAAGAAAAACTTATTCAGTGTATAAAATCTAACATGACAGTTGAGATGAATAATATACCATACTAAAGCTTGTTCATTCGGCTTTTTGAAAATGTATGTTAAATAGTATATTTTTAAGCTCTTACTTCTACCAGTATTATGTAATTCATGTTGATATAATCGTGCATGTTTTATCTTTATTTCGATATAAATAATTCTTGTCTTTTGATGCAGATCTGTAACAAATGTTGACATTGAAGATGGGCCTTATATACGCACATTTATTTCCAACTCCAGATGAAAAATTCGAATGGAAATCGAAAAATGTCATTAATAAAACATATCCGAAGTGGAAAACTATCTTGAACATAAAGCAGTATTATATACCAAATGAAAGCTTGTTCATTCAGCTTTGTGAATATGTATATTAAATGGAACACAGACCCGGTCTTCGGATAAAAAATAACAGCAGTAACTTACTATAGCAAAGTAAAATTTTGAGCGAAGTGAAATTTTTAGCGAAGTATCTGAACATAACCAACCCATTAGAGCACTTATTTCAACCATAATAGAAAAAAACTTTCTTATGATTATGAAATCGTATTTTTTTTCCCGTTATTTTGATATAAATTTTCATTGGTTTTTATTCATATTTGCAACAAATATTGACATAGAAAAAAAGTCCTACCTACACATTAATCCAAACCATAGTAGAGAATTCTAATGAAAATTGAACAAATGTTCGCAATAAAACTAGTTCAGTGTGCAATACTCACTCGAACTGGTTGTAGTATTATATACCAATTGAAAGCTTGTTCATTCAGCTTTACGACAATAGGTATTAAATGGCATAGTTTTCGTTTTTAGCGTCACAAGAACCAGCAGTAACTTGTAATCACGTTGAATAATTTTCTGAAAAAAAACCCTTGGATTCGCGTAGAAATTCGAATGAACAAAAATGTTGTTTATAAAACTAATATAGTGTAAAAAACAAACGAGAAGTAGTAGTAGTGTTTTATACCAAATTAAAGCTTGTTCATTTAGCTTTTAAAATACTTGGGAATTTTATGGCATATGTATTGGTCATATTGTCGAAAGAGCCAGCAGTAACTTGCGGTATCGTAGGACATTGTTTTGGTGAAAAGTACAAACCAAACAAGAATATTAAATATATTTCTTGAAGCACTTCGATCAATAAATGTAGCCGTATTTTTCATTCTTTATGGTCATTTTCATAAATTGCATATGCATGTTATGCCGTTGATATTGTTACAAATACGTTACAAATATTGCCATCAGAGATAGGTCGTTCTGTACGTTTGAATCAGTTCTCTGTGTAGAGAATTCAAATAAAAATTGAAAATTGTTCGTTATATAACTCGTCCAGAGTTAAATACTTACACGAACTTGTAGCAGTATTATATACCAAATGAAAGCTTGTTCATTCAGCTTTCAGAAAATGTGTATTTTATGACATATGTTTTGGTCATAATGTCGCAAGAACCAGCAGTAACTTGCGGTAGCGCAGGACATTTTTTTTGTAAAAAAGATACCTACCAAACAAGAATATTTAGTATATTTCTTGAAGCACTTCGATCACTTAATAAAGCCGTATTTTATATTCTTTATGGTTAGTTTTAAACATTGCATAAACATGTTATTGCCGTTGATATTGTTACATCTACGTTGCAAATATTGCCATCAGAGATAGGTCCTTCTGTACGATTGAATCAGTTTTCTGTGTAGAGAATTCAAATAGAAATTAAAAAACTGTTCGTTATATAACTCATCCAGGGTTAAATACTTACACGAGCTTGTAGCAGTATTATATACCAAATGAAAGCTCGTTCATTCAGCTTTCAGAAAATGTGAATTTTATGACATATGTTTTGGTCATAATGTCGCAAGAACCAGCAGTAACTTGCGGTAGCGCAGGACATTTTTGTTTGTAAAAAAGTACCTACCAAACTAGAATATTGAATATATTTCTTGAAGCACTTCGATCGCTCAACGTAGCCGTATTTTTCATTATTTATGGTTATTTTATACACTGCATATGCATGTAATGCCGTTGATATTGTTACAAATACGTTACAAATATTGCCATCAGAGATAGGTCCTTCTGTACGTTTAAATCAGTTCTCTGTGTAGAGAAATGAAATAAAAATTGAAAATTGTTCGTTATATAACTCGTCCAGAGTTAAATACTTACACGAACTTGTAGCAGTATTATATACCAAATGAAAGCTTGTTCATTCAGCTTTCAGAAAATGTGTATTTTATGGCATATGTTGTGGGCATAATGTCGCAAGAACCAGCAGTAACTTGCGGTAGTGCAAAACATTTTGTTTTAAAAAAAGGTACCAACCAAACAAAAATATTTAGTACATTTCTTGAAGCACTTCGATCACTTAATAAAGCCGTATTTTATATTCTTTATGGTTAGTTTTAAACATTGCATAAACATGTTATTGCCGTTGATATTGTTACATCTACGTTGCAAATATTGCCATCAGAGATAGGTCCTTCTGTACGATTGAATCAGTTTTCTGTGTAGAGAATTCAAATAGAAATTAAAAAACTGTTCGTTATATAACTCATCCAGGGTTAAATACTTACACGAGCTTGTAGCAGTATTATATACCAAATGAAAGCTCGTTCATTCAGCTTTCAGAAAATGTGAATTTTATGACATATGTTTTGGTCATAATGTCGCAAGAACCAGCAGTAACTTGCGGTAGCGCAGGACATTTTTTTGTAAAAAAGTACCTACCAAACTAGAATATTGAATATATTTCTTGAAGCACTTCGATCGCTCAATGTAGCCGTATTTTTCATTATTTATGGTTATTTTATACACTGCATATGCATGTAATGCCGTTGATATTGTTACAAATACGTTACAAATATTGCCATCAGAGATAGGTCCTTCTGTACGTTTAAATCAGTTCTCTGTGTAGAGAAATGAAATAAAAATTGAAAATTGTTCGTTATATAACTCGTCCAGAGTTAAATACTTACACGAGCTTGTAGCAGTATTATATACCAAATGAAAGCTCGTTCATTCAGCTTTCAGAAAATGTGAAGTTTATGACATATGTTTTGGTCATAATGTCGCAAGAACCAACAGTAACTTGCGGTAGCGCAGGACATTTTTTTAAAAAAAAGTACCTACCAAACTAGAATATTGAATATATTTCTTGAAGCACTTCGATCGCTCAATGTAGCCGTTTTTTTTTTATTATTTATGGTTATTTTATACACTGCATATGCATGTAATGCCGTTGATATTGTTACAAATACGTTACAAATATTGCCATCAGAGATAGGTCCTTCTGTACGTTTAAATCAGTTCTCTGAGTAGAGAAATGAAATAAAAATTGAAAATTGTTCGTTATATAACTCGTCCAGAGTTAAATACTTACACGAACTTGTAGCAGTATTATATACCAAATGAAAGCTTGTTCATTCAGCTTTCAGAAAACGTGTATTTTATGGCATATGTTTTGGTCATAATGTCGCAAGAACCAGCAGTAACTTGCGGTAGTGCAGGACATTTTTTTTTGTAAAAAAGGTACCAACCAAACAAAAATATTTAGTATATTTCTTGAAGCACTTCCATCACTTAATAAAGCCGTATTTTTTATTCTTTATGGTTATTTGTAAACATTGCATAAACATGCTTTTGCCGTTGATATTATTACAAATACGTTGCAAATATTGACATCAGAGATAGGTCCTTCTGTACGTTTGAAGCAGTTCTCTGTGTAGAGAATTAAAAAAAATTGAAAAACTGTTCGTTATATAACTCATCCAGAGTGAAATACTTACTCGAACTTGTAGCAGTATTGTATACCAAAAGAAAGCTTGTTCATTCAGCTTTCCGAAAATGGGAAGTAAATGGAATATTTCATGGTCATAGTGTCACAAGAACCAGCAGTAACTTGTGATCGTGTAGAACATTTTTTTGTAAATAAAACATAGATATAAACCTAACAAGAAAAAACATGTATATAATTATCCAAGTCCTCGGATCACTAAATGTGTTCCTTCATTCTACTTCTTTATTTAGCTGCAGCAGTGGCGTAGCATGTCTGACTTCGAATCCGGAGATCACGGGTTCGAGTCCGGTCGCGGTACGATGTCATACCCTATACATGAGTTGTCAGTCTCGTGGTAGGGTATTATAGTAGGAAGAGCTGGATGTCGTATATACATTGTATAACCTAAATGTGAGTTGAATGCGACGTTTAACCCAATTAAAACAAACTTTTTTTTTATTTTCATATTTCATAGTATTGATTTTAACATATCCCACATCCTAGATTGGCTCTATATGTTCTTTTTTTAATTTTGGACCTTATAGAGAATTCAAACATATAACTTTTATGATCTGAGAATTCTGAGAGGCAAAATAAAGAACGATTTGCTAGAATGATACAGCAGTCTGCAACAGTACTGCCCTACTGCCGAAAATTCTAACAGTAAGGTTTTACTGCCGAAAATTCTAACAGTAATGCTGTACTGCCGAAAATTCTAACAGTAAGGCTTTACTGCTGTACTGTCGAAAACTCAAGCAGTAAGGCTTTACTGCTGTACTGCCGAAAAATTCTAGCAGTAAGGCTGTACTGCCGAAAATTCTGGCAATATGGCTGTACTGCTGTACTGCCTAAATTCTGGCAGTAAGGCTGTACTGCTGTACTGCCAAAAATTCTGGCAGTAGGGCTGTACTGCTGTACTGCCGAAAATTCTGGCAGTAGGGCTGTACTGCTGTACTGCCGAAAATTCTGGCAGTAGGGCTGTACTGCTGTACTGCCTAAAATTCTGGCAGTAAGGCTGTACTGCTGTACTGCCAAAAATTCTGGCAGTAGGGCTGTACTGCTGTACTGCCGAAAATTCTGGCAGTAGGGCTGTACTGCTGTACTGCCGAAAATTCTGGCAGTAGGGCTGTACTGCTGTACTGCCGAAAATTCTGGCAGTAGGGCTGTACTGCTGGCAGTAGGGCTGTACTGCTGTACTGCCGAAAATTCTGGCAGTAGGGCTGTACTGCTGTACTGCTGTACTGCTGTTACTGCTGTCTTCACATACATAACGAGCTCGCTTATAGTAGTATTATAAAATAATGAAATGTTAAACAATGTTCATTCACGTGGGCAATTTCAAATGTCATTAATATTATACATGTACAGTACCCGCCAAAAGTTTGGAGACAAAAGAAATTCACGACAATTCTTAAATTTTTATGATTATTTTTTTAGAATAATTATTGATATATTCATGCAGGTACATGTCGTATTCTAGGTTATGCGTGTTTTTGTACATTAAATAATAGACTTGCCCACTAAATACGTTAATAAGCTAATGCATGAACAGTATTTAAATGATCTAAACATACCACTTTGATATTTAACATAAATTTTAAATAGTGTATATGAACATTGTATAAATGTTATATGATGATGTGTTTGTAAGATAATTGAAAACTGACTAAACTATAAATTTGTTAAAATAATTCACCCGTAAATATTAGTGTATAATGAAACCGGCAATGTTTACATACGCAATGTTTACGTGAACGACCTGTATGGTGTGTGATAAAATGAACTGAAATAAAATTTATGAATGCAACACATTTACAAGATTCAGCATGTGACATCCAAATTCAGCTCTAAAACCATGTTTTTCCCATAAAGTAGCTTTTATGCTGTTTATGTGGTCCCAGTTATAATTATAATGATAACAAAAAATAAAGTAAAACCACATAGCATTTTCATCAATTTAAGAAAAAAGCTATCCAGAATGCCTTAAAAGTGAAAATGTCTCCAAACTTTTGGTGCCGGGTAATGTATCAATAATTTGTTCGTAAAAAACACTTCATTTAACTCCTTTGAAAAAACAAATTTCATCGAATTTCTATCTTAAATAGATTTGGTTATCTGGTTTCTTAGTTTCACGTTGGTCAATAACACTGAATGTTCCAACTACAAATAACTTTGCCGAGATATTTGTATGAACTGTTAAAGTTTTGGTCTCTCAGTGAAAATATAAGTGAACTTTTTACAACAATAATAAGAATTATGTTTGACAATTAAAAAGATTAAAGTACTAAAATTATAATGCTAAAATTGATTTATAAGCGCTTTTCCGACAGCTACGTAATATGTCTTGTTTGCATAATTCCTAATAAAGAAGTGATAAAAGCATTTTTTAGAATATTAGATACACGTAGAGTTGCCAAAATTATTATATGAATCACATGATCAGATTGTATCATGTTCGTCCTATTAAATGTACATTTTTTGTATTTTTTCTAGTAGTCATAAAATCAACAGTAAAACGGCTTGCTATAACATTCCTAATTTCCTATATAGAGAACATATATTCAATGTTTTTATTGATTTTAGAATATCAGGTATGTAACATGGTTTCGTAGTTTGTCCTCGGGGTTAAAGACTCCACCGAACACCAAAACCAGAGCAGTGAACAAAAACATTCAAGTAGTTGTTCAGGAGTTACCCAGCAAGCAACCTCGTCCACTTGTATTGTTGTTTGGTTGGTTATTTGCTAAACCACAACATTTGAGAAAGTTTGCAGATATGTATGTACATCAAGGTTTTGATGTAATCTCTGTACAGGTGAGTTTCGATGATTGTTTCTTTCTTATTTTAGAAATTATATATATATAAATATTATTCAATGTAATATAGACAACAGAGCGAGGGCTTGACGGAAAACTGTCGTAACTCATATTTTCAAAAAAATTCAGGAGAAGCAAAAAACTGTTTAACATTTTTCTCTTATGTTATTCTGTAACTATGTTTTGATATATGTGTAAGAAATAACATGTCTTATGTAATTACACTGTGCCATAAACCCCTTATTATTGTGAATTTACATGCTTCTTTGGAATTACTACAGTTTTTCAATGAAATTGGGAGTTATTCCGAACATGGAACTAAATAAATTTATGTACTTTATAAATGGAATATTTTGATGAAATTTGGTAGAAACATTTGGCATTTCTAAAGCCAAATTTATCAAAAAGTCATTTGTGAAAAAAGTTAGTTACGAACAGTTTTGCGTCAAGCCACCGAAAGAGTTTAGTCACATAGGCCTACATATATTTAAGAAACAACGTTACAAAGTCTGTTAAATCTAATGATATTAATTGTTAGGAAGCTTTGAAGAAAGTTAACTATTCAGAAATAATTTGGTTGCATATCATGAAAAGAGGAAGAACATGACCATATAGATCCGTCAAGATTTTTCATTATGGTTACATTTTAATCGATATCTTAATAGAAGCCCATTGTTATCAATAGGCCTACAGTGAAATAATCAGAGTCTTTGAGCACAAATAATTTAGTTTTGTCAAAAGCATGATAGAATATTGGTAAACATTTACATAATATTCGGAATACCTCGACCATTAATTGAATATATTATGTTATTCGTAGTGAATGGCAGAGGAGTTATGAATGATTTACATATTTGTCTTCTTTTGATTACATTTGATTCGATCACATTTTGTTTTGTTGAATGTAATTCAAATGATAGAATCTTTTCCATGAACTTCCAGGTGTTCCTATCGCAATTATTGAGACCAAATGTAACCCAGACTTTGATGAGGAATGTTCTAGATCTTTGCTTGGAGGAGGAGCATCGTTCTCAACCAATCATTGTCCATGGATTATCTGTGGGCGGGTACATGTATGCTGAAGTTCTTACCAATTTACTAAAGTACCCAGAAAAATACGGTAGCATAAGTCAGCGACTACGTGGACAAATATTTGACAGCGTGGTCGACTTCCACGGAATTCCTGGCGGTATAGCAAGGGCCGCTACTCAAAATGAAATAATTGGATCTAAAATAGAATCATCGCTAGAATGGTACTTGAATCAATTTAAATCGACTACGAGTCATTATGTTAGGGCATCCAAACTATTTCATGACAATGATTTAAGAATACCAAGTATTTTCTTATACTCAATGAATGACGTAGTGTGCAGCCCTGAACAAAAAGAAAGAATAGTCAAGGACTGGGTACAGAAAGGAATTGATGCCAGCTCCCGTACCTGGGAAGATGCACCGCATGTGAGTGTTTTCGTGAAACATAACGAGGAATATACACAAACAATCCATGAATTTGTACAAAAATTAGGTCTGATCGGAAATGGAACCAAGTCTTAAGGGGATGGTATTTTTATGACTGTCATTTTTAACATGTTATCAAATACACAGGTTCACACAAAATGTGTTATGTTTTTTAATTAAATACATGAATGTGAAAAAACTAATATCATGTCCCGAAGAGAGTGGAGTACAGTTCTTTCAATGATTTTGAACTGACGTGGAATTGATATAAGAATGATACATAACATTAGTTCAAGTCATGTAAACACCAAACTTTCATCCTTGAAGAAACTCTGCAATGTTTGTTATGATATTTTCTTTAAAAATTTTACATTTATGCGTCCTCCATATCTTGCAATATTGCCTTAACATCAACATATGCAGACTTTCCAAGGAACACGTTTGGATACGGATTACCAACACCAACGTACTTCAATTTGATTTATGCATTTTTTTTCAAATGTCTCATTTGGAAAATTGGTCAAATATAATTTCTACGAAGAATCTGTAAATGTTCTCTCTCGTATTATAAAGTGAAATAAGATTCACACCAAAAGTATAATTTGATTGTTAATATTTAAAAAAAATATTTGCACAATTAAGCTGTAAAAGCGATTTTGGATTATGTATTTTAACGTTCACAAAAAATAATACATGTATACAGCTTTCTTCTAACTGGAATCCTTGTTTTAAGCGAATAGAATTTTGTCAAACTTTATATGGCAAAGAGAAATTGTATAACTATTTATTGTAATTCTAATGCTTATTTTTATTGATTTCATGCACTTTTAAAGTATTTTTCCTATCTGCTGTAAATGTATATTTCTTCATAGGGGATGTAATAATGCTGATATAGAATCATTGTACATGTAGATAGCTGGGATACGATCCTCTATCAGTGAATGTTTTAAGTACAGTACAACCTGTCTTGAACAACACCCCCGGGAAGGACTAAAATGTGTTGCTGTTCAGAGGTTGTTGCTTAGCATAGGTTAAATTCAATTAAGATTACACACAAGGGAAATATCAAAAGCTGTTGTTGTGCAGAGTATTAAGTAAGTAGAAGGTGGCTCTGCAGAGGCTATACTGTAATTTTAAGTTGAGAAAACTATCACTCAACCATGGAGTAGAGTGGCAAAAGAGAAGATGTTAAACATCAAGGCTACTTGGTAAAGTAACAACTAGATGTTTTAGAAACAACTAAACAATGAGAATGCATAAATTATTACTTTATTATATAAACTTATAATAAACTATATAAAATAAGATAATATGAAAGACAAAATCACAACATTTAACTTTGTTTGTAAAACAGGGAAATATACTGAAAACTTGTCATAATAATATATGTCTAAAATACAAAGATATTCAACATAGAATTAATTTAGTAACAAAATTGTCTACAAGAGTTTTGGTACACAGAATAAATAAACAAGATAATTTGAAAGAAATCAAAGCAGATTTTCTGTGTCAACCTTAATCATAATGTTGAAATACTTTACAGATGTTAAAAGAAATCTGACAGTAAAACAACCTTAACTTTCAATAGACAATCTCTCTTGTCTTGATAGAAAACAAAAATCATATACCAGTAAGCTAGTTTCCATCAAGCAACTTACAAAAAATTGAACAATAAACTGATACAAAAAAAAATATAAACAAGAGAGGTTCCCGAGGACTGCTCACCTGAGAACTAAATTCTTAGGGTGTCTGAAAAATGTTTGAACACTTTCATATTTAGCTGTATAAAAAATGTAACCACTAAACCAGTGCCAATTTTAATCCAAGGGGCAAAACTTGAACAAACTTTGCAGAGAACCTCAAGGTGATTCCACATCCAAATTATGAAAGCCTTACAGTTATAGAGAAATAGACTTTTGAAGATTTTCCTATTTAAACACCCCAGAGACATAATTTGAACAATCTTTGTAGAGGACCTACAGGTGATGCTTTATGCCTAATTTAGTATTGTAGATGTCATGGTTTTTGACAAATTAAAAAAATAATTTGTTAAAGACAGATGCAGGCACACATGCATGCACAAAAACATGCAAGAATGTCAGATAGACCCAAAACAATTGCTTGCCTTTAGCACTTAGTGCTCAGGTGAGCTGAAAAATTACATTAATTTCATAAAGCATTCTTTTCTAATAAACTATAACAATGATATCAGTTGTAATCCAATTATACATTCAATATAGGATGTAGTAAACATTTCTGGAATAAAATATCACAATTATATAATTACAAAAAGTTGGTACATATGAAAAACAAGAAAGTCGTGGGGACCCTGGACTGCTCATTTGAAGACTAGATTCTAAAGGATTTAGACACAAACTCATTCATATTAAGCTTCATAATAACTGTGACCCTTGGGGCAGGGCCATTTTTCACCCCCGGGCATATTTTGAGCAATCGAAGATGAAAACTTTAAGGTGGTGCTACATGTAAAAAATAAAAGCTCTATGCCAAATGGTTGTCACATGCCAAGAGGGAAAGCTCTAGGCCAAATGGTTGTCACATGCCAAGAGGGAAAGCTCTAGGCCAAATGGTTGTCACATGCCAAGAGGGAAAGCTCTATGCCAAATGGTTGTCACATGCCAAGAGGGAAAGCTCTATGCCAAATGAATGCCACATGCCAAGAGGGAAAGCTCTAGGCCAAATGGATGCCACATGCCAAGAGGAAAAGCTCTAGGCCAAATGGTTGTCACATGCCAAGAGGGAAAGCTCTAGGCCAAATGGTTGCCACATGCCAAGAGGGAAAGCTCTATGCCAAATGGATGCCACATGCCAAGAGGGAAAGCTCTATGCCAAATGGATGCCACATGCCAAGAGGGAAAGCTCTATGCCAAATGGATGCCACATGCCAAGAGGGAAAGCTCTATGCCAAATGGATGTCACATGCCAAGAGGGAAAGCTCTATGCCAAATGGATGCCACATGCCAAGAGGGAAAGCTCTATGCCAAATGGATGTCACATGCCAAGAGGGAAAGCTCTATGCCAGATGGATGCCACATGCCAAGAGGGAAAGCTCTAGGCCAAATGGATGCCACATGCCAAGAGGGAAAGCTCTAGGCCAAATGGATGCCACATGCCAAGAGGGAAAGCTCTAGGCCAAATGGATGCCACATGCCAAGAGGGAAAGCTCTAGGCCAAATGGATGCCACATGCCAAGAGGGAAAGCTCTAGTCCAAATGGATGCCACATGCCAAGAGGGAAAGCTCTAGTCCAAATGGATGCCACATGCCAAGAGGGAAAGCTCTAGTCCAAATGGATGCCACATGCCAAGAGGGAAAGCTCTAGTCCAAATGGATGCCACATGCCAAGAGGGCAAGCTCTAGTCCAAATGGATGCCACATGCCAAGAGGGAAAGCTCTAGTCCAAATGGATGTCACATGCCAAGAGGGAAAGCTCTAGGCCAAATGGATGCCACATGCCAAGAGGGAAAGCTCTAGGCCAAATGGATGTCACATGCCAAGAGGGAAAGCTCTAGTCCTTACAGTTTTAGAGAAGATTTTTTATCATTACCTTATATGACTAAGTAAAACGTGTGACACTAAAATATATCATTTTATAACTATGCAGCACCATCCATAATCTTTACATTACAATTTAATTTTATTTGAAATGTATTTAAACATTAGATTAGTTATAAAAGATTGTAGCAATTGATAGGGGAGTAAATATACTGTATACAATTGTAATTGTTGTACATGTACATGCAGTAAAGATGTTGCAAGGTTGGTTAAAATTTAAAAACATACATTTACAAAAGTTTAAAGGTAAAATTTTAGTGATGGCACTGTATACCAATTTTATTGTGCATAGTTCTATTCAAAATTTCATAATAAAATATGTGATCTCATACAGTTTAAATGATAGACTAAACTACAACAATGACAGTTACAATGCTATATGTCAATAGATAAATATACAATATTAAGTACAGTGCCTATTAAAAGTGATATATCATAAAATCATGAAATGATACATTGAAAACCAAACTCCCTGCAGCACTTATTTCCATTTAATAAATCAATAACCACTGCCACCACAAGTAAATTTGTCCAGTCAGAGAGCCGAATATATATATATACATATATATTTTTACATTTTAATATTTTCTATAGATTGAGTCTTTAATTATGATGTTCAAAGTACATAAAGATAAAAAATAATAGTTTCTATTAATAATTTGTAAAAACAATAAATATACCTTTTCAAATGCAACACATAGGTGTCACATGGTATTATTAGTGTCCCATGATTTTTGAGTTGGCAGTGATTAAGTAGCAAAGCTTGACATATTAAGCACTGTGAAGTTTTGATTGAAAACATGAAGGGAGTGAACGATTCGAACATACATGTATAACACTGACCACCAGTATCAATTACATGTATATACACTAATGAAATGTATTGTGAATATATTTGCATATTTAGTTTGCTAAAAATGTAATAAATTAATTTATTAAATAAAAATGCAATAAATAGAAATTAATATGCATATAATGCATACTGGCATACATTAAACAGCTTTTAGAAGTAAATATGATCACAAAATGACAGAAAAACAATTTGGCAAACATTTAATAAGCAGCTTACAATAATAACACATTTGAGTTATAAATGCAAGAATGAGGCATAATTATAACATATTTTTCTCTCCTTTAATTAATATTTCTACTAAAACTGCCCACTGAAAACAGGGAACTGAACAATAGATCTACATTTTTTTCAAATCTTATAAACATATGATCATTAGATAATTCAATTACAAAATAATAAAGGAATGTTAATTCATCATGACATCGTCAACTATATATATAGTTAAGCAAACAATTAAGTTTTCTTTCATTTTTATTTCAACCCTTTCACCTTTCTGTAAACCTTGATATTATAGCATGAAAATTTCAAAGAATCTTCTTTTCTCAATAATGAAAAAAGTTACCATGGCAATGGTAAACTATCATGGCTAATAATTGAAAAAAATACTGATAAAAAAATTACTTAAGTTATTTCATTTTAGCCAGATACAAAAAAAATTAACATTCATGTCACCTCTAAAAATATCTAGTTTTTGTACATGTTTCTTCATCTTTAAAAATGTTATAACTTCATAATGGTTGTGACAGTTTTCATTGTGATCTTATTCAAATATTCAATATGAATCATATAAACTGTAAAGCCATATTAGTATTTTCTATAACCTATTGAGTCAAAATGTACCATTTCATTATAGTTTGTTTTTTCTCAACTGTCAAAACATGAATAATTTCACGATGATACCATTTGTTAAAATTATTGTAGTTTTACATCCATGAGTTCCGAAAGTGTGTATTATGATCCAGTAAAGCTGCTTATGCTGTGTGATATGTTTTAGTCAAGATATTTTAATAACAATTAGGCCGCTAGTACAAAAACAATGCATTCAGTCACCGTGAAATTATTCAAGCTTTAACAGTTGAGAAAAAATGGACTATACTTCATTTAACAAACTATAGTAAAACTTTTAACATGATAGAGTCAGTTGTACAAGGTCAAACTTGTCAATCATAGCTACAATATAACAAACAATGATGGCCATTATCATGTTGTGCAAAGGGAGGTAATTTAAGAATTCCACAATATTTTATCAAGATTTATCTCCTTGGTTTTCTTCAGCAGTATTATAATCAGCATTAACATTTATATTACTAGCTGTATGTCTTGGTGCAGGTACTGGTCTCATTTCTGTATCCTGGAAATGCATTTAAATTGAAACTATAGTATGTAAGATTTCAAGTACATGTATATGATATTTCAGCTAAAAATACGAAGAAGCAAGAACTGTCGTGTGCCAATACTGGGGGACATGCCCAAACCTCCTACCACTGATTCTAAATCACACAGGGCATTACTCAGTCACTGGCAAAAGTATGTGCCTAGTAGATGGTTAACGGCTAAAAATCCAGAGATTTAACCCTTCCTGGAACAGTGAGTAGATAGGCTGATTGCCGAGATATAACCAATACAAAGTGTTGCTACGGCGTTAAACCCAACCAAACAAACAAACTCTAAATATAATATGTGCATGTAGGAGCAGTGGTCTCGTGGTAGAATGCCCACTTAGGAATTGAGAGGTACTGGGTTCAAACCCCACTAAGGGAATAGCTATTAGCTAATAACCTTGAGCAAGAAATTTACCTAAAGCTCTTCCATTTCACCAAGGTGTAAATTGGTACAGTGAGGATGACCTACCTGAAGGTGATTTCAATGATCAGAGTTAATAGTACAAGATTGTAAATTCAACGGAACATGGAATATGAAATCAGACTTTAGATTGCACTTAAACTTTTTTAACTTTAATATAAAAATGACAGTCATATATATAGCAAAAATAATTACTATCTAAGTGCATGGATAAAATGTACATGTAAACTGCATGAACATGTCTTTTTACAGGAGTGTAAAATGACACATAACAGACCAGACAACAGGTGCCAGACTCAAATTTTCCTTATCAGAGGATATACTATATACATATACACTGGGGTCCAAAAGTTCCTTTACACATTAAATAAAAGTACAAGAGTTCAAATTTTCAGAGAAAATATGAAACAATCAAAATTTTGATTGTTTCATATTTTCTCTGAAAACTTGAACTCTTGTAGAGAATTTAATAAGCATGCAATGAAAGTAATTTTTCATAAAAAACTGCATTTTGACAAAAGCAGAAATAATATTAAAGATCTTAACTGAGGTATTATGTTGAAATGTTAATTGTTAAACTAACAAGAACAAATGTAGAATATCCAAGTATACTCTTAAACATCAAAATTTAACACGTGTAAATAAACTTTTGTACCCCAGTGTGCCGGACACACCTGTGGACCAGACAACAACAATGGGTCCCAAGTAAGTATGACCATAATGTTTAACTATACCAAGTTAGAGTCCTCTGTACTGTTTTCATCCACAAACTGTATATTGTCATGGTTGCTATCATTACAAGTATGTTCTAAGGGTATTCTAGATGAATCTTGTATTCCGCTAGCCGACCAATCAGGCGGAGTCTCTTGTCTAGACTTGATATTCATTGATGACTCATCTCCAGACGTCACATGTTTTATTTTTATGATATTTGTATGTACCAAGGTTTCTGGTGGTAATTGTTCACTTGACTCACATTGGGTGGAATTTGTATAAACTAGATGAGGAGGACCCAGATTAGAATCAACTGGATCACAAACAACCAAACCTGGTGTAGCTGATTGACTCCTCAACGACTGACAGGAGTCAGTGTCTGAACTTACATAGGTTTGGTTAGCACCATTATTTGTCAATGATGAACGTGATACACTTCTATGTGGTATCAATGATTCTGTCATCACATTGACATCACTACTTTTACTACCTGACCTTGACCTTGATCCACCTACATTCTCTAAACTGGTGTTAGATGCAGAGTTAGAAACTGAAACATCTGTGTTCAAAGAGTATCTAGGAAGAGTATTGGATACATTTTCTACTCCTTGATCACGAGAAGTTGTGAATCCTGAGGAAGAACTAGAGCGCCCCCTAGTGGTAGGATCTGGTGGAGTGTATGGAGGCGGTGGATCACTGGATACTGAAGATATATCATTTACAATAAAAACTCTTAATAAGTATGTAAACATTACTGGTATAGTGCGATAATAATAACCTGAGCTTGAACTACGTTTCACTTAAAATCAAGTTTCCGTATGCGTGTATACAATTGTACATGTGTTTATAACAGCCTATTTGACTATATATCAATTTGTAAAAATGACATGTTATTGTACTTTAGTTTTGGACACATTCATTCATAAAGAAACACGAAAGTCCGCAATATTGTGGCACTGCTTCTAAGTATTTATTCATTATCATATGAAAAAAAAATTAATTGTTCAATGCATGTATTTTGCCTAAAGCTTCCGATAAACATGATTTACAGCCGAAGACAAAAATAGAAAATAAATACTGAGTTAAATGTATGCTTGCATAAAGGTCAAGCTTAGGTTAATTCTGTTGGACTATAATTGTAGCAGAGGTGTATTACGGCACTTGTACTCCCTTGCCTTCAAGCTAGCTTTTATGGAGATGTGGTAGTGTCCCCTTACGACACGAGAGGTCGTGGGTTTGAATCTCGATTCAGACCATGGATTTTAAAATTTATCAAGTACATCAACCAAACACACATGAATAGAAATGAAATATTAAAACTAAAAGTAAGTATGAACGTCTTTTAAATGTAAATTTAACCATCAATTTTCCTGAATGAGTATGATATACATATCACTAGGACAAGTCTTATAATCATTTTATCAGAAAAAATGCTATATGAAGTATGCAAAAAAATACAGACCTACAACATTTTTGGGTGTCTGTCAACAAGCAAGGTGACAAACATGGGTATAATAAACAATAAACTTACCATCACTAGATGTATATGTGTCTACTTTAGTTCTTGCCTTTTCAACAATAAATTTAGTGGTTTCTGCACCTAAATATATAAGCATTTGAATAAGACATTTAAATGTATTGGTTAATCAAAAGTAACACAGTCTATGAACTGCTAAGAAAATATACATCTAAATCTATTTGAAACACCTCTACTGAAATATACCAGTTTGATGTTCTGTAAATGCAATTATCACTTCTTATGTTTATGTATTTTTTTTAAAGGTTAAAGTAGATCAAAAGTTTTCTGACAATTCGAACAAAAAGTAGACTTTGGTTGTCAATATTTTAAAGAATAGTTATGATCAAAGTATGTTTAAGACTAAGCCTAATGAACACCTACATAATTAAGCTTCTTAATTACTTTTTCAATCTAGTGTTCACAGGGAAGAAGGGTTATATGAATTTTAATGCAATTAAAAAGAGTATGATTGGATATACATGTAGTTACAAACAAAATCGACTAATGGGGTGGTGGTTCTCTAATTTTTGTTAAAATAAACTATACAAGCTTTATTTTCAATAATGCCCAACCTATGGAATAGATTGGTTTATCTTAATGTTTACACAAACATGTAATGTTATTTTGACAAACTATAATGGTGAGTTCATCTGTCTCAAACTATCAAATATTACAACATACCTGTGTATTTTATAGAGTTTATTTCTCTTCCATGAACATCTGGTAGTTGTAAAGCTATATTCTACAATATAAATAATTATTATATATAAATATACTGGTTAAGCTGGTTTTTTTACCTGTGCACATCAATCAATCAAATTGCTAAATTTGCTGTTTTCCAGTTGCCCAAAGGAACTGAAGTTTTTTCTTTTCACCATAAATAATTTAAGCTAGGGAGACCAAATTTTCACAGAAATCATAAAACAGGCATCTTTAAATACTATTTCTAGCAACAATTCTTTGTAATTTATATATATAGGACTGAACAAATAAAACTAAAAATGTAACTTATAACTTCAGAGCCTAGAGACTGGATGCTGTATACAAAGTATATAAAACATACATGCATAAAAACTAGATCTATCACCGATTGTGAATAATACCTCAAAACGGGTCTTTGGTATACTACCGTACAGTATACAAAGTTTAGAGCTGAATAAAACTAATTAATGAATTGTTTTTGTTTACAACTGTAGACTCATAAAAACTAAAAGCATAAGCAGACAAGAAAGCAAAACTCTACAATCTATCCAGGATTAGGTACATGTAAGGAGAAATTGAGTGGACAAGTATAGTCCAACACTATTACCCTGAGCTTGACCTTAATGCAAGAATATATTTAACTCATTATTTACAGACTATTTTTGTCTCCAATTGTAAATAGCGCTTTATCAGGAGCTGTCAGCTAAATACACATACTGAACAATTAGTTTTGTTTTCATGAGAATACATGTATATACAATACTGTGCCACAATATTGCATTCTTACGAGTTTTCCTTAAAAATAATGTGTCCAAAAGTGAAAGTACAATAACATGCCACTTTTACCAAATTGAAATATATCAATAGGTTGTTACAAACATGTGTATAACTGTATACATGCATACGGAAACTCACGATTTAATGTAATTGAAGTGTGTAATTATTGTAATTCCGTAGTTCAAGCTAAGGTTAGTACTGTCGAACTATAACTGACTGACAAGCAGAATTCAGGGTATAAAAACACAAAGCAAGATATCAGGATATCAATGTCACTAAATAAAATAAGAGGTTTAATTTAGTTTAGATTTGATTAGTGTAACAACCCTTTGACAAATTTATAGTTAATACTCTAGTATCAGACGCCTGTTCACCTAGCAAACTATGAAATTAGCAGCCTGAGGTTCACAATATTCCATCAATCTTGGGTAAATAAAAACTATTACTAGATATATTACCCTTTGTGCGGTAAACAATGTGTTACATTGACAAGCCATTGCAATATATGCACCTGACATCTTCAATAAACCTTCCTTCATTCGTATTAGTTTTATAGCTTCATTCTCATGCAAACGATCACTCACTGAAAATAAACTCATAATGCTTAACACTTTATTGATTGGGACATGGGCCAAAATAGGACATTTTTGGTATTAACTTGATGGGGCTATTTCAAGATGCTCTTATTACATTACTAATTGAATGACAGATATAAACCTTGGCCAAGTTTTTCCCTGGGTGATAGACTTTCAGAAAATGCTAGTTGAACCCTGATTGCAGTTACCATAGCAATGCTAGGATGGAGCAAAAAAATGCAATTTTATGGAATGAAAATTGGACAAAATTCTAATTATAGGAAATGATTCAGAGAAATAAGCTGTTAGTAAAGAAAATCATACAACAGTTGTCTTAAAAAGCAACTTAAGGCAAACATGCTTCCAATATTAGCTTCTTAAACATGTTGTTACTGTCAATTTTATAAACAAAACTTAATATATTGATAAAACAGAGACAAACAAAAAGAATTACATTCAACTTGAGCAATTTCTTTTGCCTGTTCTGCTTGGTCTATTCTTGATTGTAATATTCTCATCTCACCAGGTGAAGCTCTCTAAAATCATAAAATAACCAAGTTTTACATATGACAAAATATGATGATTGACATGCATGTCATCATAATTCCCTTTGTCTAAATATACAGTACCAACCAAAAGTTTGGAGACAATTGAAATTTACTACAATTCTTGAATTTTGATGATTATTTCTGTAGAATATTTTTTTAGTATATTTAAGTATCATGGTTTTCGATAAAAATGAGAATAAATTTCATGAATGCAACACATTCATAAGATTCAGCATCTGACATCCTAAAGCTATCAAAACCATTTTTTATAGTACTTATTTTTTCATAGCATAGCTTTTATGCCATTTTTGTAGTCTCAGTTATAATTATAATGATAATAAAAAAATAAAGCAAAACTAAGAGACATTTCTAAATAAATTATTAACAAATTTTAGATAAAACCGATTCAGTTGATCTACAAAGTGAAAATGTCTCCAAACTTTTGGTGGGTACTGTTTATGTTATAAAATCAAGAAGGATTTAATCTTTCATGGTATACATAAGATTATAGTGAGATGTTTGTGTGATTGTACATCCAAGAATACATCCTTATTTATTTATTCCTACACATCAAACGAACCAAAGTTGTATAACTTTCTAGATATTGTTCGTTTTTTCTCAACTGTCAAAACATGAATAATTTCACGGTGACTTCGTGCTCTTTGTCTAACACTCGAGATATTGAGATAGTGTGTAATCAAAGGAAAAGTAAGAATATATTGTTACCTTGCCAACTTTCTTCATTTCCTTTTTACATTTAGCTTCTTTCTCTACACAATACTCCTACAATGATAATACGGTCAGTCAGAAATATCAATTGAGATGTATCTCAATATCATGTCAACATCAATCTAACAAGAAGCTTGTAAAATTGATGTTGACATAATATTGAGATAGAGTGAAGTTAATTACTACAGTATAACCTCTGCTAACGGCACCTCCAACGAGCGGCATATTAGAGTTCCCCCCGTCGATTTTGCACTACGATTTACCTCTAATGAACAACACCTCCACAGAGCGGTAAACGGCTGTTCAGATAAATTCAGTTAGTTCATAATTTACCTCCGTACAGCGACACTAAGTCTAGCAAGGTTTATATAAATAATCGATAATTATCTATGACTCAGTATGACCGGAAGATTTAAACAATAAGCGATACCCTTAATCGTATAATACTACCCTAAGGTTTCATGTTGTTAAATTATTTGACTGACAGGGGTTAATAAACAGGTGACATATGGTTTCCATGACACCAACGAACGGATCTAAGATGAGGAGCGCTTTGTTTGGTAGGCTGACGTCATCAAATATCAGTACATATACAGCCAATTGACGATAGTAAATGAAAACTTATTGTTATTGTACTAATTATTAAAAGCTTCGATGAAATAAATTCTGTTTTAAGTTAATTTGAGGTTTAAGAGCCGAATCAGACTTTTACTCCCGAAAAGACAATGATAATTCATGCTAAACTCGCCATTAGACAGGTATAAAAACAAATTTGACGGTACCAGAAACAATTTCCCTAGTGTAATTGCTTTTTTTTTGCGTAAAACTAACCACCATGCTAGGAATTTTTAACGGTTATAATGATTTTTTTCAAAACTTTATTATCATATTAAAACTTTTAACTTTTGTCGATAAGCGCCCGATAAATAACTGTATTTACATTACAGAACAGATATCGGCCAGTTTTCCGTACCGAAAACGGCCGTTTTTTCATGATCAGTACTAAAGTCTACCTCTGCAGAGCAACACCTCTGCAGAGCGACACTTTTTTCAAACTCCGCCGAAAGTCGCAGAGGTTACACTGTATTTAGGGCTTCAAAACAACTTTTTTTAAATATGTGCAGTATTGTTAAGTAATTCATATTTCCCCGGACTTCGTTTTTGGTTAAAATATTTGACTTGTCTTGATCGTCAGCCACGTTAAACATTCGGGAAATACTAAAAAAACTGTCTCTTCGCACTCCGGAACCTTTTTCGTACCCAGTTTATTTTGTTCCCGCTATCGATTCCGGGAGACCAACATCGATTATCGGAATCGTTTGGGGTTTTCTAGCCATTAATCAATTAATCAAATCTGTACATCACTAGATGCTAACTTTATTTTCCATTGACTGACATGATCTAAATTTTGCACATGGACAGTCATATTAAAGGGTAAGGTTTTCCAAACTTGTCCCTACATCAAGAGGGAAAAAACTGACACAAACCAACTAATGGATGATATATAATAATTTTGTAAATAATTATCCCCTGAAAAAAAATAATATGAATTTAAAACAAGTGATATAATAGAAGTTTTTTACAAAACCAGGTTTCCTAACAATTTTAATGATACTCACACAGAAGGCCAATTCTTGATTTATCAAATAAAGAGAAATGACTTTGTCAAAAATATTTCAATTACAAAACAGTTTGTATATGGGTACTTGATGAAGTTACTTTTGTGAAAGTTTGGATGAAATCTCTTACGAAATGTAGGAGCTGCAAACTGAAGTGTTTTTTTATATATATATTACATAAAGGAAGATAATTGATGGAATCACAAAACATCAATATAATGCACGAGGGCAGTAAGTGAATATACTTCTGTGAAATTTTGATTGAAATCAGTTGAGAATTGTAGGAGAAGATGTTTGACTAAAATGCTCACCAAATTATCTTTAGCCTGTGTCACTTGTTTTTCACCTTCAAGAATCATCTCAAATAATTGTCTATATTCTTTTAAATGTGCTGTAAATAACAAAATACATCACATAAATCTGAAGACAAGTACTATAAATATTTGTGTAATTATAGGTTATTATACATTTTACTGTACAATACGGAAATACATTTGGACGAGTACGCAGCTTGAAAAGTTATATTTGACGAGCTCATAGGCGAAAATATATTCCGCATTGTACAGTAAAATGTATAATAACCTTTTTATTATATGTTTTTTGTTTACTTTGAAATAATCATCATTACTATCATCCCCAACAAAGCAATCACAGCCATTCTTATAAACCAGTCTAGCATCGTTTAGTGCACATGCACCCAACTGTCCAATACAAAAATAATATATAATTTTTTGGATCCAATATAGAAATATACTGGACAGTCACGTGGTACAAAAGCAGATTATTGTTCGGTGAGATTTATTAGATATATATAATAATATTTTTTAATGTTATACATGTACTTTATAGATTGAACAAATGAGCTCCATGTTAGTTAATATATACAGCCAGCACCTAGATAGAACAAATGAGATCTTACACGTTGGCTAATATATTATAGAACAGAATTGACAGTACCTAGATCACTGAAACTATATTACTTTCTCTGATCAATTACATTCTTTTACTGACAAAACTTTCAAATTTGAAAGGATCTATCCAGAAAATCTTGAATATTAGTGAACATTTCTGAACATCTAATTTTACTTGTTTGATTAAAATAGGATAACAGTTTTATTTACATAAATTACCAAATGTAATCAATCTCTCACACAAGTACACTGCCCAAGTAATAAATTTAGACATAATACTTAGAAAGTATAATTATTTTTCCTGAGTGACTTTTCATTGACATATACGAGGGGTGTCCCAGTAAATCGTGGACTATGTTTGTTGCAAAAAAAGTACGCGCAACTTTAGCTCCAACTTTTCACTGCCATTAAATGCATGTGTTGTGAGTAAGTATGCTAAATTTTTAGACGGTTAATTAAAAAACAAATGTTTTGCTTCAATTTATAAGACACTAGGTATGAGAATGCGGCGCAAGTCAACGTCATATTAAGACGTCAGGTCATTGAAATTATTTTTATTCACTCTCCAAGTTCGCCTTGTTGTGAACAGTGACATATACAGACAATGTATTTACATCATATTTACTTTATAAATTTGTTTTTGTCTTACTTTTGTTTCAAAATTGTTAAATCAGTCTAAAAATATCAGTATGGTCAATGATTTAATGGTCTACGGGTTAAGTATCCAACTTAATATTGAATAACACTTTCAGTAGTGTTTGGTACGATAAATTCAGTGGCTATATATATTACACTATGAATAACTTCTCTACCATATGTAGTGTGCACAAGGTATACTTAATGATTCCTTTCATCAGTCTATGTGTTTGAATTCAAATTTCTACCATCCATGTAGGCCAGGCTGATTATGCAACTGAGTAGCAATAACATAGACTCAATTTTGTCCTGACGTCACCTTATCTCATTGATGTCACAATTTTCGTGTTTCAGTTCAAATGCCTATTTCACTATTGTGTACATATTTTATGATCTGAGATTTGGTGTGATAATATAATAATAATTTCTGCGAATGTCTATGTAAAAATAGAATGCAATTAAAACTTTTAAGTTTAAATTTTGCTGTTCACTTGAACTC
This sequence comes from Mactra quadrangularis, assembly GCA_025267735.1. Taxonomy (NCBI): domain Eukaryota; kingdom Metazoa; phylum Mollusca; class Bivalvia; order Venerida; family Mactridae; genus Mactra; species Mactra quadrangularis. The sequence continues at coordinate 10,111,006 of CM046304.1, forward strand.
AGTATGAACGAATATTCAAGTGTAAAAGTGGTTGCGCCGCATGCACATACCTTGTATTGAGTAAACAATAAAATGACGCCTTTAATGCAAGTTCTTATTGGTTAAATGCCTAATTTGTATAAAAATATGACTATCAAGCAGTCTTGTAAATTATGATCACCATGTAACGTAAGGAAAAATAGTTATGGACAAAGTACACGATTTACTGGGACACCCCTCGTATATAGGTTATTATACATTTTACTGTACAATAAGGAAATATATTTGGACCAGTACACAGCTTTGAAAGTCATATCGGCTCGTCCAATATGACTTTTCGAGCTGTGTTCGAGTCCAAATATATTCCATATTGTAAAGTAAAATGTATAATAATCTTTTTATTATATATCTTCCGAATTCTTAACACCATCATTTGATCGTTAAAGAATAAAATCGGAAACCAGACTAGCATCGTTTAGTGCACATGTACCCAACTGTCCAATACGAAAATAATATATATCTTTTGGATCCAATACGGGAATATATTGGACGGTCACGTGGTATCAATGCAGACTGTCGATTGGTTAGATTTATTAGATATATAATAAAAGTATTTTATTGCAGTAACTGACCTAGATTCGGTATCAAATTTCCAAGACTTTAAGAGTGCTGTCAACTGGGTATAAACAATCAATTGTCCTAGAGTAAAATCAACAGTTAACTATCAAGCACTATCAACAGTAGATACAGTAAATTAACATACCTTTTATTTGGAAGAAAAACTAAAACATACTTACTAAGGAAAGTATTTTGGACCTCTGTCCATATAAGAAATATATCAGCTATGTTTGATACTACATCCTAGAAATATAAAAGAGTTATTTAAAGTAGGAGTGACATGTCAATGTTTTAGTGATACATATTACACTCACAGTGATTGATGTGATCAGTTTAGTATAACAGAAAGCAGTGAGTGATCAAGAGATCAGCATTGAATGTTGATAACAGCCTAAATAAACAAAGTAAATGAAAAATATTTTTTTATAGAAATAATTTTGATAGTTTCAGAAAAAGTTGATATTTAAGTTGAAATCTGTGAATGAGTACCTCTAATAACCATAACAATAGAAACACTTTCATATTTTTTGATGTAGCATACTTGAATTTCTGGAATTACATGGTACAGTTTTACCTTAACAGCTCTGTTTTCTTCATGTGATGCCCATCTCATCATGTCCTGAGCAGCTACAAGTTAACAAAATAAATAATAAAAAATGTAATGTGGAAACCACATTAAAGCCAGATTTAAGAACTTTAACACAAAAATTACAAAGGGAAATAATCCATAATAAAGGCAGGTAGAGTTGTGGTTACTTTCTAATTCTGTTCATCACATGGTATGTTATCATTGTATGAAGTTTCATAAAGATCTGACAAAAAATGTCAGAAATATATGGAAAAGAAAAACTTTAACGCAATTGTTAACGACACCGGACACACGACCACCTGCCCGCCTGCCTGTGTTTCCCCAAACTGTCAGCCGAATTTTTTCGTTAAAAAAAACTGTCTAAAAATTGATTAGGAGCACTATAAAAGTCTAATACAAAAATTGAAAAATCACCTGAAAATATGAAGAGAATTAGTACACATTCATTGAAACCCTTGATAAAAGCATCAAGATTTTTCAGTTCAGTATATTTATGATAATAATGTTGTTATCCTTTCTAAGTATCAATTAACAGATAATTCTTTTAAACAGAAGGTAATTTTACTGACTAAAATATTATACATGTATGGCATCAACAAATAACACTGATTTGTTGTCTATAGAGTATGACAAAGTGATAGAAATAAACTTTATTGTGTAAGGTATTGTGTAATGTAACATTGGAGTCACTGATCACTATTGTCTATTCATTACAATTATTTGACCTATTATACCAGAAATATCTGTCATACAATTAAAATTAACATACATGTATATAATCCGATTACAAAACATGACTATGATTATTGTCAGTTAAATAAGTACATGTATATAAAAGTGATTGTCCAAACAAGCCTTTCAGCCGACTCTACTCATTATACATTCTTAGCACATAGCATTTTCCCCTCGTCCAATAAGCTGTCGAGGATTGTTGATAGTAGACATGTACTATATTGTATAGTATAGAAGCGTGTTGAACTTGGGGAAAATGCAGTGCTAAGCCAGTTAGATTATGTTTTCATTTTACTATAAGGTTCAGTGCTCGGGGCTCTGCCCCTCGCACTAAACCTTATAGTAAAATGAAAGCATAATCTAACTAATACTTAGTAGACTTTTGGTTGTAATAACTGTTGTGAAAAGAAGAAGTCCAAGGCAACTGGACTGTTAGGACAATGACTAATTATGTAGATACAAAGCAAATTAATGAGAATTAATATCTAACCTGTGTGTTGAGCATTCATGAAAGCTTTGGCACAATTTTTGATATCTTTGATATCACATACTAGAACATTGAGGTCACTGTGTCCACCACCTAATGACAATAACTTTACACCACTCCTGATAATGAAAATAAACCACTTTATACATCTATAATCAATAACTTACTATAAACATAGATCTATAATCAATAACTTACTATATACATCTATAATCAATAACTTACTATATACATAGATCTATAATCAATAACTTACTATATACATCTATAATCAATAACTTACTATATACATAGATCTATAATCAATAACTTACTATATACATATATAATCAATAACTTACAATATACATATATAATCAATAACTTACTATATACATAGATCTATAATCAATAACTTACAATATACATCTATAATCAATAACTTATTATATACATCTATAATCAATAACTTACTATATACATAGATCTATAATCAATAACTTACTATATACATAGATCTATAATCAATAACTTACAATATACATCTATAATCAATAACTTATTATATACATCTATAATCAATAACTTATTATATACATCTATAATCAATAACTTACTATATACATAGATCTATAATCAATAACTTACTCCATACATCTATAATCAATAACTTATTATATACATTTATAATCAATAACTTACTATATACATAGATCTATAATCAATAACTTACTATATACATAGATCTATAATCAATAACTTACTATATACATAGATATATAATCAATAACTTATTATATACATATATAATCAATAACTTACAATATACATCTATAATCAATAACTTACAATATACATCTATAATCAATAACTTACTATATACATCTATAATCAATAACTTACTATATACATACATCTATAATCAATAACTTACTATATACATACATCTATAATCAATAACTTACTATATACATAGATATATAATCAATAACTTACTATATACATACATCTATAATCAATAACTTGCTATATACATCTATAATCAATAACTTACTATATACATCTATAATCAATAACTTACTATATACATACATCTATAATCAATAACTTACTATATACATCTATAATCAATAACTTACTATATACATAGATCTATAATCAATAACTTACTATATACATAGATATATAATCAATAACTTACTATATACATACATCTATAATCAATAACTTACTATATACATCTATAATCAATAACTTACTATATACATACATCTATAATCAATAACTTACTATATACATCTATAATCAATAACTTACTATATACATAGATCTATAATCAATAACTTACTATATACATAGATCTATAATCAATAACTTACTATATACATCTATAATCAATAACTTACAATATACAATAACTTACTATATACATATATAATCAATAACTTACTTTATACATTTATAATCAATAACTTACTTTATACATTTATAATCAATAACTTACTATATACATAGATCTATAATCAATAACTTACAATATACATCTATAATCAATAACTTACTATATACATCTATAATCAATAACTTACTATATACATAGATCTATAATCAATAACTTACTATATACATCTATAATCAATAACTTACTATATACATCTATAATCAATAACTTACTATATACATCTATAATCAATAACTTACTATATACATAGATCTATAATCAATAACTCACTATATACATCTGTAATCAATATAGTTCATTTTTTCTCAAGTGCCAAAACATGAATAATTTCATGGTGAATTCCATGTTAAATTTATTGTCGCCTTACATTTATGATTTTCTGAAAGAGTATATTATAATAGAGTAGAGCTGATTGTGTCGTATGAAAGGTTTTTAGTCAAGATATTTCAGTAAGGCCGGTGCCTCAAGTATATAATGCATTCAGTCAGCGTTAAACCAAAGTAAAAGTAAAAGCAAGGGTTTTTGGTGTCTACTTATAGTATCACTATTCAGTCGACTTTTGACATTAACTTCCCCGATCATCGAGTCACACACCAACTGTAAACATACTGGCAGATTGCAGCCACAGCATACAGTGCATGACCCTAACAGGTACCCATTTACACCTGGGTGGAGTGAAGCAATTGCAGGTAAATTTCTTGCTCAAGGAAATTAGCAGTGCCCCTAGTGGGATTTGAACCCAGGACCTCTCGATCTCTGAACGTGCATCCTACCACTGGACTACTGCTCCGTGAAATTTTTCAAGGTTTGACAGTTGAGAAAAAATGGACTATAACTTAAGCATATACAGAAAACAAATTTACATTTAGGGGACAAGATTATTAATACATGAAATTTTTACACGAATTTTAATCATTATTTCTTAATCCTTCCAAAGAATAACACATTAGTTGTAGAAAAAAAACAATCTAAACATCCTAGAAACATGATAAAAGATCTTGAAACAATAATTCAAGTGAAACTATCAGCATCAGGAGCATTGATCGAAGTATCTCTCAATAACAAGAAAGATATTTACTTCTATTATCATGTTGATTGATTATATAATGATTGAAAGTGAGACAAATAATAAGGAGGATTTTAGAGAAATGATACGATGCACAATTATGATATACATTGGCAACATACCTACAAACAAAAAATCTTTTTAACTTCTAACCATCGATATGTCAACTAAGATACTAATATGTTATTATGCATGGGTGAAAGTTCAACATTTTCAAAATCCTGAAATTTCCAAATTTCATTTTTTAAGGCCACATTACCATATGGAAAGAACCCTTTCTCTGTTCCAAAAATCCTGAACTTCAGGACCAGTCCTGAAAACTTTCACCCATGATTATGTAGCAAAAATAGAGGCACAATAACATCCAAAATAAAAACAGCATAGGAGGTTATTTTCTCCTACAATAATTGTAATGTATTCAAAACTCTGACATTAGGCGAACCTAAAGTGTGGGAGGGAGTTCTTCTGCCTGGTAAAAATTGACAAACCAATTTTTCTTTAGGTGAAATTACTGGTAAGAGGGGTGAAATTAACCATTTCACCTATCAAAACCCGGGTGGATAGTGCAGTTGGTAGTGCACCAGGATTTGGAATCTCGTGTCTCTAAGGGGGTACGGGTTCAAATCCCTGGGAGGTTATACCCTTCCATGAAATTTTGACAATAATGTCAATTTTCTTTCATTAATAAGGTATTGGAGAAGTTTCCAGCCTTGAGGAAGGGTAGGCGAGTACTTGTTATAGACAAGGGTCCAGGAAAGCTAGGTTAGGTGTGCTGGGCGTCGTAAAATGACCAAAAAGTGTTGACACAGCGTTGAGCTCAATATAAATAAATAAACCTATCTACAATGACCTACCTTCTTAATGCCCTGGATGCTTTATCCATCACAGCAGATTCTAGGGATGATTTTACTAGCAAAGTTCAATGGTCTCAAATGTTTTCTTTACACTAGAAAATAAAAATATTAATTGAGAATAAATAAATAATGGGAACCAGATAACCAATCAAGTGTTTGTTTATTTCATTAATTTAATTTTTCACACATTTATTGATATGCTTTTGCAGTTAATTAGAAAAAGAGACACCTAAATTTTAAATTTTAGTTAACAAACAATCCATTTGTCACATTGGGGAGGAAACAGATAAAGTTCAATATTATGTGACACTTAGAATACATCAACATGGGGTAGAGTTAGGGTACTGTAATATGGGAACAGGACAACTCAACCCAGGACAACTCAACCTGGGACAACTCAACCCAGGACAACTCAACCTGGGACAACTCAACCTGGGACAACTCAACCCAGGACAACTAAACCCAGGACAACTCAACCCAGTACAACTCAACCCAGGACAACTAAACCTGGGACAACTCAACCTGGGACAACTCAACCCAGGACAACTCAACCTGGGACAACTCAACCTGGGACAACTCAACCCAGGACAACTAAACCCAGGACAACTCAACCTGGGACAACTCAACCTGGGACAACTCAACCTGGGACAACTCAACCCAGGACAACTAAACCCGGGACAACTCAACCTGGGACAACTCAACCTGGGACAACTCAACCTGGGACAACTCAACCCAGGACAACTAAACCCAGGACAACTAAACCCAGGACAACTCAACCTGGGACAACTCAACCCAGGACAACTCAACCCAGGACAACTAAACCCAGGACAACTCAACCTGGGACAACTCAACCTGGGACAACTCAAGCCAGGACAACTCAACCTGGGACAACTCAACCTGGGACAACTCAACCCAGGACAACTAAACCCAGGACAACTCAACCTGGGACAACTCAACCCAGGACATCTAAACCCAGGACAACTCAACCTGGGACAACTCAACCCACAGGTAGAGACAACTCAACCAGCAGAAAACTCAACCTGTACAATGTATTATATATAATAAATAGCTATTTCAGTGAAAAAGTATTTTTAACGATCAGAAGTGCTTTACTGTCGCTTCAAATATGTTTCTGTACAGTATGGAATTGTTACAATTCAGCTGAAGATGATTTTTAAACTGTTCTGCGCATCCAAAATCTAAGAAAGTGAAGTGAAGTGATTGGGGTCTTTTCATTGGCTAAAAAGATATGCTGCATCCTCGCGGCCAGCAAAAAATCAAATTTGGTATTATGATTATCCTACGAATAACGATAACATTCCATAATATACTTGGTTGTTTTTCTCGTTCCTTTTGCCTTTACAGATTTATTTACAACTTCTCTACATCAGAAATGGTAACCAAAGCACCGTTTGTTCTGATGATGTTGCTTAGAGACGTTCATGATAAAACCGGTACCTTTCTGTCACATAATGTTACCAGCATTGTATTAATTAAAAACATCTCTGCCTGAAATATTTAACATTGCAAAGAGAATTATCATCTTCATCTCAATTCATAAGAAGAAAAATGTACCATACATTTAAAAAAAAGAGGATTCTGTAATAAAAGAATGAGATTTTTTTCAGATTTATTCTGAATGCAATAACTTACACCGTGATCTCCCCTATATTATTTAACATGTCCCTGTGATAGGGCCTTGATAAGACTGATATAAACATGCGTCATTAAGCTCACTTTGTGGCTCTGTCTTAGTCATATTAGTTTTGACCGTCTGAGTCTTGCTAAAAATGATTTAGGAGATTAGACTGATTTCAAACTTACAAAAGATGGAACAGAATAGTTGCAAACAGATCTTTTCTATCTATCTATACAGCTTGACTCTCCTTTTGGGGATATACATAATACACTATACATCATTGAATTTATTTACAATTATTTAGTACAAATGTCAATTATTAATAAATCTAATTTATACATACAAATATATCTACTAAGACAAGCATTCAGTAAAAATAACACTTGACTTCATAAGTCCAAATTCATCCAAGAGTTATGTAACTTGGTATTTAAACTCCAATGGTAACCCTGTAGACATGTGTGAGGTTTCAAGTGAATCCCTTCAGAAAGTTCAGTGGTTGCAAAGAAAAATGTTGCACCTAAAAACTTAACCAAGAAACTTCTAAGTATTTATAAGGGCCATAATTCAGTCCAAATTCATCCTAGAGTTATGTAACTTGATATTGAACTCCAATGGTAACCCCGTATACACAAATAAAGTTTTAAGTGAATCTCAGTACTTGCAAAGATATAAAAGATACAAAAATGTTGCACCTAAAAACTTAACCAAGAAGTGTTACGCCGATGCCAATGCCCACCTGAGTAGGATATCCCCACTGTTCTCCGAATAGTCGAGCTAAAAACCGAAAAAAGTTTATAAACCTTATAGTTATTCAAGTTTCCTGCTAAGCTCTCAAATTATGCATATCAACGTTTGATACTTTTATTTAGATACACAAATATTGTTTGAAACCAATTACTACATTATATCAACCAAAGAGTAAGAAAAATAATTTTCAGAATATAAATCTTCGTTGAAAATCAATTCCCCTATATACTTTTATAAAATGGGGACGAATCATCAAAACTGTGAAATTTTGGGGAAGGTTCGTCCAAGGACGAATGTGATTGGGGACAGATCGTCTAGAGGGGGCGAATAATGTTGGGGACGGATGGTCTGGTACCAATGCAAACAATAATGTAACTTGGGGTCACAAAATAAAATGACGCCACTTTATACTGTGCAGTTGTTAAACAAATACTCACTTAATTCAATATAAATTAATTTTTTGATAAGTTTACATCGGAAGCTGTCAAAACGGTGTCGCAATCTATTTTGAGGGTGTCTAATTCAGAAGACTTGAGAGAATACCACGCCCCAATACTTGAGGCAGATACGCCTCCTACATAAGAGGCGGAGTTTACAAAAAAAACTGACATATTGACACTAAAATCTAAGTGAAATTATGCCTATAATTCTTGACTTATGTTATAATTTATTTAAAGAACGTGGTTTATATTTGTTTAAATATGAAATATTTACCAAAATACCTGGAAAAGATATATATTGCAAATCAAACAATTTTACATGTTTGCAAAATATATGAAGGCACCGCCTACGTAGTCAATAACGTAATGCCATTCCAGCGTGTAATAAAAATATTCTTCATCAACATACCAGGATCCGACACATTGTATGTTTCAAAGGACAAAGATATAAAATAAAAATATAATTCATGGGAGGAAAAGTAGGCGTTACCATGAGAATAAATTAAATGTCAATTAAATCTCCCCTATAGTTTATAAATCTTTAGTTTACCACTTAACAAAATTTCTAATCGGTCACTTTTAATTTCAAAATAACTTTCAAAATAAAAGTTCAATTCGCTCGAATTTTTAAACATGAACGTTTGTGTACAATTCAGGCCCGGATTTACCGGGGGGGGGCACAGGGGGCACGTGCCCCCCACCTGGCCCCACAGATATTGACTCTCATACAAAGAAAGGGGCACAAAATCGGCACCATCAAAGCAATATCAACTCGACTTTTAGATTAATTTTAATATGCAATCATCCTTCCGAGCTATTAAAAAAGATAATGATCTAAATTGATACATTTAAGCATCTCAGGGTACCCAGATCGGGCCTTATCAAGCGTTCAAATCATTGATCGTGCAAGTGTATGGTCCCTCTATACAGACACATAAATACCAATTGTTTATTGTCTATATTACACATACCTCAACAGTATATTTAAGACCGTCACCAGTGAAATTACCATGGTAACTAGCTTACGAGGCCTAAATTTGGTTATTGTGCACTCTCTAATCTTATTTACTAGTGGATATCATCGGCGTTTTCATAGCAAGTTAGACAGAGAAAAGACGAGGACAGCTAGTCAAGTGCATTTTATACGTCACTACTATGACACTCGAAAACATGCACGATCGTCTGATGATTTTTTATGGTATTAAAATTCCGAATAACTTTAAAAAAGTGACCGAGCCTAAACGTAAAGTAAGTATTTATGGAGGACATCGGCGTTTTTTATATCAAGTTATAGACTGAGAAAAGCTGAGTTTAGTCGAATGAATGTTTGTCATTAAAATGAGTCAATTAAAAGTTAGTTAAAATCGGAAAAAGGCCATAGTTTTATGTTGTTGTTGTTTTTTTTAGAAAATGTAGGTAAATGAATTAAACTTTCAAGTAACTTTTCAGGAGTGACCTACCCTACAACAAGTTCTCTAACGAAAAACAAGACTAAAATTAATCAGTGGTTAAACATTTTTTTCATCCAATCATACATTAATAGGCTTGTGTTTCGTTATTTTTTAAATCGTTGCTTTTATTTTATATCATTTTACGTGTTTAAAATACTTGTATTCCTAATGATTTTTTCCAAAGGAATCGAAAAATGTGATTCTTCGAAGGATTTTCACGTTTTGGATCGTCCCAACAACCATTCTTGTAAATCCACTGAAACATCTGAAAAACTCACAACAACGCTGAATTTCAACATAAAAAACTAAGCCTCTTATTTAAAAAAAAACGTACCATAAACCGGCTTTTTTGGATGTTAAATCGGAGAATTTTCTCATTGCATTCGGGTGATTTTATACAAGTTACCAAGTGTATTTTTTATAAATTCTCGGCATTTACATGATGAAATTGCTGATTTTTTGTAAATCAGGATTTTATCCATTCTCGTTCCTTGAAAACTTCGGGGTACGAGAATGGGATTTGATAAGCCAACAAATTACATCTAAATGAACAAAACGGGCACATGCATGAAGGATACCTCAATTATAGCGTTCAATATTTCCTAGGCATTGCCCAAAAGTGCTTAAAATGTAATGATAATTTACCAAATTTTAGCTTCATTTTATCCTTTTAAAGTGCTCAGATTTACACCTTTGACATGCAAAAATTCAAAATTTTCAACATCTTCGGGAGGGGATACCCCTCCCGTACCCACCCCAACCATACTCCCCAATAACGAATCCTCTGTATCAGGTCCTGTGATATAACTCACATGATTGCATTTTCTTTATTTATGAATATTTATAAGAAGCTAATAAATCACATGAATCTGAATTGTTACGCATTGCATCACTTTTATACAGAAAAAAATGATAATTTACCTAGTTTTAGCTTCATTCAATTTGTTTAAAAGAGCATTTTAAAGTGCTAAGACTTGCACCTTTGACATGTGAAAAACTCAAAAATTTCTATACCGTCGGGAGGCGATACCCCTCCCGAACCCACCCCCTGTGCCCCCCCCACTTATGACCCTTCTGGATCCGGCCCTGTACATACAGAACAAAACTGTACACCGATACACATGACCCATAAAACAAATTTGTCTCAATTTCCGGTTTTGCAAATTTTGCACGTTTTGCACATGCACGAACAAGAAACACTTGAACCCTCCCGTTTGAACACATTTACAAACGTTGTTGATATTCAGACTGGAAAAACATATAAAATAAAAAGAACGTCCCTGGTGGATCGGACCCGTGCGGTCGAGATGTTGGAATGTGGTACATCTTTGCGTCATGTTAGTGGAAATTAATTATTGTAATGTACTTGATGCTATTTTATATAAAATACGTTGTGATACAATATTGTACACTCGTTTTAAAAAATATTCATGCCCATCCGGCTAGCTAAAACTCTAGCGCGCAAGTCTACTGATCGGTTAAGAAAATGTTTTCCTGGTCATTCTCCCTCCAACCACTGACTCTTAATCTTTATATAGGCAAGACTATCTATGCACACAAAGATGTCAATGATATTGATAAAAAGGCAACTTGAATGCTTGACGTTAGATCATCCAGCCTGTACTGTTACCACCCTTTTATGATAATTGGGGAATGCAGCTTCTCCAAGATAATGCTCCATGTCATACTGTTGGAAGATCAATAGTCATGCTTCACGAGAATAATGTGCGAGTAATTCCTTTCCCTCCAAAGTGCATGGACTTGAATCCGATCGAACACGTTTGGGACTTGCTGAAACGTCGAGTTCGAGCCCGCCGCCAGCAGCATAACCTCCATAAACTGGAGCGTGACGTTCAGGAGATATGAAGGAATATTCCACAGCGGTATCTGCAGAGATACATAGTATCCATGAGACCTCGTTGTCGCGCCGTGGTAGCTGCCAACGGAGGTCATACTCGTTATTAAATACTTGTAGTTCATTTCTTCACTTTGTGGCTTTTTACATTGATATGTTAAAGACACTCTTATAAAATAACAATCATTGATAATATGATATTACATTTTTTTCTGAAATAGACCTGATATATTTGGCTTCAATAAATATTGCTATGATAGTCCCTAGTTTATTGCATTTCTTTGAAAATAAGGAATTAATGGGGTGACCGATTAGAAATTTTGGTGAGTGTAGTTGTCTTTCCGAAAAAAAAACCAACTGTACAGTTTGCATCATCATCTTAATGTGTAGAACAAAACAACGTCGCGTTAAAAGATCCCTCATCAAAAGATGTTTCAGGGTGGTCCCAAAGGGAGATGTGCCCCCCCCCCTGTTTGATGGGGTTTGAAGGAAGCGCAGTACCCCTCATCGCCAGAAAAAAATCGGACTCACTGAGTGCAGAAACATGGTGATAAGAAAATATATTTTCAAACTCTGCAAAGAACTGACACTTTAGAACTCGATTTTGGAAACTATTACAGAATGAAACGCAAAGTTTGGGTTGATATGAGCGATACCAGCGTTGCCATGGTATCTGGGGGTCGTGGCTAAACTTTGCTTTTTCAGAAAAACAGTCACCAAGGAAATAACTTGGCCAAGTTGCATGTCTGCCAGGTTAATTAGTACTTACTGAAATTAGAGCATCTTGAAATAGCTATATATAGCGCGTTAAGAAGTCCCATAAGACCCGCCGTAACTCGTTTCACATTTGGACATTAGATCTATTCTGTTAATGTATAACAGAATAATGTCCAAATCGTCGCCTCAATCTAACAATGCTCTAACTACCAAATTTTTATTTTTGGGAAATCGACTTCATAAGTTCGAAACGTTATATCTTCGTTGTTTCAGTCTGTATAGACATGAGACCTGGTAGGCACATTTACAATGTTATTCAACGCATATTTGAAGAATATGATTGAAATATTATGAATAATAATGCTGAAAATTGCAAAAATGTGTTTGGAGATAGATCAAATTTCGCTTATTTTGGTTGATGCATCTCGTTCTAACATTGCGCTATCTCCAAGAAGACATTATAATGGTATTTGAGCGTATTTTCTATAATTTTGAGTTTGTAACACTGCCTATGTTGCAGCATACATATTTATTTTGGTATACACCGAAAATATGATGTCACTGGATAGGAAAAACACGATAATCATGTTGTGTACTCCGACTGTACAAAAGGAGATAGAGCAATGTTCGAACAAGCTTCTATGGACTTAGAGCATTGTTAGAGTCAATTAGGACATAAAACGAGTGACGAAGATTTCATTTTGATCGGATAACAGTATTTTCAGCCCAAACATTGATCTATGTCCTGGACATAGAGCAATGTTTACGCTGTGAGCAGAGAAAATGTGTGGAGATAGGATAATGTACGATTGGCGAATTGGGCTGTTTGACATGATAGAGTCTCGAAATTAACCTTTTTTAGAAGACAGAACAAGGTCATACAAGTCACTTGATATGTTTATCTCATTTTTTTTCAAAAATCTAGATAGGACATTGTTAGATTGAGGCGACGAAATATGAAACGAGTTACGGCGGGTCTTATATAATGTAGGAGTCTGGACTACGCGTTACGGAGACAAAAATGACTTTTCACTCACATATACTGACTATTTTTCAGATAATCAGCACAGGTATATGTCTCATTTCTCTACGAGAAAAATTAAATTCTTAAATAAACAGAACCCACCAAAAGTTTGGAGACAAAGGAAATGATATAAGATTCTTTAATTTTAGAGATTGTTTCGGCGGAACCATTATTTTTAATGTATTTAATATGGTTGATGATAAAATAAAAACAAATTTTGTGAATGCAGCACATTTGTAAGATTTAGCATCTGGTATACCCGAGTCTCTACAACCAAGTTCAGTGTAGTTCTTTTTATAGCATGGATTTGAAGCTACTTTCGTAGTCTCAACTACAAATAGTATACAACAACAACAACAATAAAATTAAGCAAAAAAAAAATAAAAAAGCATTTCAAAATAAATGATGATCAAATATTTCATAAAACCTATGTTTCTAAGACTTACAAAGTGAAACTGTCTCCAAACTTTTGGTGGGTACTGTATATAAGGAATTTTGACTTCGAATTTAGTGAAGTCTTATTGACTCCTTTATTCATAAACCCCGCCTCTTATATAAGGGGCGTATCTCCCTCGAGTGTTTGGCACAATTGGGGCGTGGTTTCCTCTAAAGTATCGCGATTTAGACACAATCTGTTTACGATCATTTCCTGTAATTTCTTGAGAGATCCAGTTCCTAAATCTGCATCTCTGTTAAGTTCTCATTCAGTTTGTGAGTTGACATCTGCTGGAATCATGCGCATCTTAAATAAAATTCCTTTAGCGGATACATCAACAAGATCGGCGGTGGATTTATCCAAGAAAATGCAGAAAACGATGTTAAGGTACATGCAGCTATTTTATGAACTTCTAACTTCTTGTATACTTTAATTACTTGAGTATACATGTTTGTAAATAATTTGATTTTTGTATCAGTCATTTGTTATCATTTACCATCATTTGTAATTTTCTTGATTGTATTCGATGTTGGCATATTTTGCATTAACACCTGTCAAGGGTGGCAAGAGTTAAAGCTTGAGTCAAGAAGGGGTTCCTAGGGGCGGTGCCCCTGCCCGCTTCCTGGTCCCCAAGTACTGAGCTATAAGGATAAAGTTTCTTGCTCAAGGAAACAACGGGATGGGTATTGGATGGGATTTGAACCAACCCGGAGCTGGCTATCCAATGATTACCAGTCCAATGTTGTAACTGCTCGGCCACATTCACTCCTATTCATTCGTTCTACATCTATGTTTTATATTTCTACTTTCAGAATTAAAGGAGAGTATATCTTAGAAGATGGTAAAGGTGTAGATTATGTTAAAGTTAAAGATAGTGCCTTATTTAAAGAGTATAAAGAAGAGCTGGCCCCTCAACTACAATATGTCAACTTAGATAATATCACAGAAAATGAAAAGAAAGCTTTCTTTATCAGTATCCTTTGTTTTTCATAATTAATTTACAGTGAATATGTGCATGCATTTATCCAGTTTAATATTTCTAGCATTTAGACTTTACAGTAGTGATTGTAACATGATGGAGATAGATTTCTAATGGCTTAAAATATGCTTACATGCAGTGTTTCTGCAATCTTCAAAAATCTGAGGGTCATTTTTGACCCCCTCTTTTATTTTTTGAGGGTCATTTGAAGTTTAAAAGGGTCAGTGTTATAATTTGACTATTTACCCCAATTTTTATTAAAAAATGAGCTGCATAATAAAAATGAAGGATTGTTTTGCTCCTCTAAAGATATATGGAGATGTTGACGACCTTGTTGAAGGATGTGTACTGTTTATGAAAAAGGGGTTCAGCAAAACCTGGTTAGGTGAGCTTGCAACCATGAAATGACATTTTTTTGTCAACACAGTGTTAAACTGAACAAAAATCAAGTATTAAATAGTTAACAGGGTTTTATCCTTCACATGATCACATAAAACATAAAATATTGTCTTACGTAATATTGCAATTAAAAAAAAATAATCCACGGAAAATATGTAAAATCGTCGATTTTCGATTTTTCAATTGTAAATTTTCCAAATCTTTTACATTTACAAATATTTTTAATGTTAAATGTCTCAGTTTAATGGTTTGAAATAATCCACAAAAATTGCCGACATTTCACAAGAAATTGCTGAGCTTTTTTGGAAAAAAATAAAATCATCAGTTTATACCGTCTAAAAGTAATTATTTAAAAGTAACAATTTAAAGACAGTGCTATTTTAAAAATAGGTGAATGTATTATAGTAAACAAAAGAACAAGCTTATCTGCATTTGCCAATATTTTTTTTAATCAGCAATTTTCTTTTGATCATAATTATTAAGCAGACAAATAAAGAACTAGGTCATTCTTGTTTCAAGCATAATAATTATATTAACATTTAAATCAAACTTAACGCTATGATAACACACTGAGACATTGCAACTAAGACATTGCTGTGTAATAAAACATCAAAGAGTGTGAAAAGATGCCGATACGACACACATCTTAACAATGTCTAACATGTGTAAATTTGTAACCAAACAAAGGATTGAAATGAATTAAATCGCTGGTAAATGATCAAATATATACAATTTACAGACGTTTGTGACACATGTTAATTTAATAAGACAAGATCACTATGATTTTAAATTGATACCTCGTAACCAAATGCTCGCGTCATATACAATGAGTGATCTACTTATCACCGAAAAAAGGACTGTTGTAAAGCCGTCAAAGTTATTTTTGGCAGCATATATTTGTGTACTGTCGTTAAATTTAATTGACAAAGTAATGATAGAATAATCAAAATTTGAAGTTATCTGTTGCTTTCACTGTGTATCGGTATGAAAAAATATACCGATTTTTGGGACGCTATAATTTACCTTGTTATCTTTGTCTCGGAATGAACATGAAAGAAAAAGATAATAATTTACTGTAATATATTGGTTGCGTCACAAATGACGCACTGAACACATTTTTACGGGTCATCACTGAAAAAAATGCGTCAAAGACGCAAAAAACGCACAGTTGCGGAAACACTGTACATGTACTTATCATAATTTTGTGCTAGGGCCGTCATCGGAAATTGCGATATTGATGTATCACTAATCCTTGACAGACGATTTGATATCGATTCGAAATTTGGAATATCGATACAATCTAGCATTTTATAAGGCAATACACTAAATGAAGGGGAAATTTTAAGTAACTTTACTTTGTTGTAGTTATCTTCTTTTAACCTGAATAGATCAAGGACTTCTTTATATTTCCAAGTTTTCATGTTTTCTGTTAAGTATTAAAACAAATGTGAATATGTCTGAAACAACTTTTACCATTATGAATAACATCACGAGGGCATTATATACGAGGGGTGTCCCAGTAAATCGTGGACTATGTTTGTTGCGTAAAAAGTACGCGCAACTTTAGCTCCAACTTTTAACTGCCATTAAATGCATGTGTTGTGAGTGAGTATGCTAAATTTTTAGAAGGTTAATTTAAAAAATAAACGTTTGCTTTAATTTATAAGACACTAGGTATGAAAACGCGGCGCAAGTCAACGTCGTATTAAGACGTCAGGTCTATGAAATCATTTTTATTCACTCTCCAAGCTCGCCTTGTTGTGAACAGTGACATATACAGACAGTGTTTTTTCTTCATATTTACTTTACAAATTTGGTGTTGTCTTACTTTTGTTACAAAATTGTTACATCAGTCTCAAAATATTAGTATGGTCAATGATATATTGGTCCCCGGGTTTAGTATCCAACTTAATTTTGAATAACACTTTCAGTAGTTTATGGTACGATATATTCAGTGGCTATATTACACTATGAATAACTTCTCTACCATATGTAGTATGCTCAAGGTATACTTAATGATTCATTTTGTCTGTCTATGTGTTAAAATTCAAATTTATACCCATCCATGTTGTGCCAGGCTGATTATGAAACTAAGTTGCAATTACATAGACTCAATCTTGACCTAACGTCACCTTAAATCGTTGATGTCACATTTTTGTGTTTCAGTTCAAATGCGTATTGCACTCTTGTGTACATATTTTATGATCTGAGATTTGGTGTGATGATGTATTGATAATTTTTTGCGAATGTCTATGTAAAAATAAAATGCAATTAAAAAGTTTAAGTTTAAATTTTGCTGTTCACTTCAGTATGAACGAATATATAAGTGTAAAAGTGGTTGCGCCGCATGCATATACCTTGTATTAGTGAATCATTAAAATGACGCCTTTAATGCA
This sequence comes from Mactra quadrangularis, assembly GCA_025267735.1. Lineage (NCBI taxonomy): Eukaryota > Metazoa > Mollusca > Bivalvia > Venerida > Mactridae > Mactra > Mactra quadrangularis. The sequence goes on from CM046304.1 coordinate 10,128,858, forward strand.
AGTTCTTATTGGTCAAATGCCTAATTTGTATAAAAATATGACTAACAAACAGTCTTGTAAATTATGATTATCGTGTGACGTAAGGAAAGAAAGTTATGAACAAAGTACACAATTTACTGGGACACCCCTCGTACTATAGTACATGATATATACTGGAGTTCTAGTGGCTTCTGTTACACTCATTGTCTGACTTGATATATCAATATATCACCGATAGTTGCTTTTCAATATATTGATACAATGACAGTCCTATTTTGTGACATTTTCCTGCACTCAATATCTCCCACATTTGTCCGATGATGAATTGAGGAGGGGATGGGGGGGGGGTATCCCAGTGTATGATGATATAATTATGAAATAATGCTCATAATATGATAGATAAACTTGTAATTATGTGTCTGATGACATTAACTTTCTCCTGACTAAATTACAAATTGTTTTGACACATAGTTATGTATGTAACAGTAAACTTTACTAAATATTAATATTACTTTCATGGAAGTAAAACTAGAGTAAAAGACATAATTATTTTCACCAATATTTATGTTTGCATATCAATGTAAAAGTTTAAACTAAAAAGTCTTTTGAAAGCTCAAATTCAATTAGTCATAAAAAAGTGAGGAGGGTTTTCAAGCATTCTAAAGTATATCTTTAGTTTGACTTTTTGAAGAAAATTAGAACTTATGTTATCACTTTTGTGTCAGCATTGGTGGTGCATGTGAGGTTAAATTCTTTTAAACTCTTATATCTTCAACACTATCTTAAGATATTCAATTGAAAGTTTGTATACTTATTCAGTAGGGACGATATCAACCATACTCTGACAGGAAATAACTCTGGATGTAATATTTTTGGATTTATTGCCCTTTTATACTAAGAAATTGCAAACATATGAGGTTACATTTTTTCCTTTGTCGAATATCTTCAATACAAATAAAGATATTTGACTTAAAGTTTGTATACTATATCCTTATAACTATCAAAGAAGGTTTTTGACTAATTCATAAGTGTTATGAATTAAACATTAATCTAGAACCATGTTAGGCTTGAAATCCAGTGAGCTCGTTTATAACCAGCTTTAATCTCTTTAATCTGGAATGTATGGTTAACTGAATATTAAATTATTTCCCCACTCATTTTTGTTTGTTTAGGGTTTTCAGCCCAAACAAATATGTACCGTATACAATATATCAGACTATTAATTCTTAGGTACGGAATCTGTAAATTTTAAAGTTCTGTCAGTAAATAAATAGTATTTCAAACATCATCTGCTTAACTGGCACAATAAATTCTAAATTAAATACTGACAACTTAAAACAGAATTACTTCCTACACGGAGCACAATGCTTAGATTTGAGACTTGCAATACCCCCTAGGTTCAAAATAGGCTGAGTGATGACAACATTTTCTTTAAAAATTTTTTATAATACTTGCCCCTAAGTGTTCTGTTGAAGTGATTATTGATTTTATTGTCATTCAGGCATTATTATTTATCAAGTAGGTTTTCAATTGTTATGTAAGGCAAGAGATTTTCTATTTGTTGATACTCAAAGTCTGGTGACAAAATCATTTAACAAAGGACTGTTTATTTCTTCTGCGTTACATGAGATTTCGACCCAATTTTGGAGAATTTCTTTTTTTGATTTTCAAAGGGAAAAAATGCACAGGAGGCTTCTAGTATCGACAAGTAAAATGATCCGCGCCTTAATATGTATATTAAATATATCTTTAACAATATTGTAGATATCTATAATGCATTAACTATCCATGGTTTAGTAGATCAAGCCGAGTTACCACAATCTGTATTAAAAGTGGAACAATTCTGGGAAAAAACAGGTTATCTTATTGGTGGACTGGAATACAACCTAGATGACATAGAACATGGAATATTACGAGGTACGATTTCACACTTTATATAAGTTTTCATTTGTTTTTTTTTTCATTGTTTGACTTAGAGCTGTCATTGATTGGGCTCAAAGTGTATTGACGATATTGATATATCAAGAAATAAAAACAATACACGGATATATATCAATTCCTTCACTGCAGTACTATACAGACCATTCATGTTGTCATAAACTCATTGTATAGGTATATTTGTCATTTATGTTATACCTTCTATGGAATAGAGCTATTTTCTCAATGGTTGTGCCATCAATGTTTTAGACCTATCAGTTCATATTATGACAGCGCACCTGTTTTCACTTACGATAGAAGGCTCGTCTCACACATTTGTCACTTAATAGTGACTTTTATATATTTACCTATTATAGGCTATATTATCAATATTTCAAAATTCATTTCGATTATTGATCCAAAAAATGAATATCGCTGATACAGCGATATCGTTGGAATTGATGACAGCTCTAGTTTGACTCACAGGAGCTTGATGCCAAAACTTTAATTGACATAATTTTAGGGTTATTGGCAAAACTGTAGTAAGTGTATTGCATAATATACCTTATATGTAATAATAATATATTAAGTGTTTTGATTTAGGGGCGTGGTGGCGGCATGTGTAAGAAAAGGCCTACAAATTTTTGTCCAAAGTTCTCATTTCTAATTTCCTAGGGAAGGTATAGTTTTAAGTACGACAGAAAAAAACTGTAGAATTATCAAGATTGTTTATATCAACTTAATCCTACAGTCCCATAAATATAAAAATAGCCATACGGGCGCCGTGCGATCAAGCTCCACAAGGCCCCGTGTGAACTCTTGCGTACCTGTCCGGACTGTTACATTTTTACGAGGGTCCTTGAGATAGCCGTGGATACACATATCAGTTTCAAAGTTAAATCGTTAACATAATCGTGGCTGAGTATGGATAAAACTTGCATATCTTCCAGCTACCGCTCCATACGGGTGTGTTGTTTTATGTCATGTCACCTTAATACGCAAGGCTTCCCACGGCCTACGGCTGTCTGCACGTACGGGTCCGCAACAAGCCACAATTTTATGGGACTGAGGCATTAAGTGATAACTTGAAATACTGTTTAATTTGTAATGAGCTGTCAATCGATAGCTATTGCAGAAGTTGTCATGATGTGCCTGATCTTAGGAATAACTGCTCCACACAAAATATTTTACTGTACTTGTTTATTTCTACTTCCATTTTTTCCTTGTGTAAAGTGTAAATCAACAAAAACATTTGACAATTGTCATGTTCATCATAATATTCCATCATGTTTCAATAAATCTTAGATACCACTTTACTATAAATTGTACATCTATCATAGGTGGATCTAGGGGGGGGGATCTGTACCCTCCCTGGAAATTTCAAAATGTACTAAGTCTTGTCCATGTGTGTATTTTTTTACTGTAAGTCAGTTTTTAATTAGCTTGAGATATTTTTTCAGACTCGTTTCACTCCCTTTTGTGCTTAGCATAGATCTAATAGTTATGTGTTTTTTTTCTTATTAATATGTTGCATTATTCTGCAAAAAGTGAATTATGTAATTGTGGTTCAAAAGTTTGGACCCCCCCCTTGAAAATGTCTGAACCTCCCCCCCTTTAAAAAAAAATCCAGTATGACCTTGTCTTTTGTGAGTGATATATGTCTGGATGTCATTGATGACATTCTCTAACCATACGGGATGTCCCAGTAAAATGTGGACTTTGTTTTTATTTTTCTTATCAGACATCAGGGTGTATTATTACTTTTAAGTGACCTTTATCCATTTTGTTTTTATAACTTTGATACATCCAAAGTAAAATCATTAGTCTAACGCTACACTTTACACAAGACAAAAGCAACACCAATTTGCAATGAGCAGACGGCGACCATAGACAGGACGACGTGAGTTTATTTTACATACATTTTATGAAACATGCATTACATTTATATCATACAAAGAAGGTTTTGAGTTTGTACATTTAGCACCTTGTTTGATACAATACAATACGATACAATACATAGGCAACGTTGATGAAATGATTCAGTAGCGATTCGACTCGCCCAGGAAAAACCAGAGATAGAACATATTGCTCGTTGCTCTGGAAACCTGTGTCCATTTGTCAGGTGTCGTATCGCGAAATGTTGGACCTCATTTGCTTTGCATTGCCTAAATCAGATGTAAATGCATAGTTATGTACACAATAATCACATCCAATCATCTACTTGTCAAAAAAACGACAAATCTATACATATTACATTTCTTATAAACACTACTAGATCTGCCAGCTTCACAATAACATTAAAACTTAACTGTTTGACAATAATTTTAGTTAACATTACTTTTACAGATCTTAACAAAATTCAAACTAAACGTGGAAACAAAGTATGCAAATGAAGTGGATACATTTTCACAGTGCTTATCAGTCATATAATGTGTCCCCATTGACAAAAACTTCCAATATGAAAACGGAACTAAAATTAGACTTGTAGTCCTGTCCAGTGCGTCCGCTAGAATGACCAATTCTTTACACAACACTGTATTCATAACAAAACCCCACGAAAATCTCGTGATCATCAAATATTAACTAAATTCACCCTGTAGAATCCGTTACGCGTAGACAAATATTTCACGCTATTCGTTGAAACGCGTGAAATTAATAGTCTAACGCTACACTTTACACAAGACAAAAGCAACACCAATTTGCAATGAGCAGACGGCGACCATAGACAAACATAATACAAAAGAAAGGGCTGGAAGAGTAATTTGGAAAAGATTATCAAAATAAGGAGACCTTATTACATTTATTACAATAAAAACTAGCTATGCGTATGTAGCTACAAAAGACAAACGTTCAAGTATGGACAATGTAATTACTGTTGGCTTAGTTCCGTCTAAATGCGCATAAACCAATAATAAAGAACGCACATTTGCGAAATTATATTAATATATATTATAATGATATCAGTCTTGAAATGTTTAATCTGGTATCTAAGGAATCTGCTATATAATTATCTTTACTAACACCGCTTTTCCAACGACCATGACGCTTAAGACATCTGTCACTGATAACCGAGTTGGCTGCCAATATTGCGCCACCTGAACTAAGAGAATGAATGCCTAAGTTTAGATTTTGTCTACAGCTTTTAAAACGACTGATAAGTGTTTCCCTAGCTATTGTGTAACTTAAAGGTTTGTCTTTGTAGATCAAATTATTAATACCCTTAGATCTAAAACAAGGTCTGAAAAGGTACTTTGTATCCATTGTCGACTTACGAGTAATATTTAAAATAACGCTCAATCATGTAAAAAAGGACAACACATATTCTCGCCCTTAGAAATAACAATGTCAATTACAATGTCAATAACAAATATGTATTATCCATTTTAATCTTCCTTGTGCGTATTAAAAATAGCCATCATAGAGATTAACGTCATTACAACGTAATTGTCATAATTCATCATACCTTACAAAAGCAAGAGAACCCTAAGAGTATCATACACAAATATCTTCAAAACGTCATTAAATGAATGTGCTTAGAACACAAAAATAATCAACAGTTCTGGTGTTACTGGATCTTTCTTGTTCACATGCGAATACAAAGTTCTTTTGGTAGTTTCAAACCAACTTTTTACAACATGCTGTCAGTAGGATCTATCATGTTGTTCGGCGAATGTGCCCATTGATGGCATAAACAGTTGCTAAGATCACGTGATAAGAATATTTCTCTTCCATCAAGTCAGTGATATATAACGATACACAAGTTGGAGTGGCTGGAAGCGCAGAAACACTTTACGATTTATAACACGCTACCCATTTCTTAAAATAATTTAAATGTTTACGATTTGTAATATAACTTTTAGATTTCGTGAGGTGACTAGCCATTTTCTAGCTAAATCTTTCAAATGTAAATCTTCAATGTCAGCCTTCATCAGCTCTTGCTCTATTGTCTGGTCTATCTTCAAACCTGAATAACAAAGCAACATAGTTAGCCATTGTAAAGTCTCACAGCAATCATACCAAACTTTAATGGTCTACCGTCAAATATTCCGTTTTCCCCTGCATCGCTTTGTTAGCATACCGGTTTTAAAAGAACAACAATCTGACACTATGTCTGTCTTAATCATGCCATTTTGAAATAACACAGGCCAAAATGGGGCAAACAGCCACATTGGTACCGCGATTATGCATGTTCACATTTCTGTTTTAATCTTATTTAAGCATCGTATGTCCAAACGAGGGGGCGATACTAGCCAATTGTTCTAATTTCCCCAGCAATCATGGTTAAATGCATCAATACCTGTCGTCTCTGGACACCGACATCTCGAATTAAATTTGTCACCGTTGGTATTGTAATCATACCGAAACGATCAAAAGTATAAGGACCTCATTTATTTTCTAAATATCTAAACTCCCAGTCTAAAACTGCCCAATCATCGCTGTCCAAACAATGACTATTAATAGTAAATTTGAACCCTAACTTTACCCAATTGGGTTTAAGAGCAATATTGCTTTGTTTACAAAATCATATATCCTACAGACTTATCTTGTAATATTGGATTCCTGCTACTATTTGATAGATACTATTGAACAAAAGATTTTATTATCAGTATTCAATACCACTGTTTTGCATACAAAAATACTTAATGAGGTAAATATAGTTCTACTGGCGCATTCAAGCTCTCGCCAAGTCAAATTTTCGAGGTATCCAACCTCAGACCAACCGCCAACAACTTGGCTGTCTTCAATACCCTCGGTATACCAACCGTATCCAGCTCCACTGGCGTCCACAAAGACGTTTACTACATTATTATCGTCCTCTATGACGCTGGCATGCTCTATGCCTGATATCTGATCAAATCTACAAGATTTCATATCTTTCAAATTTTCTTTCCAGAATATTAACTCACTCAAAGCACGTGCATCTATTTGTACATAAGCATGCCAACTAGCCCTGCTATATACACAATTATACAATGACCTTGCTCCTAAATCTCGCAATACAACCAATATTGCTCTGTATAGATATCAATTGACCTAATAAATTGACAAGTTTTCTCACAAGAATCAAAGTGATACCGTCAGTGAATTATTTTACAATATGATTTAACATATTCTGAGATCTCAATAACATTCTATTACTAATTTGCAAAGTACCCTCGAAAAAAATTGTCTAACAACCGATCTTCAAAACAGCTCTTAAAGTTATAGAGTTCTAAATCAACATGCTTACAGTCTAGCTCTAGCCTTGGCTTCCCTGTTTTGCTGACAGCTACAGTCAGAGGTTTGACAATTGTCGGGATATAATCGTTTTCTAACGAAGACCTATTATTATCTAACTCTACCGAACATGGTATTTATAAAATAAATATATAATCTCTATTACGTTTAGCACAACGGTTTCTTTACAGTGACAATAAACGTAACTCAGTGGCATGACTGGAGTTAATTAAATTGTATATGAGTAGTACTTGTTGTCACTATTCACGTCACATCTTGCTATTGTATCGGTCATTGTCACAATATATGTTCATTCTCATAACGACACCAATATTATTTATCTGAATAAAGAAAAACTGTACTTATCTGATTATTACTATCTTTCTCATATGTGTCTGCTATAGAAACCAAAAGTTCCTTTTTATTTGAGCTAATCTCTCTTCAAAGTTCGATAGCTTTGGACCCGTAAGCATCTCTAACTAAAATAATCTTCCATCGCCATATCAAATTGCCACGTATAAGTATCTTAAATTAGACTTGTAGTCCTGTCCAGTGCGTCCGCTAGAATGACCAATTCTTTACACAACACTGTATTCATAACAAAACCCCACGAAAATCTCGTGATCATCAAATATTAACTAAATTCACCCTGTAGAATCCGTTACGCGTAGACAAATATTTCACGCTATTCGTTGAAACGCGTGAAATTAATAGTAATAAGATGTAGTATAGTTATCTTATTAATGTTTCTTAATACCAAATATGTGTATGTGGTGCAACCTGTTTTACAACATTAGTTTCAATCAGTGCCCGTTCAAAATATTACCGTTATGATTTTTATTTCTATTGTCACCGGTAAAAACAAGTTTGCTTAACACAACATCATTATGAGTCATATGACATCATTTGAATAAATCTGACAAAACAGGGCAGCATATTATCAAAATTCTTACAATAATTTAACAATACAATATAGAAGAATTTACGACTAAAATAAGTGGTAAGCTTGATAATACTGGCCCCAGGTGTATATATAACATTATTGTAGGCTTTGGATAAAATAAGGTGAAGTTAAGGTCAATGTCCTTTAATATATTGTTTGTTTGTTGGTTTTAACGTTGTAGCAACACATTGTATAGATTATATAATGGCAGTCAGTCCACCTACTCACTGTTCATAGAAAGGCTAAATCTCTGGATTTAGATTCTGACCAACTACTAGGTGCATACTTTTGTCGGTGACCGACAACTGCCCTACATGATTTAGAATCAGTGGTACATGTAGTAAGGAGAATGGCCATAGAAGTTTTTTCATGACCAAGCTCCACAAAAGTACCGGTATGCCCCACCCAGGAATCGAACCTACGACCCCTCGTTCAGTAGACTTGTGCACTACCGACTGAGCTAGCAGGGCTGGCTACATTATATACGGTCAAGTTTCTTTAAATTCTATATCATACTTGTTGTAATCTTGCTAATTTGATATCATTACTCTAACAGTTTTTACTTTTAATTAGATTTTGTAAAGTAAAATTACTCTGATGATTAAAAGGAAAGCAAAATTAACTTTAAAGTATTGTATTATAGGCCAAATGTAAGACCTTTACTTATGTGAATTTAACCATAAAACATTATTGATTTAATGCAGTTGCGAAATGAATTAAAACAACAGGAACATAATCTAACATATACTTATTCATTGAAATAAATTTCTATATTTTTGGTGGAGTACCCTCGGCCCTCATTTACTCAATCATGTTAATTATGAAGTTATCTGATGGCAGAACTATGCCACGATAGTCATCTGGGTATATTAAACCAGGTATTTTATATAACAGGGATTTGTAACCACATAGATTTATATCAAATAACACTGTCGTAGCTATTATTTCGGCCCATACGGATAACATTACAAGTTTAAAAAAAGATATTCACATAAAATTTTGTACCAGTACCATTAAAATTAACATAAAGGTTAGGGAAAATGTGTTTTTAGATGATTTTATATTTTTTATTATTATTGAGGTAAATTACGTTCAAAGACTGTTTTACAAAATCATGCATTTTTCTGCCGATCCACCATTTTCAGCCCTATTTTACAGCACCTAGTGTCATATTTTTGGTCATAATTGCAACAAATTTTTCAAAAACTTCAGAAACATTCACAAGTTGCATGGAAGACATGTACAAAAACATAAATAAAGTTTTTAAACTCTTGGATAGTTTGTACAGCCTGCTTCAGCCAGTTTTAGACAGTGACATCCATGAACATTCAAAAAGTCGTTATAAATCCCTGTTATATAAAATCCCTGATGTAACATAGAGAAACTGAGGTATGTTATATTTTAATGTAGGTTAGATACATATAGTCATTTCTCTTGAGATACAGTATGATATTGATGTTAGTGATAGTCTAAGTGACTGTAAAATATAACACAATGTATTTTACTTATCTAAGGTCATCTATGGGTGACTATATTCTCCTATAATGTATGTCATTTGGACACATTATACTTCATACCTTACAGTTAGGTTTACAAACATAGGGTATATGAAATCAGCCTTGCGTTCTACAACTAGGACCATTAAAACAGTGGCAATACCATGTGACTATGACATCACAAATGCTACAGAAAACAGTGATAATTCAGCCTCTACTTATACTTTTTGCTAACACCCTGGAAAGCTTTTATTTACTGTGTGCTACTGTGACTACTCATCTTCCCTTTTTGAATAGGAAAATTGTTGGTAGGTTTCCAGGGTGTTGGTAAAAAGTATAAAACTGGCATTGGAGATATGATGTGCAGCTAATAGTATACCTTTTTCTGCATAGCCTCTGGTACCGATATATGTATAATGTAAACCTGACAAGAATTAAATTACTAAGGGTAGGAGCAAAAATAATGACTCCTTTGTTTAAATGTGGTATACAAGCCACAGTTTTTCAATTACAATGTTTCTGATAGACCCATAACATGTAATTTATTATTCCCAAGATAACGGCCAAGTTTCATGGAATTTGAACAAGAAATAATTTTTCTACATCTAAAAAACACCCCAAAATTGTCAGGAGTGAAACATAAAAACCGTGACATTTAAAAATTCAGTTATCTTAAAAAGTGGATTTAAGACACATTTGCTTAGTTATCACATGTATTAAGATCAGTTTGATCAATTAAATGTCTAAGGTCTTTAAACTTCTATATTTTGTCATGTTTTGATGTGTCTGAGTATAGACAATGTTATCTTCGCTTTTCTGCAAAAGTTATCTCCCCTGAAAAATACTCTTCAATCTCCTCGTCCGCCATTACGGGAGTGAAAAAAACAAATTTACGCTAGTCATAGATTTCTTTGATAAAATATCGTAATTATGCCTTATCAACGAGGTGGTGGTAGGCAATGTGTTGTGGTGAATTGTAACAATAACTAGAAAAAAGCTGTATGACTATCTGTTGCCTGGAGATGAAGTTATGGCAGACCGTGGTTTCACTATCGGAGAAGAAATGTGTAGCCGAATGGTCAAGTTGAATATCCCTGCTTTTATAAAAGGTCGGGCTCAGCTGTCTGAACAGGAGACAATTGACTCACGTTGCATAGCTGCCGAAAGAATTCATGTTGAGAGGGCAATCATGAGAGTAAAGTCATATCGACTACTGAGACTAAAGGGATGAGCCTGGGTTCCAAATTTAGGGAGAAGTGACTTCTCCCTCCCAGTAATTTAGGGAGAAGTGCAGTGATGTGAGGGAGAAGTTGGGAGGATAGACAAGCGGGAAAAGTTCGATGAGCCAAACGGGATGTTTTAAACAGTATTCATAAACTTCTCATATGCAAACTTTTCTAGAACTTCTATCCTTTAAATACATGTAATTACTATTAAATTCAGTAAGTAATATGTCTGCTGGTAGTTGTGAGCATTAAATACTCCCTGGATGTTTGGTTACTGAGTTTATTATTGGTTCTATGTTTTACACAAAATTCACAGAACACATTGATTTTGTATCAAATTGTTAACTTAAATTATCTCATTTTCATTTCAATAAAACGTTCCTCTGTTTGGTTTAGCATTTTTATACCCCCGCAAACGAAGTTTTCGGGGGTATACTGGAATCACCCTGGTGGTTGGTTGGTTGGTTGGTTGGTTGGTTGGTTGGTTGGTTTGTTGGTTGGTTGGTTGGTTGGTTGGTTGGTTGGATATGTGGTCTGTCCCAAAAAATTAATACATTTGTAGTATGTTTATTTCTTAATGTATTTTAATAGAAGCTGTTATATACCATGACTTAATGGTGTATACAAAACTCATGTAACTATGGAAACATATCTCACTTGTTTAAAATATTTAATGGTGTTATATATTTTAAATCTAATTTGATAACTGTATAGTATGCTTTTTTCTAAATAGATTTTTTTCTTATCTTATTTTATTTTATAGAATTTGCACAGGCGTTTACAGTTGATGTTTATATGCATGTTATATCAATTCCAATTCAAAATGGCCGACTTGCGGCCATCTTGATTTTTTAAATTTAATTTAATAACTGCATGCTTATTTCTCAACAGATTTTTTATTTTTTTATTTTATAGAATTTTGCACAGGCGTTTACATTTGATGTGTACATACACTTTATATCAATTCCAAATTCAAAATGGCCGACTTGTGGCCATCTTGAATTCTTTTTAATTTCGTTTAATTACTGTATGCTTATTTCTCAACTAATTTAGATAGAATTTTGCACAGGCGTTCACAGTTGATGTGTACATACACTTTAACTCAATTCCAATTCAAAATGGCGGACTGGCTGTCGTCCTTTTTCAAAATTAATACAGTCTTATATTGACTTATTACCATACATATTTTGAAAAGAAATTGCATACAAGGTCTCACTAATACAGTTGATCAGGATGACTATTCTTCATCAATTTATATTCAATATGGCTGACTGGCAGCCATCTTGAATTTTTATTTAAATTACTGTATAGTACATGTATGTGTTTTTTTACTCAATTTTATCCAAATTTCGCTCCAAAGTCTTTATTGATGTAGTTGACTTGTACATGGATTTACTTAGGATACAAATTCATTATGGCAGACTGGCAGCCATTTTGACTTTGTTTAAATAACTGTATAGTAAGCTTATTTCATTACCAATTTCTTCTTGCTGAAGTCTGATTGATTTATTGATTGATTAAATTGGATTTTACGGCTTATTAATGCAAAAAGGTCATATTACGCCGAAAACAATTGATGATACTATTACTTCAATAGATAATGAAGATTTTACGTCCTATATTTTATGATAAACATTTATTTCTTTCAAGTATTGTTTGGTTTTGTTTTGGTTTTACGGTGCACCAACACAAAAAGGTCATATCGCGTCGAAAGCAATCAATGATACTATTTATTAAATCAATATTAATGATGTAAAGCTCTGTATCTTATTATATACATTTATTTCCTTCAAAAAGTTAAGTATTGCATATGATGGTACAGACTCAAAAAGTTCTTTAAGTGAGTTAACTTTAAAATGTTTGTCACGGATGTATTTAAGATCCTGGCAGTAAAGGAGAACGTATTTGACATTGAAATGCTCGTCACATGGTATACATTTATGTGCTTTCTTTCTTTTGAGAAGGTATGAATGTGTTAATATAGTATGACCAATTCTACATCTCATAGTAACTATTTATCTCATTGATTAGCAAAAATTATTGACGAAGATGAATCAAGGGTTTATGGCTTTATGTCATGTAACTTATTAAATATAGCATTATTCCACATTGTTTGCCATTTTGACTTGCTGAAGTCTATTATGTACTGCTATTTTTATCAAATTCTTATTGTTGAACTTTTTTTTTGATGTATTGATATTTTATCAAATTCATAATGGCTGATTGGCGTTATAGCTACATGAGATTTTAGATATTATTTTAACTTTACTTCTGTGAAAATAATGATCGGTAATTTAAGCTTTCTTATGGGGTATTTGTGAAATTCTTGATACAAGATATTGTAAATACTAATTGTTTGATTTAAATTGTGTACATTGCTGACTACCATTTTTGCAATTGCCTTATTTTTTACTTATTTATCAAAAATTACAAACACATTCTACATTTTGCTCTTCTGGTTACAACATACTCGTGATGAGTTTAAATGTGATCACTCTTTGTCTGTTGTTCCACTTTACATTCATAATGACCGAATGGTGTTCATTTTCATGTAAAAAATAATTTGACATATCACAACTCTGTTCATTTTGCTTTTTCATAAATCTATAGTGAATTACACTGTAATTTGCTGTTTATTTCCAATTTGATTTTTGCATCCTATTCTTTTCATGGTTTTTATGCTTCTTACAACATTTACCCTTTTGGACTTCCACAATGTTGACTTGCTTTTATCTTGAAATGTTGCTGTTGCGGGGGTATTTTCGCCACTGGTGGCAGTTCTAGTTACTTGCTAGTATATGTTCATCAAAAGAGGTTAAAAATGCATATACCATTTTTGGAAAATATGTTATCAGTGTCCTCGTTTTTGACCCTTCTTTGATTAAATATTTTTTATTTAATTAGGTCTGCGGTAAAGAACATACATTTTCTTAAATATAACATATTATGTAGCAATATATGCTCATTATTGATTTTTTTAGAGTTTGCAAGCGGGTAGATTATGTGACGAATACTATGACAATTTTCATAAATTCAATTGAACCAACCAGTGTTAATTCTTGAAATAAAAATATTGAGGGAATTTCCCCGTTACTTATTGCTTAATTAAGAAGAACTTATAATCAAAATAATAAGGTTATTAAATTACTAACGTAGATTTAACCTTGCTTCATTTGATTGACGATAGCGTGGGTCTCGAAAACATACGCAATCATTGGTAAAACTGCTAATTACGTCGTTTCTAACTGCCTAACAACTCGCTCATAATTTAATACAATTATCAATTTAACCGCAAGCATCCAAAAAGCTTTATCTACTTTTATTATTGTAGTATCACAGTTTGACACGTGTTTGTTAATTTCAATCGTTTAATTACGATATCAATCTTATCGGGCCGACATATAGCACTATTGATTTTTTAGTGGACGCTGGTTGATCTTAAAGGTGACAATCAATAAACAGGGGGCATCAATAAACAAACGAGTCACTAATTATCGGCTTTTGAAGCGTGTATACTAACAGCACAACTCCCGCGTAGTTGATTGGTCGATTACATAAGAAATGCGGATGTAAGATACAATACAATACAATACAAATTCTTTTATTCTCTCATTTCACATAGACATGAATAAATGAGGTACATAAATAGATATAAATATTTTTACGAGGCACATGGTAAGGATAGAAGTACAGGAATAAATCAACAATGTTACATAATTATAAAGTATAAATAAATGAAACCAAATAGGGAACCATTCTCGTTCCCAGAGACTATCAAGACTCTCGATACTAGATCGAGAATCTTGATAACCTCGGGGTACGAGAATATTAGGGTAGCAATCAGGAACTAATTTAATAAGTTATGTATTTATATATATATGTATTGGTGTCCTCTTAAGGGCACCGGAGAGTCATAATAATATAATGGTACATTGAAATTATGTTATACAATTAGTAAATATTATTAGCTAAAACTAAGAATGTTATACATATAAGCAGTTCTTTATCATAAAGATGATAAAATTATCTTAAGGAGTTTACACACGTTGTTAAACTGTTGGGTTGATGAATTATTGAATAATTGATATAATTTGTACGTATTTGGACGTCTTATGAAATACGGTTTCAGAAGTAGTTTTCTATCGTTTACAAATAAACTACACTCAAAGAGATAGTGATATTCATCACCAAGTATATTGCAGGTACTACATAAACGTTGGTTATAAGGCAAACCATGCCAACTGCCTGTTTCAATGGGTAGTTTATGGTTGCGTGTTCTAAATTTGATGATGTAAGGTAGAAGAGTTTTGGGTATTTTGTTCAGATATTTTTCAAAGCCAAAAGATGTTTTAATTACTTTGTAAAACTGGCAACTATTAGAGTTTTCAATACTTGAAAACCATTCATTTATAAACAAATCCCTCAGTTTTTGTTTTATAGCTAGTTTTAACCATTTGTCGTTAGTCACAGACTGGGTATTCCATATGTCTGGGAAACCACATTTATTGATGATGGCTTTTACCTTGTAAATCCAAGGAAAATTCCTTTTTTGTGTAGATACATTTAAATTAAGGAATGATTTATGCATAATACTATAAATAATGGAGGATAACTTTGAAGGAACAGAATTTTGATTTGATATCAATTTAGTCCAAAAAGAGATAAATTTTACTTCAATGTCCAATCCCAAAGGGGTTTCACCAGTTTCTCCATAAACAATACAATTAGGAGTAGATCTCTTTAATTTTAATACATATTTTAAAAACTTTAAGTGGATACATACCATCCGTCGCTAAATCGAGGTCTCGAGGACTGTCATAATTGGGTCATAATTTGTTTCATTGATTTTCCAAAAATGTCGGTGACTTCGTTTTCGCTTTGATATGCTAATAGAGCGAAGTTTTAACGGAAAGGGCGACTTCTTCGCCCGAATCGCCCTCTCGGCTCATCCCTCATAACTCAATATCAAATATGGTATCAAATCCTTAAAAAAGCAAATCAAACATTGCGTGCAGTTTCTGCATTATGCAACATGAGAGACTGTCTAATAAAGGATGATATTTTGGAATAAGAGTCCAGTGATTGGTTGAATTGTAGGCCACAACAAGTTTATCATGTGTTCTATGGATTACCTTGCACCTTAATTTTGACGATTTTTGCAAAAAATTATTTTCTCGCTCACTCTGAATAATTTGGCCTAACCGCTATGTAAAGCAATTGAAAACAAATGTGACCTTTCTGTTTACATTTTAATCGATTTACTGGTTGTTGGTGGCCACGAGAATCGGAAAATTTCAAAAGAATGATGGCTACTTTTTTCTCGCTGACTATCAGGAATTTTTCACTCCCGTAATGGCGGACAGTCACGTGATAACAAAATGGCGGCGGTCTAATTATCGTAAATAGCATTGTCTATAAGTATGCTTTTGATGGGAGTGCTTGGATTAATTAGTGTTGATTTAATGTATGTTTCTGATATATATTCCATATAAACTTAAAGACAGTAAGTTTTCAAGTAAATTTCAGTACAGACATTGCAGAAATTACAGAAATATCACTGGAAATTAAAATAGCATTACCTGTACCCATAAGATATACTGAGAAAAAGAATGAATAATGAAACATGCTTTGTAAACAAAGTAAATAAGACAAATGTCAAAATGCCAAAATTTGTGTTTCACTTATAATCATGTGTAATGAACACATGATACAGGAGATGGAGATTCCTCTATTTTATTATCACTATTGGACATGCTCTCCTGAAAAATAAAACAAAAGGTCGTAATATATGTATATTTATATAAAAACTGTTCCTTGAATGTAGATTGTTTCACTCCTGACATTTTTTAGTCATTGCAAAGTCCAATTTTTTTATTCATGCAGTTATAATAGTTCTAATTGTGTTTTTTCCATTTCAACGGCGATTACTACCTTGAAAATAATCATATGCACACAAAACAACATGTTTATTGTACATTTAATGCATGTGTCAGGAGTGCAACATTTTTACTTAATAAATAGTACAAAAAGGGATTATCTGCTGTATATTTTATTGAGATGAGAGACAACTGAAACTTCTTGCATGCACTTAATAGACATCACTGCTTAATTACACGAATTCATTTTACTCTCTGTTAACTTTCTGCATCTTTTAGAAAAACTTTTTGGTAATGGTTCAGAAAAAATCAACCTATTTTTGTACAAAAAAGGCTATTTTAAAAAAATATACAAAAATATTAGGACCTATACATATTTTTTTTATTTGACAGGCATATAACTGTAATACAAACCACAAAAGAAAACAATAGTGTTCACATTTAGGAAATTATCTCTGTTGGTTTTAAATGTGTATTTCTCTATTTTTTCGGCCAAAAAGATTAATTCAAACATCAATAACATGAAAATCAGATCAATTACAAAAGGAACAAATACAGATACTAAAATTGCAATCATAATAGAAAGTTTATGGTACAAATTCAAAGGAAATTGACTATATTTAATTTTGACCTCCATGTCACACTTTGGAGTCATTATTTTTGCTCCTATCCCTAACAGCTCTTGAAAACTTCGAGTTGATTTTTACATTTTTCTTCTTGAAATCGTTGCATTCATGATGTCGTAGTCATGTGGTATTGCCACTGTGCACATGCAAAGTATGCTTTTGCTTTTGTCACACCATTTTAGTGATTTCATCAATAGACACTGTCTCATTTAAGTATTGATTTGATGAATATAGTGGGCCGTTTATATTTATACCCCCGCTTCGAAGAAGAGGGGGGTATACTGTTTTACCCTTGTCCGTGCGTGCGTGCGTCCGTACATCCGTCCGTTACGAAATTTCCGTCGCAGTTTTCTCAGCAACTATAACATGCAGCAGCCTAATACTTTGCACATTGCTTCATCCCATAGTCCCATGTGGTGTAAAGCGATTTCATGCTCCTTGCTCATCTACTTCCTGTTTGTCGCATATTTTTAGATTTTGGCGGGGGTATTACTCGTGAGCATTAGCTCACAGATTTACTTGTTTGTTTCAACATTGTTTTATGTACATTGACTTGATAAGTATGATCACCGTTGAACTCTGTACTGTGAGTCGGCAACATTATATAATTTTTCAAAATCTGTCTGTTAGCGTTTAAATAGTTCTGATTCCAGGCAAGATGTATCGCCATTAACCTTGACTATTTCAATAGGGATTGAGTTGTCTCCTCTGGGCTCTGAACATTTGTAAATTGTTATATTTTACTTCTACTTTAATTGATATTTAATAATTCATTATTTGTAAATTTCAGGCAGTAATTTCAGGTTGATATGAATTATTTAAGTTATTAAAGAAAAACATCCACAGAAATGAACTCTGATCAGTATTGTAGATTAATATACAGTTTCACTTGTTAGTTTTTATTGATTCTGCTATTAAAGGTACTCATTCACAGATTTCAACTTAAATATCAACTTTTTCAAAAACTATCAAACTTGCATGGAAATATTTTTTGAAGCAGGAAAGTAGTGTTCTGATAATGACAATTTTAATGCAAATTGACTTACAACTACAAATGATGGTGTTTGAAGTAGTAAATATCTACCCTTATGCCACTGTATAGACACTTATTTAGTGCATTTTTGTGACTTTTATTGTATATTTCTTGCAACATATAGGTCAGTTTGTCTTAAAATATTAAGAATTAATTATTTGTAACACATTTACAGACGCTGAATGGTATTTTGAAATTATAGAAAAATAAACCAAATCTGCGGACTAGTACCTTCACGGTGGCGAACCCACGTGACTTCATCCGGGTATTTTTTACCATATTTGGAATATAGGTCACTCGCATAAGGTAGGTTTTTTGCTTTTTTCTTACTAATCACGAAGTGTTTTTTTCCAAGAATACGCGCATAAACCCCCTGTTTACGAGTTATGATTGCTGCAGTAATTGTTTTCTTGAAATATTTAGTCGTCTTGGAGTAATTTGGTACACAAATTTCGATGCGATTGAAATCGTCAGGGTAGCGTTCATTGTATTTCAACGGTTTATGTGTTTAAATGCCTTAATTTGTGCCGACAGTTATGCACATGGTATAATTATTTCATGTACACTTCCAATTAACCCTCTATAGACGATAACGATCTTTGAAAAGAGCTAGTTTGTAAATTATGAGAGAATGTGGATAATGATAACGTTCATTGCCCGTGATTTTCCGGATAACGTTCATTTCCTACGTAGAGTTGTCCAATTTACTCACCACAGTTTCTTAAAAATGACCTAAATAGTGCATTGCATTTTATGACTACGTACAGTGATGTATCATGTAACCTTTCTTTGATTTTCAAACATTATACAAATTGCATGGGATACAGCTTAGAGTTTATATACATATGCAAAGGATTCAACATAGATTTTAGTTGACCACTTAATGTAGATTTAATACAATGACGTTTTAGTGACGCACAAAAAATACGTATACCCTGACGTGTAAAACTATTAAATAGGTAAAAAATTAAAAGTCAATGTACGAAGGTGCATGAATTCTAGGATGACTCTATTTTTTGCATAGACATTTTTAAATGAATTTACATTAGCAATCTTTCTTATTGTTCAACTATTTTCTTTATGTTTTAAATTTCAGAAATGGGCAAGACAAAATTAAAATTAACACTTAATAGAAAAAAGATAGAAGAGAAAATGGATGTAGATCGGCACAATCAAGTCCTAAAAAGCCAAGAGTGGTCCTCAGTATTGGCCTGACTCATTTGATGAAATTTTTGGACAAAAAGTTACCTCAAAGTATCACGATATAAATAATATTTCAATTGAAAGTCCCATTGGTGCTGTTGGTAATACTCACCATGACGTTTCTTCAAACTGCGATGGCTTAATGAGAACAGAGATTTATTTTAAACAAAGATACATTGAATATGGCAATTTATAAGGCTATTTTGATTAATTTCCCAATGTATTATACTGAGTGTGTGTTTTTTTTGTATGGCAGAAGGGATTTCTGCTAGAATCCATATTATACAATAAAAATTAGAAGTTAAGTGATTATGTGTTTACATGGATCACATGGATAAAGTTCAAGTTTACATTGTATATACAATTGATCATGACTTTGTATGATTATTTTTCTTGTTTAATATTTTAAGTATGCATACACAAATTTGAAGAATTACAAGTTAGAAGTCATCTGACATGTCGTATACAGATAATATATTTGAAAACAGTGAATCTCTTCTTTGATTTTTTGTGGCTTTTCAATCTCAGTCATGAGACGGATAGTTAATCTGCTAAATCTGCTAAACGTTCCAGTTGTGTGTGAGCATTAGACTTTATTCCTGTTAGCAATTAAACGCCATTGTCAGAAGCTGGTTCGAACCCATTACATTTATCATTGAGAGGTTGCAGATCGGCCTCTAAGTCATTTATATCATGGAGGAAGTTAGTTCGATGTGGATTCTATTTTAGATTTGCATATATGCACTGCTATACCGTGGTCACATCGATAAGACATGTGATGTTGCATAGATGGAAAAAACACAATTCGTTAATCAATATAAACTTTTAATGAAAGAATAATTCACCATAGTAATATCTGTTGAAAAATATCCCTAAAAAAGTCGTGAACACATCCGCTTTTTCAGTCTTCTAAATGACCATGGGCTAACGGATATTTCTATTTTAGAGTAAGACACAACCATGTTTAATTACATAACTTTCATTGGTTGTTCAGTAGTTCAAAGTGAATATCATAAATCATGAATTTACTAATTTAGCATGTTCTCTGAGCTGAGAAGGGAGCGTAATCCAAAAGATACTTCACTTTAGAAAGCGAACGATAGTTAAACATACTGTCCATGTGCTAGACAGTACCCCCCTATTTGTACATACATGTATGCTCAAACTTTTCATAGATAACTTTTTTAAAATCATGCAATGTGATTTTTTCAATTCTTTGCAACAAGCAAACGATAATAGGATCCCAGGGTAGGTTGCACAGTTTATCATTCTACCTTATGTGGCATCGAATTTGGACTAACGTTAATAAATGAAGTCGACTATGACAGATGTTGAATGACTTAATCGATTAAAAAAAGTAACTATATGTTAACTCGTGGATGACGAATCTAATACTTCGAAGACGTCGCTGGTTATTCCTTTCCATGAAAATTACAATTGTCGATTTTGCCCGCTGGAAAAATAAATTTATGGATATTTGTCGACACTGTGGAATGGTAGGTGAGAACTGGTTATATGCAAAGGTAAAGGAAAGCTACCAAAATCAATCAAACTTGTTACTTGTTAATTGTCGGACATAGATCTACTTATGTCTAACAAGGTCTGCTCTAGATAAGAAGCCATTGCCGCAACAGTAGTTTCTATACTGGCCATTGCATCTTCTTTCATGCTCATCAACACATTTTTTTGTTTTTGAACATATATCCACACATGTATGTAACACAAAAACGACATTGTCTGAAATATATAAAAAATAACATGATTGGATTAGTAAACAATTTGAGATTCATGTATATATTTTACTACTTCTGGATCGTCATCATTATCTTACTATTGTCTAGGGATCTTATTACCTTGAGTGTACGATATCTCATCATAGTTATAAATCAAAATAATCAGAGGTTTGCAACATTAAACTGTCAGCCGTTTGAAAATGACTCCTTCAGATTGAAGAGATACAGAAACGATACAAAACGATTCAGAGCGTATGTGTCACAATAGCGCCAGATAATTAAGGTACACTTTTACTGCTAAAGTACGTTGGCATTTATAAGACGTTCAAATATCGATCATAGTTATGTTAATTGTTTGACAAAACAAAACAAAAAACTAAGATTCTAAAACATGCAAGATGGTAGTACGACACCGGGATTTTAAAACGGCGTAAAGAAATTTCAATACCATGGATTGCAACTTGGTTCTTATTACGACTGCATATACTTTCTGTTTTGAAATATCTTTGATTGTGAACTTCAATTACTAAAATCTGCAAGGTATTTAATTAATTGGACTAATTATGTACCTTTTCCATCTTTTAAAGTAACTGTGGTGAGTAAATTGGACAACTCTACGTAGGGAATGAACGTTATCCGGAAAATCACGAGCAATGAACGTTATCATTATCCACATTCTCTCATAATTTACAAACTAGCTCTTTTCAAAGATCGTTATCGTATGTAGAGGGTTAATTGAAAGTGTATATGAAATAATTATACCATGTGCATAACTGTCGGCACAAATTAAGGCATTTAAACGCATAAACCGTTGAAATACAATGAACGCTACCCTGACAATTTCAATCGCATCAAAATTTGTGTACCAAATTACTCCAAGACGACTAAATATTTCAGGAAAACAATTACTGCAGCAGTCATATCTCGTAAGCAGGGGGTTTATGCGCGTATTCTTGAAAAAAAACACTACGTGATTAGTAAGAAAAAAGCAAAAAACCTACCTTATGCGAGTGACCTATATTCCAAATATGGTAAAATATACCCGGATGAAGTCACGTGGGTTCGCCACCGTGACCTTTAACACTGTATAGGAAATAAAATATGAATAATTAATGCTTAAAGTAAGCTTATAGTTTTCATGTTTATTTTATCTGTGTACTTTATAGCACTTTAAATCTAGAATTACTTTTTGAACTGTATGATAATGATGTAAAAAGTGTTTACAAACTGTTAATTAATATTTTCAAGTTTAGCACATAATAATTATTTCTTGTTGTCTTAAATGCAATACAATGTTGTGTATAATTACCAAATAATAATGTCTATTAAACCTTAAATGCTGCTAAACAGTTTATGAATGAATTTATGCATGTGCAAAAATTTTTTTACCTTTTACTTGTTCAGACATGGGCAAAACATTTTCATCTATAAATAATTGATGCTATCTTGATGTAAAGTGAATACTTGAGTATGATAGAGTTGATATGTGAATACAGAATGAGAAGTCAATTACTAACTGTTCTTAATTTTTCTATGTAAAAATCACAAAAATATTGAAAGTAAAATCAAATATTTATAGTACAATATAATTTTTCTTTTGGAACAATTTCATTTGTTCAAAATAAGTTATCAATTAGATGTGTTTGTGAATGCAGAATTTAGAAATAGATGTGTTCCAAAACCCTTGACGAATAGACTAAGAGGCAACTTCAAGCCTTCATAGTAGAACTGTATGAATAGACAGACATAGGGCAAGTTAATCCTTTTTGATACAGTCACCTGAATGGTTGGATGTGTCTAAATCTGTTGACAATGTTGTCATTAAGGTTCTATGTGATAAAGTCATTACCATTCTAGAAGATGTCTGAACCTTTGTCAGCCATAATAAATAAAAACTGCAAGTCTGTCACTCAGATGTTTATGTTTGAAATGAGGATAATTGTCTTGGCAATTCTATTGACTTCACTATTGCCTAAACAATGAACCTTTGAAAATCATCAGTTTATTCCAAAGCTTAGCTTTTTACCTCTACTTTTCAAGTAAATGAGAGCTTATGGTATCATTTTGGATTAGCATTGCATGTGAGGTTAAATAAATTTTAAAAGTGATTTATCTTCAAGACTATCCAATATATTACATATAGATACATTTGTATATTGACCAGGGGGACACTCTATTGATTTTTATGCACATTAACCACAAGCCTAAGGGGTCATTCCTAGCACAATTTAGTGACCCCAGATTTGAGGTAAACATTACATTCACATTTATTCAGCTCCTCTATATAACTCCATAATTCAAATATCATATAGTCATTAACTCCAGGATTTTACACTACCATCATTTAACTCGGTCTATATAAACAAATTGTTTTAACTATTCTATTACACAAGACTACATAAACATCTCTCTTGAGATGCACAACTCATCAGCATTTTTACCTACACCTAAGATATAGTTCAGCTTTCAAGTGTATTCAGGAATTATTTCACCTGTTATAGCAGATAATCTTTTTTATTTGCTATATACTTCAATACTTAGGGACTTCTTTTGGATTTGGAGACTTGCAAAATCGTGTAGGGTCCGAATTATGGTAAATATATTTGTGGGGACTGAAGTTCTGAACAAATAAAAACTTGACTAAGGCCAGTCTTGTTATGATAAATATCTCATTGTATATTTGTTATACTTTCAGGTAACAGAGGACACCCTGCATCATTAAAACCAGCATTCCCTGCTGGAGATCCTAGAATAAAATATATTGTTCAAGACCTTGATCCAAGAATACATTTTGCTCTTGTTTGCGGTGCCAAGGTATGTATGTCATTTTAGTTGAATTGTGAAATATGTTGTACAATGGATTGGTTTATTTACTTATAGTCTTTAATGTTCATTATTCAAAGCTGTTTATAATACTACTACAGTTTATAAGTCTTGATATGAGAACATGATGTTTAACTAAGTATAAGATTGATTATAACACTTCCTTAACCCAGGTAGGCACAGTTGGTAGGGCTGGAATTTGGAATCTCTATCCAGAAGGGGGTATGGGTTCAAATCCCACCCAGGGAGGTTATACCGATCCAAGAAAATTTGACAATAATGTTAATTTTCCTCCATTAATAAGATATATGTAGAAGTTTCCGGCCTTGTGGAAGGGTTGGTGAGTACTGGCTATAGACAAGGGTCCAGGAAAGCTAGGTTAGGTGCGCTGGACGCAATAAAATGACTTAAATTTTGTTGACATGGCGTTAAACCCAGTAAAAATAAAACAAATAAATATAACACTTCCTTAGATCATCATGTTTCAATTTACTTGTAATTATATCAGTGTTTAACATAATATGGTAACAGACATGTATCACACAGAACTCAAATACATGTACATGAGTTTTATCTATGTTTCTAACAAAAATATACCATTGCAATTAAAAGTATGTGTTCGTAAAACAATAAGGTTAATTTTGTATTTTAACATTTTCAGCAATGTGTTAAAATCATTGTTTGTACCAAATGTCATTATTAGTATGGAAGTAGCAATATTTTAGAGTTCTGGATATCATATATTGTGTTAAAGTTGTGGACAATACTTTGTTTTACAAAATAAATTCACAAAATTACATAACATTTTTGTGTAAGCATTAAAATAAACCAATCCATTGAAAATGTAGGACAGTATTAAAATTAAAGGTTGTATAGTTTATTTCTAAAAAATTTGTGTGGCAGATAAAACCAACAACCCCTTTGTCAATCATGCTTGTAACAATAGATAGCTTGTCATTACTCTACAAGTCACTTATAAAAACATATCAAAATTGATACTGTTAAACATTTTATTGTCATCCTGAGCATGCCCTGTTGTGGATTAGTTCATTGCACTGTTTACATAAACAGTTTTTTTAAGAACTGTATGTTGGTACAATGTATATCATAAACAAACTGTCAAAACATTCATAATTTCAAGGTGATGTCGCATGTTAAAATTGTTTGTTGTCTAATCAGTGAGTTCTAGTGACAAGTCTTCGTCCTTTCTTGATAAGAAATAAAGTTGGTAGATTTTTCTGGGTGTTTGCAAAAAGTATAAAACTTGCTTTAAAGATATAATGCACACAAAAACTATTCACTGTTTTATAACAACTACATTTATAGTATATATCTTATAATATTTATGATCATCTTGCAGTGTGAATTAGTCATTCAGTGACAGTTTTTGCCTTAATACGTAAAAATTTTGTTTAGAAATCAGTTATTTAAAAGCTATAGATCTGGTCACTTGTGCGTGTTCAAAAGTCACCCTATATATATTGATATATAAAATCTTATGGAAAATATGATAGCTGTATGTATTGTAGGGGAAATATGAACACTTGTTGTTTGATCAGGTTTTATATTAGATACAAATATTAAACTGATTTAATTACTTACTTAATCCTGCTTACAATGTACATTTGATCATTTATATAACATAGAAACAGTGTCAATGTTTTATTGGTGTAATGTTACAGGCACCTGAACACTTTAATGTATAAATTGCAAACTTCTTGTGCAGAGTAAAAACATTCTACAAGAAATGTTTTTTTTGTTTTTTTGTTTGGTTTAATGCTGTAGCGACACATTGTATTGGTCATATGACGGCGGTCTGTCAACCTACTCACTGTTCCTGGAAAGGCTAGATATCTGGATTATGCTGTTATTCAACAACTAAGAACATACTTTCGTCAGTGACTCACAACTGCCCTACATAATTAAGAATCATTGGTAGGAGGGAGAAAGGCCGTAGAAATTTTTTCATGACCAAGCTCCACAAAAGTAGGTCCGTCCGGGAATCGAACCCACGGCCCCTTGATTAGTAGACTTAGGTGCTACGAACTGAGCTAGCCAGGCAGCTACAAGAAATGTAATGGCTTGTTGTTTTTATGAACTGTGTATATTATATATTATTTCAGTCCAGCTATAAATGTATATTATATATTATTTCAGTCCAGGTATAAATGTATATTATATATTATTTCAGTCCAGGTATAAATGTATATTATATATTATTTCAGTCTTGTCCAGCTATAAATGTATATTATATATTATTTTAGTCCAGGTATAAATGTGTATTATATATTATTTTAGTCTTGTCCAGCTATAAATGTATATTATATATTATTTCAGTCCAGCTATAAATGTATATTATATATTATTTCAGTCTTGTCCAGCTATAAATGTATATTATCTATTATTTCAGTCTTGTCCAGCTATAAATGTATATTATATATTATTTCAGTCATGTCCAGCTATAAATATATATTATATATTATTTCAGTCTTGTCCAGCTATAAATGTATATTATATATTATTTCAGTCTTGTCCAGCTATAAATGTATATTAAATATTATTTCAGTCTTGTCCAGCCATTAATGTATATTATATATTATTTCAGTCTTGTCCAGCCATTAATGTATATTATATATTATTTCAGTCTTGTCCAGCTATAAATGTATATTATATATTATTTCAGTCCAGCTATAAATGTATGTTATATATTATTTCAGTCTAGCTATAAATGTATATTATATATTATTTCAGTCTAGCTATAAATGTATATAATATATTATTTCAGTCTAGCTATAAATGTATATAATATATTATTTCAGTCTAGCTATAAATGTATATAATATATTATTTCAGTCCAGCTATAAATGTATGTTATATATTATTTCAGTCATGTCCAGCTATAAATGTATATTATATATTATTTCAGTCTTGTCCAGCTATAAATGTATATTATATATTATTTCAGTCTTGTCCAGCTATAAATGTATGTTATATATTATTTCAGTCCAGCTATAAATGTATGTTATATATTATTTCAGTCTAGCTATAAATGTATATTATATATTATTTCAGTCTAGCTATAAATGTATATAATATATTATTTCAGTCTAGCTATAAATGTATATAATATATTATTTCAGTCTAGCTATAAATGTATATAATATATTATTTCAGTCTAGCTATAAATGTATATAATATATTATTTCAGTCTAGCTATAAATGTATGTTATATATTATTTCAGTCTAGCTATAAATGTATATAATATATTATTTCAGTCTAGCTATAAATGTATATAATATATTATTTCAGTCTAGCTATAAATGTATATTATATATTATTTCAGTCTTGTCCAGCCATTAATGTATATTATATATTATTTCAGTCTTGTCCAGCTATAAATGTATATTATATATTATTTCAGTCTTGTCCAGCCATTAATGTATATTCTGCTGCTAATATAGATGCAGCATTGGATGCTGCTACAAGAAGTTTCTGTGCACAAGAAGTATCTATGTTTACAGAAGTAGATGAGATCTGGTTGTCACGGATATTTCAATGGTATTCAGAAGACTTTGGTAAAACAGATATTGATGTGATAAAGTAAGAAAATCAATGTTTTGTAATCCTTTCACTCATCTGTATGTAATTTACTGAGTATCATTGTTCCAATGGTTCTTTACAATGTTCTCTTTACCACATTGGACCTTGTTTAATAGGAATAAAAAACGGAATATTCTTTCTCGAAATATAACATTATAATTCCATGTATAGGTTTAAGTAAATCTCCAGTGGTTTTGCAGATGATCAAACAGTTAACATCTCCTTTCAGCCGACACCATCTGCCGAAGCTACTGCTATTCAAAACCTCACAAATTGTGCACAAGATATCAATGATTGGATGAACAGAAATAAACTAATGATGAATGCATCTAAAACAGAATTTATTATGTTTGGCAGTCAAATGTAGTACTAAAAAGAAATTGATGTATGTTAAGATGAGATCTCTGTCAGGGTTCTTCAGATACTTTCTTCAGAGCGTGTTTTTATATTAAACATTGAATTTTAGAGAGCATGTGAAATGAAAGTGCAAATCGGCAATGGTTAGATATTTTAAGATACAAAGAATCTCTTTCTTACATAAGAAGCAGTTGAAGTGCTAGTTCTGTCATCGGTAATTTCTAGCTTATTGTAATACAATCCTCTATGGTATTATTCAGAGTTAATTAGATAAATCAATCTGACTGATATAGAGCCCTACTGTGTATACAGCAGATCTAACATCTTGTCTTCAATAAGCCCCGTACTTGGCCTCAAATCACAATATTTGACATTATTTGAATTATAAACTGAAGATTACATTATATATTAATGTTTTCTCTTTGCTAACATTCACTGTTACTATAGACACCAATAAATTCTTACATCTAAAACATATGTACATGTAGGAATAAAAAAAATGCTGAATAATAATATTACAAAACATATTCAATCCTATTGCACATTAAATACACTTGGTTTGTAAAATATTTACTTGAAATATAAATCCAAGAATCATGTTTTATATTGTATAAACTTGGAGACACCTGAGCACTAGGCTAATATGTATACCATTAGATTTGTTATGCCTGTCTGTCTGTTACATAAAGGAACTTGAACTTGATGTATTTTACCAGTCAAAAACTTTTATTGCACAAAATTCAGATACTATCTTAATGGTCTTAGTACAAATATTTCCATTTTAATGTTTAACAATCCCCGTAAACAGATATGTAAAGCTTTGTCATTAAGGATCTCTAAGGTTCCCATGGAGGGTCATGTCGGGATGACCTTTATGTCAACCAATCAATGAGTAGCTTTCATCTAGACGAAACTCTATTATTAGCATTTTGATTTTGTAATTTCTATTTTTAGACCAAGGTTTGCGAGCTAATTTGACAGCAGTATTATTCACAGTCAGCGATTCGATGGCTCATTTCAAATTGCATGACGTAGACGATGTAAACAAGTTACTAAACACAATGATTTGGGCATGAATATTATAATGAGAAAAGGTCACCTGAAAGTGACCCTTTGAAAGAAAACGACCAGATCTAGCGAGTAGGCGAGCAGAAAGTTATAGATTGGATTTTAATCAGATTGAATGTTTGAAGATTAAGGATGCAAAGATTAAAATAGTAAAAATGGTCAGTGTGAACTCAGAGTGGTCGCTTAATGCAAATTGTCACTTAGGAGATGTGGTCGCTTGAGCAAGATTTACTGTATTATTATTGTTATATTTTTGTTCACACTAATAAACATATTTGACATTGTTTATTTCAGGTGGACTATACCATATTTAGAGAAAAGCATACAAGACAGAGCCCATGTTTTACTGTTTAAATTAGATAAAATCAAACCTGTTGACATAAAATATAATGAATATGATTGGTCATTAAATAAACCACGCCCAGTTATTGATCCAGCTGAGATTCATCCTAATGATTTAATGGAGATGGAAAATGAAGCTGAACAAAATAGATAGAAGATAATGAGAACTAATGCTTATAATATATCGTAGAATGTTGTTTACCATGTCTATGTTATATGTTTACTATAATACATGTTTTGGTTTGTTATATGTATACTAATATATAAACTGTTCTATGAGTCGATTTATTGTTAAAAAAGTAAGTGTGGTTTTAAGTCTGGGTCATATACAAGTTCAGTAGACTTCACAAGTTTGTATGATATTTCCTTCAGATAGGTGATCCCTCGCAGTACCCATTTACATCTGGGTGGAGTGGAACAACTGTTGGTAAATGTCTTGCTTTTTTCTTTCCTGTACATAAAACAGTACAGGAAGCTTAACACTTGATAGATGGTATTTTATCTTGTTTTGAATTTTTCTTCATGAATATTTAGCTCATAAATCTGCAGGTGCCTGCGATTCACAAGTTTAACTGAAAAAGCTGATTTCAATATGATTGGGTTCAACTGGATTTTAACACAACAACATACACATAGTAGGAGCAGTGGTTAATGACATTATACACTGTATATTCTGTTTAAAATTAATAGTACAATTGTAAGTTTGTGCTTTAATGTTTGTTTGTATTAAAGTTAGTTTGATATATTATTGAGTCTTTGGATTTGTTAAAACTATCACTTAGTACAGTCTAAAACATGATTGTCTTGGTTAATATGAAACACATCCTTAATAGACTCTAGATTGATTTTGAAGTTTAGCAGTTATATAAAGACTTGACAATGAACTACTTGCCTTAATCTATGCACTTAGAATATTAGAATTACTTTAGAATATTACTGATAGAATGCATATGTTGTTTTTAGTTATCAATTGAGATAGAATCTAGATATTGAGTAAAATGTTAATTCCCAAATTTAATATCTTTTGGCTCAGGTCTGTAGTGAAACTTATCACACTTTTTAAAATAATGTTTATGAAACTCTGTAGGTTTGACATACCAAGCAGCTGTATACACTATTATGTTATTAATATATCATGATTTTAGATTATGATGTCATTAGTGTGTTGTGTATTATCTGCTAAGAGCTGTTATCATTTTATAGCTTGACTATGCAGAGAATTGTGGGGCTATCTTACTCAGTTGTGCGTTGGCGGTGGTGTCAGCGCAACACTCCTTGGTTAAGTTTTTAGGTGTAACATTTTTATATCTTTGAAACTACTAAAGGGATTCACTTGAAACTTAACACATGCCTACGGGGTTTCCATTGGAGGTCAAATACCAAGTTGCATTACTCTAGCATGACTTTTGACCGGATTATGGCCCTTTTTTACTTAGAAATTTCTTGGTTAAGTTTTTTGGTGCAACATTTATCTTGAAAACTATTGAAGGGATTCACTTGAAACTTCATAAATGTCTTGGATTGACATTGGAGGTCGAATACAAAGTTAAAATCATAAATGAAATACTTTGTGTTCGACTTTTATATTCAAAGCATTACTAGACGACAGAACTTACATTTGAATTACATACTGGTAGTTATTTAAATATTAGTAATTCTTTGTTTAAAATGAAATAAAAACACTTTGGATTAAACAGTCTTCCACTGTAATCTAATGTTTTATGTTTATTTCTCTAGATATTAATTATATAGCTCTAGTGTAACTATAGTTTGTACAAAAAACGAAACACTGTTTACAATAACAATACAATGAACTAATTCACAACAAGGGATACTCAGGATGACAATAAAATATGTAATTTTAATATGTTTTATAAGTGTCTTGTTGGTGTAATGATAAAGCGGTCTACCATTACAAGCATGATTGACCAAAGGGTGCTGGTTTTTCCGCCAATCTAATTTTGTTAAAATGAATTATATAACCTTTATTTTCAATACTGCCTACCTCTGGAATGGATTGGTTCATTTTTAATGTTTACACAAAAATATTTTGTTCTTTTGTTCGCACTATACATGCTATGTACATAATTTATTATATTGTGTGTATTGTTATTAATTTGTTGAACCATAACTTGTGTGTGATTTTTTTCATTCTATCTAAGATTGAGAAATTCTTGCTTTACATTGTTAACAGATTTTATTCACTTTCTTACTTGCATAAATTAATTCATATCATTGATGCCATATGTTTTGTATTTGAAGAAATCCATACAACATTGTTTTATAATTATGTAAACTTTGTTACATTGAAATGAAAACACTTGACATTGTCATCTAGTCTGTTTTGTTTTATATATGATGTATTGTTGTTTTTTATGTATTTTAGACTTTGTTGTTCTATGTTTACTTGATATGTTGTTGTTTTATATTGTTAATATATAAAAGCTTTTTGAACATTCCATGATACGTGTTGTTATATTGTTAATGACCTTATATTTTGATGTAATCTTTGTCTGTTCATAAGAAGTGTTTTTATGTTGAAATAGAAATTACAGTATGCTAAATACTGTTTTTCATCATTGAAATAAAACCAAGCATGTTTTGACTAAAAATCGTAAGACAATAAATCCATACTTATTTATGGTCCCAGTAATATACATACACTTAGTTGTTTTTAGGGTTTGTTCTTATGACTGTGAACATAGACCACCTGTCTACAATGATGACTTTTTGTTTAAGTAGTTGTTGTAGACAGTTTCCAATATACAATTTATTTTATGTCATTTTATATACAAAGGGAGATAATTAGTTTGAGATGTAAAGATACTTGTCAAACCAATACTCTAAGTATTGTATAGTCTGACAGTATTAACCTGAGCTTGACCTTTATGCAAGAATATATTAAACTCAGTATTTACAGTCTATTTTGTCTTTGTTTGTAAATCAGGCTTTATCGGAAGCCTTTCAAGTACTGATCAATAAATTTTGTTTCCATAAGAATAAATACATGTACTGCAGTGCTACAATATTGTTGACTTACGTGTTCCCCCCAAAATTAAGGTGTCCCAAATTAAAAGTACAATATCATGCCATGTTTACAAAATTGATTTATATTTTCATAGGTTGTTATAAACACATGTGTAACCTTATACATGCATACGGAAACTCAGGATTTAATGTAAGTGAAGTGTGTAATTATTGTAATTAGGAAGTTCAAGTTCAGGCTAATATTGTGGCTCTATATCTAGGACATAAATCTTATACGTAAAGATCTTAGTTGGTTATTCTAACAGGATTATTGAAGGGTTAATAACAGTAACCATACATATCTCTTGTAGTTTTACATTTGAGATTTTTACAATCATTTATACATTGATAGTAATATATTCTGTGTATCCAGGTCTTTGTGTTATTATTCATGACATTTAAGTACAGTAAAAGTTGTAAGGCTTGAACACCTTCAAACTTCCCGGTTTACTCAAACACTTTACCAGACACCAATCTATTACCCTTCTTTATTACATATAACTAACACCCAGCCCGGTCAAACAGTGCAAGGTGGAACTCTCAAACCATAGTCCCAGTCGCATGTGTTAAAATTGCACTGTATTCTAAGTTATTGACACTCTTGAATGATAGATTTTCACACTTGGCCAGTGAAATCTCCAATTTAGTACAAAAAGTATCAGTAACATCTCTCGGACAATAATCCTTGATGGATTTATATTCTTTTATATGGTTGATATTGGTAGGGATTTCACACTACAATACACTACGCATTGTTACAGTCATGAATTTTTTAATTTTTAGCTTTGTAATGAAATGATCTGTACTGTTACATTCTTAGTGAACATTACCATATACCTTTAAGTTAACATGTAATCTGAAGTTTGTTATACTAATATTTGTTGTTTTTTGTATTCATTACTTCAATTTATCTTGTATTCTACTTTGCCCGCCCGCCTAGTTCAGTCAGTAGCGCACAACTCTACTGATAGACAATTTGTAGGTTCGATTCCCGTGCGTGGCATAGCTTGGGCATGAAATAATTTCTACGGTCTTTATCCCTCCTACCACTGATTCTAAATCATGTAGGGCAGTAGTCAGTCACTGACAGAAGTATGCACCTAGTAGTTGGTTAACAGCTAAATCCAGTGATTTAGCCTTTCCAGGAACAGTGAGTAGGTTGACTGACTGCCATGATATAACCTGTTCAGTGTGTTAATACAGCATTAAACCCACCAAAAAAAATAGTATATATGTTGGTTCATGCTTATCAAGGAGTACCAGTGGATTCCATATTTCTTCACTATACTTGTACATTAGGTTTTTGTGATATTGATTTGTGATGATATTAAAGACTTCACCCATGCATTTTACTTTGTTACGGCAGAGTTTAGTAATAGAGTGCATGAAACCTCTATATGTGGATTCTACTTGATAAAAGTGCTTTACCTAATTCTTATATGTACATTAACATATTAAACAATGTAAATATTCTAGTCAATGGTACATGTGTATACAGAATAGATAGTTTTGTGTTTTATACTTGATTACACTTTTAGTTGGATTTTGATGTTTTTGGTTCACCTTGTGTTTTGATAATTACATAAAATACATGTTTACTATTTAGATAGCTAGGTTTGTGGGTAAATTTTTAACTTGTAGTTAATATACACTATGTACATGTATTATATTTTACTATTTTAAGTGCTATGAATTGAACAGTTTTTTATTATTACAAAAATAAATTGAGGTTTTAAGTTACAAGTAATAAGTGTGCAATCAACTCATTATGTTCACATCCCCATTATCATAAGTACCATGGACTGCAAAGAAAAAAGACATTTAAATCTATTTCAAACATCTCGATGAAAAAGAACTTTTTAATAAATCCAATGATCATTTTAATATGTTAATGTTATTTATATAGTAAATGTAGATTGAAACCAAAAGTAGAATTTGGTTGTCAATCCTTAAAACAGTAGATTTGATCACTATATTTTTAAGATACAGTACTGTGATAGAAAAACCTTCCTCCAAATTACATTATTAAGCTCTTTAACAAACCTTGTTGATATATATTCATATGTTAACATTAAAATTGACATATTGTGCACTTAAAAAAGAATCCCCTGTTTTAGGAAATGGGCAGTTCCAAAATGGCGTCTAAATATGTCCGAGGTTATTTGTAGTGAAAGGCTGTAGAGTTCTGTATGAATCATATTTAATACTGTTTAGCTCCCTTTATTATTTTAGCCCTTATCCTTTGATCACTGGTTATGTTTGTATTCTTTCTATTAAGTTTGACTACTGCTTGTTTTGGTAAATTAAACTTATTCACAGTGGTTTTTGATGGATTAAATTGTCTTAAACAATCTTAAAACTTTACCAGTGCTCCAATCAACAGTTTTAGAATTATTGGTACTAGATATTCAGTTTAATTGCTGGGTGTTAAGGTTAATCTTTAATTTAATTACACATTTACCTCTTGTTTTAGTTTGTTTTTTCTCAACTGTCAAAATATGAACAATTTCACAGTGACTTCATGTTCTTTGTCTTACACTCAGATATTGTGATAGTGTGCATTCAATAACCATGAAATCATTTGAACTTTGACAGTTAAGAAAAAATGGACTATACAACATACAATACATTTTTGTGGAAAGTTTTTCTGAAATAAAAATAGTGCAATAGTTTATTTTCTTTCCAATGAGGCTTTTATCTAGAAAAGTGTAAACAACATAAATGTTCATGTTTCTTTATATGTACTATATATTACAGCACACTATTGATTTACTTCATATTTAGATCTTATTATTTGGATACAAGTATTAATTAAACTTAAAAAAAATCACTAATTAACTGTATTCATCATGGTTCTTGTTATTTGCAACAACTTACACTGTTATTTTATTCATATACATGTGTAATAAATAAGCATGTAAAATGCGTCATTGTTTAGTAAGCAATAGTTCACAGACTAATTTAACTCCTTACACCTTATTGTACATGTTTGATATTGCAAACTCTAATGTTTCACTTTGTCTTTAAAATACAAGAGTTGTAATTATAAGTCTCCTGTTTTTCCAACTTTTGCACATTAAAATGGTGGGTGTGTCCATTTTAAGTGTTTTTGATTTAGTTATATTTTCTAGGACTGAGGTGAGAAATAGACAAAAAAGATCAAATACATGTATGTCAATCCTGTGAACAAATTTTAAAGCAATTGTTTAAATTGCAGTTTATTTTTCATGACAGAAAGTAAGCAATATACACTATAATATGTTTTATGGAAGTCACTGTGATGTTATAAGAGGTATGGGCTTTGTCAACCTTAATATATTTAAATTTTCATAATTAATCTGCAAATTTGAATATTATTTCATTCCAGTGTGTCTTTTTTTAATGCTTTATTGTTAAAGTTGATATCTCCTTTGAATCATCTTCTTATAATTAATAAAATGTGATATGAAACTTAAACTATAATTTTATGAGAATTGCTTGTTTGAGGAAACAGAAAATTTTAGATTTTAATAAGGAAACTCCATTTTAAATTCATCAAGTTTTATGACTACAAAATGAAGTGAAATTCTTAATGCCACATAAATTGTTAAGACTTCAACAACAGTTAAAGCTGATGATATTACTGAAATAAGTAATTGTTTTAAAGGAGATATAGTTGTATAAAATCATTGAACATGTATATATTTTACCTCACTTTCTATGTTTTTATATCTATTTTATATGTTTATTATTATATTACCTTATACTACTAGGCATTGTTGTTAAATTTATTAAATAATTTTACATTATTGCTTTTTATAGTTATGTGTGTGTTATTGTTTTGAATTATAGGATTTGTTCACTATTTGCTTGAATACAATTATAATATACAGAATGCAAACCACATGGTATTCTTGTTTTTACTCTATATTTAATGTTCTGAACCAAACAAAACATGTAATAGATGACTAGGACATTTACTTTCCAGATAGAACATCTAAACATTTCACTCTCTGAAAACAAGACATTCCAATCCTGTGAACAATGTCCGGTCAAGAGAAAAGAGATAAATGGCCTTCGTTCACATGTGGCCTTTGTTGGTAGGGAGGAATGAATTGGCCATGCTTGGTCTGAAATTGGAGACAGAGATCATATTTAATATGACATAATATACCTAAGTATTTTAAAAATATATATAGTGAAACTGTTTAATAATGACCAGTATCACGATTAATCTCAATTGGCTGTGTGGTGCAAGAAAAGTGACTTAAAAAGTTGACTGTTGGTAAAAAGTGACTATTTCAGTAAAATGACTGTTGCTAAAAAGTGACTATTTTAGAAAGATGACTAGCTGAAAAGTGACTGCTTTAGTAAAATGACTGTTGCTAAAAAGTGACTATTTTAGAAAGATGACTAGCTGAAAAGTGACTGCTTTAGAAAAGTGACTGTTGCTGAAAAGTAAATGTCATTGAAAGGTTACTGTTGCTACGAAGTGACTGTTATTAACATGTTGCTGTTGCTGAAAAGTGACTGCTGTTGCTAGTTAACTGTTATTAAACCTTTTTTGGTTGGGTTTAACGCCCTAACAACTCATTGTAAAGGTCAGATCACGACGGTAAGTCAACCTACTCACCCTTCCTGGAAAGTCTAAATCTTTGGATTTAGCTGTTTACTATTACTAAGCACATACGTCCATCAGTGACTGACAACTGTCATGCATGATTAAGAATCAGTGGTAGGAGGGAGAATGACCATATAAATCATTTCATGACTAAACTACACGAAAGTATGCTCCGCCTAGGAATCAAACCCAAGAGGGGCATACTTTCGTGAAATTGAAAGTTGCAGAAAAGTTAAGTGATATAGACAGCTGACTGTACCTTTCAGACAAGCTTATGTTATGTCCTAAATCACAGACTGGTGAAATAAAGGTAAACTGGTATTAGTTGGATTACAAAGCCCAGTGTGTTAGTTAACCATCAGCATATAGTATACACATACCTAATTGTGTCTGTGATAAAATTAGTTTGTAAGGAAACCAGTATTAAAAGTAGTTTTTGTTTTCAACTGGAGCTGACTCACCCACGGTGATGTATTTTACATCAGATTTAATTAAACATCGTTTAATAAAGGATTGCATAAACATTGCTATATATATATATATAGATGATACTCTTATTACCTACAGCTAGAAAACTAGTGACGACTGCAGCATTGTGGGCACAACCACGCTTCTTATTAATTTTAACAGAATAGTGAATTTATTCTATCAAAACAAGTATTACTAACCCAGCAGACAAATGAATACACCATAAAATTTACTCCTACTAAAAATGTATAATGTAGACTCAAGATGAGCCTCAAGTTAAGATTCAAAAGAGTTTGACCAAAGATTTCCGAAGAGTTTGAAGCTGTGAGTAGACCGGCCGACCATCTAGGTTAAATGTACCATTTCGTTGTCAGACTCATTGGATTTTTATCTTAACAATATTAAATTTTACAAACCCTTTGGACTAAAAAAAAACCCGAAACCCTTAGGACTATTACCTATACAATTTAACGTTATCAAGCCATTTGAAATGTTGTTCATACGCTTTGAAATACCCAAACTCTTGTAGACTGTATGATATACACTATAAAATAACTTACATAAATCTATTAAGTGCCACCAGATTTGTGAAAGCGTCAAACACTTTGGAATATAAGTAAAAACTATGGTTCAACTCTTTGGACTATAAGTAAAAACTATGGTTCAACTCTTTGGACTATAAGTAAAAACTATGGTTCAAACTCTTTGGACTATAAGTAAAAACTATGGTTCAACTCTTTGGACTATAAGTAAAAACTATGGTGCAACTCTTTGGACAATAAGTAAAAACTATGGTGCAACTATTTGGACTATAAGTAAAAACTATGGTGCAACTATTTGGACTATAAGTAAAAACTATGGTGCAACTATTTGGACTATAAGTAAAAACTATGATTCAACACTTTGGACTATAAGTAAAAACTATGGTGCAACTCTTTGGACTATAAGTAAAAACTATGGTGCAACTCTTCCGACTACAGATATCGGAACGTGCAAGTTGTCACACGGTACGGACGGTACACGCACGTTATACGAACACGGACTGCACGTTACACGATACACGATAGATAGCTTGATTTGCGGTAAAATACACGATTCCGAGTCTCGATACACGTTTAACACGATTGTTCGAAATCCTCGACTTTTTTCGCCCAGAGAAAAACGTTTCAACGACGACACGTTAAACGATTAATGCGTCTCAAATGTAGATTGAAAACAAAAAATATTCTTCTGTTTCGTCGTAAATATGTAACTAAACAATACAGTTTTGTTAAATTTATTGAAAATCGAGTTTACCTCCTCAAATTCTTAAAAACAAAATGTTACAAGTAGGCTGAAATCGAATTTAAATTCACGCACACGATTGTCAACTTCGAAATCACACGATAGACAAAGAAATAAAAATTTAAATATGTTACATTGGTTCATTACACAGTTAAGCTTGATTGTAAAATATAATATTGTATCAATAAATTTATTGAATATCGACATTTTAAGTAGAAATTAAGGTACACGATAGGCGGGCAGTCATTACACGATAGACAAAAAAGAACACGATTGATATTTTTTTATCAAACAAATTATGTAAGTACTTGATGTATAACAAAAATACAAACTGCAGAATAAAGAATAACATTACTGTCAAAAATTGTTTATGTCATTCTTTGTAAGTTGGCTTTATTCAGATTTAAAACCACACACACGATATCCGGCGAAACCCACACGATAGAAAAAGAAATACACGTTTCAAGTTTCTTCTCTGTTTTTATTTTCAAGCCATTCATGGTGAAAAATACTTTGAATTAGTATATTTTTTTTAAAACACAGTCTACGCGTGATTAAAAAAATATAAGCATGTCATATTGTATAATGGTCGCCTTTTTAGTAGTATGTATACTAGATATAAACGTTTACATGCAGTGCTTGCGTGAAGACGCGGTATTAAGACAGTACACACACCTCGTGTTAACTTACTATTTTATGCCGACTACAAAATCGATATTTAAATAAAAAGTTTTACATATAAATACGCAAATATGAGGGAATAATACGAATAAACTGTAAAAACTAAATAATTTAATTTACTTTAAGAATTAAAACAATGATGGCTTTTTTAATCATATAGAGTCGTGATAAACGAGTTCTTGACCAAGTGAGATGTCAATTATAACAGTTTGCTTACTAAACGCTTTAGCCACTGACAAACAAAGAAAATATTTGATGATTAAGATAAATGAAAGCATGTGTTTACATTTTAAATATAATAATATTATAACGATTATTTTAATTTAGTAACAACATTTCGGTTGGGTCGCAATTTAATTGACCGCAGATTGGTCCGGAATGAGCCGCAGTTTATCGACGTACGGCATTTAAACAGGAATTTCCGGTTTAAACAAAGTCAACATTTATTCTAAACTCAACTTAATGAATCGCGGTTTTTCTTTTTGTTTACGGATGATGATTAGTCAACAATGCAGAAGTATTTAATACATTTATACGTATGGATTTGTCAATATCTCGGGCACACGATACACGGTAATAAAACGCAAAATCACAATATCTCAGACCGATTTTTACCGTGTATTTACACGATGAGCGGTCTACACGTTACACGATTGAAATACACGGTGAATTATACACGCACACGGTATGAATGATACACGCACGATACACGCACGATACACGCAAATTTCGGAAACTTGCACGATCCGAGATCTGTATAAGTAAAAACTATGGTTCAAACTCTTTGGACTATAAGTAAAAACTATGGTTCAAACTCTTTGGACTATAAGTAAAAACTATGGTTTAAACTCTTTAGACAATAAGTAAAAACTATGGTTTATCTCTTTGGACTATAAGTAAAAACTATGGTGCAACTCTTTGGACTATAAGTAAAAACTATGGTGCGACTCTTTGGACTATAAGTAAAAACTATGGTTCAAACTCTTTGGACTATAAGTAAAAAATATGGTTCAACTCTTTGGACTATAAGTAAAAACTATGGTTCAACACTTTGGACTATAAGTAAAACTATGGTTCAAACTCTTTGGACAATAAGTAAAAGCTATGGTGCAACACTTTGGACTATAAGTAAAAACTATGGTGCAACTCTTTGGACTATAAGTAAAAACTATGGTGCAACTCTTTGGACTATAAGTAAAAACTATGATTCAACTCTTTGGAATATAAGTAAAAACTATGGTTCAAACACTTTGGACTATAAGTAAAAACTATGGTGCAACTCTTTGGACTATAAGTAAAAACTATGGTTCAACTCTTTGGATTATAAGTAAAAACTATGGTTTAAACTCTTTAGACAATAAGTAAAAACTATGGTTCAAACTCTTTGGACTATAAGTAAAAACTATGGTGCAACTATTTGGACTATAAGTAAAAACTATGGTTCAAACTCTTTGGACTATAAGTAAAAACTATGGTTCAACTCTTTGGACTATAAGTAAAAACTATGGTGCAACTATTTGGACTATAAGTAAAAACTATGGTTCAACTCTTTGGACTATAAGTAAAAACTATGGTTCAACTCTTTGGACTATAAGTAAAAACTATAGTTCAAACACTTTGGAATATAAGTAAAAACTATGGTGCAACTCTTTGGACTATAAGTAAAAACTATGGTGCAACTATTTGGACTATAAGTAAAAACTATGGTTCAACTCTTTGGACTATAAGTAAAAACTATGGTTCAAACTCTTTGGACTATAAGTAAAAACTATGGTTCAACTCTTTGGACTATAAGTAAAAACTATGGTTCAACTATTTGGACTATAAGTAAAAACTATGGTTCAACTCTTTGGACTATAAGTAAAAACTATGGTTCAAACTCTTTGGAATTTTTGCTTGACTTAAGATGAGAGAGACTAACGTTTGTGACTGGTCATCGTATCTAGTAAATGTACGATGTAAACAATAAATATTACACTACAGTTGACCTATTACATTATCCAATGACTAGGGACTATGTAACTATAACTGTTAATAACTTACTTAGGTAACCAATGTAGGGTTGAATTGCAATTTATCTCAATGATTCTTGGCTGGAAAAATGTCTGGCCTATTTCTAAACGGATCATAATATTTTTTCATTTATAAAATAAATTCTGTCTATCTTTAACAGTCCCCTTTTGTACAACTATATATACACTATTGTTACAAGTTCTAATGAGAGATGATTTAACTAAAGATTATTTTTGTTTTATAGTTCATAGAAGCCCCTTGGCTACGTACAAAGTGTAGAATGATTGTCCCATAGTACCTTGTTAGGAAAAATAGTGTTTAATCTTTCTCCTGAAGGATCAATGTTTTCAGATTGTGGACCAACTTCTGATATTAAAAGATAATACAAAATGTATGTCCCAGGATATGTTTTATTTCTTATTTATCGACTCTACAACGATAAAACACTAAGGATATTCAATGGAATTGCTACATTAAGCGATAGTTTGACGGAAAGTCAAGGCGACGATTACACCAGTCGTAAAAACTAAATAAAGACATTGGGTTGTTCTATAAACAGAAATGTTACTATAGTGAATGAAGTCGGTGAAGAATGGACGTTAACTAACGTGGATGAATAGAATACAGATTGTAAGTATGTCGTTATATCATTTTATACCTTAGTTAATGAGTTACATATATAGACAAAATGTGCTTCATATAAAAAACGTATTAAATATTTTTCATTTATTTTGATTAGTTTGACTTTTAATAAGTGTTGTTTATGGATTTATCAACACAAAGGTAATGTATAGCCGGCAAGACATCTGACTAGCTTTCTGGGCAATTTTGTTACCAATACTCACTTATCAATCCGTAATTAACGGAAAACTTTTACCTTTGCTTTTAACAGGGCAATATCACGAAGAAACCATCGCCGTGATATGAACTGTACATTGTGTTGCTACGGCGTTAAATTCAATCACAAATACAACACAACACAAACAAACAAAAGAAATATGCACGTATGTCAATCGCAAAATATTCTTAATTTAACACTTTGTTACAGTCTATTTTTACAGTTTAGGAAATAGTGATTCCATTTTTGATTACAATGTATGCTTGCAAAAAACAAACGTTTTGAATCTTGTTTATAAATTCGGTCAACCTAAATCAGTGAAAAATCAGCATCGACTCAGAGTTTTAAGGGTCGTAAGTCTTTTAATTCTTGTCCAGATTTCGATGATACCTTTGCGAGGCTAAGCAGAAAATAGTATACTATTTGCTACGCACCACATCTCCAATCCAGGTTTTATACTTCTTGTTTATACCCTGAAAAACTATTCCTTTTCAACATGCTACAGAGACATGTCGATTTCCTATTTTAAATAGAAATTCTTTGGTAAGTTTTCCAGCGTGTTTTGTTTTTACATTTTGATGAATGGACCGTTGAATATACATGCAATCATTTTATATTAATATTATTTAATATTTCTTTCAGAAACCTCAACGACAAGGAAAGATCAAGGACATAGACCATAAAGAACATTCAATATTAAGTTTTACTTGGTTGTCTCATCACCTGTTCAGGTATACAACATTCAAACTTGCATGGCTTATTATAATTATTTCATTCATAACAAATTGTTTACAACAATGTATTTATATGTCTAGTTCACACTGTCCCGGTGTACGCCCGGAAAGATTCGTGAAGAAATCGCGTGAATAAACCGGAAGTCATCGTTGACAAAAGCCGCACCGGTTACTACGGCTTTACCCGATGGTCTTAAACTGGAGAGTCAGATAATGTCGAAAGAGCTACGGTGATACCACGGATCTGCCTGAAATAAGCTGTGTCGCTTCCCGGTGAATCTCGGTTGTAATTTTAAAACACCAAGCTACGGTTGCAATCCGGGACGTACCGGGCTGAACACTGGGAATGAGTGAACAAGGCATTAGATGTAAATGCTTATAATACGTCATTAAAGTTACTCATTTGGAGGCTTGATTATTTTATTTGATATTTTAGATTACCTGTCAATGTCAGTAATTGTGATATGAAAACGATTTCTTATCATTTGAAGACAAACTAACTTATGGATTGTGTTAAATATAAAATGAAATTCACAAAACGCACTAAATCATTAATACCGTTGTGAACAAATGGTGTAGGCTTAATACATAAAATCGCCGTCTTTTACAGTTGCATGTTAGTTTTCGCTGGTCCACCTGTCTTATTCGGAGCCTTCTCCAAATTTATTTCCAGGCAAGAAAAATGGAAACCTTCAAACCATCAATACTTGTAGTGGTGAATTTATCATTGTTTGTACTAAGTCAAAGTATAACGTATGAGACACACAGATCCACAAACTGTTCTGTTAGATTGGCTAGGATGACTATCAAAGTTGA
This sequence comes from Mactra quadrangularis, assembly GCA_025267735.1. Taxonomy (NCBI): domain Eukaryota; kingdom Metazoa; phylum Mollusca; class Bivalvia; order Venerida; family Mactridae; genus Mactra; species Mactra quadrangularis. The sequence goes on from CM046304.1 coordinate 10,172,759, forward strand.
AGATTGTATACCTGTTAGTATACTAGCTAAAACATGTAGTGGAGCTTGTTCATCATATACTGTGACGTCATCTGATAAACCACATGCTTTAGAAACCAAGTGTGAATGTTGTCAGTATGTAGGAAAGACGAGAAGAAGATTTACCATAAGATGTCCACATAAAGTTCATGAGAATATGTATAAATTAGCTTTAGGTTCAGTCAGTTTACCAAGACGTTGTATGTGTCGACCATGTTCTGATGCTCCAAATAGATACATACCAGCTGAGAACGTTATATTAAGACGTAATCCAATGTTAGATCTGTTAAGGATCAGCTCTGTATTTCGGTAATCAAATTATCAGACTGAACTCAGAGTAACTGTTATAGTTAATGTGACAAGTGTTTTATGTTCATTTTACAATGATCTTTTCAGTACTAAATGGTCAATACTACTGTAAAGTTCCAATAGCGAAACGGTCGTATTATACTTTGAAGAGACTCTTTTATTAATAAATTAAGCATTTGGGTCTTAATAATTGTCAAAAATCGCACGATTTTGAAATAGCAAAATATTTTTTAGAGCTCTTGATAGCGGACCTTTACAGTAGTATTGACTTTTTACCCTTCCATGTAGTATCTTTGTTTCTTTACTATCGATTCATTGGGGGAAGTGTCACATGTTTTTACTTTTTGTTCTTGATTTATAGCAATAAAATTTGTTTTATCCATATAGAGTTAGTGATAATATAACAACGTAATTACGCTCATTATAAATACTACAATTACACTATCGCAATACAATCTGATAGTTCAAATTGACTACCGTGTCATAGTAAACTTAAAACATGAATCAAAGTTCGTTTCCTGTGGCGGCAGTTTAAATGGCATTGTATTGTCTAAGTTCCATGCTTATGCCATTCACCGACTTTACAGGTATTACCCCTGTTCATCGGGCTACTGGTATCTATCTTACAATCTCCCTGGGGAGTCGTTTACTTCGCTTATTAGTGCAGCCTACTAATTGGCGCAATGGGATTATACCACCCTCGCAGGTAGTGTCAGGTACCCATTTACACCGGGGTGATGTGAAGCAATCGCAGGTAAATTTCTTGCTCAAGGAACTTGATTAGCAGTGTCCCTATTGGGATTCGAATCCAGGACCTCTCGAGCCCTTTAAGCGTGTGTCCTACCACTTGTATGGTTTTCGTGCTACTTTATCGATGTAAAACCGGGTTGGTCGTGCATACGTTGATGTGGGAAGATCTCTTATAGCTTTGATTAAACAGAAATAAGCAAATAAGCATTGACTGGTCGACACAAAGGTCATTTCGACGTCACCCCCATGCGAACCTTAGAGATCGTGTACGACAGTGCTCTACAGGATATCTGTTTACGAGATTGTCGTTCTTGTAGCGACATTCGAGCCATTTCTTTATTTTTCGTTGTGCATAACGACACACTAATGATTAACACCAATAGTGACCTAGTGGGATGTTTGTAGGAGAAACACGTGCCCATTTCCGCTTTTCAGCACATGCACGACAAAACATGACACTGAAGTTAGCAATTTTTTTTGCTAGCAAAAGTGGCCACGAAGTGCTACTTTTGCTAGCATTTTTTTATCTAACAAATAGTGAAATAATAATAATTTAGGCCTAAAACGGCATACATTAACAAGCTATTTAACATGGCAAGTCCATTTGTCCGGCCTAAGGCCACTAGTCGGTATTATGTGTTTTGTGTATAAAATCGGCCCATCTGCAGTGCTGATTTTATACACAAAACGTAAAGTACCGACCTTAAGCGGTCTTTGGCTCAAACCCACGGAATTTTCCCAGGGTAGCCGCTGTACACACGTGATAGCCTTTGGTCAGACCTCTAGGGTAGTATACACCAGTACCCGGCTAAATCGCTTTAAATAACTGAAACATGGCCAATCTGAGTGCTTATTTTGTAAACAAAACGTAAAGTACCGACATTTAGTGGTCTTCGGCCCAAGCCTGAGGAATATTCCCACGGTAGACATTATGCCCACGTGATAGCCTTAGGTCACACCTCGTGCGTGGTATACGCCAGTACCCGGTGAAATCGGTTTAATTCGAACGCTGAAACATGGCCCATCTGAATGCTGATTTTCCTACACAAAATGTAAAGTACCGACATTTTGTGGTCTCTCACCCAAGTCCACGGAATTTTCCCAGGGTAGCCATTATGCCCATGTGATAGCCCTATGTCAGTCCTCTCGCGTGGTATACTCCAGTACCCGGCCAAATAGCTTTAACACGAGATTCGAGCCCTGAAACATGACACATCTGAATGCTGATTTTATACACAAAACGTAAAGTACCGACATTATGTGGTCTTTGGCCCAAGCCCACGGAATTTTCCCAGGGTAGCCATTATGCCCATCATAATGCCAGTACTCGGCAAAATCGCTTTAACTCGAGATTCGAGCCCTAAAACATGGCCCATCCGAGTGCTGATTTTATACACAAAACGTGAAGTACCGACATTTGTGGTCTTTGGCCATAACCCACGGAATTTTCCAAGGTTAGCCATTATGCCCACGTGATATCCCTAGGTCAGACACCTCGCGTGGTATACGCCAGTACCCGGCGATTCGAGCCCTGAATCATGGCCCTTCTGAGTGCCGATTTTATACACAAAACACATGATACCGACTAGTGGCCTTAGGCCGGACAAATGGACTTGCCATGTTAAATAGCTTGTTAATGTATTCCGTTTTAGGCCTAAATTATTATTTCACGATTCGTTATATAAAAAAATTGCTGGCAAAGTAGCACTTTGTGGCCACTTTTGCTAGCAAAAAAATTTTGCTAACTTCAGCGACGTCGACAAAACCAATTTTGCATCAATAAAAAAGCAGGTGAAAATATAGTCATGTACACATTTCCATCTTCGATAGGACATGAATGTTGATTAAAATAAAATTTCCTAAAATTTGGAAATCGGGGTACTTAAACGTTTTGTTAAGTATGTATATGTTCCTTCTGTTTACTACAGTGCATTTATGGAACAAAATTTACCATCATTAATGCAGTTGAAGTTCGATTTGTTACTTAGTGATTACATTGGCCGTAAAATCTTATTTTATTGTTAGTTTATTGTTAGTTAAGTTTCGTTGGATTGATCTCTAAAATGAATTTGTTGGTTGTAATAGATTAACAGTCATAGGATAATGTTATACAACTATACATAAATAAACCTGACTTTGAAGGATAGGGTTGTTAACCTGGATATCAAAATGAAATATACCATTGGAAGAATACAATTAAGTAGATTATTAAAGTATGATAGTTGATGTGATAACACTATTACAGCACATGTATGAAGTTCCGCTATTAAGACCACTTTTGTTATTTCAAACTTATGTGGTTTTTGACTATTATTAAGAACCAAATGCTTAATTTGTGAGCAAAAAGGGTCTCTATAATAAGACCTTTTCGCTATTAAGAACATTGATTTTGATGGTCTTAATAGCGGAACTTTACTGTACAATGATACCATGAAAACATACAAACAAATGTTTTAGTCTCCGTCTGAATAGGGACAAACATCAATAGTTGACTTCAAAACAGTTGCCAGTACTTCAATACTTCATTAAGATTATTTCAGTTTTGTTGTCAAGCCAGGATTTGCTGATTGATCCTGGTTACACTAACTTGTCCCAAAAATGCTCTCATACTCTCCCATTTACTACAGATCAAATTATCTAGAGATCTAGATCTATAAATAACCAGTACGGCAGATCTAGTTTGAATGTGAAATCACTGTATAATATATGTTTCCAGGACGCAGTAACCAAAGATGTTCCTAAAGACTCTTAATCGACAGGGGCGGATCTTTGATTTCTGACAAAGGGTCCGACATGACAATTTCAGGGAGTGGGGTTGGGTCATGTTCTTTTGCACAAAAAAAAACAACTAAAAAGACATAGGCGGTCGTCACGGAGTAAAAACAGTTTACATTCACATATGCCGACTGCCTATATGAAAGAAGCCCTTTCTTGATATTTTATGATAAAAATTATTGTATTTACATGTTGCAATGTAATTTTCTTAGAAGGTTCAAACTACGCAAACACTGGTCCAGGGCATTCAGTAATAATGATCTTGATTTTCTCAAATGCTTATTTTTGTGGCGTAAACATCTCTTCTTCTGACAACAATAATTATAGTATTAATGGGATAGTTATCTCCGATAGCTTAGGGGCGAATCTTTGAAGGTAAGTAACCATGTCTATAACCGTTTGAACTTGGCAAAGCTGTTGGCTCTGTAACCTTATAGCTACGGGTTTTAAACATTCCATTCTATCAAGCTCTGTCTTAAGCTTATTTAAGATGGAAAATGGAACTCTAGCTTCGAGGTGGATGCAATGTTGGTGAGACATCCTATTGAATTTGTATCTCTGATTCACCTACCAATAAACCTTTACCAATGGATATATAGACAGAGACATAGATATCTAAGTCTCTGATATAGAGGTACTTTTTCAGAAGGATTTTTTTCGTGAGTGTGCACTTTGTTGGTAATGTGTTTACTAGTTTTATCCTGTTTAGTCTTCAACATGCTGATAAATTAATGTGTTATGTTGTATAGTATCTATGACAAAATTAGGGGAGGACGTTTGGGTAACAAGATCAGACGAGTTATTTACATCATTGGTACGTTTCTTATCAAAATTTACTTTACAGCCGTTCTCCAGAAATGGTTACCATTTTGAAAAACACGTGTCTCCAGGTTATATACGACTATATACACAACGTGAAACAACACTTATGGGTTTAATCATTTGGAAATGTTAACTTAGATTGTTGTTGCTAAAGTGGTACAAAAAAAACATTGAAAACTTACGCCTTTTGGCAAAAGTTTGCTAAGCAAAAACTTCAATAAGTAGAAAAAGGCCGTGTCTCCAGCTCTATTTTTGATATTTGCTTTGAAAAATAATTAATCTAAGGTTTGTAATTGCTTGTAATATGTATTTATTTTCCGTATATGGGTAGTGAATTGTATGATTTTAAAGATATTCTACTGATACGAATATGAAATTCTAAGATTTTCTACTTTTTAGGGTTGTCTCCAAAACAGTCCTATGTTACCGTAACTATTTTTGCATGGTTTAATTACTTTCCAAAAGGTGTTGTTGTTAATTGTTAAACCGTTTACAAATACTACAATGAGTCAAATATCATGGGAAACAAAGTTTGAATCTTATCTGTCCTGAGGAAAATGAACAAATTAACCCCAAACTCAAATTTTTAAATGTCGCATTTAAGAAATTATGCTTCCATAACGAGCGTAGCACAGTTGCTAGCGACAATATAGGTGTTTTTACCTTGAATTGTTGTTTGCCACTGTACATTGGTGTGATCAAGTGCAAGTAACGCGTACATTTATTGTTACTTCTATATTTATTGAGGGAAACTTTAACGGAACACAGGGATTCCGTAACGACTATTCTCCGTAACAAGTATCTGACATGCTATATGATATAATTTATGGAAGAAGCAAGCTGTTATTGTTTTCGATATTCCTCTTTTGATCATTTGATCATGTAAAAAGCAAAATTAGGCCTTAGCACTAACAATTACGGTACATGTGTACGAAAACATATTTTAGTGCAGGTACAGGATGAAGGATAAATAGGAAATCTGTGTAATGGATGACTGTCATAGTATTAATATTACAATTATTAATACATTCATTGACATATTTCTTTAAGTGGAAAGAAAAAATGTTGATGTCTCTTTAATTGAGAATGAAAATTCATTTCGTTACGGAGTATAGAGGGCTTGTTACGGAACATAGATTGTAATAATAACGATTTATGCGATCATTGAATTAAATTGAATGCATTTAACATTATCACAGTACTTTTACTACGTAAACAGACTAACTGAACGTTTTCCAGTCTTATATGATGAAAATTGAGGAACATAGTTGAGTCCGTGGAGATTTTCATATTTGACACACCTGTATGTGTTTCAAATTTGTAACAAAACAATATATGTGTAACCAAGTTATGTAAAATTATGGTCAAAACAACAATAAAGAATATTTAACAAATTGGCAATGTCTGAATCGAATTAACTGAATGATTCTTACACATTAAAACAACGACCTAAAAAATCAGCATGTCTAAAGATTTGAGAATGTTGATATCATTCAAAAGTTTCATTTTATCTTGTGCGTTATCAGTTGAAATTTCCAGTTATTGCTTCGAAAAAATGTCTTCACCACTGATGACCAATATCAACATGAGCACCCATCAGAGACGTTGCACAAAGACAATTTTAAACGTCTCTTGCACCTACGACACATGAATTCAAAATCCGAATAAAACAGCTAGGAATTTCGGAACGCATAAAATATGATGGAATATCTTATCAAATTTCTTTAAAGACCACATCTGCTAAGCTAACTTTAGATACCATACTATTTATTATTATTTAATGATATTCTTACTTTATTAACTTTTACCATGGGGTAAGAAACAACAAAATACTTTAATAAGTGATTGCAGTATTTTAATGAAAATAAAATATATTACAAAATAAATTTAGCAATACCAAAGTGTTTGCCAGTTCAATTTTAGAAATACTTTGTAAATACACATATGACAAAACAGTTTCCTTTCATTTTAGGTTTATATTAAATGCAATGTTTGACCAAAGTTAAATTTAAGCTAAACTATGCATAACATTTATAAAAAATGTTTCCTGATTTGATTTCATTCCAAAATGTGATTGTTTATATAAAAATGTTTCTCACTAGTTTTAGATAGTTTCTGATCGCGTCCTCGAGTTTTAATTCGCCCGGATTTAAAATTACCCATTTTACTGCATAATAGTTATTTGGCCTACACGGTCACCAAAAATTATTATGTCAAACCGAAACGAATGGGTTGTTAATATAATCATTTCCCATCGTGGTGCTTAGCATATGTTCCGTAACGCCGCTTAGCGTAGTAATTTTTCGCAAATAGCTAATTTATTGACTATTTATAATGTTCATCACGATCAGTGTCGTATATTTCATATATCTACATGGTATACACACTAGAACATATCAGTAAAAGTGCATTTTAGTTAGGTTAATACCATCATACTTACTTCATATGTCTCATTTGTTATATTCAAAGCTCAGTATTATTGTAATTTTGTAATATGGCAACACTTAAACTTGAATTTTGTTAAAAACATAAGAAAATACTCTGCGCTGTTAATAAATCATACTTTTATATTGTTTAATCGATATTAAAATGCAGTTTTATTCGAGTTGGCAAGACTTTCTAATTTTTACTATGTTCCGTAACTCCATGGCACATCAAATATGTCATTATGTATGAGCATACAGTGTCATGTTTCAAACTAATTTACATTTTATTTTGTGCCTTATATGTTGTAGTTTTCATCAATTTGGAAAAGAATGGTCCACATGTCTGTATGTGACAAATACACATGTTGACATAATTGTGTTACGTTATCTTATCTTAACAACAAAAAATGATGATGACTTCTACATGCGCTATTCTGACAAGCATGTATATATTGCGAAGTAGTTTGCTTAAATTTGTTCCACCACTCACCATTGAATGATATTCCATACTTACATGGACAGAAATACAGACTTGCATTTTAAAACTAGGTATCTACTACTTGAGCTCGTGATTCTATGCTCCGTAACGTAGGAGTTGATGTATACTTTTTGAACTCGTATATCTTTCTCAGTCTTAGAATGGTGTGCGTTATATTTTTGTTTCGAGACCACGAAGGTTTGAATTTTGCAATTATGTTAAAAAATAAATGTTTACAGTAAGTTCATTTTTCGACATTTCACTTTTCAAAATGGTAACGATTTCTGGAGAACGGCTGTTTAGTCCTATATTCCGACATTGTCGCGAAATGATTCTTTTTGTCACAAATATAACACGTTAGTCCTTTAGCAGGACAAATATTGTCACCATGGTTTTCCACATTTTCCACACCTTTTCTCCCTCCCAATGTTCATTTTCACTGCATGAACTTCTGCAGGCTGTTCACTCATTGTCTGTGCTTAAAGACACAACTTATAAATCTTGGACATCAAAAGAAAATTGTAGTATTTCAAGTATTAGATCTACATGTTTCATGACTTTTTCGTGTTTGCTAACAAGTGAAATAGATTGAGGCCCATGCAAGTTATTGATAACGTCACTAGTACTTTATCTATGAATATCTCTGACAAAATTGAGTAAAATTGTTTTTGCGGTGCATGGATCCAAACTTTTTGTCATTCAGACAATATTTCCACACTTTAAAAAAATGGATAAAATATTAATTTAGCAGACACCATTTAATTGAGCATACGACAGTATTCTTCGTAGCTGGTCAACGATTAGATATATGAAATACATAGGGAAATATTTTCTATTCACAATTCCATCTATTTTGTCAATGGATTTCAACAAAAATTTCACAGAAGTATTGTCACCAACTAAAACAGCAAAAATGTAGTCAATTAGGGACATGTAAGTTTTTTGCCGTTCGATACAAAGATCCATTTATATAAACGCTACATTTGAACTAGGTTCATGCACTCATTGCAGGGCCTCAATTATTATATCAATTCTACGTGATTCACTGAAATTCTACCGTTATATCTAGCCACGAAAAAGCATGCAATACATGTGTCAAAATTTATGATAAGTTGTGTCTTTAACTTTTAAGTGCATGATGTTCATCATGAGTTCTAGCAATGTTCATGGTCAAGTCTGATCCTTTATTGATCAGCCTTTCTCTCACCTGAGTTGAGCTTATCCCATTGGTCTTTACTGTAACCGACTATCAGCAATATCGTCGCATAACCGAATCACTGATACAGGAAATAGATCTACAAAAATGTACATTGATTCAATGAAAATAGGTATATATAGCTACAAAAACTTAAAGCATTTAAATAATATTATAAAATTTACAATTTCCACTCAAATTTAATTCTGACTTTTCATCCTGAACCTTTTATATGAGCACAATAACTGTACAGGACCTTTAATCCGCAAATGCCCATTTAGGTGACACATTTTTAATTCTCCAAGCTATTTGTCAATAAAATTTCTACGAATGTGACGTAGGAACGACAACTCTCGGTGGGTACAGGATTTATCAGCAGACTCTTCAGATAGGAGATTTACAGCCGATATGTTACAACAACAATTAACTAGAAATTAATTAATTACATAGATTTTGTAGTAAGTGAAGTTACGTGTCTCATATTTTAAACGAAATTTACATATGATTTACATTGTATTAAAGGATTGTCAAACCTATTCTGTTCACGATGCATGTTTAGAAACCACGAACTAATACACATTCGGATGGGTACAATTATTTCGGATAACTAAAGTCCTGTAACATAATTTTATATTTTAGTGTTCATTCTAAGTTATAGTTCGTTTGCAGTCAATGTTAAAATCTGACACTTTTCAGAGGCAGATCCAGGATTTTTTTCCTGGGGTGGTCAAATTTTTTCTAGGGACAGGGGGGGGGGTCCAAACTTTCAAACAACAACCACATTGGCACATAATAATTTATATACTGAATACAGCAATTACCGGTGAACCTGAAATACCGGTGATAACAAAGATATCCCGATTATAGACGTATGCGCGGCAAACAGATTTCTTTGTCTTATGCAATTTCTTTACGTTGGTTTCCGCCATTTGTCTGGAGTGAAAGTTGTTTAAAAATGTCATTTTTTACGCAAAAATGAATATGAATATTTTAGCCGTGCCATTTTTGATATAAATCCAGCAGAAAATAGAGAAATGTTACATGCTATTTTCAGTTGTTGTTCTTTTTTAAAAAATAAATAACGGCAAGAAATTTTCCTTTATCGATTGATTAAAATTGGTTGGAAGTTTAACTGCGCACATTTACTTTGCTGTTTACGTATGACGTCACTGACCTTGGGAGAATTTTTAACTCGTCACCGGTAATACATATATTGGAACAAAGATGACAAATTACACTACTGATACAAGAATGGTTTTAATTTAACTTATTCTGTCAGGATTTTCGTAAACTGAAAATTGTAATCTGTTAAGAAGACATGGACTTATAAATCAGTAAATATAGCATGCTTGTAGTTCTTTGATTGGTTAGTGAAAATACGGTCTTAAAATAACATCACCGGTATATAGTATACCCTGTATACACTGTTTGCAAAATAATGCAACATATCAATTTTAAGATTATATTACCATTAGATCTATGTTAAACACAAAGACATGCAAGAGAAAATTGCTTCATGTATCTTAAAATGGCATACAGTTAAAAATACACTCATGGACAGGTAGATTTTGGAAATTTCAGAGAGGGTCCGGACCCCTGCTGGATCCACCTTTGCTTTTTGGAAGGAATTGTTTTCAAACAAAATTTTACATTCCTACAATTTTGATGTCACAAAATAACATATCAGGCTTGATTTAATTCTAGTGGTATTATTAGACATTAGCATAATTTACCAAAATCTAATTACATTGTATACACAAAAAGTGAACCGGGCTGGTCCATTATAAGATTAGTGTGGCGCTGTTAATTGGTAATCTGTACTTCCTAGTTATCTAGTATTAATAAAAGTAATACCAAAGAAAAATGAAGTTATCTTTTCCGTATGAACTCATGAAGGTGTAAACCTCTTCTTACTTCTAACTAGTTTTAAATTCAATTGAATTTTCATCTGGAGTAATTGTTAACTTGCTTTATATAGCATAGAACTTCTTATTACGTGATTACACTATAGTCTATAGATATATGGTTATATGTTATATAAGAAAGTCCATACTTTTTATGCTCGTTTTAACTTATGGTAAATAAATGTCTTAGAAACCGCACAAATTTATTCTTCGCTTTTGCTCGCTCCTCAAAATTCAAAATATGGAAAAAAAATTATTTGCTCTTAAGCTCCATTCTTTGGAACAAAATACATAGAACATGTGATCAATTTGTCGTGACCTTAACTCCATGGTAACACATTGTTTAGGTTACATTGTGACCATCAATCCACCTATCACTGTTCCTGAAAAGACTCAATATCTGGATTACTACTAGATGCAATTCAGTGACTGAACACTGCCGTATTAAAATGATTTAAAATCAGTGGTAGGAGGGAGAATGACACTAGAAATTATTCCATGACATAGCTCCACGAAAGTATGTCCTGCCCGTGAATCAAAACATACAACTTCTCGATCAGTAGAATAATGTGCATGTAAAATGAAATATGAAACGCACTTGGTTATGAATGATAAAGAAATTATGTAGGATATCGAAATAGTGACTTGAACTCCTAAAATTGTTCAAAAATTCCTTCCAACAGTACTTTCAGTACTTTGATTTATTCTTAAGACACTACAACTACAATTATCTTTAGTAATTGAATCATTATTTTCCTGTTTTTCTTGTAGGAACTTCTTGTAGGATTAAAATGGATGTAAGAAACTGGGTAAGATATATTTTAAACTGCTTATATGTATTTAGACTTGTCTTTCATGCATATAAATGATTTTAGAGTGTAGGTTGGTCTCATATTGGCCTCCATTTACGCAAGGACCTTATATACAGGGTTCTTGACTAACGGTACTTAAAAATATGCTATTTTCATTTTTATAATAAAGTAGTTAAAGGCCTAATATTGAAGTATTGTCTATTCTTTTATGAAAATTAAATTGGCATCCAATTAAATTAGGTTTATTTGTATGAACAGACACTAATCTAATTCCAGAGACATAGATAACATTCTTGTTAGAATTTTTTACTTATTTAGCATTATTGTAATCAATTGCTTAAAATAAGGTGTCCAATTCTTGTTCCTTTGATATGAACTTAAAGTGAGAAATGTTCATTTGACTGCAGAATTATCAGATAACTTGTACTATAGATGAGGGGGATGCCATTATTCTGGCTTGTCTGACATACTTTAACCTGTCACAGAACGATTGGGAACCAGACATTTATCTTGTTGGAGTTGTTTCAAGGGGAAGTAAGTGATGTTTGCAGATCTGGTACAATATGATTTTCTCTCTAAAATACAGCTTAATAACCAAGTTCTGTTTTTTGTATGTTTGTAAATGAATGATACACAGAAAAGATTAATACTAACCTAAAATTTTTTATACCCCCCGCTTCGAAGAAGAGGGGGTATACTGTTTTACCCTTGTCCGTCCGTCCGTTACAAAATTTCCGTCACAGTTTTCTCAGCAACTATAACATGCAGCAGCCTAATACTTTGCATATTGCTTCATCCCATAGTCCCATGTGGTGTAAAGCGATTTCATGCTCCTTGCTCATCTACTTCCTGTTTGTCGCATATTTTTAGATTTTTGCGGGGGTATCACTAGTGAGCAATCAATTTAGCTCACAGATTTACTTGTTTTTCCATTTTTATTTAACATTTTGTTACTTTACATATATATATAATTGATATGGACAACACCATTCTTACAACAATCAATTTAAGTACATGTAACTTCCCACTATCCTTCTGAGAAATATTTTTCTGAATTCTTCTAAACTGTCCATCATGTATGTTTAACATGATATTTGTTCTAGCTTTCAATGAAATTTTAACAACAACATAGTAATCTTAATGAATTTTCTGTTAATATAGATTGGTTTATTTCTGCTTGGAACTATCAACAATCTACCTTATGTGATAGTCACCTCAGCAGCTAGTACTATAGCAGATAGGTGAGTTTGTCTTTTGATGTTAAAGTATTCTATATATAGTAAGTATTTCATGTTTTTCCACACACAGGTATTAAATAATTTTTGCAAATTAATTTCTGTGTATTAAAGCAGTTTTGATTGGGTGTCCATTTATGAGTTACCCCTCATTGCCTCTTCAATCAACTACAAGGGAGGTAACACATCTACATGTTTTCAGCTCACCTAAGGACTGAGTGCTCTAGGTGAGCTATTGTAAGTGGTCTTTGCCTGTCATCACTTGTACAACAATTTATTTCAAAATCTTCTTGTCTGAAACCATTTAGTCTCTAAAGTTATCAAAGTTGGGGTAAAGCATCACCTAAAGGTCCTCTACAAAGAATATTTAAATCAGTCTTCGAATTTAGTCACCAGACCGAAGACCGAGTCCGTCTAAAACACCGATGGTCCGGTTAAAATATACGAATCACAAGACCGACTGTCTGGTGGAAATTTCAATAGCAATATTACTAAAAATGCATAATCGAACATAAAACTTGCAGTTGCAAGTAAGTCAAGCAATTCTTTATTCAATGTTTATTATATAATAATATCATATATGAGGTAGAAACATAAGCAGTACAGTCTAAAATAACATATAATAACTAAATATGATTGGTAAGCCTTCGGTCCGGTAAAAGTTTTTTTGGTCTGGTAAAATTTTGGCGTTTAGCAGACCGAATGTCTTGCGCTTTGAAAATTCATTCGTGAAGACTGATTTAAATGATGCCCTCAAGTCAAAATTTGCCTGCCCAAGGTGTCACAAGATGTAATAGAGTAATAGGTATGGAAATGTTAAAAAATCTTTTTCCAAATACCGAATGGCCAAGAGCTTTCATATTTTGAATATGACCTCTAGGTCAAAGCTTTCAAACAGCTACAAATGAGCTAAATATGAAAGTGTTAAAAGATTTTGTGCCAGATGCCCTTAGAATCTAGTCCTCAGGTGAGTGGTTCAGGGTACTCAGGACTTTCTTGTTGAATAGAATATAAACATTTAGAATATTTCTGGTTCCTGTGTCTTCCTCTTATTACATTATTGGTTGTCTGTATGACAAATGCACTTTGTACAGGGGCAGATCCAGGAATTTTTTCTAGGGGGGGGGGGGGTCCGAACTTTTCTAGGGGGGTCCAAACCTCGAACCACAACCACATTATACACATTTTGCAGAAAAAATGCAACATATCAAAAAGAAAAACGACCTAACCATTAAATCTATGTTAAGCACCAATACAAATTGCGTCATATTTCTTAAAAATGAATTACAAGCAAGAAATACACTAATGGACATGTACACTTTCCAAATTGTAGGGGGGGTCCGGAACCCCCTGACCCCCCCCCCGGCTGGATCCGCCTGCGGCCCATGTTGTAGTAAACTATTACATGTACATTCCATTTTGGGAAAAAAGAACAATGAGAAATTTAAAACAATGATACTTGAATTACTTTCTTCAAAGTCAGCAAAAATTGTACAAGTTTATTAAAAAAAACCTGAAAGTCTTAGACTCTTGCAGCTAATACATACATAATAGTACATAAACAAAATATACAGTTGTATTATTTGACAACATTAAACATGCACTTCATTAGTTTCCGTATCGATTTACAGCTTAGTTCGTATACTTTCGTAAGGTTTCGTTGCTTTAATGAGTGACAATGTAAGATATGGATGAAAAAGTAATGGTTGTATTATATCAAACCGTTTGTGGTGCAAAGGTAAAGTACTGACTTGTCAATCGAAATACCCGAGTTCTATTCCTGCACAGGTTGATATTTTTGTAATTTCGCAAACACAAGTAACATAGTAGCAACACTATGACTTACTTATTACTTTTACTAATTGACTGTATATTAATTATATATCATTGTTGTCTTTTTATTATCATGTTGTTTTCTTTATTCTAATTTTTATAATAAATTTGTGACATGGTTAAAGACTGAAGGACTTTCATAAATGAAAACACCCATTAAGTGTGTAATACACTTTCGCTCAGGTTTTTTATAAACAAAAATGGAACCCGTGCGTCGTCGTGTTAACAAGTATTTGAAAAGCATGTACCGATTATGTTTAAATTGCAAAAAAAAGATTTTATGTGGGATCGAACCCGTAGCCTCTTGATTGTGAGGTGGTACGTTTTGCCATCACACCAAGTCCTTAGATGCCTCTTTGTGTCCTATTACTAAAGGTTAAAGTAATATATTCTTAAATTAATGGAGATTTCAAACAGAAATTCACGACTATGCATACAGTGCATGGTTAATGTTGCCAAATAATTTAAATCAAATGTACTTGTAAATACAAGTGTCTGTAAAATCAAAATGGCGTACATAATACACTTAGACAATGAACTTTGAACGACATAAATAAAAGTTTACCTGATTCTGCTGGAACCAAAACTCTTTATTATGCATTTTCATTGGTTGAAACTATCACCTGACTAAAATAATCATGAATAGACGGACATTCCCATGTTTTAGTTAACAACACCTTATTTGGCTTGATTGTACAAGTGTTACAACATTGTATGGTATAAAAATGAAGAAATTCATAGTTGTTTAAGCAATTATTATTATAATCCAACATACATTGTGAAGTTTGTTTATTATACCCCCGCTTCGAAGAAGAGGGGGGTACACTGTTTTACCCTTGTCCGTGCGTGTGTTCGTCCGTCCGTCCGTCTGTCTGCCGTCCGTCCGTTACAAAATTTCCGTCGCAGTTTTCTCAGCAACTATAACATGCAGCAGCCTAATACTTTGCACATTGCTTCATCCCATAGTCCCATGTGGTGTAAAGCGATTTCATGCTCCTTGCTCATCTACTTCCTGTTTGTCGCATATTTTTAGATTTTTGCAGGGGTATCACTAGTGAGCATTAGCTCACATATTTACTTGTTGTTTCAGTTTTGGTAAGAAGAATCTAATAGGTCTTGTATTTGGTGCTAATGTTGCTTTATCTGCTGTTGTTAAAGGTTTGACAGTTTTCTTGATGACATGTTTCTAGTTTTACATTAGCCAAAATAATTTGCTTTAACAAAGTATTTTCCTTTTTTATGGCAACTCATAAAATGCAATATGTTCCTTTTAATTGTACTAAAAAATATATGAAAACCATACCATGTTTTTACTATGATACTATTTATAGTGACAGTTATTAATTAATTAACCCTAAACTGGTCAATCCCACATTTTTATGTGTACCCCCCATTCAAAATGGCCACCGCAGGCTTGAAATTGGTGTTTTACTTTTATGTACTTACTAATTATTTTTACTTTACTTTTAATTTCACTTAAGGAAGGTTGTCCCAAAAATTGAGCTTTTTTTCATGTGCCCCGCCCTTCAAAGATGTCTCAGGGGGGTTCCAAAAGGGGGATATGCCCCCCTTTGTTGCTGGTGTTTGAAGGGGGCACAGTGCCCCTCAACGCAAGAAAAAAAATCGGGGACATTGATTGCAGAGAAATGGTGCAAAATGCTGATAAGAAAACATGTTTACAGTATCTGAAAAGAACTGGCTTTTTAGACCTTAATTTTGGAAAATATTACTGAATGAAATGCAAAGTTTGGGGCTGAAAAATTGCATTTTTTGGCCCTTTTTGCAGAGTTGCTATGGTAACTGGGATCAGGGCTCAACTTGGTTTTCCTGAAAGGCAGTTACCCAGGAAAGAACTTGGCCAAGTTGCATATCTGTCTGTTTATTAGTAATGAAATGAGAGCATCTTGAAATAGCCCTTAAGCGTAATGGTGAAAAATTTATTCTCATTGTTTTATATTACCTGATTGTATTGATCTAAATATTATGAATATACCAACATATACATGATAACATAAATTGGCTATCAGTATAAATATTGACATTAAAAGTTTTAATAGTAGTGATAATAATTGAACATTGGAGATATATTTACATAATTATTATTCAAGTAGTTATCTCCTATTTAGATTGACCACTTATAAGTCATCATTAAAACATTTGAAATTCAATATTTTAGACATTTAAAGTATAGCCTAGGGCTCGGCAATTGAAGCCTTACCAATATAGGATTCTCAATTTAGGTTGACCAAATTTGGCTGTTTGGAACTGACTAAGACAATCTGATTGTAATACATAAAACTCTCAAAAAATAATTTTTGGGTTTAACACCATTGTGTAGGTCAGTTAACTTACAGTACTCACTGTTCCTGGAAAGGCTAAATCACTGGGTTTAGCTGTTAACCAACTACAAAGCGCATACTTATGTCAGTGACTGGAAACTGCCCTACATGATTAGGAATCATTGGTAGGAGGGAGAATTGCCCTAGAAATAATTTCATGACCAAGCTCCATGATAGCCTGGGAATCAAACCCACGACCCTTGATCAGTAGAATTGCATGCTACCAACTAAGCTAGTCGGGCAGCTGTAAATTTCATCATAAAAAAGATCATCTCTAAGGTTTCAACTTAGTGCACCCTGTTTTTGATTCTACAAACTTTGTTTAGATTACAATGTACATGGCAAGAAATTGTTTAGAAAGTAAAGCTTTACTGATGTTATGGCTTGTTAAAACATATTTGTTATTTCATCATGATGAAAGTTTTTACTTTTAAAACTGCTACCATATTTTTGTTTGAACCTATCCTATGTATATTACAGTTGTAAATGGAGCTTTTTTGTTAAAAGTACCTTATGGTATCAGATTTATAGCTAATGCCGTGTTAATGTTAATTGGTAAGTTTTATCTTAATCTTTTTATGTTCACTTAGCATTCCATCATCAGAAACCACAGTTCTTTCTTCCTTTACACCCCATACATACTGTTGGCAATTCGACTGGTGAAATCTTGTTTTCATGAATATGCATGAGGTATGGGAGACCAATCTTCTTCCAATGAAATTGCATGTTACAATTAAATACTTATACTCATCAATAACAATAACATCATGCTGGAAATTTTCTCACCCACTTTAGAAAAATCACTCATGGAGGCTGACATTTTGAATGGTAAACCAAACCTTTGATAAAAAACGTAATTTCATTGGCTAATTTTACAGCAGTGGTTTCATTGCGGAACCAATGAGACTGCCTCATTAATCATTCATGATTACGAAATTTTTCTAACCAAATGACCCACAGTACCTTACACAGCTGAGTAGATTAATGTATCATGGGATAACTTACCAGGGTTGCCAGCGGACTTGAAAAGTCAGGGAAATCTGATATTTTTTCAAGGTCAGGGAATTGTCAGGGAAATTTGAAAATTGGTCAGTGAAAAATTAAATTCCTGTAAAGTCAGTGAAAAGTCAGGGAAAAATAATTTCACAGGAGACATTTTTATATTTTCTAAGGGTATGGCAGTCTCATTGTATATAATATTGCTTAAACAACTACTTTTTTTAGTTTTTCTTCATACTTTTATATCTTATCTATTATAACAAACACTCTAATGTAATTACTTAAATACTTGAAGACAGAAAGGCTTTGCAACCCTTACCCCCTGACCTTCTTTACTAACTTGTAGGGACTAGAATTTGATCACACCTGATAATGAGCTTCACTTACACTAACAGATGTAATAGTTAATTTTAACATGACTATTGACTTGTTATGGGGTCAAGTTACCTTTGAATTTTAAGTTTTTGAGATTCTTTTGTGAGTCATTTTTGTTTCTTTTTACAAGTTGAAGGAACATGTTTGAGTCTCCACACCAAGCAGTGGTTCTACTTGTGTAAAATATATATGTTGTTGGGTGCTTTTACAGTTTATGTTATATTTTTATAATAAGCATTTAATAATTACTCTTGTCTACTATTCCATAAAAGATAATTAACCTTCAGTTTGGATTATTTTTGTTGTTGTTTAATTAAACAAGCAAATTTATATGTTTTGTGGTACTTTGATTCCTAATTTGTTGCTAAAACATACATTGTACATCAATAATGATAGAATTATTGGTATTATAGTTTAAGATGAGCATGCTTATAATATGCTTAAATTCATTTTTCTAAACTCACTTAAAATAACCAAACTTTGTGTAGATCTATTATAAAAAGCCCGGGCACTTGTTTGATATATTTTGGGGAATAATATGGGACCCATTCATCTCTCAAAATCATGTACCGATATGTATTTTTGCCCCTAGCTTGGTTCCCCTTGAATTTAAAGAAAAATGAGAATGACTCCTGGAACTATGTATGTAAATACTACTTGTTCATGAACATTTTTGGGTACCAAGAGAGTAGAAAGTTTAAGAGAGTTTAAGTTTTTTTGTCATTCAACTGTCACAATCTATACTAGCTTTTCAAATCATTTAGAGTGAATGTGACTGGTTAGTCAAAACTGTACAAATATATGAGTTGACTGAAAATTCTCAGTACTGTCTTTGAACAATGCAAAATTACCCATCCTGAACATATGGGTACCTGTCTGGTGCCCTGAAAGCTTGCTTGTGTTGTAAAAATTAATGCCATAGGAAAACCAAACAAACATACTTATGAGTGAACTGGACAGCTGTCGGGGAGATGGAAGCCGATTAAGTTTGGTAATTTTGGTCAGTGAAAAACAAAGTTTGGTCAGGGAAAAGTCAGTGAAAAGTCAGGGATTTTTATTTAGGTATGATGCTGGCAACCCTGCTTACGATGTTAACAGTCATCACCATTATCAACTAGCCTGATGATTATATGCATTAAATAAGTAGTTTTCACTGCCTAGAATTAATTTCCATTATTCCATTTTTATATGCCCGAAAGAATTTCGGGCATATTATGTTATACTCCCTGGTGTCCGTCTGTCTGTCCGTCTGTTAGCAATTTTGTTTCCGGAGCATAACTTAAGTTCCGTTTGGCCCACAATATTCAAACCTCATAGGATGATTGTCCATATCAGGTAGAAGACCCAGGGCTATTGATTTTGGGTCACAAGGTCAAAGGTCAAGGTCACTATTACCTTAAAACTGAAAATTGTTTCCTGAGCATAACTTAAGTTCCATTTGGTCCACAATATTCAAACTTCATACGATGATTGTCCATATCGGGTAGAAGACCCCTATTGATTTTTGGGTCACAAGGTCAAAGGTCAAGGTCAATATTACCTTAAAACTGAAAACAGTTTCCAGAGCATAACTTAAGTTCCATTTGGTCCACAATATTCAAACTTCATACAATGATTGTCCATATCAGGTAAAAGACCCCTATTGATTTTGGGGTCACAAAGTCAAAGGTCAAGGTCATTATTTCCTTAAAACTGAAAAGAGATCTTTTTTCTCTACTTTGTTTTCCACAATTATTCATAATATGATATTCATATGAAATATTCTCATGTCTTACAAGTGCTTCATCTTAACTAAAAAAAACAACACTTTCGGGCATATAATGCTCCGCCTAGCGGTGCTCTTGTTGATAATTTAGGTTTCACAGTGATGTTGTTTGCTTGCTAGAGTATAATATATGTATACATCGTGTTTTAAGTTTTATTTACTTGCTTTTGGAATGTTTAAATATAATTTGCTTTTTGGAATGTTTAAATATAATATCAAGTATAGCATGCTACATGTATTTAGTTTACATAATTTTACAATGTTGGTATTATTTCAAGGTTTATTTGGTGTGGCCTATGCTCCAAGTTTCTGGTTCTCTCTTGTCTGTATTGTGAGTATTTTATTATTTATATATCATACATGTATATACTTAACAAAATTAAAAACCGGTTTGCATTGATAAAGAATCATCAAAACCATGCATGCATGCGACTGAATGGTCCAATACAAATTTCCACTATGGATTTGGCATAAATGCTGAAAATAAAAATTTCCTTTTTTACTTAGTATCTTTTCAGTCAGGACCTGTAAAATTTTACTGTTTACTGAACTATTTCACATTTATGAAAACTAGCTTGCAATCATATATTTTGCACTTAGTTATCTTCACATTATTCAGTTGGACACTGTGGTACATGTGGGAGAATTCAACTTAAATATTGGTTTGAGAAATCAAATTTCTATGAAACCTGTTGAATATCTATCTACTTTATGTACATCTATGTTTGATGACATCACACAATATAACATGATGTTCTGTTATATGTAGTAGAGGAATGCTACCTTCCATTTGTCATTGTTGGATAACTGTTCTAGGAATCTACCATAACATGGAACATACTTGTTTAACTAATGTATTGTTTTAATAGAAAAAGGACAGAAATATTTCCTTTATACGAGTTATCGTAGTTACATGTTCAACACAACTTCTCTATAAACACATTCACAAAAAAAACTCTTAATTTTAATAATAATGTTTATCATATGTTAATGTGGTATTATTGAATTGTTCACATAATTTAATATAACATTAAGTTTTGTTTCTCTATTTACATAATATTTATAGGTATTTGTTGGAGCTAGTTCAGCTTTTGGAGAAAAGTAAGTACCAGTATTATATTACTGTAAGTGGTATTAATTTAGAATATTAAATTGTTATATGCTTTTATCCTATCCATGTACGGATAGTGAATAATATTTTACATGTTTTATTTATCCTAACACACATACAGGAAGTGTGTAAACTTGCTGTAGCGATATTAATAAACTGAAGAAGGCCTATGGCTGAAACGTTTTAGAATAAAATAGTTACAATAGAACAGTGAATATTAGATTGTTTATAAGATATCAATACATTAATATTTTAATGAATTATAAATACAGTTTTTGAGTATTTTAACTTTTGGAAAGAGAAAACTAATTGCACACAAATATTTTCTTGATTTAATTGTTTGTGATAACTGAAGTATTTAGTATCAGCTTTCATAAAGTCTTTGAATCAAACAGTTGTTTAACTGGAGTAAAAGTATTGTTATTTAGATATTTGTTGCTCCTGTTTGTGGAATTTGTGTAAAAATAGGTCTTTATTTAACCAAGTGAGTTTACACAAATTTTTAAAAGTAAGAAGTGAAAATTGTGTCAATAATGACATTAATGACTTGTTTGTTATAATACTAATATATATAATTATATCACATCCTACAGAGGGTGATAGAATGGAATGTTTACCCGAGACAAGTAATGTCAACCAAGGCTTTAGCCAAGGTTGACATTACATGTCAAGGGTGAACATTCTGTTGTATCACCCTCTGTAGGATGTGATATTTATTTTATTATACCAAACAACAAAAATAAGAATTGTTTATTAGGCACAAAGTGTTTAAATTTATCTGTTTCATTTGCTTCTGAACTTGAAGAAATTTTTACACTTTTAAGTTAGTTGTTTGGTAAAAAGTAAGCGTCCTGGCAAGGTAGGTAATTCAAATTGCATGGCTAAAACTCTGGTCCTGGGTTTTTAGCAAACTCCAATGCAGTGGTCTCCAATCGATAGGTAATGTCAAGAGGGTGACATTACGGCTTGTTACCCAGTGACATCACATTAGGCTATATAGTAAACAATTCACATGAGGTATAATAAGATACTATGACATAATTTATATATTTCAGTGTAGCATTAGGTTATTTACGATTATTTCCAAGTAAGATGGTAAATGCTTGGTCTAGTGGTACTGGTATGGCTGGTGTACTTGGTTCACTAGTTTATATAACATTTGGTTGTGTAGTAGGAGCTGGTGGAGATAATCAAGATAAATTAAGACATCTTACACAGTATGTACAGTATCATCTATGTCATGTTTATACAATGTTTGTATCACTTATTGCAGTTATTAGCTGGATTTTTCAACAACAAAAATTTTCTTATAGTTTGGCGAAATCTGATGGCATTAACAATTGGTTAAAGTTTTTTTATCATATACACATGTATTTCTGCCATTTATGGTCAGATCTTCATGAAACTTCACACAATGATAACATACCATGTGATGAACAAAATTAGAAAGTAACCACAACTCTACCTACCTTTATTATGGATTATTTCCCTTTGTAATTTTTGTGCAAAAGTTTTTAAATCTGGCTTTAATGTGGTTTCCACATTACATTTCTTGTTATTATTACTATTATTGAACTTGAATTAAATAATATGGGTTGCCATGTTTTTTATATAGAACTATTTGCCTGTATTACCATGGTATATTTCAGGTATGCATTCTTATTGACAAGTCCAGCAGTAGTTTTGTATTTATTGTCTTATTTTGTTGTAATAAGATCAGAAAGTATTATAAGACCATTACCATCAGATGTGCATAGCAGTGAAGATAAACAACCTATACTGAATGATTCACCAAATATACAGGGTAACATTATAATGTATATATTAAATGTGTGTTCAAAATACGTTTGCTGTTTTAAAACTGTTGCTGTTAATGTTTTTCTTACATTTGAAATCTAAAAGTATATTATACCTCACCAGTGATTCATTTTGAAGCAGGAAAAATTGATGTTGCACGCATAATTTTAATTAGGCGTGCAACACGCTAAAAAGTTACGATGCAACGCCTGTTATCATACGTTTAGTTATTTATTAAGAGTTTATTAACTTATAGCCGACCACACAGTTCTCAAATATTACGTAACAAAAGTCATGCATATCGCGATAGTCTTTATTTTAATTGTTTGTAGCAATTGAAATCAATATTAATTTAATCCTTTGTTGGATAACGAACACTTGTCGGCAAGTTTTCGCACTTAGTCGACATTTGATAGCGTATGCTTTATAGTGAATAATTGAGTCTAATTTGATTTAATTGTTATTCAGAATAATTTCTTAGAACAAGCGTGACCTAGTTTTTTAATTGTTGACTACATGTCAAACAAATAACTGCCGGTAAGGAAAGAAAGGCTATCGTCGATCGCACATAAAATGTTTGTTTAATTTACTGATACTTGTCATTCACATCCGCCTTTTTATCGTTTTATTTTTATAAAATTAAAACATTACTTGTTCGTTCACATTTTTTGAAGAAAAACTAATCATTATTATAGAACGAATTAACGTATTTTATCGATGAGCGTAGAAGCTATATTTCGTTTGCTAATCGTGAAAGGGTGAACACATGATGTTGTCTATATATATTAATGGAAGAAAACGTAATATTGTCTTCTTTACAGTCTAGGATGCGCGATTGTTAGATTTACGCTAATATTTTGCGTTCATTAATATCAGCGGAACCGTTAGTATTTCGGTCATCAAAATTTCCGCCCTTTTTTTGCTTTTCCGCGGTAATTTTGCGATTTTCAAAAATAGTTGCCAGGATTTTCCAAACACGGAAATCCGCCAATCCGCGGAAGTGTCACACCCCTAAAATTTAAAAAATCGATTTTTAAAGACGTAATTGTTTATTCATACTTTGATAAAAAATAATTATATGCTGGTAAATATTACCATATTTTTTATAGATATAAACGATGTCAAAATCACGACTAAGTTTACTCAAACTGTCATGACAAGGTGCTAATCAAATGTAATTACCTGCCAACACATAATCCTTTCCAAAGTATTTAACAATTGACACTTGTCAAGTTTGTATGTTAAATTTTTAATTCTTTTGTTCGCCGATTGTCTTTTCACTTGGCAAGAGAAATTGAGTAGTTGCTCAATTCAAATTTTGTATTTTGAATAAACCGATTTTTGATGTAAAAGATTTATTTAAACAAAAATAAGCATTTTTTTTTTACTTTTTCATAAATGAAGTTTACACTTTAAAAGGGAAAACTACATGTACCTGAAAGATTTTGCGTCCCAAGGACCCACATACTTTGAATTCATTGGGTCCACGGTAAAAAGTTTGCGTCTCTGACGCAGGACGCACGGCAAAATGAATCACTGCCTCACATAAAATTGTTTTTTTCTTTATGTTTATAATACATAGCGAGAGGTTATAATGTGATAGTGCCTGGTGGCCCTGCTGATATGATAGTGGCCCTCTGACATCATATCCAGTTGATATCATTAAACACTTCTTTAGTGGCATGTTGCCCAAGTTGTAATTTTCATGGGGCAAAAATATTAGGCAATGTGTAAATAAAGTTTATGCAATAAGCCTTTGGTTTCGGTCCACTATATGTTATAATTTATAGGGCTGACTGATTGGTCGCTATTAGACCAGGAGGCCGTCAATGGTCTGTACTATTTCTAATGTATGATTGGATTTATCAAAAATAAAGATATCTTACAATAATGCAATCTGGGTACTTAAAAGATTTGTTAAGTATATGTTACATTGTACCCTATATGTTACATGTATTGTTATATTACAGATGATGATGAAGAAGACAGTGATTATCAAAGTTTAATTGATTCAGCACCCAGTAATATGAAAGAAAATTCATTATCTAGAATACTTAGATGTACAAAGTTAGTTCTTTGGTTATCTGTGAATGTAAGTACATTATATCTCTAACCATGCTAGTGTTATAGATACAAGTAAACCAATACATGATATTCAGTGACAGATATAAAACTATTGATAATATTGATGCCAATATTCCAAGTATGAACACCAGTGAATCCAGGCCGGGTGCAATATTGCATATTTAGAGGTTAGTACATGTCAAAATAGGGTATGCTTGTGACTGATACATTTACTATATTACTCAGGTGTGTAAGTGAAATAATTGTGCAAAATGTGATTAAAGCACCAAATTTGGCATGGAGGTACTTTGAGTCATACTGATCAATATTAGCCCAGGAGACAATCATGAGGGGCCTTGTATCTTGCCTAAATGGGGCCCCGAAAGGGGCACATAAATAGGCACATAGTTTTAAAATTATCATCTCTATAAAAATTTAAGATGGTTATTAAAATATATGTATTATGATTTTATATGCCTAAGAAAGTATATTGTACACTCAAAAATAGCTTTTTGTCAGTTTATTTGCAGTTGAGGCCTGACATCTGCTTTGAACTTGTCATAGGCCCTAAATTATGCATAATGTAATAATATAATTGAATAAATGATAAATATTTTATTTGAAATCATACAAATACATCACACTTTCTCAAAATAAGCCTTCAATAATTAATGTATGTAGATACACCAGAGTCAGCATGCGGTACCATTGTATGAAACACATGAGGCCCCGAATGGGTTTATGTTTGAACTCGAAATGAATTAATACCAAGTAAGCCAATATACACTTTATTCAATTTAAACTGATAAATAAACTTACTATTTAAGATACGTACATTCAAAATGACGATTGTACATTCAAAATGACGATTTTAAATAATAATACTTATTTCTAAAAGTTGAGGCCCTTACTGGGGTTATTTCATAACATGAAGCTTAGATAATTGTAAAAAAGGTCTAACCATTTTTTATTATTGAAACTTATGCTGTCATTACAAGTGTGTTACATTTCAACAGTTCATATAACAATTTGGTATGGTTAAACGGTACCCAATTCACTCAACATGGATGATTATTATATTCATTACCGTTTTAGGCCTGTATTACGAGAGACTATACGACCTGTTTTCGTCCTAAATTTAACAAAATCACATTTCTGTTATGTATTGAGAGTTTTGATAATATAACATCCTATAGGCACCCACGCCTTAGATACATTTCAAGTTCTAAAACAGTATGTGATCATGTTTTAATACAAGTCTAATATCACCATTTTACAAAATAAAATAGTCCTGTAAGAGACTATGCATTACACCGACATCATACCCTTGAAGCTCGGAGTAATGATGAAACAAATATGTACATTTGTATACTGTGTTTGATTTACAAACTACATGTAATTTTAAACAGACTTTATCATTGATAAATATCTTACAATAAAACAATTTGTATATTAGATATTATAAAGAGAACAATTTAAGAGGCCCTTCTTATATACATGTATCAAATATAACTATCCCCAAAAGCACGACATTTCTTCAAAATTATAGCATTTTGTAGTCTAGATTCCATCTTTTCAAATGCTCACTGACTGGCTATTATCCCTAATCATAGGTACTCACTTCATTTGGTAGGAAGTCAATGTGGCAAAGGGAATGACATAGCCAGGAAAGGTGCCGTTTTACAGCTGAGTAGATTGAAGAAAAGCAGACACATGGCTTGCATAAAGAAATAAACATTGACCCTGAATGGGTTACAATCTTAGACCTTTCTATCTCTAAGCGAGTGTAAGAGATTAAGAGCATTTTGTGAAATCATGTTAAGCGAACTTACCGTACATAATCATTTTTGTAAACCTTATAAAATAAAAGAAATATTCACAAGTTTTATCATTGCTCAAAAATATCTTTAGTAGAAGAATTACATCTAGGACTACATCTCCCGGCATAAAAACGGGAGTATAACTTCATTTGAAGACGAGTTTTAAAATATTTTAATTTTATTTATTGTAATATTGTTGTGGAAATGTCTGTCATAGCCAAATTTCATGATCACTGTCACAGCTAAATCGTCAGTTGACTTTTATACATTCATACATAACATACGTCTACAATAAATTGTTCTATAAAAAGTATGATAATGTGGAGTACGTCCATACACTGGTCACCTTGTCTATCAAGCGGGTTATACATTATATAGCTTTCATAGACCGTCAAGCTTGTCAAGAACCCATAAAATGAATAACCCCAGTGAAATCAACAATATGAATTGCAAGAATAGTGAACATGTGTTCAAGATCCGTCGGAAACTTTTTTATGCATACTCTTCCCTACTGAGTACCATGATATCAAATTTAAAGGAAGTTACTTAGTAACACTGGTGGTTTATCCAGTCTATATGTTTCTTAAATCTCAGTCATTAGCATTTGTCACATGGTATGTCCAACTTGAGTAATACTACATGGTATATATTATCAAATTATGGTTGTTTGTTATCGCCTTTGCAACATATATTATTACATTATAAAACATGCATGACTTGGTTGGATAGATGCTAAAATTAGTTTTTGGAAACTGTGGTTGCATTCATAATAAAAGAGCAAAAGATGAAAAATCAAACGAAATTGATTAACATCAAAATAAGGGCCTTTTAGTAGATTTTCCTTTAACCCTTTACAAGGAAAGATAAGTGCAAAAAGTGGCAAATTTTTACCTCAGCGATAGGGCTATTTCAATATACGATTTCATGATTAATTGACGGACAGCAATGCAACTTGGCCTATTTATTTCTTACTTGGTTGTCTGAAAGTAGAAGCTAAAATTCGATTCAGGAGTAACTGGGTTGGTCAGTAAAAGGTTAAAGGCCTTATCATTTTACCCAAATCAAGCTGATAAATTACATTATATATATTTCAAATATAACTAAAACTAAAGTTAAACTCCATTAATTCCATAGCAGAACAATATACATGAATGTTATGTATCATACATGTTTCACTGTTGTAAGTACGTTAGCTCAAGTAGGACCACTTCTATTTTCTCCGTGCAGGGTCTCTTTGTTCATCGTTGCAAGAAATGGATGCTTTTGCTTAGTAATTAGATTTAAAATGTGATTGGATTTTGGTTTTTATTTTTGAACATGGTCTTTTCATTTTTCATATTCAAATTTTCCAAGAGGGGCCTCTCAATAGATTAATACAAACATGCTTGATAGATCTCATTAATTTTTTTAAGAAGCAAAATGAAATAAACAAATAAAAACTTAATTATCGTATTATAATGTGCTTTATTTGATGAATGTTACTGATGTTTAGATAAATCTTTGTCTCCAGTCCTATTAACACTAGAATCCTATATAACCAATACAGAAAATTATATACACGTATTCAAAATTTATATAAATTCCCCCTTGTTTTGGCCTCATGAGATCATACTTTGTTTTGTTAATTATTTCTAAAAAAGAACTTGATAGCTAACCACACAAAATTACCCATTCAAAATACTTTAAGTAATAAATTAAAACAAAACGAGAACAGTAATTTCACTGGTCATTTATAGTTTTTTGTGTTTTGTTTTCTTAAAAACCCTTACCTGGACCTCAATTACAATTCATTGTATCATGTTAAATTTGAAAAAAAGTTTCTGACATGATTGTACTCATCATAAGTGAAGAAATTTTTTTTATTTATTTGATAGATAAATATTTACACTAAACTATGCACTGCTTATACTTGTAATGGGTGACCCCTTTCATGGCCCCACAATTTTGTTAGTAGGGACTCTCATGGTTGTCTCCTTGGGGTTTTCTGAAGTGCATCACTCAAATGATATGAAGAATAAAAAAAGTTTCATCATTATGTTATTTGAACTGTACATAATAGATTAAATGTTACTGATACAATTTCTGAATTCTATGTAATCAGTACAGCAAATTAGATATTCAATATTTTTTCATAAGTTTCCCCTTGTTTTGGCCTCTTTTGATCATACTTGGTTTTGCAATTTATTTAAATGAAAAGACACCACATCTAGCCACACAAAATTACCAATTCAAAATGCTTTAAAAATGTGAAAAAAATAAAAATAAAAACTGTACTGGTTGTTAGTGGTCTTTTACTATTTGTTGACCATAAAATCCCTTTATGGGGCCTCAATAAGGATTATAATTATCATGTTAAATATTCAAAAACATCAACTGACATATTTGTTCTCATCTTGAGCAAAAGAAATTTAATACATTTAGTTGATATATAAATTAAGGATTTTTACACAGTACTATGCAATAATATCAATTGTTACGGGTAACCCCCTTTAGGGCCCCATATTTTTGTTCACAGGGCCTCTCATGGTTGTCTCCTGGCTTTTTTCTGAAGTTCACACCTTAAAGTTGATTTCCTGAAAGTTTGGTGCTTTTATCACAATTTGCACAATTCGACCATATTTTGTCCCTTACACACCTGAGTATATTCATTTGTTTGTAACTACATGTAGATACAGTACAACCTCTCTTGAGCAACACCTACTTGGAGGGACTCAAGTGTGTTGCTGTAAAGAGGTTGTTGCTCTGGGAAGGTTAAATTTAATTAAAATTAACCCAAAGGGCAAAGGGAAATATCAAAACCTTTTGTTGTGCGGAGGATTTGCTCTGTAGAGGGCCACTCTGTGGAGGTTATACTGTACTAGTGTATATGTTACTTGAAATAAATTATCTGTTCTGTTCAGTCAATTATTAGCCTGCTTGAATGAGTTATGTCCTGAGAGCTTCAGCTCAATGATATTTTTCATTGAGGGAGGGCAGATTATTGCCATTAGAACCTCCTGTACTATGTATTAATGTCTCTAATATACACTTGTTTACTGGCCAAATAAGGTGGACAAAAACCCATTTCATGATACCATGAAATATAGATCTTTAAAATTTTTTAACCTTAATACAAGTTAATAGCTTTAGGCAAGAGCTTGTCTGATGTATTGGTTTATTGGAGGCCTAATTAATGAAAATTTCCAATGGTGCTTGTTTTATTTCTGTTGTATTCTTTTCTAAAGCTTGGTTGAGGTAAATTCCTGGTCCTGCAAATTGTGTCTCTGTTGAATTCTGTATCGAAACAATTATTATTAGATTTCATTATAAAATTGCTTGGTGTTTTACATGTAAGTTGTTACATGTATATGACCAATCTAAAATAGTTTAGTGATGTATTGAAGGAAAGATCACAACTATAAACATTTTATCTAAATGTGTAAATTGTCAAATATTAAATTTTATGTCTCTTAATTCTTTTAAGTTTTCAAATGTAACTATTATTGTTTCAGTTGTGTGCTGTATATCTGTTTGAATATATTGCTCAAGGTTGTGCAGCTAAAGTTCGACCTAAATTGGAATATAATGTTGGATGTCCTGAACTGTATGCTGGCTTATCTTTATGTTATCAGGTAAAGTACTTCAGTTTGGTTTAGGTAGTATATTTACAGGGCTGTAACAATACAGTGGAAACCATATAGCAAAATATTGAAATATTCAAATCGTGTTTTGCAATGCATATTGCCTTAATGTGTAGACTAACAAATGCATTGTCTTAAATGGATCAATTTGTGTAAAATGTTACAAAAATGCATATTTTGAATTAGAATTTTGAAGAGAATTGTTCTCTTATATGATGAAATATTTAAAATATTGAAGCAAAATAAGCTTATTTTCCAACACATTTTAACTTTTATTTAAATATTTTAATTTTAAACAATAAGTGTGGTACATAATTACAAAAACCAGTTCAGAGAAAAACAAACCAGTTATTATTCTTAGTAATTGTCTCATAATCTTGGATCAGGTGAACTGTCTTGGGAATTAAAGTTTTGCCTTTTATTATCTCACTCTTTCTTTCATAGGTATGATATTTTGGACCCTTTAAAGGTGATGTTTCGACACCTTTAGGGAAATGTCTGGTTACCAGTGGCGTTATGTTACACTGTTCAGAACAAGTCTAACTGTAGCATCATGTTATACTGTTCAGGTCAACAACTTTCATAATCACATAAATAAAAACAAATGTAAAAATAAAGTCGAATCATGAACTGTGAGTTATGTAGGTTCAATAAACTTGAAATACAAAAAAAACTCTATAAAAAAACAATACAAAAAAACACAAAATACACAAACACTATATCATGTGTGATTAATTCTATTTTGTTTTGTGAAATTGTATATATTTATACGATATATTTATTTATATATTTCAACCAACTACTAGGCACATACTTCCATCAGTGTCTGACAACTGCCCTACAAAATTAAGAATCATTGGTAGGAGGTAGAATGGCCGTAGAAATAATTTCATGACCAAGCTCCATGAAAGTATGCTCCGCACAGGAATGGAACCCACAACCCCTCGACCAGTAGTTGTGCATGCTACCAACTGAGCTAGTCGGGCGGCTTGTTAAGATTATGTACCAAATGTACCAAATAATACACCTATGTGAAAGACTTTATGTAATGAAGACAGTGTTTAGAGTATGTACCAAATTTTTTTAAATATATTGTTTGTATAATTCTCAGGCTGGTGTATTTGTATCTAGATCATCAGTACAGTTAGTACAGATACGTAAAGTACATATATTATCTATTATACAATTCTTTAACATGATACTATGGATAGTTGACGTACATGTAAGTGGATTTGTCTATCTTGGTGTTTATTATTGACAATAACAATCTGTCTGTATTTTAATTAAGCCTTATAAAGTTTGTTGTTGTTGGTGTTTTATTGAACAACAACATTCTATTTATTGTATTGGATGAGTTGATATAATGAATTTTGGATAAAATATCACCATGCATGTTTTTATAGTATTTACATGTGTTGTAAACATATCTTGTTTGATACAAAAGGTATATAAACATGTACTGGTACATAATGCTGCGTTGGACTCAATTTGTCCTAATAATGACATGGATTGAGTATTGTTATGTAATGTGGAAGAAAATGTGGAATGCTATGACTAGATAAAGATCTAAATAAAAAATAGCTTGTTGATTGATATTTATTTTGTCAAGTAAGAGATGATTTGGTGTCTAACTATATATGTAGTGTCACTGCATGATTTTGTTACTGAAAAATCTTAACAGAATAATAAGGGACTTTAGTCAGTTATTTCCCCTTGTATACTCTTCAAATATGTAGGTCCAATTATTTGGATTACTCAGATTTTACCCTTACTTTTCAATGTCAATTTGCCAAAATTAATCTTTCATAACTTTTTTGTAAATCATTTTATTTGTTTGAAATTCAAGCAAAGTATTTTTAAGGTAAAGAACTATCTAAATTTCATCACTTCTGTTTATATCTTCATTAACAAGAAAGATATTAGATAAAATATTTTGTTATCCTTACATAGGAATTCAATGATAAAATCTGAAGATTCCAACTGTAAGGACCTACTTACTATTTGGATTGCTTCAGATTTTATCAGGAAAAGATAACTGACTAAAGTCCCTAATTGTTATTTAATTTATTGTACAAATTTGTCATCTCAAATTTTACCAACAACATAACTATTTTGATGTAGTCCAACATTGAGCTATAATATTCTTGTCAATGACACTATGGAAATTTTCCTTACTGTTTTTATGGTTAGGTTTAACACTGAACTAGTATATAAGTATATACTACAGAAGAAAAATTATATTATAATGGCATACTGTACATGTGTCATTGGATGTTAACATTTTATTTTTGTTTAATTTTAGTACAAGTTTTTACCAGTATCAATCCTACCAGCATTAATGATCTTTGTTGGTTTAATGGGTGGAGCTTCATATGTAAATATATTTTATCTCCTCCTACATGATGATAAATACCCAGACAAAGATAGAGAATTATGTATAAATATTGCTGCAGTATTTATAACTATAGGTACGTATACAAGTATTAGCATTTCCAAAAAATTAAAATCGACTTCAGATGTGTTTGATGTTTTCTCCATTGATGTATATATTTTTTGGTTAATATTCATATGGTAACATGGTGGAGGTTATGAATAGAAAATAAATACATGTAGTGCTTTTTGATGAACTTTTAATGAACAAGTCTATATATAATTAATTAGTTATCTTTGTAAATTTTACTTTTTTCTGATAAAAAATAATGACATGAAAATTTTAATGTCCCCTAAAATATTTAGTGGTGTGTAGCCTTCCTAAACTCTGCTGACACCTGCTATTGACTATGCGCCAGCTTGATTTCAGTCAACAACTTGTTCATGGTGGAGACGAGTCTATTCACAAACCCCTTTCTTGACTTTTTTTTACTTAACAGGTGTTTACTTCAAAATGCTGGAATCTTGATAATGGTTTATATCAACGCTCGGGCGGGTTGATAATTATATTTATATCGACATTCAGGCGTGTTGATAATTATATTTATATCGACCCTAAGGTGTGTTGATAATTATATTTATATCGACGCTCAGGCGTGTTGATAATTATATTTATATCAAGGCTCAGGCGTGTTGATAATTATATTTATATCGACGCTAAGGTGTGTTGATAATTATATTTATATCAAGGCTCAGGCGTGTTGATAATAATATTTATATTGACACTAAGGCGTGTTGATAATTATAACACAGATTTTGTATTGGATCACTTGTGCTTTTCTAGTTGATGCTTTATTATGATGTCATAAATCTTTATTTGTTACTGCTCATTATATCTTTCTTCAATGTGACAGGAATCATGTTTTAGTTGAAGCTTCCTCTAGTATTTAATGTACTGTTTCCATACATCTTCTGATAAACTTGATAAACTTTCATTAGCACTGGACATTTGGTCCAGCAAAATGGGTTTTTTCACTGGACCGAATGAAATAATTTTGAGCCAAAAATACTTTTACTAAATTAGTGATATGTTCTTATATGCAGTCCAATATAATAATGATCTAGCATAATATATCTTAAAATTAAATTAACATTATAAGAACAAGTAATGATTTTTTATTAAATAGGAAAAATGATGGCTATAAAAAGCTGGTGGACCGTTGGACCACTAACCTGTAAAATGTCACTGGTCGACGGCAATTTGATGGACTCTATCCACTGGCTTAATTCGAAGACTGCTTCTAGGCCATGCCTTGTCTGTATTAACCTAAATCTTGGAACAAAAATATGTTTGCTATTGAAATGTTATTGTTTTACTTTCAGGAATCATATCTGGTACTGGAATAGAGACATTATTATTTAGTACTTTACTGAAGGATGATTAATTATATTATATAAATATATAAGGGTTTTTAGAAGCTTTGTGATTGATATTATTTGTTACTTCCAGAACATTGATTCTTTTGATAGTCTGTGATATTTAGGTGCTTGAATGGATATTTTTCCTATGGACAGTGCAATACATATATGTGTTTTTATTATTCAGATTTCATGTTTAAAGAATTGAGGTTTTATTGTAGTTATTATATGATTTCCAGTGGAATACCAGGATTTATCGATGAAATAAAAATTGATATTTCGCTGTTTTGAAACAATTGAAATAAATTTGATATTTTTACAGTTTGGATGCACCGTCCGAAGGCATATCTGACATACATGTAAACAATAAATAATGCCAATTTGAAGCATATACTAAACAGAAAACTTGTTAATTTCTGTGTGTTTTGTGAGCTAAGGATTTGATATTTTCACTTGTGGCAATGAAACTTGTAAATATTGCATCCATAGCTAACTCATGAAGTATAATTATCTTCTGCCGAAATAAACAAACATTTTCTATATATTTTTGTAGAAAGTTGTGTCATAGCTTTAAGAAATGATTTAAGATATAAAGATGTTTTGGTTATATAGGTAAATGGTAATTGAAGACATCCTTTTTAGACAATATCATTTTCATTCACCCATTAACAAAATTTGCTTTGCAGACATTTAGCCAGATGGCACTGTTTTTTATTTTAACCTGGAAAAAGGTTCTTTTTCTTTAAAATAAATGCTGAAATTATGAAAATAACAATTAAACTTTCACACTTATGTGTCATATATTTCATAGTGTTTGAACTAAAGACTTTATGAAATTTTGAATCAGAATTCACCAGCGTGTAAAGAAATTATTGAAACAAAATAACATTTATTTAAATACATCTGTAATTGATAGATTTCTATTGCTTTAAACTTGAAAAAAGCCACTTTATAAATACTTTAAAAAATTATTTTTTTTAACCAATTATTTTCATATCTTACACCATTTAAATATAGTTATTGACAGTAAAATTATTCTGAATTATTTATACAACCACTTTTCTTTTATACTTATATGCCCCCAATTAATGACAACACCAGCTTTTGACATGATGGACCATGTCAGTGTAGAGATACCGGAGCTTTGATTTAGTAATGGTACAATAGGTTGGTTTCATTTTTTGTAAATAAATTGTTAAATTCGTAACTGTAGTCCGTTTTTTCTCAACTGTCAAAGTTTGAATAATTTCACGGTGATTGAATACACACTATCTCAATATCACAAGTGTTGGACAAAGAGCACAAAGTCACCGTGAAATTATTCATGTTTTGACAGTTGAGAAAAAACAAACTATACCTAGTTTGAAAGTATGTTGTGTCTGAAAATTAAACTTAATCCTCGCACTTCTACAGAATGACAAGATTTGTTATTATGCTATAAATTAAAGTGATGAACTTGCTGATTAAGTATTATAAACATGTATAAGACATGACTTTTAGTTTACATTTTTAAGTCAACATGAATTCTTTAATTTTTACAGAAAAGCTGAAAAGTTTATGTAGGTTAACCCTAAGTGTGAGAATACCGGTACATGTATTTGAAAATGATACCAAACTGTCTGAAATTATACCTTTAATAACTGGTATATTGTGATATATTGCCCACCTGTATATATTTAATGTGTTATTCAGGTATGTAGAGTTGTCATATTTATTTTAATACAACTGTCCACTAACTTTCTTATCACCCCTGTATGAAGGTAAAATATTGCATGTTGGATTATCCTAGACATTTATACATGACATATTACATGTTCAATATTTATAACACTTACAATTTATTGTGTTTAAATTTTAAGATATATTTTATTGTTTTGTTTTATTTATGTGAATGAGATGATGTATAATACATGTAAATGTTATCATTACTGTGTTTTTGTTTTGTTTAATACATTTCTTATAAATCTCTCAAACATTTAAACTTAAGATATCAGGCTGCCATCTTAAACATGTTGATTTTATTTTTTTTCTGCTTTATTCACTTCACTTAGCAAAAAAACAAAAAACAATTCCATGATAATTTAAACTTGCCACCTCCAACTTATTTGTAATACAATGTTCACATGTAATGATGAATATAAGAGAAAAATATTTACACAAATCATGCAACCCTGTTTCATTACATTATACTTATTCAACAATTTTAAAGACAATCACAGGTCATAGGGAAAGCCAGCACAATTAAGAAGCCAGGAAATAGTTATCATCAGTTATCCCATCATACACTACTCTGCTATGGTTAGTTATGTACCATGGGCCATTTGGTTAAGAAAATCTCGTAATCATGAAAAAATAATGAGGCAGTTTCATTAATTTTGTTCTGCAAGGAAACCACTGCGGAAAACTAGCCAATGAAATTACGCTACCATTTTTGAAAATGAACAAGTGCATTGGTTTCTATTTAAGTAAGAAAACCAGTATGATGCCATTGTTACTTAAAAGTATTTAATTGTAACAAGCGATTTCATTGGAAGAAGATTGGTCTCCCCTGCCTCATGCATATTTATGAAAACGAGACTTTACGAGTCAAATTGCCCATGGTACGTAAGGAGTGTAACGGAAGAAAGTACTGTGGTTGCCAACAATGGGGAATAGTAAGTACAAGTATACACATGATACATGTATAGTGCATTCATATTGACCCCGACCTGACCTTCCACATTTGCATCTAATAATTATCTACACATATCCCGACGAAAGTCAGTACCACGCCTATTCTACACTTTGACAGCGATCGTAAAATTATCGTAGTATGTTTGTGTGTTAAGTTTTAACTCATATTCCTTACGGTCACTGTGTAATCAAGCATTAATACTCCATTCGTATTCAATGTAATGAATATTCTTGCATAAAGGTCAGGTCGGGGTTAATATGTACGCATTATACTAAAATTTAGCTACAAATTTGAAGAATAAATTTGATTTATTGCATTGAACAAATCTTATACATTTATTGTTTTTATGGTAATATTTCCTTATATAACTCATAGTAAAACTTGTGACCCATGGGATGGGGCTAATTTTGACCCCAGGGGCATTATTTGAACTATTTTTGCAGAGGACCATAAGGTGATGCTGCAAGCCAAATATCTCAGAGATGTTTTAAGATTTCCTTATTTAAGTTAGTTGACCTCTAAAGCAGTCAATATTGACCCAAGGGCATAATTTTGAAAAAAGTCTGTTAAGACCCTTTAGGTAATGTCACATTTTGGTAACTATAGGCTTTATGGTTATTGACAAGACGATTTATAAGAAAATGTTGACAGACTCACACACTAACACATCAACACTGTATTGAACCTCTACAATAGCTCACCTTGAGCACTCAGTGCTAAAAAGAACATGACATACAAAGATACAAGAAATAATTGATAATTTAATGAATGTCAAGATAAAATTTCATTATGTTGACTTATGTTTAAAAACGTTTTATGTACTAGTTACAGTTTGTTTACACTAACTAAACAAGAAATACAATTTTAATATTCCTAAAAATCAGCATTCATTAAATCAGAGTGAGACATGTACATAAATCTGTCTCTGGACAATATGAACATAGAACAAGCTATTATAAACAAACATAATAATTTACTAATAGGGCAACTAGTGATCCGAACCAAACTAGGATTCATGTGTAACGATTCACAAATCGAACCACAAATCACTAGTTTAATGGAAAGCATACAGGAATTCATATACATAACTCATATAAATATATTGTAAATATAACAAAATAGGTGAAAGTCATGTAAGAGATTCAGAAGACGATTTTCTTGTGTGCCAAAATGTGGGGGATTTTAGAAATAATAGTGGCATGCTAAGTATGAAAACATATGTTTTCATTTGTAGTGCAGCTCATTGTCAGTAGTAATTTTGCTCAAAAGTTTCTTCCATTTAAAAAAAAAATAGATCGATGATTTGGGAAGTGCCGAATATTCGTACTTGATTTTCTGGTCGGGATCGCGAATATCTGAGTACTCAGATACTTGCAACAACCCTATTTAATAACAACCATAAACATATCACTGATAATATTCATAACTGATTTTATGATGCCATCACTTATCGTTTATAGGTTTAATGTTTGTTTTCTTTAACTAGTGATACTTGATGTCAGTATGGATCACTATGATAAATATTCATCCTGATATATGACCAATGTTCTATTGTTTATAAACTAAACATTCTATGATTCATGTTTCTGTGAAGATTCGTCATCATCAACTACACCATCATCATCAGCCATTTTATTTAAACTAGAATAATAGATAGGATTAGATCTAGCACAATGTAAAAAGTTTCTAAATATTTGTAGATCTTCATCAGTAAATGGTAGATCATCATAATGTCTTCTTTTATCAACCATTAATCTAAACTCTCTAAATTTTAGATTACATGGACCTATAACATCTTTTTCTATACATCCACATGCCCAGTTTATACTTCCGTCATCAAAATAGGGAGCTGAAAAATAATTAAATGGCAAGTCAGCTAATGTACATTGGTAATCATATATATATCAACACTATATCAATCATAGAAGTGTTCTGTTATGAATATACATGTAATGGATGTATACCATTTATATTTACCTGCCTTTTTATAAAAATATTTAAACTAGTATTAACATCATTATTCATTCCTAAATAGTCAGTTAATTGGTAGACTTACACTAGACACTGCTACACATCAAATATATAAGCTCTGAGCCATGTGATTTCAAACAAGAACATTTTAAATGTTTCCTTAAGAAGTCTACCTAAAATTCAGTGACCCTTGGGGCAGGACCAATTTTAACTATAGCAGAATAATATGAACAATTTTTGTAGAGGAAAACATATGTGAAGCTAATCTAAATAACTATGGCACTTAAGCTTCAATCAGACTTTGATTTAACTGATTGACAAAACATAAGCATATATAAGATGGTTATCTTA
This sequence comes from Mactra quadrangularis, assembly GCA_025267735.1. Taxonomy (NCBI): domain Eukaryota; kingdom Metazoa; phylum Mollusca; class Bivalvia; order Venerida; family Mactridae; genus Mactra; species Mactra quadrangularis. The sequence continues at coordinate 10,211,991 of CM046304.1, forward strand.
TGGATATCTTAACATGTACAGTACCCACCAACAGTTTGGAGACATTTTCACTTTGTAGGGCTAATGAATAGCTTTTATCTAAAATTTGATAACTGTTTATTTTGTAATACCTTTTAGTTTTGCTTTATTTTTTGGTTATCATTATAATTATAACTGAAACTACAAAAATAGCATAGAAGCTATTTTATGGAAAATTATTACAGTAAAGATGGTTTTGGAAGCTTTAGGGTGTCAGTTTTGAATCTTATAAAAAGTGTTGCATTTACAAAATTTGTTTTCATTTTATCACAAACCATAATTTAATGTATTAAAAATAATGATTCTACAATAATAATCGCCTAAATTCAAGAATTGTAGTAAGTTTCTGTTGTCTCCAAACTTTTGGTGGGTATTGTATAGTATAACCTATATGTGTAAAATGTTACCTCTATCTTCTATCACTTGTACTTTAGGTACAAGAACACTACAATCACCACTGGCTTCCTCTTTAGTCAGAAATACTACTGTATCTTTACCTGAAATCATTCAAACAATGTATTTTACTTCAAATTTGGTGAACAAATTTAATGATAATAAAATGAATTTCTAGTCCTATCATTACATCATTTTTACATGTAAACTAAAACACCTAACCAGCCACTCTTTACTAGATAGTCTCTTAGAAAGAAACTTGGCTCACACTGGTTCTTCTAATTTGGTCTAGTCAATTATGTTCTAACCATACTTTAGTTATTTTAACCTGCCTTTTGTTTTCATGGTCTAAACCTCTTAGACTAACATATAAACATCCCAGGACTAATATGGTAGCTGCAAGACATACATATAAAATCTCAAAACCACTGACAAAGCAGTCTGGGTTTTTTAACATAAATTTGTAATGTAGCTTGAAAGATGGCACAGCTGCAGCAGTTTTATACATAAGTTGATATAAAGTAACACAGACTTCAAATGTTGATCTATATACTAGATATAGTTAAGTATATTTATGAGTGGTATCACTTTGTGCTAACTGAATACAACAGGTAAAAAAATGTCATCAAATCTATTTTATCAAACATTTAGTGGAGTAAGCTGATTTTAATGAAGTATAAAACAACCTACCAAAGTTTCTAGTATTTGCTTCTCTTGCCAACTGTTTTTCAATTTCACGCTCTAATTTCTGTTCCATTTCTGTAGTGTCCATTTTTTCTTTAAGTGAACTTTCTATAATAAAGGATATATTAAAACAGATTGACTTAAAAGATAAAAATAACATCTTGGTCCATAGTTTATAGGTATATGACTGTTTTAAATAGTAAGATGAATTAGTAAGCATTTCTATTTCACATGATTTGTCAGCCGCATTTGTTTTACACCTATATCAGAACATAAATATTAAAGTAAAAAATGTATTAATTGTTATTATTTATTGATAATTTTATACTATTAATAGCTTTTTTTTTACAATCACAAATCTCTCTCTTTTGTGAACTCCTGTTTCATTCCCCACCCTGGGCCCCATAAATGATCATATAACGATGATTAGATATATATTGTATACAATTTCTGCAGTCTGACTGTGAAAGCCTGCTTTTAAAGTCAGAACATAAAACATTGGATACTTTTCATAGTTAAGCAGCAGACTGCAAGACTAGAGGGATGGGTGAAAATTGCTATACATTGAACCAAATATTGTTCAGTGATATCATTGAACAGTGTTATTTCAAATTTAAGGACTAATAGTGAAACATCACTCATTGCCTAAACGATCTTGTATTTGTTTACTTCAACACTGGCAATTTCAAAATGGCGTCTAAATATGTCCCAGTTATTCATAGTATTTCGTATCGATGGCTGTGGAGTTCCGAATGGTAGCAATTCTACACTGCTCCTGGTTAAATCCCATATACATGACTCAAGTCTTGACACAATATTTTGAGCAATAACAGAAAATTCTATAATTTGGTAATGATCTTATTGAATTTAAACTTATAGAAGATACTGATTATCAATACAGAGAACATTAGATTGTTGATAGACAACAAAATTATGCAATAATCTGACCTTTTTCAGTGTCATCGTTTTTATTCTTCACTTTACTCACGCCGGCTTTAGCAGATAATACAGTGGCTGCCGCCGCTGAGAGAAGCGCTCGTCTTTTAGAGATGTTCCTCAGATGATTTAAAAATTTAAAACCTGTTGCCATCGTACATCAAGATTTAATTTGTTAGATATTTAGATATTTCACACGAGTTTTTGTGATTAAAGGGAAGTAACTGTTTCATAAGTAAGTTTAGCTAAAGTCCGTCACGACCGTTCTGTTAAATTAAAATCAAAGCGCCGAAAGCATTTAAAGACTTTCGTACGCATTGAAATATTATATAACAGATTCAAGGAGGCAAACAAATAATTTGACAAAACGTTTATGAACAATGGACATACTAGTTTATCACGTTAAAATAGCTACCGAAATTGGTCTACAACGTGAAGCTTAAAAGCACTTGGCGGTTTAACATTTAGGCCTACTGGTTGGGACATGTGTGAAAGAATTAGGCCATTTTTTCACCTTAATGAGCTAGAGCTAATTCAAGATGCTGTTATTTCACTACTAGAAAACTGACCGATATGCAACTTGGCCTAGTTATTCTCTTGGTAACTGTCTTTTAGAAAGAAAATGTTGAGCTTCGATCCCAGTTAACATGGCAACGCTCGGGCAGAGCAAAAGGTCCAAAAAATGCAATTTTCGCTCTTTTTCAACACATTTGCATTTCATTCTTTAATAGTATTCAAAATTGATATCTAAAGTGCCAGTTCTTTATAAAGACTGAAGACATGCTTCATTCTCAGCATTTTGCGCGATTTTTCTCAACTCAATGACCCCGATTTTTTTCTTGCGATGAGGGGCGCTGCGCCCCTTCAAACCCCAGCAACAAATAGAACACACACGTACCCCTCTTGTTAAAACAAACTGTTCAGTACATCCATTGCATATTGAATATTTTTGTATCTTTGATGTATTTTCTAGTTTCTAGAAATTATGTATTATTTTGTTTATCTGTTATAGATTGTCACTGACGTGTTATAATTACTAAGACTAGAATAAATTGTCTAATGTCTTAAGAATGAAGCCCATTTTACAATACTTGTACACTACATACATGTTTACAACGTAAGTGTTTTACTTGTGACTAAAAGTGAAACTATCATATGTAATTATGTAATAACTAAGATGAGACATATAACTGGGAATAATTACAAAAATTAACCCTCATGAATCGTGACTATTATTTATGAATTGCTATCAAAACCCTACAATGGTAACCATATCTGGTTCAACCACTTTAAGACATTTAATTTCCATGTATACATGCAGGATTTGTTTATTTCCTTATTATCCTTAATTCTTCCTTATTAAACTACATACATTGTATAGGCCTACTTTTCATTTGTATGATCTTTCCTATCTTGCCCATTGTTCATCTTCATCGGAATTTCGGTCCGGAAAAAAACGTTGTACGTGGTATGTATGTGAAGACAGCAGTAACAGCAGTACAGCAGTACAGCCCTACTGCCAGAATTTTCGGCAGTACAGCAGTACAGTCCTACTGCCAGCAGTACAGCCCTACTGCCAGAATTTTCGGCAGTACAGCAGTACAGCCCTACTGCCAGAATTTTCGGCAGTACAGCAGTACAGTCCTACCGCCAGAATTTTCGGCAGTACAGCAGTACAGCCCTACTGCCAGAATTTTTGGCAGTACAGCAGTACAGCCTTACTGCTAGAATTTTAGGCAGTACAGCAGTACAACCTTACTGCCAGAATTTTCGGCAGTACAGCCCTACTGCTAGAATTTTTCGACAGTACAGCAGTAAAGCCTTACTGCTTGAGTTTTCGACAGTACAGCAGTAAAGCCTTACTGTTAGAATTTTCGGCAGTACAGCATTACTGTTAGAATTTTCGGCAGTAAAACTTTACTGTTAGAATTTTCGGCAGTAGGGCAGTACTGTTGCAGACTGCTGTATCATTCTAGCAAATCATTCTTTATTTTGCCTCTCAGAATTCTCAGATCATAAAAGTTATATGTTTGAATTCTCTATAAGGTCCAAAATTAAAAAAAAGAACATATAGAGCCAATCTAGGATGTGGGATATGTTAAAATCAATACTATGAAATATGAAAATAAAAAAAGTTTGTTTGTTTTAATTGGGTTTAACGTCACATTCAACACGCATTTAGGTTATACAATGTATATACGACATCCAGCTCTTTCTACTATAATACCCTACCACGAGACTGACAACTCATGTATAGGGTATGACATCGTACCGCGACCGGACTCGAACCCGTGATCTCCGGATTCGAAGTCAGACCAATACGCCACTGCTGCAGCTAAATAAAGAAGTAGAATGAAGGAACACATTTAGTGATCCGAGGACTTGGATAATTATATACATGTTTTTCTTGTTAGGTTTATATCCATGTTTTATTTACAAAAAAAATGTTCTACACGATCACAAGTTACTGCTGGTTCTTGTGACACTATGACCATGAAATATTCCATTTACTTCCCATTTTCGGAAAGCTGAATGAACAAGCTTTCTTTTGGTATATAATACTGCTACAAGTTCGAGTAAGTATTTAACTCTGGATGAGTTATATAACGAACAGTTTTTCAATTTTTTTAATTCTCTACACAGAGAACTGATTCAAACGTACAGAAGGACCTATCTCTGATGGCAATATTTGCAACGTAGCTGTAACAATATCAACGGCAAAAGCATGTTTATGCAATGTTTACAAATAACCATAAAGAATAAAAAATACGGCTTTATTAAGTGATTGAAGTGCTTCAAGAAATATACTAAATATTTTTTGTTTGGTAGGTACCATTTTTACAAAAAAAATGTCCTGCACTACCGCAAGTTACTGCTGGTTCTTGCGACATTATGACCAAAACATATGCCATAAAATACACGTTTTCTGAAAGCTGAATGAACAAGCTTTCATTTTGGTATATAATACTGCTACAAGTTCGTGTAAGTATTTAACTCTGGACGAGTTATATAACGAACAATTTTCAATTTTTATTTCATTTCTTTACACAGAGAACTGATTTAAACGTACAGGAGGACCTATCTCTGATGGCAATATTTGTAACGTATTTGTAACAATATCAACGGCATTACATGCATATGCAGTGTATAAAATAACCATGAATAATGAAAAATACGGCTACATTGAGCGATCGAAGTGCTTCAAGAAATATATTCAATATTCTAGTTTGGTAGGTACTTTTTTACAAAAAAAATGTCCTGCGCTACCGCAAGTTACTGCTGGTTCTTGCGACATTATGACCAAAACATTTGTCATAAAATTCACATTTTCTGAAAGCTGAATGAACGAGCTTTCATTTGGTATATAATACTGCTACAAGCTCGTGTAAGTATTTAACCCTGGATGAGTTATATAACGAACAGTTTTTTAATTTCTATTTGAATTCTCTACACAGAAAACTTATTCAAACGTACAGAAGGACCTATCTCTGATGGCAATATTTGCAACGTAGATGTAACAATATCAACGGCAATAACATGTTTATGCAATGTTTAAAACTTACCATAAAGAATAAAAAATACGGCTTTATTAAGTGATCGAAGTGCTTCAAGAAATGTACTAAATATTTTTGTTTGGTTGGTACCTTTTTTTTAAAAACAAAATGTCTTGCACTACCGCAAGTTACTGCTGGTTCTTGCGACATTATGACCACAACATATGCCATAAAATACACATTTTCTGAAAACTGAATGAACAAGCTTTCATTTGGTATATAATACTGCTACAAAGTTCGTGTAAGTATTTAACTCTGGATGAGTTATATAACGAACAATTTTCAATTTTTATTTGAATTCTCTACACAGAGAACTGATTCAAACGTACAGAAGGACCTATCTCTGATGGCAATACTTGTCACGTATTTGTAACAATATCAACGGCATTACATGCATATGCAGTGTATAAAATAACCATAAAGAATGAAAATGTTCTTCAAGAAATATACTAAATATTTTTGTTTGGTAGGTACCTTTTTTACAAAAAAATGTCCTGCGTTACCGCAAGTTACTGCTAGTTCTTGCGACATTATGACCAAAACATATGTCATAAAATACACACTTTCTGAAAGCTGAATAAACGAGCTTTCATTTGGTATATAATACTGCTACAAGTTCGTGTAAGTATTTAACTCTGGGTGAGTTACATAACGAACAGTTTTCATTTTTTTTAATTGTCTACACAGAGAACTGTTTCAAACGTACAGAAGGACCTATCTCTGATGGCAATATTTGCAACGTAGTTGTAACAATATCAACAGCAATAATATGTTTATGCAGTGTTTAAAAATAACCATAAAAAATGAAAAATACGGCTTCATTAAGTGATTGAAGTGCTTCAAGAAATATACTAAATATTCTTGTTTGGTAGGTACTTTTAAAAAAAAAAATGTCCTGCACTTCCGCAAGTTACTGCTGGTTCTTGCGACATTATGACCAAAACATATGCCATAAATTACACATTTTCTGAAAGCTGAATGAACAAGCTTTCATTTGGTATATAATACTGCTACAAGTTCGCGTAAGTATTTAACTCTGGACGAGTTATATAACGAACAATTTTCAAATTTTTATTTGAATTCTCTACACTGAGAACTGATTCAAACGTACAGAAGGACCTATCTCTGATGGCAATATTTGTAACGTATTTGTAACAATATCAACGGCATAACATGCATATGCAATTTATGAAAATGACCATAAAGAATGAAAAATACGGCTACATTTATTGATCGAAGTGCTTCAAGAAATATATTCAATATTCTTGTTTGGTATGTACTTTTTACCAAAACAATGTCCTACGATACCGCATGTTACTGCTGGCTCTTTCGACAATATGACCAATACATATGCCATAAAATTCCCCCTATTTTAAAAGCTAAATGAACAAGATTTCATTTGGTATAAAACACTACTACTACTTCTCGTTTGTTTTTTTACACCATATTAGTTTTATAAACAACATTTTTGTTCATTCGAATTTCTACGCGAATGTCCATATAGAACATACATAATAGGGTCTATCTTTAATGCCAATGTTTTCCAACAGTAATTACACAAATCAATGACATAACATTTATAAAAAATATAGATAAAAAATGAAAAAGCGCAGCAACAGATAACATTGTAAGTGCTTATATGTTTATATACAAAGTTATTTTTGGGTTAGTTAAGTAAACATAATTTTACAAAAAAAAATGTCCCTTGCAATCAGAATTTACTGCTGGTTCTTGAGACGCTATGAACGTAAACTATACAATTTACTACCCATTTTCGTATAGCTGAATGATCAAGCTTTCATTTGATATATAATATTGCTACAAGTTCATGTGAGTATTTTACACTGGACGAATTTTATTGCAAACCTTTTTCATTTTGCATTCGAATTCTCTATACAGGGGACTTGATCTAACATACAGATAATGACTATCTATGATGTAGTAATTTGCATCAAGTATGAAAAAACTCAATGACATTACATGTATATATTAAAATAAGGATAAAGAGTGAAAGGACACAGCTACAGGTAATAACATGTAATAAAACTTTAGAAAATTAAAACTTTGTTTGTTTGGCATCCAAGGTTTTTTTTTCAGAAAATTATTCAACGTGATTACAAGTTACTGCTGGTTCTTGTGACGCTAAAAACGAAAATTATGCCATTTAATACCTATTGTCGTAAAGCTGAATGAACAAGCTTTCAATTGGTATATAATACTACAACCAGTTCGAGTGAGTATTGCACACTGAACATTTGTTCAATTTTCATTAGAATTCTCTACTTTGGTTTGGATTAATGTGTAGGTAGGACTTTTTTTCTATGTCAATATTTGTTGCAAATATGGATATAAACCAATGAAAATTTATATCAAAATAACGGGAAAAAAATACGATTTCATAATCATAAGAAAGTTTTTTTTTCTATAATGGTTGAAATAAGTGCTCTAATGGGTTGGTTATGTTCAGATACTTCGCTAAAAATTTCACTTCGCTCAAAATTTTACGTTGCTATAGTAAGTTACTGCTGTTATTTTTTATCCGAAGACCGGGTCTGTGTTCCATTTAATATACATATTCACAAAGCAAAATGAACAAGCTTTCATTTGGTATATAATACTGCTTTATGTTCAAGATAGTTTTCCACTTCGGATATGTTTTATTAATGACATTTTTCGATTTCCATTCGAATTATTCATCTGGAGTTGGAAATAAATGTGCGTATACAAGGCCCATCTTCAATGTCAACATTTGTTACAGATCTGCATCAAAAGACAAGAATTATTTATATCGAACTAAAGATAAAACATGCACGATTATATCAACATGAATTACATAATACTGGTAGAAGTAAGAGCTTAAGCGTTGATTATGTTCACGTATTTCGTACAAAATTTAACATCGCTTTATACATGTATTGCGAGTTACTGCTGTTTTAGTGTTATTATGGTCAATAAATATACTATTTAACATACATTTTCAAAAAGCCGAATAACCAAGCTTTAGTATGGTATATTATTCATCTCAACTGTCATGTTAGATTTTATACACTGAATAAGTTTTTCTTATGACAAATTTTTCAATAATTTCATCGTGGTTATCATTCTTGATATTTTCTCCGCCGAATGAAATATTTAGCCGCAGATTAAACTTGCGTACCGAATATCTGTTAGATGTTAAACGTTTGATTTTGAACAAAATCATTCCCTTTCGTAAATCTTATCTTGCACGTATGATAAGTCATGTTATATTTGATAAGTAAAGTGTAAGAAAATAATGCAAATAAAAACAGAATAATCATGGTTCATGTTATAAAATTAACTTGTATTTTAGATCAACTTCCGGGTATAGAAAGACAGCGGAACCAAATTGTTTTCGCGAAAACATTTTTTTTACGCAAACAACAAATTATCATGTGAAGGACTTTTGTAACAAAACTAGCTCATTTAACGTGTTTTATAATATGCTTTCATAAATATCAAGTTTGTTTGAATAAAAACCATATAGTATTTATGTAACAGGTGGTAACGAATATGTAAAAATGAAAAATCAAGTTGTTTCCGCTATCTATCTTTACCCGGAAGTTGGTCTTAAATGCGGAGAAAATATCAAGATTAATTACCATGCTGACAGAAATGTCATAAGATAAACTTATACAGTTTATAAAAACCAACATAACAATGTATCATGTATAAAATTAAAGCTTGTCCATTCGACTTTTTGAAAATGTATATTAAATGGTATATTTACCAGTCACAACAACACCAAAAGCAGCAGTAACTTACAATATGCATGTAAAATGGTATTAAAATTTGCACGAAGTACGTAAACTTTACCAACGCTTACGCTCTTTTTTTCAACCACTATTAAAACAATTCGTGCTGATGTAATCGTCCATGTTTTCTCTTTATTTTGATATAAATTATTATTGATTTTTATGCAGATCTGTAACAAATATTGAGAGAAGTCTTTAAATCTGCACATTTAATTTGAATCCCGAGTAAACATTCGAAACTTGAAAGATATGTATTAATTAAATATATCCGATGTTGAAAACTATCGACAACATAAAGCAGTACTATATACCAAATTAAAGCTTGATCCTTTAGCTTTGTGAATATGTGTATTGAATAGTATGTTTACCCAGTCATTGGATCACAAAAAAACAGCAGTAACTTACAATAGCGAAGTTAAAGTTTGAACGAAGTACGTGAACATAACCAACCCTCAGAGCTCTTATTTCTGCCAGTATTAAAGCAATGAATGTTAATGTAATTGTCAATTTAATATGAATTACCATTGTTCTATATCCATATTTGCAGCAAATTTGAAATTTAAGATAAGTCCTATCTGTACATTTAATCCAACGCCAAGTAGGGTTCGGATAAAAATTGAAGAGCATATTACTAATAAAACTCGTTCAGTGTGAAATTTTGCCACGATCTGGTAGAAGTATTATATACCAAATGAAAACTTGCTCATTCAGCTTCACGAAAACGGGTGATAAAAAGCATAGTTTTAGCGTCACAAGAACTAGCAGTAACTTGTAAAACTTTTTGGAAAAACACAGGGATACTAAATCTACAAGATTTTTTTTAAGTTTTATTATAGATTATTATCTTTAGCCGTAGTCTTTTACGCCTATTTAATACATACATGTAAAACCCTAGATTTTTTTAAACATATTCGATGCAAATATTGACATCATAAACAGGCGCTATCTATACGTTTAACTAAGTACTCTGTGTTGAGAGTTCAAACGAAAATTGAAAAACTGTTCGTAATAAAACTCATCCAGCGTAAAATACTTAAATGAGCCTGTAGCTGAATTATATACCTAATGAAAGCTTGTTTATTCATCTTTACAAAAATGGGCACTACAAAGCATACTTTTCATTCATAACGTCACAAGTATCAGCAGTAACCTCTGATTGCAAGGGACGTTTTTTAAAAAATCACTTAAATTTTAGCATCCCAAAACGAATGTATAATATGTATATATATTTTTAAACAGTCAAGTACTTACAATGTTGTTTGTAGCCGAGTTCTTTCATTCTTCATTCTTATTTAGATAAATGTTACGTCATTGCTTTTTTAAACACTGTTGGAAAACATTGGCATCAAAAATAGGCCCTATATGTATGTACAATATGGACCTTCGCGTAGAAATTCAAATGAAAAAAAATGTTGTTTATAAAACTAATATAGTGTCAGAAAAAACAAGAAGAACTAGTAGCAGTATTATATACCAGATGAAAGCTTGTTCATTCAGCTTTCAGAAAATGGGTATTTTATGGCGTATGTTTTGATCATATTGTCGCAAGAATCAGCAGTAACTTGCGGTAGCGTAGGGCATTTTTTGTAAAAAAGTACATACCAAACAAGAATATTGAATATATTTCTTAAAGCACTTCGATCACTCAATGTAGCCGCATTTTTCATTCTTTATGGTTATTGTTATACATTGCATATACATGTAATACCGTTGATATCATTACAAATACGTTGCAAATATTGTCATCAAAAGTAGGTCCTTCTGTACGTTTGTATCAGTTCCCTGTGCAGAGAATTCAAATAAAAATTGAAAAACTACTTGTAATATAACTCATCCAGTGTAATCTACTTACACAAACTTGTAGCAGTATTATATACCAAATGAAAGCTTGTTCACTTAGCTTTACGAAAATGAGTAGCAAATGACACAGTTTTCGATCATAGCGACACAAGAACCAGCAGTAACTTCTGATTACGAGGGTTATTTTTTTGTAAAAATATGTTTATTTTACTAACCCAATAGAACTCATCCAGTGTAAATAACTTACACGAACTTGTAGCAGTATTATATACCAAATGAAAGCTTGTTAATGCAGCTTTCAGAAAGTATGTAATTTATGGCCAATGTTTTGGTCATATTGTCGCAAGAACCAGCAGTAACAAGAGGTAGCGTAGGACATTTTTTTGTTAAAAAGGTATCTACCAAACAAGAATATTGAATATATTTCTTGAAGCTCTTCGATCACTTAATGAAGCCGTATTTTTCATACTTCATGATAATTTTTATACATTGCATAAACATGTTATTGCCGTTGATATTGTTACAACTACGTTGCAAATATTGCCATCAGAGATAGGTCCTTCTGAACGTACAAATCAGTTCTCTGAGTAGAGAATTCAAATAAAAATTGAAAAACTGTTCGTTATATAACTCATCCATAGTTAAATACTAACACGAACTTGTAGCAGTATTATATACCAAATGAAAGCATGTTAATTTTGCTTTACGAATATGTGTAATTTATGGCCTATATTTCGGTCATATTGTCGCAAGAACCAGCAGTAACTTGCGGTAGCGTAGGACATTTTTTTGTAAAAAAGTACCTACCAAACAAGAATATTGAATATATTTCTTGAAGCACTTCGAAAACTTAATGTAGCCGTATTTTTCATCTTTTTTTTTTGTTATTTTCATACACTGCATATACTCTTTATGCCGTTGATATTGTTACAAATACTTTGCAAATATTACCATCAGAGATAGGTCCTTTTGTACATTTGAAACAGTTCTCTGTGTAGAGAAATCAAATAAAGATTGATAAACTGTTCGTTATATAACTCATCCAGAGAAAATTACTAACACGAACTTGTAGCAGTATTTTATACCAAATGAAAGCTTGTTCATTAAGCTTTCAGAAAATGGGTATTTTATGGCATATGTTTTGGTCATATTGTCGCAAGAACCATCAGTAACTTGCGGTAGCGTAAAACATTTTTTTGTCAAAAAAGTACATACCAAACAAGAATATTGAATATATTTCTTGAAGCACTTCGATCACTCAATGTAGCCGTATGTTTTCATTCTTCATGTTTTTTTATGCATTGCATATCCATGTTATGCCGTTGATATTATTACAAATACGTTGCAAATATTGACATCAGAGATAGGTCGTTCAGTACGTTTGAATCAGTTCTTTGTGTAGAGAATTAAAAAAATGAAAAACTGTTCGTTATATAACTCATCCAGAGTTAAATACTTACACAAAAGTGTAGCAGTATTATATACCAAAAGAAAGCTTGTTCATTCAGCTTTCCGAAAATGGGAAGTAAATGGCATATTTCATGGTCATAGTGTCACAAGAACCAGCAGTAACTTGTGATCGTGTAGAACATTTTTTTTTTTGTAAATAAAACATGGATATAAACCTAACAAGAAAAAACATGTATATAATTATCCAAGTCTTCGGATCAATAAATGTGTTCATTCCTTCTACTTCTTTATTTAGCTGCAGCAGTGGCGTATTGGTTAGCATGTCTGACTTCGAATCCGGAAATCACGGGTTCGAGTCCGGTCGCGGTACGATGTCATACCCTACACATGAGTTGTCAGTCTCGTGGTAGGGTATTATAGTAGGAAGAGCTGGATTTCGTATATACATTGTATAACCTAAATGTGTGTTGAATGCGACGTTAAACCCAATTAAAACAAACAAACTTTTTTTATTTTCATATTTCATAGTATTGATTTTAACATATCCCACATCCTAGATTGGCTCTATATGTTCTTTTTTTAATTTTGGACCTTATAGAGAATTCAAACATATAACTTTTATGATCTGAGAATTTTGAGAGGCAAAATAAAGAATAATTTGCTAGAATGATACAGCAGTCTGCAACAGTACTGCCCTACTGCCGAAAATTCTAACAGTAAGGTTTTACTGCCGAAAATTCTAACAGCAATGCTGTACTGCCGAAAATTCTAACAGTAAGGCTTTACTGCTGTACTGTCGAAAACTCAAGCAGTAAGGCTTTACTGCTGTACTGCCGAAAAATTCTAGCAGTAAGGCTGTACTGCTGTACGGCCGAAAAGTCTGGCAGTAGGGCTGTACTGCAGGCAGTAGGGCTGTACTGCTGTACTGCCGAAAAGTCTGGCAGTAGGGCTGTACTGCTGGCAGTAGGGCTGTACTGCCGAAAATTCTGGCAGTAGGGCTGTACTGCTGGCAGTAGGGCTGTACTGCTGGCAGTAGGGCTGTACTGCTGTACTGCTCTACTGCTGTTACTGCTGTCTTCACATACATGTACGTGGTATGGTCAGCCAGGGTTTGAGTTTAACTAAAAATTGGACGTGTAAATTTTTGCCAATTTATTTTAATTCAACTTGCAAAATGAAAAAAATCACTCGGATTTTTATTAGAAAATTTATAGCATAAGGCCACAACAAATTGATCTTTTGTTCGTCGGATTTCCCGCACCTAAAAATCCGAAAATGGAAAAAAAATATTTTTATTTTTTTTTTGCTCCCGCACTTCAAATTTTTACCGCATCAAGATTTTTTTGAAGTCAATTTTTTTTGGCACTCAACCAAGAAGTTTTACGGAGAAAATCAATAATTTTTGGTCTAAATATCAAAGCTTATCACCATGACATTGCTAGATTTGTAACAAAACAGTAAAGTATCCACGTTTACATACGTCACTATGATGATCGTGTCGATCCTTTGTTCCTTTGTTTGTTTTAATCCTAAATTATATTTAGTACACGTTTTAACACATGTATACTAAATTTATACGTAATAAATGCAATGCTTAACTTCCATAAACTTTAACTCTTGATACACACAGAAGTTGAACAGTGACGTAGACAGAGCGGCTCCATCAACCCTACAAATATGCTGGATGTGTGACGTCATATGTTCACCTTCTGTGTAAAAATAATTTACAATAGAGGTCGACTCATGTCTTATGAATTGAGGTAGGACAGGATAGAAAAAAAGCTTTTCTAATTATGTTCATGCTGGGGAGATATTCGAACAGACTGATTTAAAATGAAGTTGTATTTTGTATTATTTACCAAAAGGCTATACGTTCGACACCAAAACGTATAGTCCATTTAATTTTATAGGGGTGCTGATTCTATTTTTCCTTCAGGATTACTTAGGTATACTTAGCAGTTGTATGTTGTTTAGTCTGTAGCATAATTTGGTTAATTAATAATCTTCTTATTCTTCCTAATTAATAAGACTGTATTTATGCACTTAAAAGTTAACAGGTTTTGTTCATTATCATTTTATAGGGGTGCTGATTCTAAAATTCTCATTCAGGAATATATGAATATAATTATATATTTTTTTATGTTTTTGAGCCCATCCTTTATTTACTGGAATAATATTAAGACTTTATTTATACACCAAAAGTCAACAGGTTTGGTCCATCATTTTATAGGGGTGCAGGGCCTAAAATTTTCATTCAGGAGGATTTAAATTTGCTGAGTAGCTGTTTGTTGTTGATTCCATCTCTTATTTATTTGGTTAATAAAGGGATTTATTTTACATAAAAAGTCACCAGGTTTGGTCCTTTATAATTTTAGCAGTGCTGGTTCTAAATTTTTACAATGATCTAGGAAGTTTTGAAGTTCAATATTGAATGAAATCAGTATATTTTACTGTATGATAATATTGTACAGTTCACCTAAATGCAAATGGAACAAAATACAGGCATTTATTTTGTTTGTATCATATTAAAAGCATTAATTTTATGAATATTAACAACAAGTAATCTTTCTTACAACAAACTACAAGATAATCAGAGCTAAACTGACATTTCCTTGTAATTCAAGGTCAAGATAATAAAACCCAAGGAAAAAGACTAAATATGAAACTATAATGAAGGGAAAATATTAAATACATGCAGTGCTTTTAAAATTGTATCATGTAAGAAAAATAGAATAAATCCATAGTAGTACAGCATCAATCCATGTTGTATATTTAAATAAGCATGTCTATATCCACAACTATAATCTAAGAGATTATTGTGGCTTATATGCACTTTGAAATAATACAGAATGCTATTTATTAAAGTTTTTTTCTGCAAAAAGTCCATATTTTAAGTGCATTTGACTTTAAGTAAATGAATATTTATAAAAATAGAACTTTTTTTTATTTTTCGCTTTTCGCTCGCTCCTCAAAATACAAAATGTGGGAAAAAAATATTTATTTTTTTTTCGCTCGCTCGCTCCAATTTTTTTCGGACAAAATCCATAGAACATATGATCAATTTGTTGTGGCCTAAGCTTAACATATAATTGACAACATAAATTAATACATGTACTAGTATCACAATTTGATTGTAACGTTAAATTATGATTTGAGTATTTCAGGAAATTTGATCAGTTTGATCAGTTTAGAGTGGGGACTTGAGAATTTTTGTATAAATATGATTTAATGAATATATACATCTTCACTCTACAATGATTTATCAATTTGATCATATGTACATGTATATACACGTATGCAATCGAACGTTCACAGTGATGAACTATAAGGTGTCCGGTTTTACAAAAACTGATATCAATCTAAGTACAGTACTTAATGATAATGACGTTAGTAATTGTGCAAATGAAGCAGTTTAAATAATTTGTAATGTTACCCTCTGGACATCATCGGCCCGCTTCACAACGCCTATTGGCCCGCTCATTTAAAGCGATGGGAGACTACTGCGTTGGAATGTGCTAATACCCGGACCCGAGTTTTTAGCCATTCAATTTGAATGCATTTGTGCAGACGCTTGCTTTTTACGAAACATCAAATCTAACGGTGTAAAATTGTCTTTAAGTTCAGGGGCAAATAAAACAGATAAAATTACACGGTTTGTGCCTATTTAATTGTCAATATTTTCTGATTTTTGTTGTTTGGTATAATAAAATAAATATCACATCCTACAGAGGGTGATATCTAGAACGGAATGTTCACCTTTGACAATTAATGTCAACCGAGTGAACATTTCGTTCTATCACCTCTGTAGGATGTGATATTTATATAATAGTATTACTCAGAGAAATCTACATAAGTTTGTTTATCTGGCGAAATAACTGAAGTAATAGACTTTTGACATAATTAAATTTTACTAGGTGGCATTTTTTCAAAACATAAATATAGTGATTATGTCCTCAAAATTAGGATGGACTGTATTATGACAAAGTGTTTTTAAAAATACAAATTTAAATATAAACGTGGTCATATATCTTCCTTCCACTGTTGTTATAGCAGACTTTGGTGTTTCAATAAATACTAATGCAATTGTAACCTGTATTTATGAGTCTATATTGAAACACAGTCGTGTCCAATCGTTTAAAAGAAATATTATAACTAGGGTTGATTGTGTCTAAAATAGTATTAATATGGCAACAGTGTTCTTAAATTAAAAAATTAAACCAGATGGCTGTGTGACCGTAAAGTTGTTTAATGACATTGCCTAAACCGCAAATGACAAGTTTTTTTATCAAGAACTTTATTTTCTAAAGTCAGACTTAACACCAGATTCACACTTTATGCTTAACTTATAACTACGAACGTGTAAGTCTGTGAACCTGTCGCAAGTTCCACAATACAATTTTCGTCTTTATAAATAATAATTTGAACTGTCGAACTGGAAACTGGCACCTATCCATTTTTAAGGATAGGATTGTAAACGTTTTGAGACATGATCAAGTCAGCTTAGTTATTTTATTTAAGGTCCATTGTGAAACAATGTCGTAGACTGTCGAGTTCGCTGCCTGGATCCAGAGCATGCGCGGTTCTAGACATTTTTCTCAGGAGGGGGGGGGGGGCGATCGAGAAATTGCAATTACCAATATATCAATACAATTAATTAATACATTAATAATACGATTGATGTGGATGTAAGCCGTTTAGACGTTTCCAGCAGCGTATTCAGTAATGACTGTTGGCGAACGTTACGGATACGGGACAACTGAACCCGAAGACAACTCAACCCGTGGATAACTTAACCCAAAGTTTGGACAACTCTGGGGATTGAGTTTTCTCGGGTTGAGTTGCTTTTGTCTTTTTTATTTTAAGTGTTTTAAATACCTGTGCTATGTACTTAAGTATCATATTGTAAACATTGTTCATTTATCGTATGTTTATGTATGTCATGTCATCATGATACTAACTACTTTAATATTCTTTACCATCAATCTGAATGGATGACCAGTCTTTGGCATCTAATCATACACAATACTCGATTTGAACATTCGCCTTTCATTTGAGCAATGTACGTTTGGAAGATTGTCTTAGTGTCAATGTGTTTGGCGGGTTGCAGATGCATGAGAGCCAAAGAAGACAACCTGTCCTCATTCATGGTGCTTCACATGTAGCTTTTAATACGGGGAAGTCCGGAAAATGAACGCTCAGCCTCACATGAACTTATAGGAAGTGTACATCCTATGTGCAGGAGGGATTTTATATCCGGAAAAACATCTTCGTCCGTAATTTTGTGCCTATCAAAAAGGGTGTCTGACTTAATTCCTTTGCCTACCAGATTCCACATGCCTGCTTCCATTATACTTATTGCGATAGCAAACCATTCGAAGATGTACTATGTAAGTCACGTTCCCAAAAGAATAAATGAGATGAACATTAAGATGAAGATGTTACTTAAACTCACTGAAAAATATATCAGATTAAAGAGAATGGACTAAACTGTATGCCTCACGGTAACACAGAAAGACAATTGTCCAAACACTGAGATTTTTAAGTAATTTTGCGAAATGTTGTATAACTGTTAAAATCCAAGGGTCAGAGACAATTTTCAATTTTTTTCCAAGCAAAACTTGATTTATTTACAAATTGTGTCCAGTTCTGTTCTGTTCGATTCTGATGAGTGACGTACTAATAAAGCAATATGTTGTATGATTTAGTATTAATATATGTTAATAAGTAGCAACATATAGTCCAATAAAATATTATCAAGAAGTATAAATAGTTATATGTATAATAAAACACCATTATGTTTCAGTAAATGTACCATAACGAATCAGTTCAACATAATTTACTCCAACAACAGAACAGACCATACTTTTATTATGCTAAATCAATGCTAAATGATGTTATTAAAATGTAACATGTTGAGGGAGCTTTATAAAAATTCTGTTTATATTAATTCTATAACATATGTTGTTATTTTGTAGATAAGCAATGTTTTTTTTAAGTTTATAAATAGAAGCGATATATTTAAAATTAAGTGAAGATTTATGAATTTTGCAACTTAAACATGGAATGTTTCATGTCCTGTATTATACCTCATTATATGACAAAATGCTATAGAATAATTGGGCTAGTATTTACGCTCTTTGATGCTTTGCATCAATTTTTCTTGTTGTAAATTGTGATGTTCAACAACTAGTAAACAGGGTCCGGTGATTGTGTTGTTTCTTCTGTCAGCATTGTGGAAGCTAATCTTTAAAAGCAAAAACATGGTGACACTATTCTCCAGTCCATACAAGACCTTTATACATATTATTATACCTTACATAAAATTGTTCCTTCTTTATGTTTATAAAACATAACGGGCCATTATAATGTGATAGTGCCCGCTCATATGATAGTGGCCCTCTGACATCATATCCAGTTGATATCATTAAACGCTTCTTTAGTGGCGTGTAACCCACGTTGTAATTTTTATGGAGCCAAAAAATGTTTTACAATGTTTATTCCTTTGCTCTTGCAAAATATCAAGTGTTAAAAATGTGCGGTATATTATAAGAAATAGTACACGTGGCTGTATGAGGGTCTGCTGGTGTATTAGTGACCTCCCATTCTCGTACCCAGAGTCTATACTAAATACTAGTATTGAGAATCCTACTAGACTCTGGGTACAAGAATGGTGACTTCCCAGTCAGCCCACTAACATATAAATGTAGTAGACCCCAGCCTTCGGCTTCGGTCCATTATATGATAATGGGGCTGACTGGTCGGTCACTTTTAGACCTGAAGGCACTCAGTGGTGTGTACTATTTCTTATATAGTGGCAGTGTAGATAAGATCTGACATTATAGACTTTCATCATTTACAAGGTGATTGTGATATTGTAAACATAATAATAAAATACTTATTTATCCTTTCACCATTTTATTTCTTTTTAGAAAAGAATCGAATTATCAGAACATAACAAAAATAATTTATGATTATAATTTGACATAAAGTACATATAACAAATACAGATGATATAAAAGATAACAAACTTACATTATGAAACAAATCAACAAATATTCCGGATTGTTATTTGACCAGGAAATTAACAAATACTTGGAATAAATTGCCTGGAGAATCTTGGAAAGGGTGAATTTCTATAAAACTAAATCTCATGCAGTATTAACTAAACCAATCAACTTTGTTTGAATATTTTCTTATTACGCCTAATGTAAGCCAGAAGGGGTTATCAGCACTGTCGGTCAACTTTAGGATATATTATTTGGTGGCATATGTCTGTATAAACGCCTTTATGATATATACATTTTATATATAGACCAAAATGGAAGTAAGGATTTCCATTTTTTGTGTTATCCAGGTTATTGATGCACTTTGATCTTTGCTTTTTCATGATTGGTCATATTAATTGTTTTATGTAAATTGTACATTTGTTAAAGCCACTATATGAAGATATATTAATCAACAGTGGGCATGAAAACAAGCAAGTTTTACAAGCATGAAGTTATCATAATGTAACATGCATCAGAGACACAATAAACTGTTCAAACCATTCAGCTTTCTAATTTTGAGATTGACCAATTTCTTAAAAAAGTGGGGTACTTTTAAAAGAGCACACTATATTCATTTATACGGCAATGTTCAATATACCTGATGCAAAACAGTTTTAGAGCGTAATTATGTAATTTGGAGCAGTTTTTTCATTAAATGACTTCATTTTAAACGTAGTGTGATTAAAACTATTTAAAATTCTACTTTCGGTTTTTGTTCTACTTTAACGTTGAAACGCAATAAATAACATAAACATATTTAAGCAATGTTTGCATTTAATAAAAAAAACTTGTTGGTTAGAGGTGTTTGAAATATATAAATTTCTATTTTCTTTGCAATCCAAAAACAGTGTTGCTTTTGATTAATGGGCTTTAACCAAATAAGACAATGTCGTACACGTTCTAGGGGATCTTTTATGAAATCTCAGCTAGACTCTCATTTATAAACTTGATTTGTATACAATGTAGATATGTTCTTAAATTATATTCATGTTAACATCCTCATAGGCGGATCCAGGATTTCTGGTTAGAGGGGGCCGAAAATTCTAGTTAGAGGGGGCGTAAAATGAATAAGCAAAATGGGGTTCCAAGGGACCATAAGGGCCTTGAATGGTCCAGGGCAAAATCCTGACCAGAGAACCAGATGACCGGCGGCCCCGGAAATTCCTTAGTTTTGGTTATTTCTAAGGGACCCAGGCACATTTTTTTCAGAGCCTCAACTATCCTTTTACAGAGTAAAAAAATATAAAGCATCTAGATAATTATTTCATGTAATTTTCTAAAAGCCGCTGAATCATATTAAAGCTTTACAATAATGAAAGGAATTGTTGTATGCTATGTTGCACGCGTAGCGTGAAAATTTTTTGACTTGTATATATATATTTCTTATAAATATCATATTTCATGATAGAAAAAAACTTTGCTTGGGCAATTTTAGGGGGGGGGGGGGGGCGTACGCCGGGACCGCCCTGCCTGAATCCGCCTATGATCCTTTACATACATTCACTGAACATAGAGCAGAGACTCTGTCGTTTGTTGGAAGCAACTGAAGCAAACAAACCAATGATAATTTAAAATATATTATTGTGTACTTTCATAATGCAATAAAATAACAAAGGGAAAAAAGTATGTATTTAAAATAGAAAATGAAAATAATCAACAAATAAGATAGATAAATAAAACATGAAAAATGACATTTATATTGGAACAAACAAGATAACTGATATTTAAAATGTAATGTTTTCATATAAATAATCATTTTCCACAAATTGATAACATAATATATAAATAATAAAAAAACAAGCATAAAAGTGTGAAAACTTAACGTATATACAGTATAACATGCATTAGCAGCCACCTGTTATAAGCGGTCACCTGTTATAAGCGGTCACCTGTTATAAGAGACTTTAGTCAGTTATTTCCCCTTGTATACTCTTTAAATAGGTAGGTCCGCTTAGTTGGATTACTCGGATCTTACCCTTACATTTCAATGTCAATTTGCCAAAATTAATCTTTAATAACTTTTTTGTTAATCATTTAATTTGTTTGAAAATCAAGCTAAGTATTTTTAAGGTAAAGAACTAAGTTTCATTACTTCTGTTAATATTTTTATTAACAAGAAAGATATTAGATGAAATATTTTGTTATCCTTACATAGGAATTCAATGATAAAATCTGAGGAATCCAACTGTAAGAACCTACTTACCAATTGGATTGCTTCAGATTTTATCAGGGTAAGATAACTCACTAAAGTCCCTAATTATAGGCCAATTTTGCTTCCTACCAATATACATTACTTTATTTAAAACCTGTAATAAGCAGCCACCTGCTGCGGCCAGTGGTAACCTAATTCCTTACAAGTTTACGAATTTACCTGTATAAAGTGGTCACAGTCAATCAAATATTAGAATTAACAAAGTAACACCATCATTGTATAATGGTACAGACGTGTGTAACCCACAACTTGAGTCTTTAACAGTCAGAACTAATCAACAAAGTATCATTAAATAACGTAAGACTTCCAATTAACAACTGACATTGTCACTTGTGCCTTTTTTGATAATCATTAAATGATAGGGTGCATTAGTTATCTACCATTAATAATGGACTGATCTAACATCTTTAGCTGAACCTAGTTTAAGTGGACACCTGCTGTAAGCAACCAAATCTAGTTACTTCCCCTTACTGGGTGCTCAATGCAGGTTATACTGTATTAGAATATTGTAAACTTACGAAGTCAGTAATCAACGGATAAAACTTCCTGTAAGATAAAACGACCATTTGTAGCCACGAAAGTAAATGAACAGAAATTTATTTTCAATGATCTGTATAATTATATTTGGCAATGGATATCATGTTACATGTACTTCCATTAAAATTTATAATAACTCTCGTCACTCGTTTAAAATTAGCACTAATAAAGTTATGTATACTTAAGGGTGTATCAGGATTTGAAATTGAAAAAAAATCTGTGAAGTGGGGTGTGGTTACTAAACATATTAAAATATCCATGAATTCCAAAATAATTTTGATATATTTTGTAAGTGATGCATTAAATGTATAGATGTGACAGTGAAAATATAAAAAAAAACCTCAACAAATAAGACATTTAAAACGAAATGAAAACATTTAACCTAACCTTGAAATAGCCTTCCGAACGTCAGTCCTCACACATAATTAAAGTTCCTTTTTCATAAATCCAAATGTTGATATAGATAGTTACCCCGCCCACTTGGTAGATTTTTTCAATTTCAACAAATGATAAACCCTTAAATAATCAATAATTGATATGACTTTGATAAGAAACGACACAAAATGATTTAGATGTTTGTGTACATGATACTAGGCTTTATGAAATGATTTTTATCATCATATAAATTATCTTTTGTCAATCATTATATTTTAATCCATGTATTTTGTAATTGTATTTTGTTATCTACGAATCTACGAGATTCAAAGATCTAGACATAATATTCCTATACTAGATATTAATAATACATATTTAGCTTACTCTATTAATAGAATGATCTATTTTTAAATTGATCTATTAATAGCTTAACATGTTTTATTCTATTAATAGAGTGAGCTAAAAATAGATAATTGTATTACATATTTGTTTAAAAATTGTATCACAGACTTGTTGAAAGCACATTTGATGTGATATGTTGTGATATGTACACTATTTTCCATATTTGTATATATATAACATTTAAATACATATACATGCACTATTTAATGATTATATTAAGCTTTCATTTCTTCGACTAGTCTCCCTCTCATACTGCTGTGTGAGGAGTGCAAATGAAAAAACAAGCAAAAGTCCCTAGCTATCAAAAATTACTAGCTGTCAAAAGTGCTTTGCTGTCAAAAATTTCTAGCTAAAACAAGTTAAGGTTACAAAAGTGATAAACATTTAGAAGCATAATGCTATAAATCGGTAAATCCACAATTGTTAAATTGAATAAAACTGTTAAAAACAATTCTCAACAAATGAAAGTTTAGAACAATATGATAGTATATCTTGTTAAAACAATTATCTTTGTACAAGTATATGTTCAATAAATCTCGTTAATAGACCATATTTAATGTACTTGAAAAATGACATTTGCTGGTAATATGCAAGAAGTTATGTTTCATATTATAATGATAGGTAACTTATATTTGTTTATGTTTTGTCATGGAATAAAATACAGACATTAGTTTATAAGAACTAGATATTTTATATTCTGGCACACAGTCTAATTTATGTCTACAAGGATACTTTATACCATAACAAAATATACACTGAATTAATTTCATTCATAAACATTACATGACTGTGAAATATCACAGAATAAGAAATATTTTATTGGAATGTAAGAGACTAGATGTGATAAGATTGACTAGGAATATTAAATGTTAGTACGTATTGTCAACGTCCATATTTCAAATAGAAAGAATCAAGAAAAAGAAAACAATGACTTTAGCATTAACATTCGGAACTCCTCGGCCATTCGCTACGAAAAACCTCGGAGATATGTAGACGCCTTTGGTAACTACCTTTTCGTCACATTCCCTAACAAATGCTTTGACCGATGTTGAAGTTTTGTTTTTAGTCCATAAATTTGAAATAACACAGTAGAATGATATCGCTGAACAATATTTAGTTAAACATATAACACAGAAATATGTTTTGACAAAGACCTGTGTGTATACTACAAGAACTATTTTGCATAACCGTAACGTGCTTCGCATCGCGTAGGTAGTAAAAACCCAAGCCGCAAGGGTAGACCCCACGAATCCTTTCAAGATTATTCATTCATGAAAGGTCGAGGTGTTCCGAATGTAGCATTAATAGTAGTAACAACAGTGAGTTTGTTAAAACTTATTTTGCACGAAAGCTAGTGTGTTTAACTTTCTCATATCATCACGATATACCTTGCTCTTAAGAAGAAAAAAATAATATATGACATGTTATGGATGTGTGTATATTAAGTCGATTTTAGAACGCCAGATAATTTGAAAAAAGTGCGACTTAAGATCCTAAATTATCATACCATTTCTATCTGAAGAAAATTCATCATCATATAGATGCATAGGATATAAATGTAATAAAAATACCTTTACAAAAAGAATAAATAGACTTAAGTTAAGTATGATAAAAATAGAATTTGCCTTTCCTTGACAAACATAATAAATAGAACTATTAACTTTGCATAAAACATCAAACAGTGAAACTTTCCCAAGATATGATTTATATCATGATAATTTAATGCTATTTTAAATATCAAGGAAGACTTGAACCTGGATCAAACTAATCAAGGTAATCTTGCACTATTGTTTTAAAAGCACGAGGTTTGTTCCTCCAATTTTCCTTTCCAATACAAACACCATCTCCTCTCCACCATTTCTCCAAATCTCGGTAAGAATGAGATTCTCGCGATGTTTCATGAAGCATAGCACAGATTCTACACCAGAAAAAAGTATTAACAAACGATCCTGTTTTCTTCCAACGAAAGTATTCATTATATAGATCATCATTCTGGTCAAGTTTATGTAGATATTGAGCAAGGGCTTCTGGTGATTCAAAATCATCCACATGAATGAAAGAATGTGGAGGGGCTGCGCGAGCATAATCTTCTGGGGCCCCACCCATCACAATTGGTATCACATCATGTCTGAAACAAAACAAAACATCAATTAATTGATATTACTTAACTACGTTCATTCGGAACACCTCGACCTTTCATGAATGAATAATTATAGTTATTTGTAGTGAATGGCCAAGGAGTTCCGAATGAACTACGTTCTGTACAACTTGTAAGTTCTTATTTAGTTATCATTGTTACAACAAGTAGTAAATGTACTTGTATGTATTAGTGATGAGACGATATGTTCATCACACGGTACGATACGTATCGATGCGAAATGAGACGATGTGGTTATTAACGATACGATACGATACGATACGATACGGGTAGTTACTGTGATATTACAAACTTCACAATCTTTTATTTATGATCACGTGTTGTCCGTGGGTTGATCGAGTTGTCTCTTCCTGCGGATTGAGTGGTCAAAACTTCGGATTGAAACGTCTACGGGTTGAGTTGACCACTGGCTGTACCGGATCCGTTTTACAAACAGCCACAGAAATTATATTACCTGAACGAATACGAAAACATGTTGAAAACTGAAAATACAATGGCTTCCCCTGATCCCAAATGTCAGGCTCGTATTGTGATGTATCGTGCTGGACTACGATAGTTTAATATTTCCGTTGTGTTAAGTAATTGTGTAATCATGTTATCTATTTATTTATCTATTTTGTTTGGTTTAATAGCCACAAATTGTGTAGGTCATATAACGGTGTCCAGTGCACCTAACCTAGCTTTTCTAGACCCTTGTATATAACCAGTACTTATCCTTCCACAAGGCTGGAAACTTCTCTATATACCTTATTAGCGGAGGAAAATTGAAATGATTGTCAAATTTTCATGGAAAGGTATAACCTCCCTAGGTGGGATTCGAACCCGTACCCCCCTCGGGACACTAGATTCGAAATCCCGGAATCTACGCTACCAACCCGGGTTAGTGTCATCATGAAGACAGTTATATTGAACCAGTTTTGTAATTTGTAGAAACATTTAAAGTCGAGATCGAATACATTGGTTAGTAATCTTATCTGGAAACTTAATGATGATAAATTAAGAAGTGAACAAGGATTGAACATGTAAAATAAATGATTTCTAGTATAAAGTTTGAGTTAAGCTACAGTCCCATAAACATAAAAATAGCTGTGAGGGCACTGTACGGGCACCGTGCAATCAAGCTCCGCAAGGACCCGTACGAACTCTTGCGTACCCGTACGGACTGTTACGTTTTTACCAGGGTCCGTGAGATGAGTCCAGGATACACGTATCAATTTCAATGTCAAATCGTGAACAAAATCGTAGCCGAGTATGGATTAAACATGCATATCTTCCTGCTACGGCTCGGTACGGGTGTGTTGTTTTGTACCATGTGCGTACTGTCACCTTGATACGCAAGGCCTCACACGGCCTACGACTGTCTACACGTACGGGTCGTAACAAGCCACGATTTTATGGGACTGATGCATTATTACTCATTGTATAATCTAATGTATATATTTAATCCTGACAGCAGACCCTAATCTCAATATGGTACTTGTAAGCATGGCGTCACTCACATTTTGTTATAATGAAAAGACAAGCTATGGTTTATTGTGTGCGAGTTATAAGTTTATTGTAGTACGAATACAGTCATTTCCTTAAATTTATATACAAATGTAATTGATTTAATATCAAATATATTAATAGACATATTAAATCTAGCTTTGATAAAACTTAACATTTTCTTAAAGGTACTAGTTCACAGATTTGTTTTTTTTTCTCTATAATTTCAAAAAACCATTCAGTGTCTGTAATTGTGTCCAAAAAAATCTCATTATTTTAAGACAAACTGACCTATATGTTGCAAGAGATCTACAATAAGTCACAAAAATGCACTGAAAGTGTCTATACCATGATTACAAACGGGGTAGATATTTAATACATGAAACACCATCATTTGTAGTTGCACTAAAAGTGTCATTATCAGAACACAACCTTCCTGCTCTCAAAAATATTTCCATAGAATTGTGATAGTTTTAGAAAAAGTTGATATTTAAGTTGAAATCTGTGAATGAGTACCTTTAATATTGGTTGACATGTACTGACGTAATTATAAATATCACATTTAATAACCCTATATAGATCAATACAATGTTAATCCTTTGTACATATAGACTATAGTTGTACAAATTTACCTGAGACAGATTTAACGCTTCAGTAATTTAACTAATCTTTAATGAACTAGTGTATGCAAATGATTAATAAATTGTTACGGTAATTTTTTACTAGATATACATTTTTACAATACATATACAATATAATGTCACTGTTCTATGCCAATGAGATCAAAAAGAAACAAAAACTAACCATATAATTGTTAATATATTTATAGAATAACGATATCATATACTGGTACATAATGTTACAATAAACCATTATTTTTCTACTAATATACATGTACATTTGTAATACTAAACTACAATTACCGGTACAAATCTTTTATCGTCAGTTTAACATTTTTTAAACATTCTTAATACCAACAAGAAATGTCTTTTAAAAAAACAAACGGCGTATAATTAGGAGACAAACATAAGTAAGCAATACGGAAGATTATTTATTTAAGACCACTTTGCTTTGATACATCCCAAATAAATGGTTCTAACATCGTTGTCACAGTTCTTTCTTATGCAATTTGTATGTATGTTTTACGTATAATTACTGCAGTGTCGTTAACAAAAGATACTATATATATTAGTTTGCTCTCCTAATTACAAAATTGAGTAAATTACAAATATGGCCAGTTAACATCGATTCGTGCTTTAACATCAATTCTTGCCCCATGAAATGCAAAGATTTTCACTTAACTAGTTACTCTCACATCTTCGAAAGCTGATCATCTTTAAGTTTGCAGAAATTTACATTTCAACGCTACTGTAGTCAAATTGCCTTGGAAAGCTTGCATTTGTCCAATAGAATGAGAGTTTTATAAGTAGACATGGGTATCCTGAAAGTCAGCTTAGACAGTTACGCCGAAAAAGGCCAACTATCGTAACAAACATGAACCAATATTAAACAATTACTATCAATCAAAATGGTCTTTTTGTCGTATCTTAGTCCCGCGGGGCGCCATGCAAAAAAAACAATCATACGGCACTATAATCATTTGTCGTGTTTTCGCCCGAGGAAGCACAATGCAAAAATGTATTTTTGCGACAAAACTTTTACAAACGTATGACACTTTTTCATGTCGTGTTTTTGTCTTAATTTTGCCGTATCTTTGTGTTTTCGCCTCAAAATCCGCGGGACGAAGATGCGTCAAAAATACATTTGTCGCGTGATTGTGTTTTCGTGTGGCGCCTCGTGGGACAAAGATGCGACATATTTACTCTGTCGCATGATTGTGTTTTCGTTCTTTCGCCTTACACATGCGCAGAAGACTATTTAAGATATACACATGTAGAGACAATGCGACATGGCGAAATTCAGCCACCATACATATGAGTCAGTAGGAAGATGGGACAATGGGTGATTTGTTAAAGATGATTTCAATTGACTTTTGTCAGTTATCTTTCCTTGATAAAATCTGAAGCAATCCAATTGGTAAGTAGGTCCTTACAGTTGGAATCCTCGGATTTTATCATTAAAGTCCTATGTATACATAAGGATAACAAAATATTTCATCTAATATCTTTCTTGTTAATGAAGATATTAACAGATGTGGTGAAATTTCGATAGTTCTTTACACCAAAAAAAATTAGCTTGAATTTCAAACAAATTAAATAATTTACAAAAAAAGTTATTTATGATTAATTTTGGAAAATTGACATTGAAAAGTAAGGGTAAAATCCGAGTGATCCAATTAATTGGACCTACATATTTTAAGAGTATACAAGGGAAAATAACTGACTAAGGTCCATTATTTGGTAACAAGTTCCTACAACTTATACCAGACATTTAGTACAAAACATGTACATATGTACTATACCATTCTCTTTTTTACAAAAATTACAAGACGGTAATCAAAGATATTAAACCCAATATGGAACACTTACATTACAAACCAATAAATGATTCAGTCAATTTTACAAATACAAAGAAAATATACTTACTGTAAGCCTGTGACGAAAAATTTCTCTGTAATGTAATCCCTGCAGTTTGAATTTTCAAAAGAAAGATAAAATTTGTAGTCAGTGTTGAGCATTTCATAACATTTTTTATCTCTCCTCGGACATTTCAGTTTACCACAGTTTCCGTAGATATCAACATCGATATGTTTAGATAACTCTTGCGCATACTCCCTACGAGGGTTTCTAGCACCACAATTCGACACAAACCAAGCTACTTTCTTAGTTTTGCCTTCAGCGTAACTTTTATTCTGAGTCAAGAATTTCACATTTTCATCGTACGGTACAAACTTTTCATAAGGAGCGACTATATCTGAATCATGTCTGTATGTAGCTGTCCAATTGTAAACACTTCCTACGTTTCTTAAGCTAGGTGTGTGATAAGGGGATTCCAGCATGAATAAAATCCAAATTTGTCCTAATGGCCGAGTTGTCCATGGTTTCTGACCAGAATGATGAAATAAAATAGCGTCAGCTGTTGCTGCTAATTCTCGTTTGTCTGTGAGAAGACAATCATTAAAATTACATTTTTGATCAAGAAAAGTTTCCCTTCCACGTTTTACCTGCCATGATCCAAAGCCAGTTCCTAACAGAATTGTTTTTAAAGGCACAGAATCGTTAGTAACTGGTAACGTTGGTTTATAACGTAACTGATTCACTATTCTATCATCGTCATAGAACTCTACACTTGGCCATAAAATATTCTTACTATAAGTTAACTTTTCTGTGACCGGAAATCTAAGAGATTCTTCACCGGCTGTGTAATTTCTTAAATTTGACTCTGTGATTGCAGCCCTTACTTTATCGTGCTGAAATCCAACACCAATGTTTGTCATCCAATCTAAAGGACTAACAGTATGTCCACGTGACAGCCATATAGAGCGATTATAGAAATTAAAAGTAACAATAAGAAATACGACGACAGATATACTCCATGTCACAATTTTCTTTAAATGAAACCTCATTATTAATCAATTAAAATAATAGTTCGAATTTATATTATAATAATATCAACTTGAAGTTCCATGAATTCTTTTCATTGTCCGTAATAATTAAGGAATTCTTAACAATCACTCCTTGTTCACCAAATAAAATTTAACAAACTAATGTCTTCCTTAAGACAGAAACTTGTTACATACAATAATGCCATAAAAACGTTTAAAGGCCGCGTCCAATAAATCCACAAAGCGTATTAAAATGTATACAATACGATCACAGAGATTATATCTAGATTTCAATACATTTTGGTTTAACGTTTTAATAGGCTAGTATTGAATATATTGATTGGCTGGGTCATATTGTTTGACTTATAACTGTTAACAAATTCAGACTTGCTCGTCTTGTCCAGTACTTGCTTGGCTGGTCAGCTGAAATATACATAAATATAAAATTAAACAAACTGCGGAACATGTATCAATATTTGAATTTCGTATAAGGAACTTTTTATTTGTTATATAGGCAAGTATTATATGCTGTAAAAAATACTTAACACGTGACAGGTATACTTTAAATATCAAATGACTAATAAAATAATAAACTGTTAAAATAGTACAATGAAAAATAATTCATATTTTCAAATACATAATGTTTATACTGGGTCGACATAAGTCGATGGTACATGTACATGCTGTTAATATAATGTAAAACATTTTAATACTGTTTTACATTTTAGTTTTGTTCAGGGCAACAAATGATTTTAAAATCAGCTTTGAATCTAACTTTCAATTAAAATAAAAAACGTGAATATTGTTAGTTACAGCAAAAATACAGCAAAGCTCTCAACCATTCAAACAAAGAGTCATACTTTTATTTCATTATCTTTAACGCTTCTATGCTTTTATTTCAAATCAATTTTATCAACGAAAAGAAGAAAAAAAACAACGTGTAAATTAACATTTAAATTAAAGGTATAAATGAATCTTGCAATAACAATCAATATATCTCGTCAGACATATAAAACAAACTAGGATTATGAAACAATTGACATTGGTGATCTTATAAATGTTTATATATAATATATCATGCATGAGAAACAATCACGAATTTAATATGTTAAACTTATGTACATGTACTAATTTCTTTTTTTCCTTTGCCCGGATATAAAACGTTTGCCTGTTTGAACGCGTAATGCTACAGTCCCATAAACATAAAAATAGCCATGAGGGCACCGTACGGGCGCCGTGCGGTCAAGCTCCACAAGGACCCGTACGAACTTCTGCGTACCCGTGATATAAGCCCAGGATACACGTATTTGTTTCAGGGTCAAACCGTGAACAAAAAAATCGTGGCCGAATATGATTTAAACATGCATATCTTCCAGCTACGGCTTCGTACGGGTGTGTTGTTTTGTACCATGTGCGTACCGTCACCTTAATACGCAAGGCTTCCCACGGCCTACGACTATCTGCACGTACGGGTCCGTAACAAGCCACGATTTTATGGGACTGAGGCATAAACGATTATATGTCGAATGTTTCGTCATAAATAATGGAAACATCGAAATCGAACCTTTACATAACAGTGTCTGTAGTTCTATATGTACTGTAATAAAATGTGTTCAATATTTATTATACCACAAATTTATTTCATTGTTTTATGGCGTACTTTAAGATAGTAATAAGAGTTTATACGTATATCATGCCTAACAATGGACGTAAATATACATATATTAAATATTAAGTACAGAACAGAACATAATTTTATTCAATAATCGTGTACATAGTACATAGTTTTGATTTTATATATACTTATAAATATAATCTACATTGTCTAGTGTTTCTATTTATAATCGGTAATGGATCCCTATGTAAGATAATAAACATATACATATAAACAGTTATATCAATATTTGGAAAATAATTGGAAAATATATTTGAATACATACATGTAGATTTAACCTGGAGGATTTAAGATATATATATGTATTAAGTATTAATCAATTTTTAAAACATGGCATGTTATTGTACTTTTATTTTTGGAATCCACCCAAGTTAAAAAAATTCACTTATACAGTGAATATTTATGTATTAGAATGACTGTAAATAATATGCAAACAACAAACAACTTAGTGAATTGAAACAGTCATCTTATTGTACAACACATTTACCGAGGAAAAATGAAATCAGTTAATGTTTAGGTAGACCCCTTTCCCAAGACAATTTTCTTCAAATGGGAATAAAAAATGTCATTTGTTTGAATTTTAGAGGGCGAGCATTGATGTTAGTAAATGGTATTTTGATCTCCTTAGTAAATAATTTGTGATCCATTATTGTTTCTGCTGTCACCTGATTAAAGTCAAGAACGGTGTTTACCCACTCAGAGACAAAACATAACATTTACATGTAGTTCTGTGATCATGTATAGTTGCCTTAAAATATCAACATTATAAAAAACATTTTATACATGTATAAAATATTTTATATCAGAAAGTGCGTCCTTTGTTTTATTATATTTACATTAAATTTTACATTTATTTGCCCATATATTTACATAATTAAAACTGTTAAAGTATTATATACATACATTATGTAATAACGGCTGAAGAATATTAAGTATTTACGTGATATTTTCAATTCTGAAAAACACGAAAAGTTCTATGTAGTATCATAGTATAACTGAAGCAGTAGTCCAGTGGTAAGATGCACGTTCAGAGATCGATAGGCCAAGGGTTCGAATCCCACCAGGGACACTGCTAATTTCCTAGTGCAAGAAATTTACCTACAATTGTTCCACTCTACCCAAGTAAAAATGGGTACTGTGAGGAATCACCTGCCTAAAGGAGTTTGCAATGACTAGGAGTTATCGTACAAAGTTGTAAAGTCGGCTGAATATGTAGCTATATATAATCAGACTTTAAACCACACTTAAACACTTTTAACTGAAATATCACTAAAGGGAAATATACGTTACTCAAGCGTATAAAATCATTTACATGTAACTATGGAGCTAGGTTGTCTACCCTTAAAATTGCGAGTCGGTAACAAACGTAAATTGTCGAACAAATCCGGAGCGATACAACCCAGGGTTACGTAAACAACCGATGCAGTACTGAAAATTTAATGGTTGAAAAATCACCCGTGATTCAAGAAATGATCTTAATTATCTCAATTTCGCTGAAATAGTGAGGCACCCATAACACCGTATTTAACAAATTAAAAAATAAGTTCAGGTCATCGTTCCTCCAGCATTCCAGTGCTTTGATTTCAATCATGTATTTTAAATACAATCACAAATTACATTAAGACTCTACATGTAATAACCTGAAGGAAAATTAATCCATGCATCAGTTAATGAGTATGTTAGATATTTTAACAATAAGTCATATACACATGTACGTTCCAGTCTCCTAGTAATATCGTTTAATCCAATAAATGAAAGTAAATTCGTTAAACGACGAATCTTACAAACGCACCTATATACGACCGCCATTTTGACAACGAATTTTACATTACGTCATAACCGAACTGATTCGTCCTCGGAAAATTCGCAAGTGATTTATTCGTCCCTTAAATAGTTCTTTGTTATTTTTAAAAATTGAGTAAATTTTAGTCAATGCTTTATTCTTTCATTTATAATTATGCTGTTATTTAATTATATTGGAGTCAATCGTAAGGATTATTTCTTGACATGCAAACACTTATTCGACGGCTTGCGCATTTAATTTGGCCGACTAAATCAAAAGCATGTTAAATGTAAAATTTCTGATTTTAAATTAGACAATCAAGTAATCCTCGCTGAATAAACCTTCTCCAACTTGCCGGATAAAATAATAATATGGAGTTCAGCTGAAGGCTTTACTGATTTCACGAAAGTGATGGTACCATCAAGAAGCTTGCCTCATTAAAATGGCTTAAATCTATAGTTTCCAGCTCTATTTGGTTGCTGTCCATGCAAGCAAAACTGAAACTTAAGCCTAAAGTTCAAAGCTGTTGTCAATTCTTCCATCCATCACTGGTCAAGTAAAACCATTCAAGATACTGAAATCTCACCAAACAGTTTAAAGTTGAATAAGCTTCCCTATACAACATAAGTCAATGTAATTCTCTATATAGGAACCCTATTTGTCAGTGGGGATGAGTCAAATTATTGCTGATATTTATGTAAGTTGTTGTTTGGCTATACATTTGAGAAAAACCTAAAAAATCATGGCTACTGATTGCATACCAGTATCTAGCATGATTAATTAGTTAATTAACTTATTTTTGATAGATTTCAAATCTTTAAACATGAAGATTTGTCTATTAATCAACCATTTTTATATATTAAGTGAATTCCTGAGTCTACTATTTTTAGACTCAACATTTCGGACTGAAACTCTGATTTTAGACTCAGACTCAAGACTCAGAATTTTTGTGAATACCGTTTTTTGGACTTTTGAGTCAGAGTCTGAGTCTAAAGTCTAAAACTACTCAGTTTTAGACTCAAAAAGCGATAGTGAATATGGGCCCAGATTGACACTAACGTAATCTTTTCTATATATTTTCCCAGTCTTGACACACAAGTAAATACATAAATAAAGGAAGGTGATGGAGACACATCCAAGATTCAAGATAAAAGATAATGAAGGCAGCAACTTGGAATTTCATTGCACCTTTTGTACAGTTTCATATAGAATTTTTGCGTTGACAAAATATGAACGTCATTCTTTGAATGTAGCTTGTGTAAATATTTTACTTCAAAGAAAACATTTCAGTAAATAGAACAATCACAGCATGAAAATATATTGTTATAGAAAAATATAGGACAGAAAATATAGGCATGATGTCATTTATTTGAAGCTGATATTGTATCAAACAAGGCGGCGATCAATCCATCGATATCACTAAAACTATGAGTTTTACCTTGAATCAAATGGTCCAGGTTAAATAATAGGTACATCGATCTTAAAGTTTGAAACACAATATCACAGTGCAAACAATATTAGAGTCAATGGATTGTTATTTTTGTACAAAGACAAACATCTAGTAAAATCATTAAACAATCATAAATATTGACAGAACAAAGTCCACAGCAATATCAGTTAAAGATCTAATCGTTCATATAGGGTATAAACGATTATAACTGTGCATTTAAGGTGAGATAACATAAGTAACCACTATATATGTGCTGCAGCGTGTTCAGTGACGACTGTTAGCTAACGTTACGGTTACGGGAAAACTCAACCCGAAGACAACTCAACTCGTGGATACCTCAACTCAAAGTTGGAACAACTCAACCTGTTAGTAAGGGATTGAGTTGTCTCGGGTTGAGTTGTCTTTGGGTTAAGTTGTTCCGACTCTAACGTTTCGGAACGTTCGGGATTATTGAACAGGCTACAGTTAATTATTATATAAGTACGACAACGACCTGTGATTTTCAAAAAGTCGCTTATATCATTGTTTAGAGTGAGGAGCTTATTTTACGATTCATGTTTTGTTTAAACTTAATGCGGCACAAATTTATTAAATGCTCGATAGCCAAGGGGTTAAGTGTGCGTAACAGTGATAGCTTCACTTTTGTTGCCTGTGGGTTCGAATCTCACCACATTTCAAACTTAACATTTTAATCTAATATTATACACGTAGATCTAATATTTTCTCTGAATGTGGTTTATAAATGTTTTTTTCTTTTGATTTGTTTGAAATTTTCTTAAAGAGTAATAAATTTCTTCCTTCCTTTTCTGCTTGCTAAATGTATGGACATTAAAGTTTAATCTTTAAGGTCTTTTTATTTTTGGGGTGTTAACAAAAGGCCTACTGTGCAGCTATGATGACTACATAATGTATCAAATATGTTGTCTCAACGTGTGATTCAATTTATAAAGGAGCTCTTGTATACGTTAACGTAAAACATATATTTTTTGTGTTGACTGATAATAAAATAAAATGCAATAGGCATGTCCTAGCTTAAATCAAACACGTATATAAACATAATCATTTTACTCAAACTTCCTGAATGACATACATTATTATTACGCTCAAAGTTTGATCTCATAATGATTTTATATTGTTTTACATATTTAGCACAATAAGTTGTTCTACTAAACACGTGACAGTTATTCTTTGCTGTCTCAGGTGTGGCGAAATGACAGAATTGGCAAATTGCCCGTTCTGTCATTCAGGAAGTTTGAGTAAAAGCAGTAACGAACTCTAATTCTAAATATTGTCTCTCATTTTAAAGCACAACAACTGACAGGAGCAAAAGAGGTTTTCTATGTCGAACAACTCCAGTGCTTTCTTCTTGCTTGTTTTGCAGAACTTAAATTATACGCTTCAAAGACGTTTATATACGTTTGTATTTATGATAAATAAAGTATAAGCATTTCCGAAAATGCTTGAAATGGCCGTTTAGCCGTACATGACGTCTTCTCCATTGAGTAAAAACATTATAAATATTGCTTTCCGGTAAACCAATCTACGCATAATTAATTAACTTTGGCGTGCTCTGGTCGTGATCAAGGGTAGGTAAAAC
This sequence comes from Mactra quadrangularis, assembly GCA_025267735.1. Taxonomy (NCBI): domain Eukaryota; kingdom Metazoa; phylum Mollusca; class Bivalvia; order Venerida; family Mactridae; genus Mactra; species Mactra quadrangularis. The sequence goes on from CM046304.1 coordinate 10,248,784, forward strand.
TTACTTTATGTTAACAGAAGGTTTTGTCTTTATCTTTGGCGTTAGTAGACCCGTCAGTAATTTCCTTCTTTGTGTATGGTGTCAGCACCGCGTCAGTGTTTTAGACCGTCCTTGTTATGATTGATATTTACTATTAGACCTGCCCGACTGCGACTGCGTTCATATATTAATAATGGTATTTTCCTGTAATACAAACAGGTAACGCAACAAAAACATGGCGGAGACAAGTCCATTCACGTATTTCTTTTTTGACGGCCATTTTCTTATCATATGCCAAAAACTGAATTGTTTTGATTGGCTTAAGGCAACTTAAGGTGTCGACTACAAAAAGCTCAAATCTTGATGATTGTTTATGTCGTCCCTCAGGTACACACTGCAAAATATTTGCATGAAACATCCGGCGGGAGGATAATAGGCTGTTCTGATTATAACATTGTTATACTAACAATCTTTCCGTACAAAATCCTGTGCGCTTACTGTTTTTTCGCTTAAATAAACTTTCGACGTTCTGTTTAGTGGTAAAGCTGATGCCCATACTAGTTATAAAACATGTGTGAAGTTAAGTACAGTTAAAACTAATTGGATAAACAATCAATTCGATGTCGGAGCCTCATGTTTAGCTACAATTTTTGATCAACTGTTATATGGCTGTTCTGGTAATGACACGTACCCAATTAACAAAACCCTCTTTTTGGCTTCAAAATTTGCATTGCATGTCTATGGAAGGTATGTTGTGTAATTGAAGAAAAAATCTGAAGTTTTGGACATTGAGAAGGAAAATACTAGTTATGATCGCATATAAAATTTAAATAAATTCCATTCGATAGTTATTGAGATATTTTATGATTTTAGGGGTCCAGGTGTAACGCAAACTACCTTACAAGTATCTGTTGTATTAGTTCACTCGTGTGTAGGGAGATCATGTGAGCAAGTGCTACCTTGTTACATGAACATAAAACCAACAGATATACTAAATATGGAAACACCGTAAAAAGGTTTATTAAGTGCTCGGCAAATTTACTAATTTAGAAACAAATTAAATATTTTTTCTAATCGATAGAACAAATACAAATGTCCATCAACAATATTTCTCTGTGTAAATGTTAAACTACAATTATTAAACAAAACTGGAAATAAAGATAAATTTAGATTTGACAAATCAATAAGCGACAAACAAAAAATATTGTTTAATGTAAATATTAGCCTTTTAATGATAGCAATTATTGGCAATCTATTGTTTACCAATGAGAGGTTTTTTATGTTTGATCAATATGAGGAAAAAAACATGTCTAGTTTAATATAAATATAAATTCTTGATACAAACCGTATTTTAATATCACTCAATAATCTAGCAACTAAAAAATGATAAAATAAAAACAGTAACTAAGATTATAATTGTACAGAAAAAAACAGAACATACACTTTGTTTGCTCACAATAAGATACATGGTACATGAGAACAAATGAATACAACATAATATAAGTATTAACAATGTATGTAATATATACCATTATATTGCGGCTACCATAAAATTTCCTGTGAAACTTTCTACTTTTTAAAGGAAGAACAATAGTTCAGTGAATAACTGATTGTTATAGGGTAATCCTTAAGTGAGTTGATTTAAACAAGTGAAGATGATACAAAACTTGCCACCACTTAAACAATGACTATCTCGACTATATCTTAATGACAAATCTGTATCATCTAGATCGTGTTTCATTGATAAGTGAAATACATGTAGTCATATATTCACTTATCAATACAGTTGGACCTTTTTACAGGACGATGTGTAAGAAAATTTAGTTTAAATTTTCCCATCAACAACGGTAACCGTATGTTACATGATAAATTAAAAGAGATTTCAAATTCACTTTAAGGAAATAATGACATTTTTTGAACATTCTGTTATAACAAACACATCTAGTTTAATTGCAGCCTCTATATATCAATATTTAGATACTGATTCTGCAAGTAGGTCCGACAATTTATAGATTGAATTTCAAACAGATCGTCAGCGGCAATACGTACCAGGGTACGAATGTAACGTTGAAAAATTCTTTCCTTCGCCAAATAAAAGTAGCGAAATGTCAATTTCCCATGGTTCATTCGATTAAAGCTTAAGTTCAAAGAATTTAACCGATCTGGGTGCGTTCGGAATATTCCAATAACTCTAAAAATGTCCAGTTTTTCTCCACTCTGTTACATGTACTTTCAAAATCCTATAACATACTTAAAAACTGAACAGTTGAATAATTTTTAAGACATAAGTATTATGCAGTCGTGTCTTTGGTTTGCAAAGCAATATATAGTGGTACGTATTGCGATACGATGGCAGCGCATCGCAATATACTGCAATACCCTTCTGGTGTATCGTGGTAGACCTACTGTATGACACAAACAATGATCTCTTAGCTTCTGGTTACCAGGAGTCTAAGTAGTCTTCCTGATACATTGAATTAGAAAAAATCTAAATCCTACAAAATTACTAACTTTGTAATTCAAACAAATTCAGTGCTTTCAGCGCTTTGATCTTACTCTAGTAACTTTTGTACTGGAACATCATATCGTGTGATGAACCCCACTTTTTGCATTATATACGGCTATTTTTAGCAATTTGCGAAGAATTATGTTACTTACTATACAGGATTTTGGAGAAATAAACCAGGAGAATACACAAAGTAACCAAAGCAAATGCTATAAAATCATACAAAGATGAAATAGAGTGAATTTATTAGTTAATGTTGATAAAGTGGACTTAGTTAGTTCTTACTCACAAAACTACATAATATTTCAACATACTTATGATATTCAAGGATACATTGATGTTTCACCAACACGTCATGAATAGTTAAGTAATAAAAAGCAAAGAAAAGTACAACACTATTTTATGACCATAAAGAATTTGTTCAATACCCTTACTAGGACTCTACCCCTGGCGTGCCTTAAAGCCTAATAAAGCACTCTTAAGTCTCTTGCAAATTTCATACTTTTTCACCAAAACTATTTAAAGTCCTGACAGGAAAAAAAGATAACCTGCTTGTTTTGTTTTTGTTTAGTTTAACGCCGTAGCAACACATTATATAGGTCATATAACGGCGGTTAGGCAACCTACTTACTGTTCCTGGAAAGGCTAAATCTCTGGATTTAGCTGTTAACCAACTACTAAGCACATACTTATGTCAGTGACCGACAACTGGCCTACATAATTAAGAATCATGGGTAGGAGGGAGAATGACCGTAGAAATAATTTCATAACCAAGCTCAACTAAAGTATGCCCCGCCCGGGTATCCAACCCACGACCCTCGATCAGTAGACTTGCGTGCTACCAACTGAGCTAGCCGTGTTAACCTGCGATTTCGATTGAAAAGGATGTAAAGTAAAAAAAAACTCTCGAGGTTTAATCTTTTCAAAGTTCACAATGATTTATTTTAGATACAGACATTTGTTATCACAAATTTACATTTGATAACCTGATTAATTGTCAATATTAAAATGAGCTCATCTTGTACCCAGTAGATTGTACTGAAGTAAAGTAATCTTTCTTCAGGCTTATCCGTAATTTTTAGGTAAAAGGTTGTCTCTATGTACAATATTGTTACACACAGTATGTGTGCATACTTGCTATAGTCCGTTTTTTCTCAACTGTCGAAGCTTGAATAATTTCATGGTGGCTGAACGCATTTTTTGTACAGGCTGCCTAATTGTTATTAAATATATCTTGACTAAAACATTTCATACGGCATATAAGCAGCTTTACTCGATCATAATACACACTTTCGGAAAATCATGGATGTATCACGACGATAATTTTAACAAACGCATTCACCTTGAAATTATTCATGTTTTGACAATTGAGAAAAAAACCGAACTATAAAGATAGTTTAACACCTCGATCTTGCATAAACAAACATGTCTAACCAGGAAATATTTGTTAGGGTTTTTTTATTTATCAAATGTAAAGTGTAATGTGTGAAGTGTTAGTTAAGTACTTATCGCCACAATTTAACTTTTTCGTTCATTCATATTACAGGAGCGTGTTCAGTTACTTTGAACGTTCCAAAACGTTCCGTAACGGAAGTGTCGGAACAACTCAACCCATAGACAACTCAACCCGAGACAACTCAATCTCCTACTAACGGACTGAGGTGTCCCAACTTTGAGTTGAGTTTTGCACGGGTATCCGTAACGTTAGCTACCAGTAGTTACTGAACCCGGGGCAGCTGTCTGTCGTCATTCTAACGGTAGACAACTGTATACCACTTGATACAAAGATTTGTGCATTCGGAACAAAAAGCGGCGATCATCTACGAAGATATACCTCGGAAATCAGACGTAGTAGAAATACAACCAGGTTATAAGGTCCGGGATTAACTCTCTGGCAAGAAGTTCTTTTATTGTTTGTACATGGACGTGTAAGTCAATATAATCTAACAAATTGCTACTATTCTACTAATTATTTACAATACAACATTCAGAATTCTTAATCATAGCAAAGGTTATTTGGTTAGTTTCAAAAGATCAGTATAACACTTGATAGATTACTTTGCATACTGATTAGTGTATTAACGAGATTTGACTGCGCTCCTTCCACACGCGTAACAATATAAGTAAACACCTGTCACTAATCAGTGAGATGACAGGCTACTTTTATCGCCTAGAAATTGACTGCGCAGAACATCAGAGACACATGTATCATTCTGCAGGTTAAACTGGTCAGACATTTTCGTCGATAGTTTTCGATTTGTGGTATAACTTATTATACATCAAGTTAAACAGCAAATTTTAATTAAAGGGTCGCCAAACCGTTCTTATTCGTACATGCACTAACATGTGCTTATACCGTGGTAGACCTTAGTGTATCAGTAAAAATCCGTGTCGCTCCGTATCGATCCATTCCGAATCATAACAATCCGTGTCTGGTCCAGGGGTTTTGCCAACATTTTGGTTGTATATTTGTCGAACTCCGTACTCAGCTGTAAGGCTGTCGTATGAACCGTTGCGGATTACAGAAATTGCCATTTCCCAGGTCGATTAGTCCGTAGCTCTTTCGTGGCGTTATCTGTGAATATGTAACCGGGCTGATATCTGCACGCACGAACGCGTCTTGAAACCACGATTTATGGGAATGTTCGGCATTTAGAGCTTCATACTTGTGATTATTTTCCAGTGACATATTCGTCGGTATGAAGGACGCTAAAGTGATATATTGAATAAAACACCAAATTCAAGCGCGGTTTTTGCATTGTATGTTAACAAAGTTGCCCATAGACTAAATTGAATGTATATCCATATAATTATATGCTGTCATGTTATAGATATCTTTTATTTAAAGCAAGTTTATACATTGTAACTACTTCTGTAGCTGTATACTTGTTTGTATCTTAATATACGTAACTCTTCAAAATCAGAAATACAGTATAACCTCTGCAGAGCGGCCTTCTACAGAACAAATCCTCTGCACAACAACACTTTTTGATATTTCCCATATGTGTTTTTTTAATTGAATTTAACCCCTGCAGAGCAACAACCTCTGGACAGCAACACGCTTTAGTCCCTCCCAGCGTGTGGTGTTCAAGAGAGGTTGTACTGTAATAAAATACTGTATGTAACAGGTTACATGATATACATGTAGTACAAGAACGTAGAAGTCTCATATCGTAGCTACAATCTGACTTATGTTACAAAATACATTGTACTCTAGAAGAACCCGGGTCGATAGCGCAGTTGGTAGCGCGCCGGGATTTGGATACTCGTGCCAGAGGGGGTGCGGGTTCGAATCCCATCCGGGGAGGTTATACCCTTCCATGAAAATTTGACAATAATGTCGATTTTCCTCCATTGATTAGATAATATGGAGAAGTTTCCGGCCTTGTGGAAGGGTAGGTGAGTACTGGTTATAGACAATGGTCCAGGAAAGCTAGGTTAGGTGCGCTGGACGCCGTGAAATGACCTAAAATGTGTTGATACGGCGTTAACTCCAATAAATAAATAAATAAAATAAATACTAGAAGTCGGTAACCAAATAGTTGATCAAGTCGTCGAATTCAAAGAACTGAATATTAAAACTGAAACTGACAAAAATACTTTGTTTCTGAAACTTTACAGGGTTTAGAACTTAGAATATATATACAAGCCGCTAGAAAATAGAACAGTTTTAGATTTCCTTTCTGTTACATAACAATGTATTATCTTGGTCATTGCACGGGTTTTACAATACTTAAATATAACGACAGCATTTATTTATCTATTTATTTTGTTGGATTAAATACCGTAGCAACACATTGTATAGGTCATATAACGGCGCCCAGCGAACCTAACCTAGCTTTCCTGAACCATTGTCTATAACTAGGCAGTACTCACCTACCATTCCACAAGGCCGGAAACTTCTCTATATACCTTAAAAATGGAGGAAAATTGACATTATGTCAAATTTTCATGGAAGTGTATAACCTCCCTGGGTGGGATTCGAACCTGTAACCCCTTCGGGACACTAGATTCGACATCTCCGCGCGCTACCAACTGCGCTACGACCAGGGTTTACAGTATTTTTATAATGCATAAACATTGTACTCTCGATGTACTGCTTTGTTACAATTTTTTACATCGTAACACACTTTGTATCAATTTACTACATTTTGAGCTATTATTTCTGTTACAACTCGTTTTGTAGTAATATTGTAGTAAATTGATACAAAGTGGGTTACGATGTCAAAAACTGCAACATTTCAAAATGTATCATTTTTTAAAAAGAATTAAATCAACACCTTAAACTAAAAATAATAAGTTATGATGTTAACATAGTTACATTTGACTGATGTCAAACCAGTTTTCAAGGAAAGGAATTGGACTTTTCGGCAAAAAGGTGTTTTCTAAGAACACTTTGAAAAGACGAAAATCTTTACATTATAGAAATAGTATTGACTAATTGTTGACTTTTTAGCTTCAAGAGGTTAGGGAATGACATATTTCAGTGTCAAATGACTATCTGAACACGTTCGAAATAATAGCTCAAAATGTAATAAATTGATACAAAGTGGGTAACGATGTAAAAAATTGTAACACTGCTTCATTAAACAGAGACAAAATCATTCAATTGTTACTAAAAGCGTTTTTACTACAACTTTATATCAGTAAAAAAGCCTCGAGCTACTAATCATTACAACTTAAAAGTATTCTTAAGTAAGAAATTACATTACATTAAATACATGTACATGGATGTTTATCAAACATAAAATGGTCCATTTAATCTTATTGCTTTGCTTCAACGCTTCACTCACATGACTAAACTCAATTTTAAGTTTATTTGCAAGTTCTTAAAATAATAAAGTTAAAATCTAGTGCACCTTTTAACAAATATTCTTACGAAACATGTTATTGTTAGTCAATTATATATTTTTTCAAAGTCAGAAGGATAATAAACATAACTATGATATGATATTCAAAAAGGTATACAATATATCATAATTCAATAATATTTGGAAATCACTGGCAAAACAATGAACGTATTATGAATTGGGCTGCCACGATACACCAGAAGCGTATCGCGATATATTGCAATTGGCAAGGACCGTATTGCAATACGTTACACGATATATTTGGGGTTTATAGATTCGTTGTTTCTCTGTTGTATTCAATGGAAACATTGCTAATCTTATATGGAACTACTTAAAACTAGTTTCACTTGGTCTACACGGTCATTTAGGACTGTGATAAATGTTTTGCATATAAAAAAGATGCTTAATAGGAAGAAACGATCACCCCCTTAGCTGAAGAACATCCTAACAATCAAGCTTCTGGACACCATGCTTGTTTCAAGAACATATTTTGCACAAGTTCCGTAAAACCAATAGAACGCACCCCAGTCAGTTAAAGTCTTATAACTTAAGCTTAGCTTGAATGAACAATGGAAAAACTGACGTTTAGCAACTATTATTTCGTAAAGAATTGATTTTTCCAATGAAATAAAAAATATCGCCGGTACGTTTAATTTGTACCGCGATATGTATTGCCACAGCTGTGTATTGCAATATACCGGTATATCGTGACATTCCTAATTATAAATGTTTTCTGTTTTTGACTTACAATGGTTTAAATCGTAAGATTTTCTATCAAAAGCGCCACTGGGTCTGAAGATCTCACATAGCCTCTACGTAGTCAGTGAGTAGTAAAGCTGACTGCTGCGATAAATCTAAAGAACAATTAAAACGCGGCATCTACAAAATACAATGCCACATGTTCTCTTGTTTTTGTGTAAAGCTACAGTCCCATAAACATAAAAAGCCGTGAGGGCACCGTACGGGCGCCGTGCGATTCAAACTCTTGCGTACCCGTACAGACTAATACGTTTTTACCAGGGTCCGTAAGATGAGCCCTGCATTCACGTATCAGTTTCAGAGTTATATCGTGAACAAAATCGTGGCTGAGTTTGGATTAAACATGCATATCTTCCAGCTACGGCTCCGTACGGGTGTGTTGTTTTGTACCATGTGCGTACCGTCACCTTAATACGCAAGGCTTCCCATGGCCTACGACTGTCTGCACGTCCATTAATCAACTCAATTTTAGATAAGCCATGTATTTTATCAAATACTTTTTGCAGTCTAGATCTGTCTAATAAATCCTCTTCAACTTTAAGTGTAAAATAATGCAATCCTTTTACAAACAAAAAAGATAAAACTTGGCTAGATCAAAATTTCAATAAAACAAGGGTTTACCTTTTTTGTCCTGTACACGTGTTATTATGAAATGATACTTCATATATAATGATGTAATCAATCTGATTAAAACCCGATCTAAAATTTTCCACTCGCCTTCTCGCTTATTTAGATCTGGCCGTTTTCTTACGAGGGTCACGTTCAGGTGACCTTTACTCATTTTAATATTCATGAGACATCGTTGTGTTTATTAAATTGTTTACATCGTCTCGTCACGTAATTTGAAATGAGTCGTTCAATCCCAGACTGTCAATAATACAGCTGTCAAATTAGCTCACAAACCTTGGTCTAAATATAGAAATTACAAAATAAAAATGCTATACACAGTGTTTCCTCTAGATGAAAGGTACGCAATGATTGGTCGACATAAAGGTCATCTCGACGTGACCCTCCGTGCGAACCTTAGAGATCCTGTATGACAACGCTCCACAGGATATCTGTTTACGGAGATTGTGATGTAATGTATTGTATACATCAACAAATAAACAATAGAGAAATATGTCATTGTTCATAGAGAGACATTAAATGATTAAGTACATTATACATGAATTTAATGCTTTCATCCTTTTTTCTGCTACATTTATGTGTTATAGTCTTTATATTGTAAATGTTTGACAAATATAATATATTCACAATTCGATTAGCTCAGTGAGTAAAGCATCTGACTTACAAGCAGGAAAACAGAAGTTCGAGCTAACTCGAGGATACTAATTTCCTGTGTTTATGTATACATATGTGTAAAAAGTTGGTCATTTCGGCAAGAATGATATCTAACCAACATAGTAATTCAGTGTTTGATTTGTACTCGGAATTTCTTGAGGTATACATGTGTAGTGTGAATTAATAATAAAGACAATGATACTTTGTTTGAATTACTCTTAACCAGCTATAAATACAATCAATTGTACAACAACTGTTAAATCAAACTTGGCAGTCTAGATAAATGACAACATCGTGTAAAAAAGAATTATTGTAGCGTTGCACTTGATGCTGACGCACAAAGTCGCAACACTAACGCTAAATGTTTCAACCTAAGCGAAACGTTGCATAGCCATGGCGTCAAACATTGCAAAACCGATGCACATATATTACATAGCGCAAATATGAAATTTAAAGTAACCTTTTAAGACCCAATCAACCGTCCTCATATCCCTAACAACCACCATTAGTTCAATAGCAACCATTCTCACGCCTTAAGCCAATTGTCTTTAACAAACCGCTTTTATGTCCATAGCAACCAGTTTTGCACCTTTACTAAACACTTAAAATGCCAAACTCTGGCATCCATAAAACTTTATCACAATGTTTATCTTGATCATTTTCAGATCAATCTGAAAACTTGGTCAGTTTAGAAAAAATATATACTCTATAGGCCTATAAATTCTTGCCTAATTCTCATGAAAGTTTTACAAAAGGTTTATTTTGATGAATACCAAATTAGATTTAAACTGGGTCATGTAGGATCAAATATAGATTAGTAGGTCAAATAATATGTTTTAAAGCTGCACCTTTTAAAGTCAGACCACACTTAGATATAATTATGTAAATATACAAAAACAGTTGTCGACCGGGCAATATCGGCGTTAAGCGTTTGTTGTGACACTTTATATTATTGTTGCGACGTTTAGCGTTCATTGCGACGTTTAGCGTTCATTGCGACGTTTACCGTCCATTGCGACGTTTAGCGACGTTGCAGCCGCCGCACAATTTTTCACTGCCACTCAAGCCACTTGACCTAAAAGCGGTTGCTATAGACTACAGAGTGAAGGTTACAGTGTATTAATTTTATAGCAGTTGACCTCGGACGTGTGAGTGGCTTCTGTGAAGCTTAAGGTCAGCGTTGAGACGTTTAACGTTTGTTGCGACTTTTAGTACGACTGTTGCAATGTTTACGTTAATACATTGTATTAATTTTTGAAGATGATACTGATGTTAAAGTCTGATGGTTGAGATGATGATGATGATGATAAAGAAGATGATGGTTAAATATAAATGATAAAATGGAGGTGATGTCGATAAACGCTTCAATACTGCAGCGTTCTAGTAAAGTATTCACGTGGTCTGAACGCGCATTGTATGACAGTAATTGGGGTATACGAGTATATTTATATACGTTGAACAAACTTAAGTATGTTCTTATCAGGATAAAACAGTTACAATGATTTTTACATTAATCTTTAAAGATCTATCAACCTACAAAACATATATGTTATCAGTATGACAGTACATGTAATTTTACATAATGATATTGTACCATCTTACACTGCATGTTTTTTTTGTCTTATTCTATGACAAAGGAAGTAAACAGTTTGTATAAAGATTTCAACAATATTCAGATATTTCAACCTTGACTAAGACAATTTCTTGAAATTTGATCTCCATTCTACGTTTAGTTACTGTATAGTTTGTATGTGCCACTTGTATTATGTGCATAATTTAAAACACTAACTGTAAATGGAGCGAAACAAACTAAATTCTGTCTAAAGATTGATTAAAGTGTTCACTGACTTTATCATAGACTTATCTGGTCCTAGAAAATGCAAGTTACTTTCACAATTGTGAAAAAAAGATTTAAGATTTTCAAAGGTTAACAATTTTGAACGATTTGATTATACTTCATATACAAACATGTATACAGTAAAGTTTCGCTATTAAGAACAGCAAAATACATAGATTGTCTAAATAGCGAAACGGTCTTGTTATAGAGACCCTTTTGTTCATAAATTAAGCATTTGAGTCTTAATAAGAAAAGTGGTCTTAATAGCAGAACTTTACTGTATAATATAGTTGGAACATTGAGTACAAGTAATATTTATGATGAAGGTTTCGACAGAAAGATCGACAAGTTTTTCATGTATAAACATGATACACATATCAATATATCAAATGGTTGTCAGGTAATGTCTTACATTCATTTCAATACAAAAAATGTCATTTTACAGTCTTAATAATCTTCATAATATATCGTTTTAATAATCTATTGATTGCACACTTGGAATTTAAAGTTTCGTTTTATGCCATTGACTTTTATATGTTCTACAAAAACAGTACAAGCATATACGTAAAAGTAAAAAGTAATTGCATTTTATCGTCTTAGTTTCATGTTTACACACGTTCACCGATTTTACAGCTATTACTCCTGGTCATTGGGCTACTGGTATCTATCTATCAATCACCCTGGGGAGTCTTTTAACTCCTCTTAGTGCAGCCGACACTTTGGCGCAACGGAATTATACCATCGCAGGTACTCATTTACCCCTGGGTGAAGTGAATCAATCGCAGGTAAATATCTTGCTCAAGGAAATTAGCAGTGTCCCTGGTGGGATTCGAACCCGGGACCTTTCGATCCCTAAGCGCGCGCCGCCCCACTGGACTACTGCTCCTACATATGTAAGGACTTTGTTTGTATGGTTTATTCCTAAACACACATGTAGAATGTATGAAACCTATTTCAGAAATATGAACAAGTACATGAATATACTGAGTCACATTATTGTGAATTGGTATCCCAATAGATCCTTGATCCGTATTATCAATGTTCAATATGATCAAATTAAGTAGAAATGTTACAATAATTTCATCTTGTTTTATTGATGTGTCAACCTGGAGAAGTTACCAAGGCTCAAAATGAAGTATGAATCAAAGACTCGTAAATGAGGTAAATCATTTAAAATGTATAATTATGTATACAGTAGAACCTCCCCAAACCGGATCCCTCTCCAAACCGGATCCCTCTCCAAACCGGACAAATTGTCCGGTCCGCATTTCTTCCTTATAAGTTATATAATTTACCCCTCTAAACTGGATACCTCTGAATTCCGGATACTGGACAACTTTTACATGAATTTTCTTCAATTTAATGTAAATCTACCTCCGAAAACCGGACTTGGCCGGAATTACCTTTAATTTGAACTTGTGTATTTAAGTTTTAAATATTGTTTAAATATAAACACCAATTTCCGTTAAAAATCACAGTTTATATATCAATGGTGTTAAACTGAGTATCGTTACCAGAAAAATGACTGAATTGTTTCTTATTTATAAGAAAATAATTTACTTACTTGTTAGACTTTTATTTCTCATCTAACATCCTCCAACTATCCCGTCTTAAAGTTATAATATACAAATACGAGAAGGAAGTTTTACAGCTGAAATCAGTGCGACAAAAGCGCACTTGAAAATTTAAACATTTTATTTAAGATAACACCCGGACAGACATGTTTACATGCGACAAGATATTAGTTTAAATATTAGACATTAAAAAATATATACCGAGTGCCTTACTTTCCTTTACTAACTTGAATTTTAAAACAAGGATTCGAACAAATATTATTATTGATTGAAATATGTACACTAGAAATAGTTTTAAAAGATTTTTTTTTACTTGAAGAGTATTCTAATTGTTTTAGATAAATCAATATAAAAAATCAACATGGCAGTGAAGTAGACCAAGAGTTATGTCTACATTGACCAAATACTCTGACTCTCTCTAGGAATTCTTTGATAGAAGAAATACTTCAATAAATCTATAAACAATGTAAACATTTTAATATAAAATAAAATTATATTGAATATTTCATGTCCTTGGTTAATTAGAACCAGTGAATACTTGTCACTAGGACATGGAGGGATATATTGTAAACTCGTGCTAGATATTCATATTTTAATTTTGTTTTTGGTTTAACGCCGTAGCAACACATTGTGTAAGTCATATCTTGGTGGTCAGTCAATCTACTCACCGTTCCTGGAAAAAGCTAAATCTCTGAATTTAGTTGTTAGCCAGTTGCTAGGGGCATACTTCTGTCAATGACTGACAACTGCCCTACATGATTTAGAATCAGCTGAAGGAGGGAGGTAGGCCGTAGAAATTATTTCATGACCAAGCTTCACGAAAGTATTTCCCTCCCGGAAATCGAATCTGCGACCCCTAGAACAGTAGACTTGTGTGCTACTAAATGAGCTGGCAAGACGGCTGGAGTTAAACATAAAGGGAGTTAACAAATGAATTACTCATTGAAGGCAAATGTGAGTTATCGTTCTTGATTAAATGAGATAAGATAAATAGGGTGGGTGGGTAGGATGGAGAATAGTTAGATGGGTGAATATATTTTACCAATACATATAGAGCATATTCGTTAACTTTGGTGTGAGTACCAAACCCGACCCTGAAAGTCATACCCTTCCATAAAGTTGTCAACCATTTATAGATAAGCGTGTACTTGTAAAAATGTTCATAATTCAGATAACTGATAAAAAGAGCTGATAGTCTAACATTACCTGATTATAAGTGTTGCCAGGCGTAAAATCCAAACGAAAAGAATGATCTACAGGGTTGGATCCAGGATTTTTTCTACCGGGGGGGGGTCTAAACTTTCGAACTACAACCACATTATACTTTGTTTGCAGGATAACACTACATAATAAACTATATAACCATTAGATCTATGTTAAACATAAAGGCGAGCACGAATTTTTTTTCTTGCCACGGAAAATGGCTTACAGTTAAAAAAATACACTCATGAACATTTTTGAAATTTCAGGGGAGGGTCCGGACCCCCCTGACCCCCCAGCTGAATCCGCCCATGATTTATACCAAACAATTCTTTTCTTTTTTCGATGCTCAGTATTTGCCTAGAATATATTTCAAATGTTGTTGCGTGTTATAGTAATGGTTATAAAAAATTCCTTTTGCGTAGTGACATTTGACTGACGTAATTTCGTGATGATCGACACTAAAAGACAGTTTCCGGACAACAATGTCGGATTAGATATCCGAAACTGTCACTGTGAACGTTTTACGTACATAAATATTATATTGTTTTAGTGAAAGCTAGAACAATTTTCTGTCCAATCAACTATTCATTTTATTAACGTGCTGGTATTTTTCTTCTGATGAGAATCCATAAATCACTGTCACAAAACGTTCATTTAAATCAGAAAATACGTCGTCTAAGAACACATACAGCGATCTAGGTTCTTTTGACTCAATTCCATTACCATTTTCCAATCATAAAGTAATAAAAGCTAGGATAATAGAGAGGGAGAAAATCGTCAACGATAATGTGATAATCTTCAAGATTTATAAATAATCGATGACGTCACGTGACGTCATGTGGTAAACTATAGATTGTATCAATAACACTGTAAGACTGAGTTTTTTTCACACAATTTTCCAGTTTAAAATATACTCATGATCTGAAGTTTCCTCACGACGGAATGATCATGTTGTTAATAATAATCAGTGGTGCTTTTCACAAAATTTCTTACAAAAAAATCTTGGTAAGTTAAAAGCAAGAAACATTAATGATACGGTCATTTTTTGGCTAATCAATTTCAAATATTATAGAAATGTGTAGAATATTGTATACCTTTTGAATATTATATCATAGTTATGTTTATAATCTATCTGACTTTAAACTGTTAATTATATGAAATTGACGTACGATAACTTTCTTCGTAAGATTTTTTGTGAAAAGGAGCACTGACTGTTAGTTTTTTTAGACACATCAGTGATATACACTGTCCTCCAAAAGTTTCTTCACATATTTAAATTTACATTTTACATTATAAAATTTCAAAAAATTGTAAAAGCAGTTTATTGTTAAATTAATTTCAATTTTGCTTTTTCTAATCTTTTCTATCTTATGGATAGAACATAACAAAAATATCCAAAACTTGATATTGGTTCGTTGAGATACATTGACCATAGTTTTGGAGGCTGATTGATAACTCTTGCATCAACTCAAAAAATAAAATGTACCAATAAAAATTCCATTTCTATTGCATGAATAATGAATCAAATAAACAATAATATAAAAGTTCTTCAAATTTGAACTTAGAAATTGTTGCAATTTGCTTAATTGTACATGTACTGTGAAGAAACTTTTGGAGGTCAGTGTATACACCAGGCAACAAAAACACAGTGTTTGATAATATCAGACCATGATAGGAAATTAAAACAAAACTTGTGTGTTCATATTTGAGATTTATGTTATAATAATATATCTCTAGAAATTATAAAACAATAATAATAGCTAATATAATATAATCTTTGTTTGATTTATAATGTTCATTTAACTAAATTAATATAACATCATGAAGTTGTAAACCAGATGGGTTTACCGTTATTGTCAGTTTTTTACTTTAATATAATTAATTAAATCGGATACCAATATGTATGACGTTATTTTACAATTTATAATATAAGAACAAAGTTGAGATATTAAAAGTTTTTTACATCAGTACAGTATTAAAAATATTTTAGTACATCACAATTTCATTCCAATTTTATGTGTTTGAATGTATGAACTGAACATTGGTATAAATGCCGTAATGGTTTGATATCACTCATTATCAAATGATCACATAAAAAATCAGATTTATTTAAGTTTCAATAATTTTCGGTTTATTTACAGAATTAATTTAAACAAATCACTATAGTATGTACTATAATACTTCACACTAATATGTTTTATTATACTTGCATCTGCTCTAGTTTTCCCTTTATGAGATGATAAAATCCCATCTGGATAAAATAAAAGTTTATTATATTTTGCTATTTTTTTAGTCCTGAACTAATTACATTTTATATATAAATCATCGTAACAAATCACAAAAATCAAGGGGTCAACTTATTGTCGTACACTCAATCATACTCTTCTTACACTGGTTTCATTAAACATTTCTGACTTTAACGGTAAAAATTGACTCAATTAAAATTAAGTTTGATTTTTTATATGATTATATAACTGCTAAGGAAGGTAACAATGATACGTACCTAGGGAAAGTGATGCACCATGTTGAACAAAATGATAAATAAGTTAAGGCCATCGTTCCTCCAGCACTCCAGTGCTTTGATTGTAATACTGCACGCCGTGCACGGAGTCGTTATTTATTGTGTTCAACAACTTACTGTGAATACTGACATATCCCAAACTCTACTTCGTAAACATCAATCAAAACGTACTTGTTGTAAGTTCGATGAGTTGTTTACATTGTAAATTGTGACAGACCAAGTTCATTTTCGACTCAATAGTTTGACTCTAGTTTGGAATAAATACTAGGGTTGTACATTGATACTTGGCACAGATATAAGCATCGGTATTTGATTCAAAATATACAAGTAAATACTGCTTTATATTGATATCGGTACCTAATGAAGTATTTAATTAGTAGAGAACAAAATTGTCATCGAAACTATAATGCAATACTCTGGAAACATTTTAATTTTTTTATTGCAATAAACAAAATTGCATCACAAATATTTATATTTTGCATTTTAGTGTTCTTTCTCCTCCATTTTTATATTTTATAAAACAATTCAAATCTGGTTAATTAACTAATGAGGGATCTTAGCCAGCTATTTCCCTTGTATACTCTTCAAATAGGTAGGTCCAATTAGTTGGATTACTCGGATTTTACACTTACTTTTCAATGTCAATTTGCCAAAATTAATCTTAAATAACATTTTTGTAAATCATTTAATTTGTTTGAAATTCAAGCTAAGTATTTTTAGGGTAAAAAACTATCTAAACATCACTGCTTCTGTTAATATCTTCATTACAAAGAAATGTATTAGATGAAATACTTTGTTAACCTTAGATAGGACTTTAATGATAAAATCCGAGGATTCCAACTGTAAGGACCTACTTACCAATTGGATTGCTTCAGATTTTATCAAGGAAAGATAACTGACTTAAGTCCCTAATTAACTGTTTTTAGAGTAACTTCATTAGCAGTCTCAGGTATCAGTATACCGACGTCGTTAGAGATACCGTATAATCACCAGTATCGATATTGTACAGGTTCGATAGTTATACGTAAAGACGAAATGCTAGGATAAAAGAATATCTTACTGATTGTAAGATGTTATTGTCAACAACAAAGAAGATTGGTTAGTGATAACTCCTAAACGAACCAGTTGGTTACCCTATCTGAAACAACTCACACAAAGACTGTAGGAATATTCAAACCTTATATAATTTCCTTATGTAATTAAACAATGCTCAATGTAGTCCAGCAGTTA
Organism: Mactra quadrangularis; assembly: GCA_025267735.1. NCBI lineage: Eukaryota > Metazoa > Mollusca > Bivalvia > Venerida > Mactridae > Mactra > Mactra quadrangularis. The sequence goes on from CM046304.1 coordinate 10,266,524, forward strand.
CAAAAACAAGTTATGTGTGTTTGCCATGTTGGAATGCCACAAATCTATGAAAGGGTGTATATGTTATTAATAGGGGTGCAACGGTTAATCGATATACCGCGGTTAATATTGCAATACGAATTCTGACGGTTTTTAACCGGTTCGTTTTTTCCTGAACCGGGCTTTGTGGTAATGTGCCGTACTGATTGTTTTTATCATAATCTGAAATTTTAATGTTTGAATAAATGTTAAACAGTGTTCAAAATTGAAACAATCTCATTTTGCTTTGAAATGATAAACATTTCGTCAAATGAGAGAATAATTCTCATCTGAAGTCCCTTTCAAAATATTTTTTCTAAAATATACTTCATTTGACATTAGTTTTTCAAATATTTGGATAAAGAGATTTGGAAAAGAACGCATATGCATGTTACAAATGCAATGCATAGCATTAATTTATGCCTCGCATGTATACAAAAAACGATATGTATTGTTACTATTTTAATATATCGCAATATGGTTTTTATCGTATTGTTACACGCTTATTTCACCGTATTTCAAATTATGAAACATTTGTCACACAAAAATTGTTGTCACCGTAAATCATAATATGTGAACTGAGTGTGCTGATTTCCTTGGGGAAACTATTCTCGTTAAGATGTGGTCACTATCGGTCACTTGTTCTTGTAAAAAATATATCAGTATGAAATCTAACTGGCATCTTTTCAAATCAGAAAATGATAGACTGATACGTTGATTAATTGTTTTGATATTCATGGTGTATTCCCATTGTCAATTAGAATTTCAAATGAACTTTCTCCAATCACACTTTACAAACCACAATAAATGTTGGTAACCCTAGCAACCTAGATATATTTGATTATTCCTGACTTTGAGGGATTTTAGCACAATAATAAATGATGGATGTAACATACTGGACCGAGACAGGAGATTTAGACAGAAGTGAGATATAATATCTTACCTCCCGGGAAATTAAACCAAATAGATGTGGTGACCTTGCATCAAACTTGAGAAATAGATGTTTTAGACAATATAGACAATAGACAATAACTTCCAATGAGTCTACAGAGTATGAGTATATTAATGAATGTGTGATAAATCTACGTATAGAAAACATATATCTCTGAATGAATGAAACATAGATGGGTTGATATAGAAACGATGAACATTCTACTTGAATATATATATATATACATATACAAACTAACTTAATTTCGTTGCATGATTTATATGCGTTTGTAAAATCTCGTCATCGGACACAAAACAGTTTTTATCACGAAGAAGAACATAATTCCTCTATGCCAGAAATGTTGCTTGGACTTTATAAAGGTTATAAAGGTGATGTTCTGCATAAAAGATGTAATAAATAACACTAACATTGTATTCAATATTGTTTTTACAAAACTTCATACAAAGATCCTACGCAGGTGTCTCCTAAAGCTAGAAAATAGGGATAAGATAAGATAAGATCTAAGATAAGATCTAAGATAAGATCTAAGATAAGATCTAAGATAAGATAAGATAAGATAAGATAAGATTTATTTATTTATTATCTTTATTTAATATCTAGGAACGAATTCAAATTTTGATGCTTGAATATTCGGATTTGATATTTGAATATATTCGAATATTCGTTTTCATAAAGCTAAAAAAGATTTCAAGTAAGGCAATGCCTCCTATTGTGATTTTCGTGTCTAATTTTGTTTATCTGAATAAAAGGCCACTTCGGTTCATATAGAATTAACAATATCTGGAGTTTCAATGAATTTTGAATGGATCCTTCATCTGTCTGTAACCAAGGATTCTGTACAGTTAATTGGGAATCATAACAATAACTTAATTGATATGTGTTAATCAAACATGCCGACTATAAAGTTAACATGCTTCTTAAACTACCACTTTAAAACTTGGTGAACCCGGGTCGATAGCGCAGTTGGTAGCGCGCCGGGATTTGGAAACTCGTGCCTAAGGGGGTGCGGGTTCGAATCCTACCCGGGGAGGTTATACCCTTCCATGAAAATTTGACAATAATGTCGACTTTCCTCCATTGATTAGATAATATGGAGAAGTTTCCGGCCTTGTGGAAAGGTAGGTGAGTACTGGTTATAGACAATGGTCCAGGAAAGCTAGGTTTAGTGCGCTGGACGCCGTAAAATGACCTAAATGGTGTAGACACGGCGTTAAATCTAGTAAAAAATAAAACTTGGTGTGGCAAAAATTGAAAAGTTCATTTTTATGCTGAGAATTTCCAATATTCGTATTTGTTTTTCAATATTCGAATATTCGGTGACGATCCTAGTATTCGAATATTTTTCCCGGCCTTACTAGAAAATAAAAAAGTAACAATGTCATAACATTGTTAAAAATCACCATAGATTATAGAGAGTTGTCTCTAGACAGATATTTAAGTGTCATTTATTTGACAAAATCAAAGACATCGATTGTCTGACAATTAAATGTTGTACTAATACTGCATCGAATGTCATGGTTACTAAACATTCGTTATTTAAGATACTTTTTCTAAGACAAAAATTATAATTTTCTAACAACAAAGAAATAGACAATATATGTTAGCTAGTAATACGACTATTAGACTTGATGGTTGCCTAGGGAAATAATCCTAATTTCTTGTTCTGATAAATTACACTGTCTTTCATTATCACATTCTTCCTAAAATAACTTTCTTGGGAAACTTTAAAACATTCAATATCATTGATCTAGAGTTCTGCTTATTGAATTTCAAGAAGACTTTATTAACTTTACAGAGCAAAGATTCACACGAATGGTATATATCTTTATATTGTACTATACATATGTCATTTACTTCATGTGAGGGTTATCGGTGAAACAAAATATTACTTTACTTTCATAAATCTATAACATAAAAAGACATTCTCCAAAAGCATACGGTTGAGGAGAAAGAGCTTTGGTTGTTGTCAACCGTTTATCATTTGTACACACAATTTGTCATGAACCAGGGTCTACAGTGTCGTGATTTACAAAAAATAAAGTAAGCAAAACTATGCTCTTCTTCGACTTCTCTGAGATTTGACGAAAAACAAGCGTTTGTTGACAGTCGAAAGATCACGTGACTATTAACCCTGATGCTATCAAAATAAAATACAGTACAGTTCCGCTAAAACCGTTAGTCTTGATAGCGAACAATCTTTTTATTGAGACCCTTTTGTTCACAAATTAAGCATTTGGGTCTTAATAACTGTCAAAAATCGCATAATTTTAAAATAGCAAAAGTGGTCTTAATAGCGTAACTGTACTGTTAAACAGAAAAATGTAGCTGCTTATCGTTGCTTGCCTTAATATATCTAGAAAGTTTAAAGTACAGTCATCATATGAAAATATACGCTTTAATTGTTACAGTAGCTATTTATTACGGAGCCCCTAAAAGGACATTTTGAAATACTTTTTTTATTTTCACAACTATTTCGTTTAAACGTAATATTATTTCGTTTTAACGAAATATTATTTCGTTTTTTCGAAATATTATTTCGATTAAACGAAATAATATTACGTTTAAACGAAATAATTATTTCGTTTTTTCGAAATAATATTATTTCGTTTTTTCGAAATAATTATTTCGTTTTTTCGAAATAAATATTTCGTTTTTTCGAAATATTATTTCGTTTAAACGTAATATTATTTCGTTTTAACGAAATATTATTTCGTTTAATCGAAATAATTATTTCGTTTTTTCGAAATAATTATTTCGTTTTTTCGAAATAATATTATTTCGTTTTTTCGAAATAATTATTTCGTTTTTTCGAAATAATTATTTCGTTTTTTCGAAATATTATTTCGTTTAAACGTAATAATATTTCGTTTTTTCGAAATAATTATTTCGAAAAAACGAAATAATTATTTCGAAAAAACGAAATAAGTATTTCGATTAAACGAAATAATATTTCGTTAAAACGAAATAATATTACGTTTAAACGAAATAATATTTCGAAAAAACGAAATAATTATTTCGAAAAAACGAAATAATATTATTTCGAAAAAACGAAATAATTATTTCGAAAAAACGAAATAATTATTTCGATTAAACGAAATAATATTTCGTTAAAACGAAATAATATTACGTTTAAACGAAATAATATTTCGAAAAAACGAAATAATTATTTCGAAAAAACGAAATAATTATTTCGAAAAAACGAAATAATATTATTTCGAAAAAACGAAATAATTATTTCGTTTAAACGTAATATTATTTCGTATAATCGAAATAATATTTCGAATAAACGAAATAATATTTCGTTAAAACGAAATAATTATTACGTTTAAACGAAATAGTTGTGAAAATAAAAAAGTATTTCAAAATGTCCTTTTAGGGGCTCCGTAATTTATTGTGGTATAATTGATATATGAAAGATGATTTGTAATAACAAAGCCCCTATGAATCCTACCGTACTCAATGTATTCATAGCAGTTTATAACTGCTTATGCACTAAATTAAGCTATCCCCATATAGGTATTTGGTATAATTATCATTGTTTTAACGTAAAGTATTTTGTATATATAACATCATATTTACCGGGATAGCTTTATTTACGGATGGTCTTCAAAAACAGTAATTTAACATTAAGTTAAAAACATGGATGGTTTTCAACTTTCGAAATTTATATGAATATGTAGTTTTCCGTTGAACAGTCTATATCATAAGGATGGATATTTATTGGTTCATTGTGTGACCTGGACCTGGTACATAAACTGAAGACTTTTCAAAAGACATTCCTTGTTATCATATATAATTGTAAGACTCATGTAGCATTTAGAGCAAAACAGTTGTTTACAAGTAAACAGAATAACTACGAAACAAATATTGTCAAGTGAAGCAGGGGCGGTTCCAGGATTTTTTTCAAGGGGGGGGGGCAAACATTTGGGGGGTCCAAACTTTTTCTAGGGTGGGTCCAAACTTTCGAACCACAACCACGTTACTTACTATTTGCAGAATAAAGCATCATATTAATAATAAAAACTACATAGCCATTAGATCTATGTTAAACACAAAGGCGAGCATGTGAAAAATGCTTCTTTCTACTTAAGAATAGCTTAAGCCACAACAAGTTAATCATATTTTTTATGGATTCGCTCGCACCTTGGTTTTGACGGTTTCTACAAAAAATACAATTTTCTAGTGTGTCCTCGCTCGCTCATAAAATTTAGTCAAACCGCTATATAAAGCATCTGAATTAAGATTTAAAAAAATTCTTTTTAAAAAATCCCCTTGACCCCCCCGCTGGATCCGCCTATGTGAAGGTAACTGTTTGTAGATAAATCTGGAAAATGTGATTGTTTTGTGTATAGATAAAATTGATCATATTTTAGAAGTTAGACTAATACAGAATCAATGATGTTCTATGATCTGCCGTCATTGTGTACAGCAAAGATATTATCTTCATTATAAAGCATGATGAGACATACGATAGGTAACAGAATTTTTATGTAAATTAATAGTATGTGCAACAGATTTATCATTACATAAAGACATTCTATATCATTGTCGTTGAACAATAAGATGAACAAAAAGCATATTTATAAACTACAACAAACAATTTTAATATGAATCTGCTTAGATAATATAGCTAATATGCACAGCTGGTATTGAACTTTATTGTGTGAAATTATTTGTAAAATTAAACCATGTACCAACATCAAACTCTGGAAGTAATCTGCTGGAGACAGATGTCATAATCTCATGTAAAATTAAATACAGTGTGAAATTATTTTAACGGCATGATTGTGATAGAATATCATAAAAATATAGATAGTAGAATAAACTATTTCTCTATTTCTTCACAAAATGCTCACAGTTTTATCGTATTAAATGTCATGGAGAGATCAACAGCATATAAATTCACAATAAGCAGTAAGAATGTTGGGTCTATATCAAGCCCGACGTGGACTACATTTTTAGGCATTGTGATATCTATGATTATTTTTATTTAAATATGTTATACTAGTCTCAGAGAAGACCACTAGAAAGATGCCATAATCTAAAGTTAGAGTAAGGTCTGTCAAACAATTGCAGTTTGTTAATTTGTCTGTTTGGTTTAACGCCGTAGCAACACATTGTATAGGTCATATAACGGCAGTCAGTCAACCTACTCACTCCTCCTGGAAAGGCTAAATCTCTGAATATAGCTGTTAACCAACTACTAATAGGGCTGCGTATCGTAGCCAAGGTCGCGATACGATACGTTTCGCGATATATGCCTCGCGATTATGATATTAATCGCAATACGATGTAGATTGTAAATTTGGTATAAATGCATAGACAAAATATGATATTTGTATCAAACCATCATAAAATTTAAAAAAGCGATAGCGTGGGTCGCGAAAATGTATGACATAACGAAATAATGATTGGAGGAATTTTATTTTTACGAAATGGAATACCACATTATGAATAATAAAATACAAATGACTTTATTTGTTGTAAAATAATGACAAATTTGTTTGTTTCTATTGGAATTTAACGAATTAGTTTGTTTAAAAATCAACTAATTATGTCCATTTAAACTGCCACACAACACGCTAATAATTAATAACAATTATCAGCTTATCGGCAAACATAAAAGAAAGTGTTATCTTCCTCAATCAATGTTCACCAAAGTTTGTCACGTGTTTGTTAATTGCAATCGTTTGATTATGTAATCAATTTTATCGAGCCGTCATATATGTAGCACTATTGATTTTTTAGAGGACGCCTTACACATAAGTAATATTGTCTATGATTGTTACAAGCGTGGATAAAAATTAAATGCGTATTGCGGACTCTCGGCTGGATTTTTAGCGTCCAAATAATAAGTTGCTTGTAACTGCAACTTTTATGTTCAATTATCTATTTTTAGTAATATTGCTATTGAAATTGCTACCAGACATTCGGTCTTGCGAGGTATCTTTTTAACGAACCGTCGGCGTTTAAGACGGACTCGGTCTTCGGCCCGGTAGCTAGATTCGAAGACTGAGGTACCCGTTTAATTTAGCAAAATGGATGTACCGTCGGCGTTTAAGACGGACTCGGTCTTCGGCCCGGTAGCTAGATTCGAAGACTGAGGTACCCGTTTAATTTAGCAAAATGGATGTAACGAAACCAAATGGCATAGAATATACGAAAAGTTGTCAAATTCGCTATATAGCCATATTTTCGGCGAGTGCGCCTGACGTGCACAATAGATGATTGAAATTGCACCTTTTGCGTTCATGAGGGGCCAATGGCGCGCTCTAGGCTGGACACTTAGTAAATATTGCAATTGCAAGTTAAATGCTATAGATACAAATGTATATAGTATATTTTGTTTTAACTGATTTCTTGTAAACTAAAAGACACTCTGAATCGCGATATTTTAGGACGCGATTCGATACACCCGTATCGGACAGTCGCGATACGATCTCACGATGCATCGGTGAATCGTTACAGCCCTAACTACTAAGCGCATACTTTCATCAGCGATTGACAACTGCCTTACATAATTAAGAATCATTGGTAGGAGGGAGAATGGCCGTAGAAATAATTTCATGACCAAGCTCCACGAAAGTATGTCCCGCCCGAAAATCGAATCCACAACCCCTTGATCTGTAATCTTGCGTGCTATCAACTAAGCTAGCCGGGCGGCTTTAAAGGAGAGTAGAGTAAGGTCTGTCAAACACTTGTAGTCTAGATAGGGAGCATAAGTTATCAATATACCATTTGTCATGTCATATGACACCTGGAGAAATCAGAGACAGATAGAAGGGTAAAAGTTATAAGTAATCCAAATCAAGACAAATCAAATGTTAACTACATCTGACGATAAAAAGATCAACAGTTGTATCCAGTAAATTCCTAGATATCGAATAAAAACACGGCTAACATTGGCAATGAAGTTGGAATCATTTAAAATATGGCTGCCTGCAACATATCGATTCGAGGGCCTCGATTTGGAGTCCGCAGTTTTTTATATAAAAGTTAAAAGGATAAAAGCCAAAGTTGGCCTAAACGGCAAAATACGTTGACAGTGAACTGTGCTTCACTTTGTTTCATTTATCGATAGTTGTCGTTATTTTTAAGTAATGTGTCTTGGAAACTCTGTTCCAAATCTATGTTTTTAAGACAGTATACGCTGACAGAATAGTTTATTGACCTCGCGACTTTTTTCATAACATTCATTGGTATTCTGCAACTAGTAAGAAAACTTACTATTATAAATTTATAAAACATGCAATCTTTGTTCATAGTTATATCAAGTTTTCGACAATCGAACTTCATTAGTGTGTTGATATGCACAACGAAAAATAAAGAAACGGCTCGATTATCGCTACAATAACGAGGATTTGCCAAAGGTCTCTGCAAGGTGGAGCCTCATCCACACAGATAATATTTCTAATTGGTATTTTCGGTTAAATCATAGCATTTAGAAATCTTCCTATTTCCGCTTTTCAACACAATCATGACAAAACCGTGTTTGCATCGATAAAGAAGCATTATGTCATGAATCACCGACGACAATGTGGTTCTGTGCACCTTTCCATCATGGATAGAACATATTTTTTGAAAATAAAATTTCCTACATTAGGAAATCGGGGTAATCAGAAGTTTCGTTATTATTAAAACTTTGAATTTATGTACATGTACATTCTTTAATTTTAAATTTTGTAGTAAAATTACTCTCAATGTCTAATGTTAACGACAACTTTTATATATGTATAGAATATCAACCCAAACCCGACTGTATTTCTGGTAACATTGTCAACTGAGATTTGTCTCGTATTTAAACAATGTACATATATTGTGTCTGTGTAGACAATTGAGGTATACTAAGACATGTTACATGTAAGTAAGATATAAACATCTTTGACGTGACATGTATTCCCATCAGAATAGAACAGTCTCTAAACATTTTACTTACTGTTAATCTACGAACTAAAATGTTCTGTGGAACTAGGAATTGATTCTAGAAACTAAACACCTAGAGAAGACAAAAGTAATACAACCAGCCAGACTGAGTCAGTGTTAAATAAACGAGTTGCAATAAGTTGGTAAAAGTACATATATGTACATTTATAGTTTACCTTTACAAATGGGGCTACAATCCTATTTCTAATTGAATTTAATTAGTATCAAACACTAGATTTATAAAGTGTCTTGTTGATAAATGTTAAAATTAGTGCAGCAGCGTGTTCAATTACCCCGAACGTTCCGAAACGTCCCGTAACGTTGGGGTTGGAACAACTCCATCCCAAAGACAACTCAACCCGAGAAATCAAATACCTTACTAACGGGTTGAGTTGCCCCAACTTTAGTTTAAGTTTTCCATAACCCTAACGTTGAGTTGTCTACGGGTTGAGTTGTCCCGTATCCGTAACGTTCGCTAACAGTCGTTACTGAAAACGCTGCTGTTATCATATTTCGTGTTAAATTTAACTTCTCACATGTAACATACTAATGTATCTGGTATATTCCAATCATTGGCACAAGAGTCTTTAACTTACGATAATTTGCAATTCGTGAATTATTTTCAGTTAAGTTCAGTTGTGAAATGATTTTTTACCTCTTACTGTCATTTGATGACGATCGGTCAAAACACTTGAAAGCGCATATCTCATTTTTATGACTGGATTATGTTTTCTTATCATTTGATCTAAAATGAATCGTAATGATTGGCTTAAGGCAACCGGTGTTGACTACGAAATGGTCAAATATTGATGATTGTTTATGTCGCCGTCCAGGAACGGCGGCAATAATGTCATATTTTCCAGTATGTTTTAGATATCGTTAGAACAAATCTAAAATTTGTGAACATTCCGACAAACACTTTTCATTGAATCAGTTTTAGAACTAGTATCTTACCACAATGTGATAAATGTGTTAATTATAGGTAGCTAAGGAACGGTTTGCAAGAAGTTACATTGGTGTTGACACAAATTGACGTCTAATAAATCAATAAAAGTATTGAATCAGTAAACAAACTGTTGAAAACAGCATTACGCGAAAAATCTGAGAAAACAATTCACCTCAAAATAGTATGTCCATTGTCTAACCAATCGTAGAAAGCAATCAGCCACAACTAATTTGTTTTGTCTATGTGGGTGAAGTCAGTGTATTTCTATTGACCCTTAATATATTTTGTGAACAATAAATGTCAGAATTTGTTGTTTAATGTTAACACTTTGGTAATGAAGTAAAGAATTTTTCTATTTTTAAAGCTTGACTTCTTGATTATATCAATGACATCTATTTAAAGTTACTGTAGAGCATTCTTTTAGTTTTAACAAAGACTGTCTGAATAATATTATTATTTCTCCATGGGAACAGGACCTTTGCCCGCCGGACATTTGCCCCCGGACATCTGCCCCCCCTTTTTTGCCGAGGCGGACATCCCCCTAAGTTTTTTGAAAGGTGGACATTTGTTCCCCCCTAAGGTTTTTGAAGGGCCCACCAAAGATTTCCTAAGAATGTCCTAGAATCTTTCTCCCTAGTTAGGAAAATTGACAAATGCAATAATAGATTCACTATACATGTATAACGTCTGTTTTGTGTATTATATCATGATCATGATATGATAGAATCATTATTTAAGTAACATCTGCATTCTAGCGTAATGTGTTCATATACGAGTAAATTGTGTTTATACTGTTTCGTGGGTATTTTTTGCCTTTTTTGGTGCTTAACAGACTATGATATTAAATGTGATAAACAATAAGTTGAGCAATAGTTGAATCTCATTTGCGATGTGGTTAAAGTTTCTTTGCTTAACAAGTATTTCATTTCATTTAGGTTTTCAATGACGTTTGTACCATGGATTTTAATGGTTAAGATGAAAAACAAGCAAAATGTATTTTGTCTATTATAGCTCGAGGTAGGTTAGATCCTAATCAACGGACAAATTATCGCGACGAAATGGGACTTTTCAATCGTAAGTAGAAAACTATCACAAGCCATTCAAATCAAAGAGGATATATATACAAATAAATGGTATATGAAAACATGACAATTTTATACTCTATAATATGTTTTGTTTGTTTTTTTAAAGATTTTACGCCGTGTCAACACAATTTAGGTCATTTTACGGCGCCCAGCGAACCTAACCTAGCTTTCCTGGACAATTGTCTATAACCAGTACGCACCTACCCTTCCACAAGGCCGGAAACTAATCCATATTATTTAATCAATGGAAGAAAATCGACATTATTGTTAAATTTTCATGGAATGGTACAACCTCCCCGGTAGGGATTCGAACCCACACCCCCTCGGGCACGAGATTCCAAATCCCGGCGCGCTACCAACTGCGCTATCGACCCGGGTTATCTATAATATGCAGTTTCCACCACAAATGAGAGAAACAAAACCTTACTTACTAAACACTTTCCTTTACTGTTTTTTTTCCCTCTCTCTCACTGACTGTCTTTTTTCATCTCAATTTAATTGGAATTACTTTAATTGACATTGGCATTGTCTATATTTAACATTTTTTACTCCTCATTCTTATTTTATAGAGGCTAGGTTGTCCATGTTTATATTTCTCTTTTTGTTTTATTTCTTTGTTTTTGTTATTTTAACAAAACTGTAATCATTGTCAAGTTTCATTTTTAGTTTAACTAATTTAGCAAAAATAAATTGATTTTACTGATACGACTTATAAGTGTGCTTTTGTCGGGCAATACTTTGCACTTTCATACTATTTGCTTATGCAATATTTTATTACTATTAAATTAACATAGGTAATCAATGCTATTCAAATAATTTTAAAACTATTTCTACTATTTACAATACACTGATTTTATTTAAAATTCAATAAATAATGCATCTTAAGAATTTATAGTCTGATCAATATCATGGGTCGTTCAAAGGCGACCAGCAGTGCCCGGAATCTAAAACACTTTATATATATATATATACTGAACAGAAATATTTAAGGGGCGGGAATATAACTATCAAGATAATGTGTCAGAAACATATATCTCATTCAACAAAACAAACCACAGTGTAAAGTAACAAGAGAACATCCTATCTGAGTGTTTATATTACTTTAAAGGTTGTAAACAATTTTACAGTGAACGTAAAAAGTAGCCAACTCATAAAATATCCCTGGTTCTGACTGTTTGGGTGGGGTAATGCAAAAATAACACTCTCTTTTAGCGAACAGTTCTTTTCAAAATCAAAGGAAATAGTTTATTTGAGCATCTCTATCAATAATTACTTTCTTATATCGATGTTTGAAGCTGCGAGTGAGTTTCTCAAAACCTGACTGAGAAGTCGAGTCCCATTTTTCAACGAGCATGTTTGCTACGTCATCATAGATTTCCAGTGTGTTACTTGGCGCCGTAATACATCCTAAAAGTTCTCTTATTGAAAGCATATGGCATTACTGTCCAGTTGAGACATTGTACAGATGAAATGTTTTTATAAAGCGTGTATCAATGTCATTATTAAGTGTTGACATGAAAATGACAGTTGGTCGTATTTCAATGTATATGTAGACAACCCATGACCATTTTTTATGATTAAGACTTCTGAATGTTGTTTTGTAGCTAATTAGTAAAATAGCATACACATTGTTAGATATTACTGACTTTACATGTCAATGTACAAACAATAATAGAACTATTTGTCAGGGATTTATCGCCGGACCTTATAACCTGGTTGTTTTTCTACTACGCCGAGGTATATCTTCGTAGATGATCGCCGAGACTGTTCCGAATTGTGAACAAAGGGAATGTTAAATGATAGGATTATGTATCAATAGAAGACTAATATCTAGATCACTAACCGTGTGAATACTACAGTTAATTATACAATTATCTAAAAGTTTCAACGACTGCTTGCAGATAACACTGATTTATCACACCATCTATTGGAACTGGTCCATTAAATATTTAATACTGATGTTTTCTAAGACAATCTGAACATGAGAGACTGGTATATTCTATAAATGAAATAACAATATTAGTGGCACAAGATAATTTAATTATTGTTTTACTGGAACTTTGTTATACTAATTATTGTAGATAATCATTTAGAACATTCGTAGACTAATACCATACAGTCAACATCTCGGTTTTGGTTTAGAAACATCTTCTTCAATTTAAAAGAAACGAATATATATGTATGAAACAACTTCCAATTTTTGATTCATTTTATCAAATTTATACAAAAATATATCAGAAGCAATATTAAGCATGATAAACATGGCTATTAAACAACTTAGACCAATATGTATTGTAGTCAGTGCTTGTTTCATTTCCCTTGAGGAAATAAACACTATCCAATCATATTAATGCTTTAAAATTAAATTCAAATTGCAGTTTGAAAATTACATTTGGAGGTAATGTGCAGCCGATGAAGCACTGTACAGTTTATTGCTAAAATCCAGATTTAACTTTGTTCAAGTTAAATTGTCATTAAGAAGGGGTAAAATTTGTTGAATTATAGTCTGGAACAAAAAACCAGTTTGGTTAATTACAGCTGTGTGCGGATGTTTGTCTAGAGATGATGGACGTATGATTCAATCATCATGAAGAATTTTGTAGATATTTCAAACTTATTACTTAATAATACAACAATGTATTGGTGAATGTTTAATATTGTTTCTTCATTGTGTTATAGAAAATTATTTGTTTGTTTGGTTGGTTTAACGCCGTAGCAACACATTCTATAGGTCATATAACGGCGGTCAGTCAACCTACTCACTCCTCCTGGAAAGGCTAAATCTCTGGATTTAGCTGTTAACCAACTACTAAGCACATACTTTTGTCAGTGACTGACAACTGCCCTACATAATTAAAAGTCATGGTAGGAGGGAGAATGGCCGTCGAAATATTTTCATGACCAAACTCCTCGAAAGTATGCCCGGCCCGGGAATCGAACCCACGACCCCTCGATCAGTAGACTTGCGTGCTACCAACTGAGCTAGCCGGCCGGCTTTTGTTTCTTCATGACGATAAAAGTTCTATTTACGAATGTATAATATGTGTTGGTGTTTCGCTATTTCGTTAAAAATACCTTATTGTTTTCTTTTACGTGCATTAACAAAGAAGGAACAGCAAACAATATGCAAAATATAGATATCAAGTACACTAATCTAAATTAACTAAATGTTAAAAGAGACATATAAAAATTATGTATGTAATGAAAATGTATATTATGTTTTAATTTCATTGTATTTTACTTTACATACTGTATATCACTGTATACAGTGAAGATGTAAAGTAAAGTATTTACGTCCTCAAAGTTTACTTTATATTCTTTTTGTTCATACATGGTAAATATACTAGTAGGCCAATCATAAGTTATCTTGAAAAACACGAAAGAACTGATTTCTTTAAAGTTTCACTATTATAATAATCAATCTCTGTTGTTTTGCTATGTATTAGCAAGGTACTAGTTCACAGATTTGGTTTAGATTTTTCAATACTTTCAAAATACCATTCAGTATCTGTAATTGTTTCAAAACAATTATTGTTAATATATTAGGACAAACTGACATATAGATTGCAAGTAATATACATTAAAGTCCACAAATGCTCTAAAATTGTCTATACCGTGACATACGGGTTAGATTTGTACTACACCATCATTTGTACTTTTATGTCAATTTGCACTAAAATTGTCATTATCATATCACTTATTTCCTGCTTAAAATATTTCCAAATTATTTTGCTAGTTTTAGAAATAGTTGATGTTGAAGTTAAAATCTGTGAATGAGTACCTTTAACATATAAAGTTACTAAGTCATGAAAGTTTTGTGCATGTCTCTTAGAGACCGTAAACATCATCAATATGATCCTGTTTTATCGATCTAACGTATTGTTACTCACAAAAATACACCAAGATGACTCTAAACAATATCATACACGATAATTAAACAATCGATGATACTGTTTTACATGCGACGAGCTTGTATTTTAAGAATGTTAAGTTATTGGGAAGTACAACGACTCTAGATATCTTAATTTTTTGTACCCTTATCTCATCATTACATGTTGTAACACCTTTACTGTTTCTATAACAAGCTGGCCGGCTAGCTCAGTTGGTAGATCGCAAGTCTACTGATCGAGGGGTCGTGGGTTCGATTCCAAGGCGGGGAATACCTTCGTGGAGCTTGGTCATGAAATTATTTCTACGGCCATTCTTCCTCCTACCAATGATTTTTAATTATGAAGGTCAGTTGTCAGTAAGTATGCGTTTTGTAGTTTATAAACAGCTAAATCCAGAGATTTAGTCTTTCCAGGAGAAGTGAGTAGGTTGACTGACCGCCGTTATATGACCTATAGAATGTGTTGCTACGTCGTTAAACCAACCAAACAAACAAATAATTTTCTATAACATGTTTTGTCAACCAAGATTGATAATAACAACAAAATATATAAATTATTATAACAACATTGCCATGTTCTCACGAAAATTAAAGTAAAATTTATACGTTGTATTAGTGCTCTGGTATAAATTGCGTAAATTAAGAATATATACAAGTTTAATTAGATTTTTTTGTTTTTTGAAATAGAATAGAAATAAACAAAACAAAAACACACACATACTTTTAGTGACTGAGTATGGCAATAAAAAATTGATTGAAAGCATTTTTTGCTGAATGTCTTGTTTTACAAATGCATTTAAAAAGAAGAGATTTTCGAAGCCAATGCTGACCCTTTTTTAATTCTTTATTATGTTAAGGATTTTTGTCGACTTTAATGTACTTTATTGTAAGATTTTGTTATCGAGTAAGCTCAGAAAATATATTTTCAAAACTACATAGCCACGAATATAGTCAATATACTTGGTAAAGGTATTGAAAAATATATATAAAATATTAAAAATGTATCATTTTATAGGATTTTTGTTGCCCTTTTTGTATAATTAAGTCCAGTATATTTCTTAGCATGGCAGAATGGTAACATTACAACCGTTGCTTGTTTAATTTCTACACTTGTGAACAAACTTGTCAACGAAACAAATAATTATACAAAACCGGAAATTACGAATACATTGAGTTGTATGGTTATGTAAATAATTTAATTTGAAATACTTGACGAGCACGGTATGAACTGTCGATGTCTTTATTCATGTTTATTGACGCATTGTTTAATGCTATCAACTTACAGTACTCGCCAAACGTTTGGAGACAAAGGAAGTTTACTACAATTCTTGCATGTTGATGATTATTTTTTGTAGAATCGTAGTAAATATATTTAAGTGTGATATGTTACAGGGATATTGTTATATAAACCCTGTATGTGATACAATGAAAACAAATTTCATAGATGCAACACATTTATAAGATTCAGCATCTGACATCCTAAAGCCTTCAAATCCATGTTTATTGTAATCATTTTCCATAACATAGCTTTTATTCTATTTTTGTAGTCTCAGTTATAATTATAACGATAACCAAAAAAAAGCAATCCAGACAGCAATTCAAATAAATAGTTATCAAATTTTAGATAAAAGCTATTCAGTAAGCCTACAAAGTGAAAATGTCTCCAAACTTTTGTTGGGTACTGTACAACACAGATGATATTTTATCAATGTTGTGTTATTGTAAATGTGATAATGCACTTACTGTCAATGGAGTAGTTTTTTTAAATACATG
Source organism: Mactra quadrangularis (assembly GCA_025267735.1). NCBI lineage: Eukaryota > Metazoa > Mollusca > Bivalvia > Venerida > Mactridae > Mactra > Mactra quadrangularis. Next base: position 10,283,110 of record CM046304.1, read on the forward strand.
TAAAAAATCTCATGAAATGATATTCACTACATTTCTCTTATTGAAACCAATTGTTTGAACATAGTGTAGAAATAGTGTAAATAATTAATATGGAAACATATAATTTATTCATCTAAGAGATCGATGAAATAATTAATTTGATTTAACATTGAACATAAATCATGTATATTGTTCTGCTAATCTTATTTATTTATACTCTTTAATTCAACCTTATGGTGATTTATATACATGTATGTAGGTGAATATATAGAAAATACAGAAGATGAACATACATAGTACAACAAAATGATCAATACATTCATATGACAGTAACATATATATGACTAGATAGTCAAGTTTTACACACAGGGATTTGTCAAGTTACCTCCATTTGATTTTTCAAACATACCTTTTATATACATATATACAAGGGGTACAACTGCGTTTACTAGACCATTTCATCTAGATTTATTATTTTGTGACTCACAAAACATACTGATACCCTGGTAGCACTTTAACCGCTCGATTAAATCGATTTAACATAACTCTTCGAGCTATGAATGTTAAATGTTTCAAAGCGCAGACAGTAAATACGATTAAATTATCAAAAACATAAAAAACAGCACAAAAATCTCAACTCGGACAAGTTTACATGCCGTATTTTGACGTATGGTCAACACTGTCGCAAGTGAAGTGAATATTATAATGTACTCGTTACAATATACATTTATTATATATTGGTCTACATGTTGTAACACCACCAATAGATATTTTCTTTCATTTGATAAAAAAATATTTTCACAGATCATGTATAGGACATAAATATTTTAGCTATGTGTTATAAGCACAATGTATTCATGGATATTACTGAAAACAATATTATAAACATTCAATTACATAAACCCATGATGACAGCTTTTGACATTCGTAAGCAATTCAGGTCTTAGTAAGCGTCATAATTTTGAAACGCATAAAAATGTCGCGGACGAAGACCTTCGACGGACTTGCGCAGTCAGATTCATCTCAACGGTATGTAGTTATGTTAACCCGATGCGTGAATAAATAGTCCCCTTGTTAACAATATCTTACAGTATCGAGTATACTTGTTGTTCACAAACTATACATGAAAATATCATTGTTAATTCTGTTTTAACATTTTCAATTAAGAACCAACAGTCATCTGCTAAAATATTGGTAACAAGGTATGTAACCTCTGACCCGATTTTGTTCTTCTAGTACATTGAACTGAATCCCCGATGTGCTAAAAATAGACACGCCTGCAATTTTCCATTGTCTAAATAAAGATCATAATACTGGGACGTTGGAAATCATGATCGGTTGATTCGCATTTTTCTGCGGGCGGTATCAGCGTCATGATCCTTCGTTATACAGTTTGTAAATCTTAGACGCCGCAAGTTCTCTTTCTAATGACATCACCAAAACTTTGCCCTGTTAAATCCAAGCCTGGACAGCGCTATCGGCGTTTTGATTTCTAGTGATAGAGTCATAGCAATATTGTGTAAATATTCATGATGAGTGTCTGTAGTGGGTTCACTTCCCTTATGTATAATTTGTTATATTACCTTATTACACTCAAGTATTAATAGTTAATATCTTAGTTCATTTAATATACCTAGGTGGTAATATACAGTATGTCAATAACTATATATGTATAAATAGTTAAATAATAATTATAAACCAAGATAACAACAATGTAACAGTTCTAGTATCTGTGTATCTGTATCTTACCGTATACAATATGTTAGTTCTGGGTAGCAAATATAACAAGTTATAATGTAGTATACTGACCATTATAAATCCATACATCAAACTTGGCTTTGGTGCAAATAAAATTTGATAATTAAAAATGTGCTGGTAAAACTACAAAAATATAAAAAAATAATTGAAAGCAAACAATGCATTCGTTGACTTGAATATTTATATTCCGATATAGGAGTGAGGTAAGTTCAACATCATTGATCGGGTTATATATCAAATCATCAAACAAAATTTCTCTGCAAAATCCCTAAATTTCGGATTTTAAGTAACTTGGTTTTTTACAGGGTTTAGTCAAGACAGAGTAAATTCCCTTTTCCAGATTTCATTTAAACTTTTGAAATAAATTGAAAGTATTGCACCTGTTTAATTTCAAATGTTTTTATATTTACGTGTGATGTTTTTAATTAAATAAGTCGATGCATCAGCATTATATATTGTTTTTTTTTTCTCAACTGTCAAAACAAGTATAATTTCACGGTGACTCAATGTTCTTTGTCTAACACTCGTGATATTGTGATAGTGTGTAGTTAATCACGGTGACCGTAGAATTATTCAAACTTTGCCAGTTGAGAAAAGGGACTATATGCATGTAATGATGTAACCTATACGTACTTAAAATTGATGATATTTGCCAGTAATACAGGGTAGAATTAGCACTTCGCAGTTTTTGGCCCTCGCCGATTCGAACCTTAATGCATTGCTATTGTGCACAATTTTTTTTTCCAACAGACACATTTTTCTTACACTGCTGAATTTAGTGTGGCAGACTTTCATTTTGCAGGGGTGCAGAATTACTCTGCCTGACTTGCCAGACTCTGAACAAGTTAGGTACTGGTTAGTTAGTTGTGACCTTAGAGTGGACAAAGTATACCGTTTTTACTGAAAAATGGACAACTCATTTGCACAAGGCAATTTCAATTTTCTCTGATCAATATGTTTCCTGCCAACCTAACTAGTATTACTAAACTATTCTTTGTATACAAACGTTTTTGAAGCACTAAATCCACTTTGACTTTTCAAATCCGAATAAACTCAGTGCCTTCAGCGCTTTGATAACATAAAAAACGATCAAACACAGATATTAGAAATTGGCTATAGATACAAAACGTTCTGAGATAAATACAAATTACAAAATCACTGTATGCAGTCAACAATAACAACACGATCCATGATTTAAAGGACAAGCGATCACAAGCTGGGATATATTCCAAGACTAGAGTTAATACATGTATTAATGTATGTTTCTATATGAACAAGATTTGTACTAACATTCTGTTACAGGATATTTTTCATTTTGAAATGCAACTGTCATTAATTATATAGTTCATTGAAATGAAACATTACACTATGTTTCAGTGGAGAAATAAAGCAAATAAATTCATTAAATAAAAAACGATTAAACTTTCCACAGACAGAAGAATTTATTATTAGTATTATGTAATGATGACGGTGACAAAGACAAATATTTATTTGTTTATATGCCTTCGACCCAAACAAAATTACAATACACATGATATAAACATACAATTTTCACACGTGTACCATTTAAAGTTGAAATGATATTTGTGATATAATACATATACTTTATACTAGGGCTGTGAATCGTTGAGCAAGTGGCGATCCGATCCGAACCACGATTCATGTGTAGCAATTCACGAGTCGAACCACGAATCACATGTTAATGGAAAAGCATTCAGGAAGTCATGTAATAACAAAATAAGTGAAAAATCACAGCTTTTATTATATGAGAAACCATGTACTCCAAACATTACTATCAGACGTTTAATGGGCATTTTCAGTGATAACATTTTTGTTCAAATGTGTATCAATCGAAATTTTGACACAAGATAATTCGGTCCCTACATTAATTTAAGTTTTCATCATTAGTGCGACTCGTTTTCAGTGGTAATTAGGCTGTAAATGATCTTTTTTTCCCTAAGCTAGATCGCGATCCGACGATTTCGGACACGACGAATATTCGAACTCGATTTTATGGTCGAGATCGCGATTATCCGAGTACGCGGATACTCGCCGCAGCTCTTATCATCATAATATTTTGATACATAAGTTTTGTATGCGAGTTAAGCATTGCTTTCTATATTTAAATGCATGGTAAAGTAAGGTAGCAATATATTTAATATATGGTTTCCATTTTTGATGGCATACATATATAAAATTTGTTTATGTAAGGTCTGTTATAAAATTTATTTGGTAAATAAAGAGTGGGGACATCAATGTAATTTGAGCAGCATAAAAGATCAAAGCGCCGATAGCGCTGTCAGACATGGGGTTTTGGCATAGTATATGCCTGTATACAACTCATGGAAGCGATACAAGGGACCTTTACCTTACATAAACTAGATAAGATATACACGTGCTTCTTATCGTCTGCTTGTTAACGCGTAATGTGGACAATATTAATTGCAGTGGTAATTATCCCTTTATTTGCGCGCGCACAATCGAATGTAATTGTCCGCGACAAATTTTGATGTGGATTTGCCACAGTCCACTACTAAACATGGGGAAACCCCATGTAAAAATGGTACTCATCTTCTACTTTGTTTGAGGAACAAAGTTTACAAATTCTGTTGTAACATGAAACGTTCTGGTGTCGACCCTTTTCTATTTCTAAATCATGACTGCCTATTCTAAAATTAACATAGTTATACTTGAATTTACGAATATTAAAGATATCAAGATAGTTTTTAGTAATAAAAGTACGTGTACACCCAAGTATAATCACTTCAGAAATTAAAGACGTGTTTCATTTATATGAAAAGATTGATGGAAACACAAGACTTACACTTCATACATTAGTCTTAGTAATATATTTTAATCGAACAATTATTTTGTCGCATAATTTAAAAAATATAATATCTTGACTTGATTTGAATGAAACAATTTTAGATAATTTTAGATACGAGCCATTTGTGACCATGACAAAACAAATCGACATTATCGATTTCGTAACATTTTTAAATGTCATCATTACAGTTTTTACATACAATAATGTATTCATGTATGCAAATGTTCTTATCAAAATATATTTTAGCATATAGCCAATTATTTATACGATTCTAACGTGAACGTAGTTTAGACACCTAACTATATTTAAATGCTGATTAATGAATATACGTAGTTAAAAGTCAACTGACTGTAGATAACATTTTTAAATTTTTTGATGCAAACAAACCGCAGCTGCAAACTATTACCAAAACAATGTACGCGAGTACGATTGTTAACATGTAAAACAATTTCATACATTTTATTTAAATGTTTAAATTTCAGGAAAGATTATAATTGGATGTTATCTTTATATAAAAGATCTAAACTTTAACTAATATTTATGTTAAGTAATCTAGATTCAAAATAGTTGTTTTTAAACAAAATATATGAAAGAAAACCTTCAAAGTATTTGATGGAACAAAAAAGTCAATACCACATAATACTGTTCTATAAAACAGCATGGTACAATTCCATTGATTGTGTAAAAGACAACGAACCTCTATATGAGTCTATTACTGTAATGATACAAACAATTCAATGAGATAAAACAAACGATGAAATATTCCAATCAATGAATCAATATAGATTAACAATATATGAGCAAAACAATAAGACGCTAGTAAGAAAATATGTAAATATTGCTTATTGCTAATTTCTGACATTGACTTAACTATACTATATCTATAACAAACATAAAGACAAGTAAACATGTTCTGCAGTATTATAGTACATTACCATAAATAGTAAGATCCAAAATATACTCCTCTAAAACTCGTTAAATAACCACTACAACACTATACTATAAGTATTTGATAAGTTTTGTTCCATATAAAACTCTCACACAACTGTCATCGTAAACACTGACTTTTTACTAAATTGGAAAGTTTAGTCTCTAGTCCTGTACAACATGGACTGTTAGAGTCTGTTAAAAATCTCAGTAATATTGATATCATTGGTTTTCTTCTATTATTATATTTATACATACATTTCCAAGCCTACATATATTTCCGTGCTATACTTAATGTCGTAGTATTAGCTGATATTGGAATACGATAATGATCAAACATTGAAACAAAAAATCTAGAATAGAAGAAAACTATATCGTAAAATATTACTTCTTTAAAAGTCTTCAAAATCGGTAAAACATGTATAGTTATCGAACTGTGTACATGCAAGGAGCATAGGTTCAGTGGTAGGACGCGCGCTTATGAATCGAGAGGCCCTGGGTTCGAATCCCACCAGGGGCACAGCTTATTTCCGTGAGCAAAAAAAATATCTGCGATTTCTTCACTCCACCTAGGTGTAAATGGGTACCTGTTAAGGCCATACACTGTGTGCTGTGGCAGCAATCTGTGTCGTATGTTAACAGTTGGTGTGTGACTCGATTACCGAGGAAGTTAATGTCAAGAGACTACAGAATAGTGACACTAGAAGTTGACTTCAAACACCTTGCTTTAGCTTTATGTTAAAACTAAGTAGTGAGATAAAACTGTATGCCAATATAGAGCACTGTCTAACTTTAAATGTATTTTTAGTTAACAGTAAGAATATGTAGGAAAACTCTTAATTTTTCTACAGGTATCAGTGATTGCCATAATTTGATAAGTACTGTTATTAATACAACAGTCCCAAGGAACAAAAAAAGAAAATCACATATAGAAGTTTAAAAAAATAATGTTGATGAGTACAATAATGACTTAATGAAACTTGACTCTGACAACCTAAATAGAGCCTATAACCAATTTGAAAAAGATATTGTAAATATTATGAACACTCATGCTTCATTTAAGCAAGCTTATAAAAACCTGTACAATTACCTTTCATGAATTAAGAAAAGCCATTAACAACAAGAAAATGAATTTCAATAAAGTTCTAAAGAATAAAAACTAAAACAACTTGAAGAAATATATGAAAAGAAGAAATGTCGTGAATGAAATTAACAGTTCTTTCAAAAATAAGTTTTTTCAAAAGATGCACCGGTGACTGTAAGTCCTAAGAGTTTGGTCTACCATCAAACCATATATGTCAAATAAGTCAATTAGTAGTCTAAGTAAAATCATTTTAAATGAAAATCAGAAAACTACTTCAGATAACAGTGAAGAAGCAGATATTTTAAATTCTACTTATGTAAATATGGCAAAAGATATAGGAAAGGATAAAAAATTTGACCATAATAACCATCCAAGCTTAAACAAAGTTTTAAGCCAAAAGTTGTCTTAAGATTCTATTAATTTTTCTTATGTTGAGCATTCAACTGTGTCTAAAATCATTAATAAGTTTAATGTTAAGAAAACAACAGGTGTTGATAAGATGCTATAAAGCTTTTGAAACATGCTCCCAGTCAGCTCAATAAATTCTAGCTCAATAAATTCTAGAATTTTCCTGACCGCCTAAAACAAGCTCAGGTCACTACATTTAAAAAAAAGAACGACCCTTTGAAAAGGTAATAATAGACCTGTTAGCATCTTGCCAGCACCATCAATAATTTTTTAAAAAGTTTTGGCGGAACAACTTTCTGATTATTTTGATGAATTATATATTTAATAAATATTGTTGTGCATTCAGAAAAGGTCATGCGTGTCAAACCACCCTTCTGAATAAGGAATTGTCCTTTTACTCTAACTAATATGTTGCAGCTATCCAAATGGATTTATCGAAAACTTTTGACTGTCTCACCATATCATTCTACTCAGTAAATTAAAAGTATATGGTCTTTCAGATAATCTTTGTAAACATTCTTCAATTATTCCTTTCCTATAAGGACTCAAACAAAATTAAAATTGGAAACAGCGTTAGTATTTGGGTCAGCATCATTGAAGGTGTGCCTCATGGATCTATGCTTGGGCCCCTTCTGTTTCATGTCTTCATCAACGACATATTCCACTTGATTCAACAAGACATCTTATACACTTATGCCGATTATAGCACTGTGTCTTTCAGCTCCGAGAGTTATGGTACACTTCTATCCGTATAACAAAGTAAAAGCAATATCTAAATTGACTGGTTTATTTTTAACTGTATGCAAGCAAATCCAGACAAATTTCAGGTTATAGCCATTTGCAAAAAAAATCATGAAAAAGTCCTACTTTTAAATCAAAGATGCTACGATTACGTGTGATGATGTAGCTAAGTTATTAGGAATAAATCTTAAGCCTGATTTAAATATTGACAATCATATCTATACTATTAAATTTGCGAGTTTCCTGTTTTGTGGAAGAAACTGCGCAGCTTTGAGTAAATCTTTTGTTTGTCACTGGAGCTCCTATATACCGGCATATCAAGTTGACAATTCTTTTTTGACAAAGCCTCTTGATATTTGCAAAAACTGCCAAAAGTCAACAAAAATAGTGGGTTTTTTTAGGTCTAAAATTAGTTCCAGATAAAACTAAAAATAGACACGTCAAACCAAACTCCCCGCAGCGGTTATCTCCCTTTATCAAATCAATAACCACTGCCACCGCAAGTAAAATTCGAGTTTGATTCTCGACGTGAAGTAAAATATTTCTGATCTTTACTGAATCGAATGTAATCACATGACTGTAACTGCTGTATTATCATGGGGAATCACCCAGAATGCGTGCAGCCTTTTTGCCATTTTTGAATATTCACCAAGCATGCGTTCTTTGAAATAATACCCATGAACGGCATACTCACCCATGCTTTTTTAAACATGCCTGTTTTGAGGAACAGTTTCAAGAACTGTCATTACCTAAAGCCCGTGCTTGCACGGGCTCCCACCTAGTCAGTATAAAATGTAGCAAGGCTGCCAAACAACTAAATATACTTAAAAGAGAACAGGTAGAAATTTGTGTAAATTAAGTAAATTTACAATTTTTTCACTCCTTATTTAGTCAAATTTTAGTTTTTGCCTCTTATCCTTGCATCTTTGCTCAGATGCCAATACTAATAGTATTGGAATGATACAAAAAGAGCTATTCGTTTTGTATTTAATGATTACTCAAGTACTTATGATGAATTATTAACTCTTGCAAAATTACCAAGTTTGCATATCAGAAGAACCAGAGTTATGGCTCTTAAAACCTTCAAAATATTAAATAACATAGCCCCACCTGTTCGGAGTACCTAAGTTTATAAAAATAATACTCGTTATAATTTCAGGTACAAACATTTATGAGCGATACCCCAGGCGAAGAGCACAATAGCACCAGTCCTGTGGAACTCTCTGCCAGAGAAATTCAGAAAAACGTCAAGCTTTAGTCAATTTAAATCTCTTGTTTCCCACTGGAATGGTAAAGTATGTAAATGTTCAGCTTATAATGACACCTACATGTATATACATACATTATGTAATAACGGCTGAAGAATATTAAAGCCCTATTTCAACTTCATATGTTTGTCTGTTTTTAATTATTCCATACGAGCTTCACCTAGTACCAACGCCACGAGGAATATAAATAGTGATTATACAAATTTAACAAGTATTTACGTGATATTTTCAATTCTGAAAAACACGAGTTTGTTTATTTTTAATGACTATGGAAAGTTCTATGTAGTATCATAGTAGGCATATAACTGAAGCAGTAGTCCAGTGGTAAGATGCACGCTCAGGGATCGAGAGGTCAAGGGTTCGAATCCCACCAGGGGCACTGCTAATTTCCTTGTGCAAGAAATTTACCTACAATTGTTTCACTCTACCCAGGTTAAAATGGGTACTGCGAGGAATCACCTGCCTAAAGGAGTTTGCAATGACTAGGAGTTATCGTACAAAATTGTAAAGTCGGCTGAATATGAATATATAATCAGACTTTAAACCACTCTTAAACACTTTTAACTGAAATGTCACCAAAGGGAAAGATATGTTACTCAAGCTTTTAAAATCATTTACATGTAACTATATGTTGCTAGGTTGTCTACCCTTGAAATTACGAGTCGGTAACAAACGTAAATTGTCGAACAAATCCATAGCGATACAACCCAGTGATACGTAAACAACCGATACAGTACTGAAAATTTAATGGTTGAAAAATCACCCGTGATTCAAGAAATGATCTTAATTATCTCAATTTCTCTGAAATAGTGATGCGCCCATAACACTGTATTTAACAAATTAAAAAATAAGTTCAGGTCATCGTTCCTCCAGCATTCCAGTGCTTTGATTTCAATCATGTATTTTAAATACAATCACAAATTACATTAAGACTCTAATAACCTGAAGGAAAATTAATTCATGCATCAGTTAATGAGTATGTAAGATATTTTAACAATAAGTCATATACACATGTACGTTCTAGTCTCCTAGTAATATCGTTTAAATCAATTATCAATGAAAGTAAATTCGTTAAACGACGAATCTTACAAACGCACCTATATACGACCGCCATTTTGACAACAAATTTTACATTACGTCATAAACGAACTGATTCGTCCTCGGAAAATTCGCAAGTGATTTATTCGTCCCTTAAATAGTTCTTGGTTTATTTTAAAAAATTGAGTTAATTTTGGTCAATGCTTTATTCTTTCATTTATAATTATCCTGTTATTCAATTATATTGGAGTCAATCGTAAGGATTATTTCTTGACATGCAAACACTTATTCGACCGCTTGCACATTTAATTTGGCCGACTTAATCAAAAGCATGTTAAATATAAAATTTCTGATTTTAAATTAGGCAATCAAGTAATCCTCACTGAATAAACCTTCTCCAACTTGCCGGATAAAATAATAATATGGAGTTCAGCTGAAGGCTTAACTAATTTCATGAAAGTGATGGTACCATCAAGAAGCTTGCCTCATTAAAATGGCTTAAATCTATAGTTTCCAGCTCTATTAGCAAAACTGAAACTTAAGCCTAAAGTTCAAGGCTGTTGTCAATTCTTCCATTCAACACTGGTCAAGTTAAACCATTCAAGATACTGAAATCTCACCATACAGTTTAAAGTTGAATAAGCTTCCCTATACAACATAAGTCAATGTAATTCTCTATATAGGAATCCTATTTGTCAGTGGGGATGTGTCAAATTATTGCTGATATTTATGTAAGTTGTTGTTTGGCTATACATTTGAGAAAAACCTAAAAATTCATGGCTTCTGCTTGCATACCAGTATCTAGCATGATTAATTATTTAATTAACTTATTTTTGATGGATTTCAAATCTTTAAACATGAAGATTTGTCTACTAATCAACCATTTTTATATATTAAGTGAATTCCTGAGTCTACTATTTTTAGACTCAACATTTTAGACTCAAACGTATGTATATAAACAGCATGTTTACTTGTTTTTAAAAAAGTAACATTAAAGAGCAAGAATTTTCAAAAACAAGTAGTACCAGCCGTTAAATCTTTAACGAATCTCTAAAGCTTTTATTATTTGTTTGGGTAAAATCAGTACACAGTATGGACTATTGACTAATCAGTATACGTTTCTTCCTAACGAACAACTGTCACTGAAATGTCCTTTGTATACATACGTTGTTTGCAGCACTAAATCTTTTTGAATTAATTCAATTAGTCCATCAGCGCACTACTCGCATACATAATTAGTCGCGTCATAATTTATCTGTCAGTCTACAAATGTTCAGAACAATTGTTAGAAATTGGTTGATTGTTTTCTTAAGAAAGATGTAGAGAGAAATGATACAGGCAGATATATATCGAGTTATGAATGTTATGAAACTATTTGCTAGACAGTGGTGAAATGGACCACTAACTTTCGGCTTAGAAATCGTTTGAAGGCCGTGCGTGTATAAGTAGCATTGTTGAATGCAGTCTTCAGCAAGACGCTTTTTGAAGAAAACGAAAGTAGAACTTAGCGTTCGTCACGGACGTGTCTATAACCCGCATCGGAAAGGGCGCAACCATGAAAGTTCATGCTATAAAGGTAACTTTTTGACAAAACAATGCCAGGGTAGGGTAAATAGTTCAACAAAGTAAATAAGTGAGGGTGTATACATGCTCAGCCTTTGGCTTTTATTTCATTAATGACTACATCCATCACCATGGCTTGGACTGGGGGACATCGTTTTCACAAAAGTCTTTAGCTTAACATTTATACGTAGAATATTTAAAGTATGTCAACAAGGTAACACAACAATAGACAAAAACAAATCATCAAATAAAATACAATGTTTATTCCCATTAACAATATGAATAAACATACAAACATAGATATATTATAATACAGTATTACATATGCAAAGTTGACTAAATGTGAATCATAACAAAATAAACTAATGTCATTATAGGCTTAAATAAACCATTTAATATGACAGTTTCAAATCACAAAGTCTAGTAAGAACAGCTTTCGCTAAACTTAATTCTGAATTGTTTACCATAGGTAAAAAAAATAGAACTCATAGAAATGTTCATCGGATTCCCAATTCGCTGTATCTATAACAGTTGTCAATGTACATTTTATCAAAAGCTGATGATACACTAGCAGATCTATAAGAGAGATCTTTGAATATTCCTACATTAACACCTGCTAAATCTAATACAGTTTTAGTCATCTAGCAATGGTACTAGTAGAAACCCTTTCGTATGTCACATATGAGACAAACAATTGATTAGATTTACATAAATTCCTGGGTTCATGCATTTAGCGAAAAAAGGTATGATTCACACTAGAAGTTGCTCCTCAAAATGTTCTTATGTAATGTAATAAGTTTCAGATCTACTACTTGATCATGATAGTACTGGAAAAAAACCTTCACATTATCCTTTTCTTAAATTATATGTTCCAAATTCATAGACAGCAACATCTGTGCACATGGAGCACAAGAAAGAGCTGTCAAAGCAATCAAATTCAAAGTTAACATTCTCAGGATAATGTTCTTAAGGGGAATAAACTCTTGAATTAGTTAATCACAACAGTAACATTCCAAGTAAACTTGCAACGTAATTAAGTTGATCACAGTTATAAATATCTGCTACTTCACTGTTATCTGAAATAGTTATTTTATTTTCATATAAAATGATTTTACTTCGACTACTAATTGACTTATTTGACATATAAGGTTTGATGGTGGACCAAAATTCTTTGGACTTTAATTCACCGAAGCATCGTTCTAAAAATAGTTATTTTTGGAAGAACGTTGAATTTTATTCACGAGATTCTTCTTTTCATATATTCCTCCCAGTCTTTTGAGTTTTTTTCTTTAATTTATTTATTTAAATTCTATTTTATTTATTGAAATTCATGTGTGATCTTTGTTTAATACACCAAATCTACCAGTTTTCCAGGCCAAATCATACTGTTTTCTGGTTTCTTGTCTTCAGACAGAAATGATAATGTCTCCAGCTCCTGACGAAACTCCTCTTAGACTGACAGTTTTACTGATAGTACAAATGCGGTCATATTTGTTGACTTCCCCAAAGGATGGCACTTCCCATTGTGAGCTAATGTAAGTAGACTGTTGTGATTTGGTAACTTGACGGGTAAAGAAGCAACATAAGGTAATAATTAGGGAAACCAATGTTGAGAATTCCAAAATGGCATAACAACAATAGCTCTTTCTACCTGATCTTCAATAGTTTTATTGATCAGTTTACCAATTAATAAAATACCAAGAGGCAAAACAAGGCAGCCGTTTATTGATTCTTGATGCAGACAAGTCAACATAAACAACTAAAGATTTCAGGCTTTAACATCCATTCGGATGAATCCGAGAACTGGCGAGAATAATAATCTGCCAAAACGTTAAAGATAACTCTGGAATATGTACAGCAGAACTAAACAAGTTTTTTCTCTAACATCATGTCCAGGAATCACGTGCTAAAATATCTAAATATAGAAAAGTCATACCACTCATGCTCTTAATATATGTAACATTAATAGCAGAATCACATTGAAAACATAAGTGAGAGTTTAAAAAATCAGAGTACAAGATTTGTAAAGCAAAGAAAATTGCCAGTACAAACTGTTATTCTAAATAATTAATATGATATTTTGACTCGTCTGAAGACCATCTACTTTGAGTAGCATTCCCAGACGACAGGTCAACACACCCACAATCAATAAAGAATGCATCTGTTCTACAATTAAGTTCGATAGCGTTGGATCTTATATGTTTTTCAATTTTAGTGACAATTAATGTATCCACCAATTTAATTGATTTTTCTTTGAAAATCATAATCTCTAGAAAAAAACAAGTTTATCTACAACCTAGATTTGAAAAGGATATTCCCCACTTTTTTCTTCTGTTAAAAACAATGTTATTATACAAAATCAATAATAAATTAAACACATCTTTTTTTAAAGTAAAAAAGCTAAAGTGCGGTTTAAAGTCTGCTTCCACATGTTCAGTCGACTTTATTTTTTATTGAGAGAATTTATATACTGAAACCTAAAGATTAAATATAGTCTCACATATAAACAGTGTATTTTGAGCACAAACATCTTAAATTTAGATTATACTTAATGAATCGTCTATATAATATGCACATCTTACTCCCTGAAATCTAAACCATGCATAAATAGGCTTTATGGCTTTTGTGAAGACCCTAGGGACTGCATGAGCCCAAAGAGAAAGACTTGATATTGCCAAAGTGTATCCTTCCATACAAATTTAAGAAAAATAAAACTGACTATGAATTGGTACTGAGAAATAAGCATCTGATAAATCTACTGAAGTAAAATTATCATTCTTCCCAATCAGGTTCAGAATTATCTTATAAAGCTCCTGTTTGACTTGTTATTATAAAACAAATTGGTTCAATTTCTTTAAATTGATAATAAGTCTAAATTTCCCATAACGTCCTTCTACACAGATAATGTTTGAAAAAAATTCTCAGTTTTATGATGACACAAAACCCTATTTTGTCTTATTCTAATGGTAATTACTAACCACAAATTCAGCAACAGTTTCTACGCCTGGCTGGGCTTCACAATTAATAATAACATTAGCATCCTTTTGAGGGACAACATATTCGGCTGAAAAGCCTGACCTGAAATTTCAAAATCGTTGGAAGACAACGACAAACGTGAGCTACGAAAAAAGCACTTACTGTTTTATATCTATTGAGGGGTTTATCGTCCTCGTAAGAATTTATTTTGCTTTTAAATGCAATATATCCTGATCCGGTGCGAGTTATAGACACGTCCGTGATGGATGCTTTGTTCTACTTTCGTTTTCTTGAAAAAGCGACTAGCATTCATCAAAACTATGTTTATATGTGTAGCCATGGGTTTTATGGGAAAAAATAAAAAATGACATTATTAAGTATTCTAGCGATAACAAACAAAATACATGGCGTTTTAGAATTTAAGTTACTTGAACTGCTACGCAGTACTGATACTAGTTTCACGTTAAGAAATACTATCAAAGAACTTCCACGTAACAGGTTATAATTCAAAATTATGAATCAATTATGTTTCACATTCTTTGGCACAAGATAGACTGTATGTATGATATCGTTAAAAGCGGTCATCAATTTAGCGGTTTTGTGCACAAACCAGTAGTTTCAGCACACAATTACACAGCGTAGTTTTGAACGCTTCCAATATGGTGGTAAATTGCGCCAAATTGTAAATAGGGTTGCCAGTCAATGTTATAGATGTATGTCTGTAATCGGCATCCGAATTCAATTTGATAAATCATATTAAAGAACGGCGTATAATCCAGTTTATATAATTTGGTTAAATCAAAAGGTACAACAAAATTATAAATGGTCCAAGCCAAAAATACCAGTATCATAGTAATCATAATATAGACTGCCGTTAACTTGAATAAAGATTGCAACTATTATACATAACGACATATTTATAATATAAAATATTGCTTTAGGTAAACTGAACATCACAGACATACAATCTCGCTACGTTAGTCCAATACAAGTCTTATATCCCATAACAATTACAAATCCAAGTTGAGAACTCAGGTCTGATAACAGGACATTATTGATTCATTTATTTGGTATCTAATGACAAGTTACAGTCAAGAACTTCAATTGTAATAAACATTGCCATTTGACGTTTTGTTCTTTTACATTGCGTGTAAAAGGCTACATGTTTGTTTTGAATCAATAAAAACATCCTAAAGCGAACTATTTTAGAGAAAGATTTTGATTCAATAGTAAAGAATCAATCTCAAATTTTTCATTTGTTTGAAAGACGTCGACTTTTGTAAATGTTACAAAGACGTATATTATGAAAGATCTAAGAAAGTTTTTCCACTAGACCATTCTAAGATAATGTAATATAAGTGAATATATTTATAGTTTCCTATACAGCAGTTCAATAAATGTTTATTTTAAATCATTATCTATAATATTCCTTGTTTTAATTAGACCAGCTGTTCCAAATAGAATTATTGTTTAATCGAATATACAGGTGGTGTATATGCCCGCGCTGGATTGTAAGGTGGTTGTGTGTCACAGTATGTTGTTCACTAATAAAAGAGAAGCTTGATCTTGATAGAAAACTACAAGCATTATAAGTAAAAACATAAATTTTCAGTATCTTTGCAGTCGGAGCTCTCAATTGTTTAGTCGAGTTTCTTGACGCCACATTGGTATGTCAATAGCAGTATGTTATCTGTTTATTTCACTGTAACGTATCATCAATATTGTGCATTGAACAAATTATGCTTAAAATGGTACTAACTAGACAAAAAAACGTCTGTAGCTGACCGTTTGAATGTAAAATAGATAAGCCACCCGGCTAGCTCAGTTGGTAGCACACAAGACTACTGATCGAGGGGTCGTGGGTTCGATTCCCGGGCGGGGCATACTTTCGTGGAGTATGGTCATGAAATTATTTCTACGGCCATTCTCCCTCCTCCCAATGATTTTTAATTATGTAGGGCAGTTGTCAATCACTGACGAAAGTATGTGCTTAGTAGTTGGTTAACACCTTAATCCAGAGATTTAGCCTTTCCAGGAGGAGTGAGTAGGTTGACTGACCACCGTTATATGACCTATAAAATGTGCTGCTACGGCGTTAAACCCAACAAAACAAACAAACAAGTAAAAAGATTTTATTGAATTACTCGTTTGTTAATATGCTGATAATTCTATACAGGTAAAAATAAACATTTTTATGAACTGTGTATGAAAACTGAATACGAACAACACAATATGTTTAAGATAAATTATTCTAACTTGAATTGTGTGTAAAGAGAATACCAGTGAAGGAATTTTATGATAAGTCTTTGATCTAACTTAGAAATAAACAAGACGGGTAAAATATATAAATATTCAGGACACGATAACGTGTGTATTCTATCTAACA
The DNA here is from genome assembly GCA_025267735.1 of Mactra quadrangularis. Classification (NCBI taxonomy): domain Eukaryota; kingdom Metazoa; phylum Mollusca; class Bivalvia; order Venerida; family Mactridae; genus Mactra; species Mactra quadrangularis. The sequence goes on from CM046304.1 coordinate 10,300,065, forward strand.
TGTAAATAGTTAACATCTTCTCTGTTAATATAGATAGTACATACTAAATTGTCACCGTTGATATAGATAGTACATACTAAATTGAGACACATACTGTGACATATTGTTGTGAGTTATTGTTTGCCTAATTCGTTATTACCTTTTGACAATTTATGTTTCTTTGCATTAACTAAACTTAATCTGAGATAATACATGATAACGCACTTAATTTAAGTATACTATCACGATTTCAAAATAAAAAAACACTGACAAAATCCTAATGTTTCTATTTTTACATTTTTAACAAAGGCTATACACTAGAAACTTGTTTAATGAAAACTCTCTTTCATCCCTGCGGATAGTTCTTTAATTCATGACTAATTTATAAATTGCAGTTTATCAATCAATGAGTACATTACCACACATTGTCTCAAAGCATTGTTAAAGTAACTTTAAAAAGACCAACATGGCCATAATAATGTAATAATACATCTAACCATTTGGAAAAGTGTATGATAAAAGCATATTGAAAAAATATAATCGGAAAAAATGTTAATTGAAAATGTAAACTTTTAACCTTACTTGCTTTTCGTTAATGTAGTTGATTTTTAGGGTAAATAGATGTTGTCCATATAATTTTTGCATCTAATAGAAGTTGTTAATGACAATAGATTCTAAATTACATTCCAACTTTCAGTAAAGTCGTCTTTTTCAAAACATTGATAAGTGGGAAAGTACTTCGCCTCCCTGTTTAAGTTATTTATAATAAGGTGTATTGACAAAATAATAAAATAGTGTGTTCATTAAGAAAATACCCTATAGTTTACAGTATAAGTATAAGTCATGAGCCTCTGTGTAAATTATATTTCTAAAGGATCACAATACTTTCTGTTAAAGACCATAGATAAGTGACTATGCTGTTTTATATAAATCAACTACATATACACTATTCATCTACATGTATTTATATGTCTGTTTATAACAGATATACAGTTGAAAGGTACATCACTATTAGAAATACACACAGATTTAAATTATTATCAAAAGTTACAGTTCAGTTGTACGAATAACAATGCATAATGGTTATGAAAAATTCATAATTCATGAATTCCATTTGCCGGGGAACGTTCAGTTTAGTTACATGTATACAGTTATAGTAATGACTATAATAGCCAAATAAAAAAACTTGGATCTTACCGTTGTTGTCCATACTTTTCTTTGTTACCCTAAAATAGTAATACTTGATTTAGGGCTACCTTGCCTCATATCTCACGTAGTATTTACTCAGATATATAATTTTGTTCTTAAAGTCAAGACAGTAATGTTGTTAAAAAAACAACAAACAACTAGTCTATATACTTAAAGCAAACATATGTCATGATATTTGTATGTTGTTCCTGGCATTTTACCGATTTTATCAGACAGATATTGACACTTGATTTTACCAGATTTGACTTGTGATAACTAATACAAACTTTGTAGTTCACTTGACTGATTTACAGTGAATGGACAGTGATGTATCAAACACAATTTGGTAAATAGTGCCTGGTCGAAAGATTTTGAGAACGAATATTGAAACATCCTTCGAGGGCTATCATGCTACACGAGTTTGGAATCATGTGACTTTTTATAACGACCCTTTGTTTTATTCTACAATTTTACAATGTCTTTGTCTGGATAAATATAACACTTACCTAAATTAAATGATTTCGACATTTATCAATATCTTTATATTTGTTAACAACAACGGACTCATTAAACATAACTTTTTGTGCAATTTTTAACCATATCTAATTTTCTCCTTCTTGTTTATTTTTATTGTTTGTTGGGTTTAACGACATAGCAACACATTGTATAGGTCATACAACGGCGGTCAGTCTACCTACGCTCTCCTTCTGGAAAGGCTAAATCTCTGTATTTAGCTGTTAACCAACTTCTAAGCACAGACTTTCGCCAGTGACTGACAACTGTCCTGCATAATTAGGAATTTTTGGTAGGAGGGAGAATGGCCGTAGACATTTTTTCATAACCAAGCTGCACGAAAGTATGCCCCGCCCGAAAATCAAACCTAAATGCGTGCTACCAACTGAGCTAGCCGAGTGACTAAAGGCCTGTATACATCATTTCTTATGTGGAAATATAAACGCTTTGATGTTATTATATGATCAAATATGAATTTTTACAGTAATCTTAAATGTCACGAGTTGATGATAATAACCTTTTACAATCATTATAACAATTAATCCCGTATAATACATAAATGAACAATATATGAACAAATCAATGGTTTATCATCAAACTAATACAATGGTGCAGTATTGAACTAGAACTTAAGATTTGCTAACAACTACATGTATATAGAAATTATATTGATACATTCAATCGATGTATACTTTGATCTAAGACAAGAACTCAAACATGAGAATGGCTTTATCTCAGCTTTACATACAAAAAGTTCACTTTATTTGAATATTTTTAAAATAAGATAACTTTACCGAGCTCTTTCTTTTCTGGAATAGCACTAGTGTATATGTAAACAACCTAATCGACGTTTAACATAATAAAGTATCAACTTTACATGGTCATTCTATATGGATATGTCTTAAGTCATAATCTATCATATAGAAAATTGCTGTTATTTTTCTGTCTATACAAAATCTCAGTCAAGGTTATGTCCACACTGATCCATAGCGTTTGATGGGTCGTATATTTACTTAACAAAAAATGACGGAGCGGTTATATAACCATCTTAAGAGTTTATAAAACATATTTTATTTAACAAACCATACCATAGTGTAAAGTAACAAGGGAACATCCTATCTGAATGTTCATTACAGTTTAAACGTGTTAGACAAAATCACAAATCAAGTAAAAAGTAACCCACTCATAAAATATCCATGGTTTTACAAAGGTTGGTGAGGTTATGCAAAAAAGAAACGCTCGCTGTTAGCGCAAATTCCTTTCCAAATCAAAGTTGATACTGTGCATGAGCACCTCTAGCAGAAGTGACATCCCTTTATCGATGTTTAAAGCGGCAAATGCGTCTCCAGACGTCTAACTGAGGAATTTAGTTCCATTCGTCTATGAGCATGTTTGCTACGTCATCAGTTTCCTGTGTGTTATTTATGCTGGCATACATCAAAGGTATATTTATTGGATTAGTGCAGGTGATATTGCCGTCCAGTATAAACTCACTATCCCCTGCTCCTCAAGGCAATGTTGTAAAACCCCTTCTATGTGTGGCGTGCACGGTTATATCCATAAGAACAAAGTTCCCACCAACTATACCAGTGTAAGGACGCACATAGAGATGAAGAATCTCGTAACTAAATGTTTTAGTCACCAGGGTTCCATTCCGGACAGCATAAAATTCCGTGCGAACGCCGTATGACATGCCTCCCAACAAACCGAGCCCTCACCAAACCTGCCATGCTCTGGTCCCACTCAACCATAAAAATACTTAACTGTTACATTGGATGAAGATGCTTTATTGATAAACCATAAAAAGATCTAAACCCCTTTGTCAAGGCATTTATTTGTACATATTTAATTTACCGACAGGCTAATTTTTCTAAGGAATTTATTTGGTGCCCTGATATATTGCCTGTTTAATATTTGTGTTGTGAGTAAGAGCGCAAAAAAGTAAGAACATTAAAGTAGTTCTTTAGCCTATGGTTCTCTTTTAGTGAGAGGTTAAAATAACTTAAAACAAGCCTCATTGACCAATAAATGACAAAAGTTGTTGTTAGTTGGTGATACATATTATTGAATCTAATATACACTTATATACAAGAAATGATTGTACTAAGTACTTACTCTTTCGACAAAGTTGACAAGTAAACATTTTTTGAATACATAATATCAATGTGATCATTTTCCATTGACTTTTGCAACTATAATTCAGATTACACAAACAGATAGAAATCATCTATTGCAATGTATTATGTGCAAAATACCATTTTGCAATGCTTTTAAACACATGCTTTGACGTTTTATAAGAAAATCAGGGTTAAGACCGTGATTTATATATAGAGCTTAAAAGTATATAAAATGAATAACTTATTCAACAGAATCATTGACAACGTGATATGTACGATACAGCAACATATTATTTTAATATTGGTACACTTTAGTTATTTAAGTGAAATTATCAAAAACTATTGATTGCAATATGTTAAAAATGAAAGCAGAAGCGATAACATTTCGAAACTCCTTACTTGGGAATTATTTTAACACTTTAATCATATTCGTAAAAAGTCCTCATTATCCTTATACATTATACAATATACCAATGAATTAAAATGTAACCATAAAATGACGGTAGTAATACGCTTACTATGTTCTCGTATCAAACAATAATTGTAATGATCTTAAAATTGATTTGATATTACGCGAAGAACAAACTGAGTTTATGTCTAACTTAATGATATGTCTTATTTAAACATTTAGTCTTAGACATTTCGTTGTCGTAATATTATCTCTTATATCACATTTTTCATCTTAATTTATCTAAGACGTTTATTTATACTATTTAGGTATGGCACTGACACATGGACTTAGTGATACTACTGATACACGTTCAATCACTTAGAGCAGATTGTTTTCAATCAGTGAACACGTTTAAAACGTACCAGTTGGTCAATATTGAGAAGGCTCATATAAAATAACGAAATCGGATGCCGAAATCACCAATTGCGGAATTTATGTACATGAGTGGAACTTGTATTCACGTTAGGAAATATTCTCAAAGAACCTCCACGTATTTAACGTTTTAATTCAAAATTATGAAGCAATTAAGTTTCACATTCTTTGGCACAAAATAGACTATGTATGTGGTATCGTTAAGCGGTCTTTAATTTAGCGGTATGATAGTTTGTTCACAAACCAGTAGTTTCAGCACACAATCATACAGCGTAGTTTTGAACGCTTCTATTATGGTGGTAAATTGCGCCAAATTGTAAATAATTTTGCCGGTCAATATTATACTAGGGGGGGGGGGTTGTTAATTTCATTTTTTAAAGATAGCCATGTGAGACCCTGCTTAAAATATGGTGCCATCAATATGATAATAGAATCAACAACAAAAAATTTTGTGTGACCCCATTAACCCCCCTGTACATACCCCTTGAAAGTCGGACACGCCCATTTTACACAAAAATAACAACTTTTTATATCCAGCTGTTAAAAATCAATTCTTATAGGCTTTCAATATATCAATATGTAGGTTTGTTAGGCTGCCGAGTTCAAATATGAAGTCAAAATCTAAATTAAACAACTTAATATGGCGGAAAATTCAAAATGGCTGCCAAAATGACCCAAATTTTGGACATATTTGGGTATTATATTTACTGGGCATTGAATATGTTGAATCATGCCTGCAGTATATCAATCTAAAGGTGTTTTATGGTGCTGAGTTCAAATATTAACTCCAAAACTAAATTAAACAAACAAATATGGCAGAAAATTCAAAATGGCCGCCAAAATAAATCATATTTCAGTTATAAACGGCACACTTTAAACATGTTACGCAATTTATAAACTAACTCTAGTTAATGAAATCTTAACAGAAGACCAAAGTTATGACACTTGATTATATGTGTGTAAAAATATTTTATTCATTATATAGCTGAGGTAGAGGTCTAGAGGTATGATAAGAGGTTACGGTCTGAGAGGTCATTCGTTCCAACCTCACCAGCGGCACATATGATGTCTTGATTGTAAAATGTGTCTTTGATTGCTTTACTTCATTAAGATGTTGATGAGTATGTGCATAGAAAAGGTCTTGGCACTTTGGTTGCAAAGTAGAGTTATAGATATTAGTAACTAAATGATCATCATGGGTGATGGCTGTATGCTATCATGTATAAAGCATCTAAGCTACAATATAGATGACAACTTTTTTAACAAGACTGTGTTGTGTTGTTAATTTCTGAAAATATAATAAAGCAAAGATTTCTTGGCAAAGAATGACTTTATAGCTTATCAGATTTCTAGATTCAATTCATTTACTTTCTCTGTTGCTATTTTTATTAAGTTTGGCTTATGTATGTATCAAAATCTTCACAAAAAGTAAATGGACCAACAATTGCTTTCAGAGATTCAAGGAATTGTATTCTCCAATTTTCCAATATCACAATAGCAATTGTGTAGTGCCCTTTAATTCTGATTTGCAATTTTGGTTATATCTCTATTAATTTGTTTATACTTACTTGCATTTCTTTTAACTAGCCCTTAAAACTAATGATTGAGATGATGGTGTTCAATTATTTGGCCAACTGTGCACGATTGAAACAAATGCAAGACATTCCATGATTAGAAAACGAGATTGCTTATGTGACAACCGAGTAAAAGAAAAGTAAAGAAAACAATAAATGAAATAGGCAATTACTTTTTTGAGGGGTGTTGATACAATCGCAGCCAAACCAAGCAAAATGCAATGTGTTATTTGATTAAACCTTTTAATCTCTCATGAATGCTAAAACAGACAGGAAACTGACTATAAATGCAAACAGGTATAGAATGGTTTCTCCATAACTAAGGATGAGCAGAAAACATTTGGTACATTTTCTACAGAAATAATACAACAAGAACTTAAACACAAAACCTTTAAGATTACATATTTTAACCAAATTTGTAGCTATTTCCCCTGGTCATTTGACTATTAGTATATTTATATATACATGAGTTGCCTGATGATGTATAATTTTACATTACACTATTGGACTATGGAAAATATGTAAATTAAAGACACCAATTGGCGAATGATTAATCTCTTCATGGATTGAACAATTGCAAGTATATTTCTTGTGCAAGGAAATTGGTTTGACTCTTGTGGGTTTGAGCAAAAAAACCCTCTATCCATTAGTATCTTTATTTCAACTGGATCTTTGCTATAGCCTTTGAAAGTGTAGGCCACCAATCTGAAAATATATTTGAGCAATGTCAGGTCTGACTTTTGTGTTATTTGATTATTTAATTTATATGAGTTTATAGCATATTAAGATAAAAGTTCTTACAAAACAGATTTTTATACTGCAATATATGATTTTTTGCTTTATTATTTTACAAATAATCTAAACAATTGCATTAAGAGGGATAACAAACCATGATTCAACATATAGATATGTACCATTGATTACCAGTATACATTGAAAATGTGTTATTTTGGTGGACATTTTGAATTTTTTGGCCATATTGGATTGTTTAAATAGTTTTGACTCTATATTTGAACTAATTACCTTAACAAACTTATAAATTGACATAATGTTAGCATGATTCAACACATTGAATGCCCAGGATAATTAATTACCCGAATATGCTAAAACAAACTGGGTTAAATTGGCAGCCATTTTGAATTTCTCGCCATATTGGCTTCTTAAATTAACTTCCTTTTTGAGTTCATCACCTTAAGAAACCTATTTCTGGACATATTGCATGTATGATTCGACATATTGAATGTCCAGGATAAATAATTACCCTAATATGCTCAAAATGGGGTTAATTTGGCAGCCATTTTGAAGTTCTCGCCATCGTGGTTTCTTGAATTAAGTTTTTTTGACTTCATATTTGAATTCAGCACCTTAAAAAACATTTAGCTAAACATATTGCAGGCATGATTCAACATATTGAAAGTCCAGGATAAATAAACTCCTGAATATGCTCGTACTATGGTTATTGGCGGCCATTTTGAATTTTCAGCCATATTGGGTTGTTTAATTTTGTCTTTGACTTCATATTTGAACTCAGCACTTTAATAAACCTATAAATTGACATATTGCAGTCCAATACCATACAACTTATTGCAATTAAATGTAAAAAACTGGTAATTTATGTGAAAAATGGGCGTGGCCAACCTTCAGAGGGTATGTACAGGGGGGTTAATGGGGTCAGAAATTAAAAATATATGCTTTTCCTTACATGTCAGTATATGTAGCATGTTTTAAACAGGGTCTCATAAAAAAGTCAAATTAACAACCCCCCCTAATAATATAAATACATGCAGATGAATAGTGTATATGTAAAATATTTATATAAAACAGTATAGTCACTTATCTATGGTCTTTAACAGGAAGTATTGTGATCCTTTAGAAATATTTCACAGAGGCCCATGACTTATACTTTCTAAATTCAGTGGATACTACAGGGTATTTTCTTAATGAACACACAATTTTATTATTTTGTCAATACACCTTATTATAGATTACTTAAACAGGGAGGCAAAGTACTTTACCATTTATCAATATTTTGAAAAGACGACTTTACTGGAAGTTATTTCTAAATTAGCTTTACCTGAACATTGGGATATCGGTTTTTATTTGTTCTGGACGTCAGTCCTGAACAAATATATATACCGTATTTCAGACCCTTTCTCACTTTGAAAATTTACCGAATCCAGAAGTAGTCCCTCAGTATATAAATATAGAGCAATTCAAAATGATCGTCTGCTATGACATTAGTGATACTACTGATACACGTTCAATCACTTAAAGCAGATTGTTTTCAATCAGTGAACACGCTTAAAACGTACAAGGTGGGCAATATTGAAAAGGCTCATATAAAATAACGAAATCGGATGCCGTAATCACCAATTGTGGAATTTATGTACATGAGTAGAACTAGTTTTCACGTTAGAAAATATTCTCAAAGAACTTCCACGTAAAACGTTTTAATGCAAAATTTTGAATCAATTATGTTTCACATTCTTTGGCACAAGATAGACTGTATGTATGATATCGTTAAAAGCGGTCTTCAATTTAGCGGTTTTGTGCACAAAACAGTAGTTTCAGCACACAATATTCCAGCGTAGTTTTGAACGCTTCCATTATGGTGGTTAATTGCGCCAAATTGTAAATATGGTTGCCGGTCAATGTTATACATGTATGTCTATGATTGGCATCCGAATACAACTTGAAAAATCATATTAATGAACGGCGCATAATCCAGTTCATGTAATTTGGTTAAATTATAAGGTACAACAAAATTATAAATGGTCCGTGCCAAAACTACCAGTATGATAGTAATCATAATATAGACTGCCGTTAACTTGAATGAAGATTGCAACTATTATGCATAACGACATATTTATGATATGATTACTTGCTTAGGTATGTTAAACATTACAGACATACAATCCTGTCTACGTTGGTTCAATACAAGTCTTATATCTGATAACAATTATAATTCCAAGTTGAGAACTCTGGTCAAATAAAAAGGTATTATTGATTCATTTATTGGGTATTTGATAACAAGTTACAGTCAAGAACTTCAATTGTAATAAACATTGACATTTGACATTTTGTTCTTTTACATTGCGTGTAGCAGGCTATCTGTTTGTATTGAATCAATAATAACATCCTAGAGCGAACTATTTTAGAGAAAAGTCTTGATTCAATAGTTTAGAATCAATCTCAATTTTTTCATTGTTTGAAAGACGTCGACTTTTGTAAATATTACAAAGACGTATATTATGAAAGATCTAAGAAGTTTTTTTCCACTAGACCATTCTAAGATAATGTAATATAAGTGAATACATTTATAGTTTCCTATACAGCAGTTCAATAAATGTTTATATTAAATCATTATCTATAATAATCCTTGTTTTAATTAGACCAGCTGTTTCAAAAAAAAAATATTGTTTAATCGAATATACAGGTGGTGTATATGCCCGCGCTGGATTGTAAGGTGGTCGTGTGTCACGGTATGTTTTTCACTAATAAAAGAGAAGCTTGATCTTGATAGAAAACTACAAACATTAGAAGTACAAACATAAATTTTCAGTATCTTTGCAGTCGAAGCTATCAGTTGTTTGGTCGAGTATCTTGAAGCCACACGGATATGTCAATAGCAGTATGTTATCTGTTTGTTTCACTGTAACGTATCATCAATATGGTACATTGAAAAAATTAAACTCAAAATGATACTAAATAGACAAAAAACGTCTGTAGCCGACCGTTTGAATGTAAAAAAGATTTTATTGAATTACTCGTTTGTTAATTTGCTGATAATGCGATACAGGTAAAATAAACATTTCTTTAAACTGTGTATGAAAACTGAATACGGACAATACAATATGTTTAAAACAAACTATTCTAACTTGACTTTCCGTGTGTAGAGAATACCATTGTAGAAATTTTATGATAAGACTTTGATCTAACTTAGAAATAAATAAGACGGGTAAAATATATAAATTATTCAGGACACGATAACGTGTGTATTCTATCTAACATGTAAATGGAAAACAACTTCACTGTTAATATAGATAGTACATGCTAAATTGAGACACACACTGTGACATATTGTTGTGAGTTATTGTTTGCCTACTTCTTTATTACCTTTTGCCAATTTATGTTCTTTTGCATTAACTAAACTTAATCTGAGATAATCCATGATAAGCACTGAATTTAAGTATACTATCACGATTTCAAAAAAAAACATTGACAAAATTCTAATGTCTCTATTTTTACATTTTTTTACTAGAATTTTGTTTAATGAAAACTCTCTTTCATCACTGCAGATAGTTCTTTAATTCATGACGAGGTTATGAATTGCAGTTTATCAATCAATGAGTACATAACCACACATTGGCTCAAAGCATTGTTATAGTAACTTCAAAAAGACCAACATGGCCATAATATTGTAATAATACATCTAACCATTTGGAACAGTGGATGATAAAAGCATATTTAAAAAAAAAGATAATCCGAAAAATTGTTTATTGAAAATGTGAACTATTAACTTTACTTTATTTCGTTAATGTAGTTGATTTTTAGGGTAAATATATGTTGTCCATATAATCTTTGCATCTAATAGAAGTTGGTGATGACAATAGATTCTTAATTACATTCCAACTTTCAGTAAAGTAGTCTTTTCAAAACGTTGTTGAGTTGGAAATTACTTTGCTTACATGCTAAAGTAATTTATAATAAGGGTAATGACAAAATAAGTAATCTATAATAAGGTGTATTGACAAAATAATAAAATAGTGTGTTCATTAAGAAAATACCCTGTAGTTTCCACTGAATTTAAAAAGTATAAGTCATTGGCCTCTGTGTAAATAATATTTCTAAAGGATCACAATACTTACTGTTAAAGACCATAGATAAGTGACTATGCTGTTTATATAAATCTTTTACATATACACTATTCATCTACATGTATTTATATGTTTTTTTGCATATGTTACTATAAATAGTTACAAAATCGACGAGAAAGTGCGCCAATATAGCCTCAATGTGGGCAATACATTCCAGTATTGAGCAAGTGTGCCAAAATATCGACATTTTGTTCACTTCCTAGTGTGCCAAAATCGATATTGAGGCAACTTCCGGTCATTACGCACCTGCAGGTTAACAAGGCAGACTTTCCGCACGTGAAATTCGTACGAAATTAGCAAATTCAATTTTACGACGTGTGTTTTTTTTTCATATTGAAAATTAACAAGATAATCAACAACCAGACTTACGTTTTATAACAAGCGTTCATTAGATTCCAACATTTCGGCGTTGAAAAAACAAAACAGTACATGTGACGTAATATAACGTTAACGTGCAAAATAGCGCGTTACGTCGAGAAAAAATTGTGATTTTGTTGTAGAAAAATCATCGTTACATGCATTGATCAACATATGCAATAAAAAGGTTATGAAACAGGGCAGGTGTGCCTTAAGTCGATATCGGCACACTTTCCCCGGCATTAGCCCTCGGGCGGGCTAAAGCCCTCGGGCCAATATCTAAGCAAGTGTGCCGATATCTTCCTTAAGGCACACTTGCCCTGTTTAATAACCTCTACGTTTATAACATATATACAGTTAAAAGGTACATCACTATTAGAAATACTGTCTAACAGATTTTAATTATTATCAAAATTATAGTTCAGTTGTACGGATAACAATGCATAATGGTTGTGAAAAATTCATGATTCATTGAAACTTTTTCGTCGAGGAACTTTCAGTTAAGTAAAAAAAAATACGTGTATAGACTGTAATAGCCAAATCCAAAAAATTGGATCTTACCAAAGTTGTCCATACTTTTCTTTGTTCTCCTAAAATAGTAATACTTGATATAAGACTAACTTGCCTCATACCTCACGTAGTATTTACTTAGATATATAATTTTGTTCTCTAAGTCTAGACAGTAATGTTGTTAAAGAAACAACAAACAACTAGTCTATATACTTAACGCAAACATATGTCATGATATTTGTGTGTTGTTCCTGGCATTTTACCGATTTTATCAGACAGATATTGACACTTGATTTTACCAGATTTGACTTGTGATAATTAATACAAACTTTGTAGTCCACTTGACTGATTTACAGTGAATAGACGGTGATGTATCAAACACAATTTGGTAAATAGTGTCTGGTGGAAAGGAACAGTATCTATGCTGAGAATATTGAAACATCCTTTGAGGGCTATTATGTTACACGAGTTTGGAATCATGTGACTCTTTATAACGACCCTTTGTTTTATTCTACAATTTTACAATGTCTTTGTCTGAATAAATATAACACTTATCTAAATTATATGATTTCGACGTTTATCAATATCTTTATATTTATTAACAACAACGGACTCATTAAATATAACTTTCTGTGCAATTTGTAACCATTTCTCACTATCCTTTCCTTGTTTGTTTTTTTATTGTTTGTTTGGTTTAACGCCGTAGCAACATATTGTATAGGTCATATAACGCCTGTCAGTCAACCTACTCTCTCCTCCTGGAAAGGCTAAATCTCTGTATTTAGCTGTTAACCAACTACTAAGCACAGGCTTTCGCCTGTGACTGACAAATGCCCTACATAATTACGAATTATTGGTAGGAAGGAGAATTGCAGAAAAAAATATTTCATAACTAAGCTGCACGAAAGTATGCCCCGCCCAAGAATCGAACCTAAATGCGTGCTTCCAACCGAGCTAGACGGGTGGCTAAAGGCCTGTATACATCATTATTTCATTTCTTATGTGGAAATATAAATGCGTTGATGTTATTATTTTATCAATTGTGTATTTTTACAGTAATCTTAAATGTCACGAGTTGATGATAATAACCTTTTACAATCATTATTACAATTAGTCCCGTATAATGAATAAATGAACAATACATGAACAAATCAATGTTTTAGCATCAAACTAATACAATGGTGCAGTATTGATCTCGAACTTAAGATTGGCTATCAACTACATGTATATAGAACTATATTGATACATTCAATCGATGTATACATTGATGTAGGACAAGAACTCAAACATGAGTATAACTTTATCTCAGCTTTACATACAAAAAGTTCACTTTATTTGAATATCCTCAAAATAAGATAACTTTACCGAGTTCTTTCTTGTCTTTTCTGGAATAGCACCAGTGTATATGTAAACAACTTAATCGACCTTTAACATGATAAACCATCAACTTTACAAGTCATTCTATATGGATCGGTCTAAAGACATAATCTATCATATAAAAAATTGCTGTTATTATTCTGTCTATACAAAATCTCAGTCAAGGTTAAGTCTACACTGATACATAGCGTTTGATGTATTGTATAATACAAGAAACTATTGACGCAAAGCATATAACAGCGCAAAAAAGTAAGAACATTAAATATTGTTTAAGCCGGTTGTTCTCTTTTACTGAGAGGTTAAAATAATTTTTAAAACTAGCCTCATTGACCAATAAATGGTTGCTTATATGATTTTGGTTGTATATGCTTTGGGGTTATCCTCCGCACCGAGATTGGTTACAAGAATCTTAAAACCTATTTATGCCTGGTTTAGATATCAAAATTTGAGATGTTCGTATTAAATAGATGATTCATTTAACTTGAATAAACACCTCAATCATTGTATTAAGCGCATCAATCTGATACATAAACTTTTACGTCTTTGGGGCCTTGTATCTATGATAAAATCAGTGGTTTTTCACTCAAAAATTGTGTTTTTTCATGGTTTATATTATAGAGGAAAACATTTTAAAACTCATATTATTGGGTTTTAAACGTTTAGATATGAATTCTGTTAGAATTAGAGATTTAGCATATTTTATTGGTTTACATGTATGCTGTGTTGGAAGCACAAGTACATTACAGAAGTTTGGAAATAGATAAATTTTCCGGTTTAAACTATAGTTTGATCTTATATAAAAATAATAACATTTGTAAGGATAGTATCGAGAAATTACAAGGGTGGATTTGTAATGTTACGTGCAAAAATGGAGAGCTTATTAAACCTAAACCAGTTCAATTCCATTGTAGTAGTGATATCTCATTCAAAGGTTGGGGTGGGTGCTTATGGTATTTACACATGCAATCAAGCTCATGGTAAATGGGAACAATCAATTTGTGACAAATTCATAAATTTTAGAACTTTTAGCTATGTTTAGTGCATTAAGAATTATCTATAAAGATATTTATAATTGGCATATTGAAATCAAGTTTGGCAATACCTCAGCTGTAGCTTACATCAATGATATGGATGGAAAGTCATCTTTGCTCATGACAAATTGTTCTAGGAAATTTGGATTTGCCGTTAAAAATATTTCTATATCGAATGTATTGATCAAGCCCATAGATATAAGATTGCATACATGATACAAAAAACTCGATAGTAAAATGTAAGTTTGAACAGTGCTACCATAATATGTGTTAAAGGTACTAGTTCACAGAATTGGTTAACCTTTTCCATATTTAAAATACCACTCACAGTCTGTAATTGTGTCAAAAGATAAATTCTTAATATTTTAAGAAAAAAACTGACCTATAGGATGCAAGAAATATACAATGAAAGTTACAAAATGCACTAAAATTGTCTATAACGTGACATACGGGGTAGATTTATACTACATGTAACACCATCATTTGTAGTTGTATGTCAATTTGCATTAAAACTGTCATTTTTAGAGCACTATTTTTTATTTCCAAAAATGTGTCAATACAATTTGGATAGTCTTAGAAAAATGTTGATATTCAAGTTGTCCTTGCTAACACATTAAACATTAGAGGAAGTAACAAGACTTAAATCACCACATTATATGTGTACAATACCAGTGGGAAAATATAAGCGACGTCAATGTGGTAAAAAGGTTTTCTTAACACCGTGCGAAATATTGGTAATGTATACACCAGTATTTAGAAAACTAAACTTTAAATTAATATTTGAATAAAATTGTTTATTGGCTGGATTAATGTTATCTTACAAAGTTGTTTACCTATTAGTGCTGGGATCATCAAATTGTGATGTTCTAATATTCGTATTTGATATTCGAATATATTATTTAATCTATTTTGATTGAAATAAAGTCTTGAAACTCTTATGGAATCATAACTATATACATTGCACATTAATTAAACAAACATGCAAACTTTAAAAAGGCTTCTTAAGCTACGAACTTAACTGCAACTATGTGTGGCAAATATTAAAAAAGCCCTTTTTATGCTGAGAATTTCGAATATTCGTATTCGTTTTTCATTATTCAAATATTCGAAGACGATTTGATCAATCGATTTTTTTTCGGCCCGATTAACTACCATTATTTTAAGGTCTACCTGGAAGATAAGGAGATTAATTTTGTAGCCTTTTTAAACTGATTTTTATTTGTTTGGGTCGTCAGACCAAACAAATAATGGTAGCGAAATTTCAGACCCGAATGCTGTTAATTGCAAATGCCGAAAGTAGTCCGCTTTTTTGAAGCGGTTACTTCCCCTTTACAAGGACATTAACGCCGAAAAATTCAGGGGAGATCACTGCGTGAAGATTGTCAAATGGACTGGTCCCCTGCGAACCATAATAGGACAGGGAACCAGATTAATTGTCAAATAACAGGCGCATTAATTTTCAAATCTGCTCAGGGAAGAAAATATAGTTCCCGATTGGTCGAAGATTTCTAATATTTTGCAGTTCTTTAACATTTCCGCAAATTACTGGAGAAGACAGAAAGAATGTTTGTAAATAAAATTTTATGCAATATTTATTATACATTATCGTTTGTTGGTATTATTTATAAACAAAAACTATATGTAAAGTTGATTTCACATAACAAACCAGTTTGTGACAGTGATAATAATGATTAAAGCGCATACAGATTCAATTTTATGTAGGTCACAGACACAGGTCCTTTGTTTACTTAAATAGGCCTATCATTATAAAGCGACGCCAAATATTCCGAGACCCAAACAAATTCAGCGCCTTCTGTGCTTTGATTATATGTTGCGTTCACGTATTTCAGCTTTCCTAAATGTAAACTGCACTTGTTCCAAATTGTAATTTAATGACAAATATAATTATGATTCAATTATAATCATGTTACCTGTACATTTATTAAAGTCAGATTAAAATTCATTTGATTGCTATATTTTTTTTAGTTTTCATAAATAGTGTTGGAATAATAACATTCACATCTATGTTAAGACTTCAATTGTGGATATATTTACAAAATTGGATATTTGCTATCGTTGGAACTTCAACCAGGATTAAAAACATTTGGGTGTTCAACCAGGATGAGGAAATAATTGGATTTAAATACTATTTACGATGTATAAGAAACAAAGAAAGATGAAGAAAAAATTTGTTCAAATTTCTTACCTTAACGATGTTCTTGAACCATGTACAATCAATATTGATATCGTAATAGAGAAACATAAACACAGTTCAGCAATATAATTAAAACACTGTCAATGAACATTGACAACCGTTTAAATGTATTGCTATTTGTTAAATGATAACATTAAAGCGTTTAAAATGTATCTCATTTTATTTACCTTAAGGAAGTGAAATTATTAATTTAAGCGTTCGGCTTGTTCGTGGTAAATAACCACAAAAAAGCTCATATAAAACTAATGATACCAGAGGCAATTTTAATAAATACTGATTAAAACAGTTGTAAATATAGTATTAATAATACTTTATAGTGTGAATGTATAAAATGTATTCGCTTATTATTGATAAAACAGTTGATTCGATATTAACTAAAATTTAAAACGAAAAATCACCATCAAAGTTGACAGCATTTGCGCAGATTACAAAAGTGCACATGAAAAAACATTTTTATCATAGCTGGGTGTAATCTCTGCATGTGTTACTTCACCCATTGTCTTAAGGTTGAAATCTTCAATAATGCAACCAAAGTACAAATGCTAACGTCTATTTGTCTCTATTTGTCGAAACAGACCATTGAATCTTAATCTTTTGACTCGGATGTAAGCTAAAAAAACAGAAATAAGCACAAGTACACCCTAGCCAACTGATGGATAAAATCCAATCCAAGGCAATACACACACTGCACTGGAACAAAAAATCTGAAATAAATAACCCAAAATAAACATTAAAAAAAGATTCAGTTTGTTTGTTCGTTAGCTTGTTTGCTTGATAACTTGCTTTTTTCGTTTCTTCGTTCGTTACTTAGTTTGTTAGTTCGTTCATTTGATGGTACACCAATACATACACTTTATAGAATGCCGAAAGCAATGGAAGAAAAACACTGCTAACATTTATCGACAAGGTATTAAGTACTCAATCTTAATGGTGTATCATTTGTTAAAATTGAAAAAAATCTGTCTAGAGGGTGGGGTAACTAAATATATAAAAATCCATAAATCGATTGTAAAATGTTAATTTGACATCCTATATCAACAATAGGATTTATGAAAAAAGTACTTTAATAATGTGTTTAGGCTGACGCAAGGAAGGCCATTTCAAGGTTAGAATAAATGTTTTCATTTCATTCTAAATGTCTATTCTGTCCAGTGTTTATAATTCCACTGTTATGCCTGTACATTTGATGCATCTCTTACAAAATATGTAAAAAATTATCCCACCCACTTGATGGATTTGTTTTCAATTTCAACATCTGATGCACCCTTAATCTTGAAATGTACGAAAGTCGGCGTTCCTTAAAGTTCCATACTTGGGCCTCTTGTATTTATTGTTTAATCATTTGTTTAAATACTTAGTATATGTTCTAACTTTTTGTATTAGAATGTTTTGACATTTCAGTTATATTCTATCTTTCCAATGTTCTTAAATAGGAATTGAATATATATTATATTGTATGTTTGATACTTAAGAATTGAAATAATAGAAACTGATTTTCATGGAAAATAAATGTATTTTGCTGATATCTACTTTGCATAAGCGTCGATGGCTTGGCTTCCAAATACAGCCAGAGCCAAGCAAAGCTTCCCATTACTGTCTCCCTTCTAAAGTGTCATCTTTCAGTGTGAATCAAAGATACCAAGTATGTCAGACAATCTTGAGTATTTATGACCTGAAAAAGAACAAACAAGTATATTTAAACTTCATAAATTTAAAATCCTATATACATTTAAACAAAAAAACTACACAATTACGAACTTATAGATTAAATAACCATGTCAGATTCAAATAAATTGATATCCGGGTGATCTGGTGATAAACTTTCATATGCTTTGTCACACTTACTGATCGCGGAAACAGATTTATATTAAAAAATAATACCGGCATGTAAATGTTTCCTGCATGAAAGTATACTCTTTCTATACCGATTTCAATAGATACAATTTGACATAATTTATCTGTATCAAATTGACTATATTTCACTCTATATGATGTGTTTAAGCAGATTTCAGTAGACTTAATTCGGTATTATATGCCTGTACTGATTTCAAAAAAACCTCGCTAGGCATGATCGGTTTTTACCAATTCTGGCTATATTTTAACGGTTTTGACAGAGGGAGTTTGACCCCAAATGGTATGCTTGTAAAAATTCTCAATTTAAATGATTTTTTTAAATTGAAATATTATTTAATGCATAATTCTAATCAACAATAATTAAAAATAATAATTTAAACTAATAATAATAAGAATGTCGAAGTCATAGTTCGAGTTTTCAGACAAACAGTTTGAAGATAAAAGACATAGTAGATGTGTCATCGTATAAGTTGAATATAGTTAAAAAAGTGAGATTATAAACTTATTGGTTGATGTCAACTCAGCATTCAGATTCGGTGTAGTCATTGATAAAATTAATAAATAATATTCTGTAGATGCATGCACTACGGTAGCATTCACTTTTTAACCAGGTTTTCCAAAGGAAAAGGTCAAGGTCACTATTAATGAAAGGAGTAAAAGTGTTTCCGCTCCATAACTTTTAGTTAGAAATGAGCTATTGTTACCGAATATATTATGTTGGTAGGTCTTATGAAGACTTAGCTTGTGATTGTTTTGAGATCATTCGGGGCAAGGTCAATGCCACTGTGGATGAAAGATGGAAAAGTGTTTCCGCTCAATAACTTTAGTTAGAAAATAGTTGTTGTTACAAAATTAAGTATGTTGATAAGTCTTGTGAAGACCTAGTTTGGGGTTGTTTTTAGGGTCATTCAGATTAAAGTCAAGGTCACAGTTGATGAATCCATAACTTTTGTTATAAATGAGCTATTTTCCTGAGTTTCATAAAAACTGTTATATCGTGTATTCCACTGAACCATGAAAGACTTTTAAAAGTTACGTATAAAACATAAGATTGTTATGAATTTGTTATTTCCATGGTAAAAATGATACAATAATTATATAGGACTACAATAAAGGACAATATTCTAACATCATATATTTGATAACTGCTTACGGTATACCATAGTAGCGCTTAATATTGTTTAAAACTTACTATAGGAGTCAGGTCACGTTTGTGACCATTGAACAATTATATTATATCTCTAGTTTGATAATGATATCAGAATATCAAGCTGTAAAAGTATACGAAATATCTTCTATTTCTAGCAGACAATCCGTAGACATTTTATTGACACTAATTTATGTATTATTCTATTATTTAATTACTCTTTCAATTTTCCTGACATGTTATTTCATCTCGTCTTCCTTAATTCCTAATTGAGTTTATTTCTTTCATCAATCAACGTTTAGTTGTGAGATTCAGTTAACACCAATAGTATGTTACTGATACGATGATATAGTGTAGATTTTTCTAACAGGTAAACATAACATGTAACAAACCTTACAAACTTTTAAGAAGAGGGCCGTCATGGCCCTTTATCGCTCACATGAGTACCATTGATATATAAATTAATTAGAGTAAAATAAAAATAAAACTTTCACACCAATTTGACGACACTGTTTACTGTAGGATGTATTAAAGCACAAAATAACGCATTTGAAACCTCTGATGACGTAGCAAACATACTCATGGACGAATGGAACTAAATTCCTCAGCCAGACTTTAAAAGACGTTTTTGCAGCTTTAAACATTATATAAGGAAGTAATTACTGATAGAAGTGCTCATACACAGTATTATCTTTGAATTGGAAAGGAACACAGAGCGTTTCTTTTTGCATTACCCCCATCCACCTAGGCAAAACAATGGACTTTTTTATGAGTGGGTTACTTTTTACTTGTATTGTGATTTTGTTGACAACTTTTTAACTATAATGAACATTCAGATTGGATGTTCCCTTGTTACATGACACTACGGTATGTTTTGTTTAATGAAATATGTTTTTTATACACTATTGGTATGGTTATGTTACCGCCCCTTTAAACTGTTTGTTGAGTATATAATACGATACATCAAACGTTATGTATCAGTGTGGTATTAACATTGACTAAGATTTTGTATAAACAAGTTAATAACAGCAATGTTCTTTATAATGGATTATTACTTTAGACCTATCCATATTGAATAACTATGTGAAGTTAATGGTTTATTATGTTAAACATCGATTACGTTGTTTTAAGTACACTGATGCTATTCTAGAAAAGAAAAGAACTCGGTAAAGTTATCTTACTTTAAGGATATTGAACTACATGCATATAAAGATAAGATAAAGCTATACTCATGTTTGAGTTCTTGTCCTGCATTAAAGTAAACATCGATTGAATGTATCAATACAGTTCTATATACATGTAGTTATTAGCCAATCTTAAGTTCTATGTCAATACTGCACCATTGTATTAGTTTGATAATAAAACATTGATTTGTTCATGTATTGTTCATTTATGTATTATACGGGATTAATTGTTATAATGATTGTAAAAAGGTAAATATCATCAACTCGAGACATTTAAGATAACTGTAAAGAAAATTATTTATTGATCATACAACAACATCAAAGCGTTTATAATTCCACATAAGAAAGCTTATATATATATATCAGGTCTTACATTACAGTGAACTTGTTATATTACATCAAAGTTAATTAAAACATGTATAGATACAAGTAAGAAGTAAGACTAAAACCAACATACAATCTTTACTATGACAATTTGAGACACCAGCTAAATTAATCAAACAGAAAAATATGCAATAAGCCACATTTAGCATACACAACAAAAATACATATACCTGATATACAAAGAGTACGTGATTAAAAATATTTTGAATATGGAATCATGGAAAATGCGTACAAAATACGTTAAAATTCAGAGCATGTAGCTAAGTAAGAATGAAATGTCAATTAGAATATTGATTCGAACAAAACACATCAAAGGGGCCATGATGGCCCTTTATCGCTCACCTGAGTACCATTGATTAATACATGAATCAGAGTAAAACTAGAAAAATAAACTTTCAAACCAATTTGACACTACAGTGTTCACAAGTATTTTTCCATATTTTGGCTGTGCGACCAAATTGTTGACTCAAGTGACCCATATTTGAACTTAACCAAGAAATCTCCAAAACGATCTTTCAAATTAATTTCTGGAATAATTGGATAAAAATAAGCCTCAAGAGTGTTGACACGATTTTTCTATTTTCAACAACTGTGACCTAGTTTTCCATCCAAGATTACCAATTTTCGATCTAATTCGAGCAATTATGTAGTCATGTGAAAAAGTGAAAAAATGTGACCACTAGAGTTTTCATAAGGCATATTTGGGCTGTGTGACCTAGTTTTTTACCGCAGATGGCCAAGTTCGAAGTCATTCAAGCAATTACACAGACAAGCATCCTGACTAAATTTGATGACAATTGAGAAAAAATGTGACCTCTAAAGTGATCACAAGGGTTTCCCATATTTAGGCTATGTGACCTAGCTGTTGCCCCAGGTAAACCATGTTCCAACTCATCCGAGCAATCACCTAGACATGATTCCTGACGTTTAGTGACAAGTGAAATAAATGCGACAACTGGAGTGTTCATAAACAAATGTGGACGGACGACCAAAAGGCGTCTTTCACTACGTGACACGTGAGCTAAAAATACAAATATAAATTGTTTCTTATAAAACTTTGACACCAATCAGTGGAAAAAGGTACATCGTTTTCTAATAAAGCTGTTAATTAATTTGAAACTTTGGGAAACTAAATCAATAATTACAAAGTTGATAAATAAGAACATAAACAGATATTTGTAATTAATACTATTTTTGTGAAGATCCCGCCGTAAAAAATCATGTATGCAAATATATTCCCGCCTCTGTCCATCTCTAACGTGGTTCTTAGACGAGTGATTATGTAACGTGTCTGTTGAGTGCAGCCAGATGCGCTAGCAAGCGCTCGCGTGTATTAGTACTGACTAAGCGTCTAAACCAGGACGGAGACAACCAAAGGACACAAGCTCGTACTCTGGGTCTCAAAAAACTATATAGAGATCTTCCTCAATCTATTTGGCTTTATTGATTGGAAAATGAAAGAGCAAATGCAAAAAATAAAAACAGAAACACAACCTAAAGACAATTATCTAACCTCAAGGTGAAAAACAGATAAAAAATATATAATAAAGTCAGTCACGAGACTATAAAACGAAAATATGAAATAATATTTACAAAACAATGCTTGGGTCCCACAGTGAATTATTGAGATTTGACATTGCTATTTCACTATCAACAGATACGTTATCTATCAAACATGTAACATTTCCTCCACATTCAGTAGAGAGACTTAATTTTTATTGACATTAACTTTATGTTTATTTGAATAAATCAATATTTTTTTCAGTTCGTCTGACATCTTATTTAACCCAATATACTTAATATTCTTTCTTTATCAGTCATAATAAAATCTACAGACTAGATGTTAGTTTCATCGTCTGTTTTTACTTCACATTTGATTGC
The DNA here is from genome assembly GCA_025267735.1 of Mactra quadrangularis. NCBI lineage: Eukaryota > Metazoa > Mollusca > Bivalvia > Venerida > Mactridae > Mactra > Mactra quadrangularis. The sequence continues at coordinate 10,323,076 of CM046304.1, forward strand.
CTGGATATATCTCGACATTAATATATTAACAACGTATTGTTATAATGACTACCTATTCCAATCATTACGACTTGATTTACGAATTATTTTATTACATAACATCTAGTTATGTGCTAAAATATAAACATCAAATAACAAAGATACGATTAGTTTTGATTCTGTTGCTGTGTCGCAGTAAAAAAACGAAGAAAAGCGTCCCCAGTGGTGTCGAACATTACTTGAAATAAGTAATGAATACGGACATTATTGGCATATTTTTGAAAAATATTCCATGCATTGTCGTATTTAATTATCAATTTATTTTCATAAAATTCGCTGAGACAATAAAAAATATAAAAAATAACATAAAAACTCTATAAACACTACTCAAAAGTTCTACCGCCACTAAATAAAAATCGAACACCGTTTGATTTACAAATAAGATACTGTGCATGGTAGTCAATTACATGTTACAGGTCGTATTCTAGGTCATGCGTGTTTTTGTACTTTAAACTATTGACTTGCCCACTAAAAAGGTAAATAAGCTGATGCATGAACAGTATTGTTCTGATTTAAACATACCACTTTGATATTTAACATTAACTTAAAATAGTGTATAATGCACATTGCAATGTTATGTGACGATATGTTAATAAAGTAAGTAAAACTTACAAAGCCATATAATTGTAAAAATAATTCACCCTAAGTATTGATGTGTAATGAAACTGGCTTTGTTTACATACGCAATGTTTACGACTTGTACAGAATTGTATTTTGCTAATATGCGGTGAATATGAACAGAAATGGCTATTGGCACAGGTATTTGTCTTGCATTATTGCTCATAATAATGAACGTGAAATCAGAAAATGACCATTTCACTCATGGCTGCGCCACTTGTGAAAATAAGTTTTCTGAGTTCACTCGTTGAAATATAAATTAATATTACATCGATATTGATGAATATTTTCTATTTCTATACAAACCAACACAAAAATATTGAATTGCAATACATATTAAAACAATTTCAAGAAAGTGTGTTTTGATAGTGTCTATGTGGCCGTTTGATAATGTTTATATAACAAGTATGAAAGCAAAGGTAATCAATCACACGGACACAGATTTGTGTGTTAGGCAAGTCATGTATGGAAATGATATTCATTGAAATAAGAACAATCATCGATTAACTCCTTATTTAACCTGATTTACAAACTATATAAACACGTCTTTTACTGATACATTATCCAGAAACTCGTACGTTGTTTTCACTGTGTCACGTGTTTGTTTCCAGTAACAACTTGATGTAGTAGTTAGTCTATGGACCAATGTCTGATCAACTGGTTTGAAATATGTTCATTTATTGTAGCTAAATCATAGTGTTGGTATCTATTGTGTTCAATGTTAAAAATACAACCAATATTGTCAAATTGTGTTGGATAGGGTAACTGACATATTGTAAATAAGTTTCAACGTCTCTAGTGTACAGTTTTATGCGTATTTTATCTTGTTAGGAACATTAGTTTAGATAAACATGTATTAGATTAATCTAACATGAATTCTATGTCACTTGACGTACTAGTTTACTTTTATTGTTGTATGTTTGCAAACTTATTTTTGACTTGCTGCACTTTTAGAACAAAGAAACAAACAGTGTTGTACATTATTATACAAGTTTTTTGTTTACAAGTTTATTCAATAAAGAAAACCGGAAGGTCTTAGACCCTTGCGGCCAATACATACATTACAGCATACAAGTATATACACAATATATAATTACATATAATATCAAATATAAATCAGATTATAGTACACAAAAAACAAAACAAAGAAATACATACATGTATATATAATAAGTAAGTTGTCCAATAACAATGACAAATTATATAAACATTAATAATGATTTATTCTTTTAAAGTACATACGTATGACATATTTTGATACCTATTATTATTTACTAACCTATATTAAAATGCTTTGTAAATAAAAGTACTCAACTTTCTAATAGTTACCGGATTCTCAGATTTAAAACGTTCTATTAATTTATACATGCTAAGTCTTACTCTGTAATAGCGTCATATATACATATTTCTCGGATCATTAAATAAGCTACATTCTAAAACAAAATGATACTCATCTTCTAAAACATTACAAATATTACATTTCCTATCAGACACAGGTATAGGATTAGGCCTTGTCCATCTTCCACTTTCAATATATAATCTATGAGAAGAAACACGTAACCTTGTTATATTTGTATTTAAAAGAATGTACATGTGTAATGTGTTTGTGTAAATGTATTTATGTGTATATAAATGTGTATTTTGTTTGTGTAAATGTGTGTATGTGTATATAAATGTGTACTATGTTTGTGTAAATGTGTGTATGTGTATATAAATGTGTATTTTGTTTGTGTAAATGTGTGTATGTGTATATAAATGTGTAATATGTTTGTGTAAATGTATTTATGTGTATATAAATGTGTATTTTGTTTGTGTAAATGTGTGTATGTGTATATAAATGTGTACTATGTTTGTGTAAATGTGTGTATGTGTATATAAATGTGTACTATGTTTGTGTAAATGTGTGTATGTGTATATAAATGTGTATTTTGTTTGTGTAAATGTGTGTATGTGTATATAAATGTGTACTATGTCTGTGAAAAGGTGTGTATGTGTATATAAATGTGTACTATGTTTGTGTAAATGTGTGTATGTGTATATAAATGTGTACTATGTTTGTGTAAATGTGTGTATGTGTATATAAATTTGTACTATGTTTGTGTAAATGTATACGTGTATATAAATGTGTATTATAGTTGTGTAAATGTTTGTATGTGTATATAAATGTGTACTATGTTTGTGTAACTGTATGTATGTGTATATAAATGTGTACTATGTTATATCTCATAACCATTTAATATTCAGTTTTGAAATGTATTAAACATTTATTTACATTCTATCAAAGTGTTGAAAAGCAATTTAGAATTGAAAATCTCATTTCTAGAAGTTACAATAATTATTTAAATTTAGTATGATCAAAATTTTCAAAGATTGTCTGTGTTAAACTTCAAAATTGCCATGTCAAGAGTTTGTTATTATTTGAATTTTTGTACATGAATTCTATTAGACTATCATATCTAAAGATGATTTAATAAGAAATTGTTTTGTTAATGAGCTTCTCTGTGAGGTTTGGCATCTTTTCAGTTCTTGGGACTACATTGTATATCAGTATACAGTAATTAAAAGTTGGCTTTATCTCTGAACATTTACTTGCATATATCAATATTTCAATTGAAATATATTATTTACTTTTATTTTTCATTGAAAGTACAATGTCTCACAAGTCATGTTTCAATATAGATCTGACTTATTTTCAAAAGAATCCAATTAAATGTACTAAAAATAAAAGTCAGCTCTGTTCTCTTTTTATGATACCAAGGAATATTTATATAAAAATCATCAAGCTGTTTAAGCGATATTGCTTGCATATATATTTGATTATGTCTTATGTTTATGTCGGTTTTTAACACAGAACGGATGAAATAGATGTAGTGAAATAGTGATGGCATATCTGAACCAATGGAATGTAAATAAAATTATATTACTACTGAATAGGATTCAGTAGCTCATGGTGGTGACAAACAATCTTTTTATTGAAGACCTGCTGAGACAATGTATATAGCAGTACTTACCAATTTGCGCTATAACAGCTATGAATTTTAGGATATTTGGTCACAATTTGATAAAAAAACCACTTTGTCATTAACCATTATACAGAGGTAATACTTAAAACATTGATAGATTTTGAGTTCCTGTCACTTTCAAACCTAATTAAATGGCCCAAGTTTGATAGACACCACAAATGTTCAAACAGATACTTGTTCAATTGATGTTTGTTGAAGATTTAAAACTTTAGACACATTTCAAAATTATAAATCTTGCTTTAACATATAGAAGTATGTGTAGAAAAGAGACAAAATGTTTATAACTAATCAAAAGACAAATGTAGATTGTAAGAATCGGTCTAGTTAAGTTTGAGTGATTTTCAGTGCTTTGATTTTTCCTAGCACGTTGTCTCTGGCTCTCAATGTCTATCATTGATTCATAATTTGATAAAATTTTGTGTTGTTATAGTTTTTGGAAATGCCAATGCTGCGAACGATTAACATTATATAATCCATTGAAGATCCCCATGACAATATCTTTATTTTCGGCTGCTGAACAAGAATTTCAGAAATTTCAAAGTCGATGAGCTACCTCTAAATATTGTTTTATTTTGCTCATATTTTGCCAACCCTGTTTTTATACACAATGGAACACATATATGGGGTAAGAACCATAAAAATAAAAAGTCGCAAAATAAACTCCCCCCTAGTAATAATGTAATAATATAACACAGAGTGTTTAGTATTTTTAACAAGTTACAATCTAACATATGCGATCATTGCAATGCCCCTCTACAAGTTTAATAGTAAACGCTGGTCAGCTAAGAGTATATCAATATTGTATCTGTACTAGGAGTGATTGATTAAACAAACCCACAATTAAGAACCCCTAAAACAATCAGTACTTTGCTTTGTAGGTCTTCTTTATTCAAATGTGGTCAAATCATTATAATTTATTTTAGTTATTCTTTATCATTATAATTTAATTCAGTTGTTCTGTCAGTGAAGCTACTGTACAAACATTTCCTCCAATGATACGTCGACATTGACGTACTTATACACTACTAAAGTTCTAAACCGCCATTAGATACATAGCTATATTTATCATCATCGTCCATGCCATTTTCGGAAAATCAATGAATGACTCATCCCTTCAGCGCCACTGCATGTGTATTCCCATACATAATACTTACATCCATATCGTCAATTTTAAGTTTGAAAAACACATACACTAGTACGCTCCAGTCTCCTGATAATATGATTCTAATCCATGATAAATGAAAGTAAATTGGTTACAAACGTTTAAAAACACGACCGCCATTTGACAACAAATTTTACATTATATTCTACGTCATTGTTACACTACGTCATCAAAGTACTGATTCGTCCTCGGAAAATTCGCTAGTGATTTATTCGTCCCTTAATAAATTGTTCTTAGTTTACTTAAAAATCGAGACCGGATTCTGAACAAACGTATTAAAGACGTTAATGATTAGTTGCTACTCGCGATAATCACCCTCGAGTCCATAATGGCCTTCGGGCAATGACGGCCTGACAGCGACGTCTCATTGACCTGACACAGCATAACAGTTAATTACTGTTATGAAACAGTGTCTTATACACGAGTAACTAGACGTGAAAGCTTTTGCAGATTGCCAGGTTGTTGTTGACGTCCCACGCGTTTTCAACGGGATTTAGGTCAAGACTTTCAGTCCGTCGGAATTAATCAATTAATTGAAGGATGGTAGAAAGTTGTCTGAGGAATCTCTTTGCAACCTCAACTAATCACAAATAAGGACATAAAATAAATTTGACTACTTGTTAATGATAACAATGCGATCGCACGATTGATAATTGACATACCTGCCATACAAAGGTACAAGCTTCGATCATTCCAACTGCAATAGCGCGTTTTTAAAGTAACATTCTCGCCATGGCTTGAGTTGTTCTTATGTCTTAACATGAATAACAGATAGAACAAATACAAAAATATGTGCAGCTTATTGCATGGGAATTTTGTGCTCATTTTACCCAAATAGCCACTTCTGTTCCGATTCACCGCACATTAGCAAAGTACGATTCTGTAACTTAACTACCATGCAAAGTTTCATATTTGTAAATCAACCGGTGTTAAAGTGATTCGAGTTTTATTTATAGTTCGTACAAAATAACAAAACGTGTTTGGGCAAACATAAAAAATGAACCAATCTATTTCAGAGGTAGGCATGCAGGATTAAAAATAAAAGTTTTATAGTTCGTTTAACAAAATTAGTATTGCCGATAAACCACTACCCATTGTTCAATCATGCTTGTAGTGGTAGAACGCTTTACCATTATTCCAACAAAACACGCATAAAACATATTTAAATGTTATTGTCATCCTGAGCATCTCCTGATGTGTATGAGTTCATTGTATTGTTTATATAAACAATGGGTTTTTTTTGTACGAACCATAGCGGCGATAGAATTTTTGAGTAAAGTATATAGCGTTTTTATGTCTGTTATTTTTATTGTCTCAACGAATTTTATGAAAATAAATTGATAATTAAAAACGACAATGCATGGAATAATTTCCAAAAGTAATGTCAATAATGTCCGTATTCATTACTTATTTCAAGTAATGTTCGACAGCACTCGGAACGCTTTTCTCAGATTTTTCACTGCGATAGACACAGCAACAGCATTAAAACTATAGTGCGTACAAAAAAAAACAACACTGTTTACAATAACAATACAATGAACTAACCCACGACGAGGGATGCCCAGGATGACTTTAAAATACACTAGTGTGAAATGTTTTACTTGTGTCATAGTTGTTGGTGTAAGGGAAAGCAATCTACCATAACAAGCATGATTAACCAAGTTGTGGTGGTTTATCAAGCATACTAATTTTGTTAAATTTAATTACACAAATTATATTTTCAATACTGCCTACCCCTGAAATGAATTGTCTCATTTTTAATGTTTACCAAAACACGTTTTGTTTTTTTGTACGCACTATAATTGTAGTTTTGTTATTTGTTGTTTATATTTTAGCACATAACTAGAAATGTAACAACACAATACGTAAAACAAGTCGTAGTAAATGGAATAGCGTGACCATTATAACAATATGTTGTTAATATATTAATGTCCAGATATATCCAGACAATCAAATGTGAAGTAAAAACAGACGATGAAACTAACCGTCTGTAGATTTTATTATGACTGATAAAGAAAGAATATTAAGTATATTGGGAAAATAAGATGTCAGACAGACTGAAAGAATAATTAATCAATTCAATTATATATTAAGTTAATGTCAATTGTCATTGTCTTTACTAAATGTGGAGGAAGTTTTACATATTTGATACACAACGTATCTATTTATAGTAAAATAGCAATATATGTTGTCGACAGAACTGTGCTGTTAGGAGCACAGGCGATCTTGCCTGTGACTCTTATACATATATATTATACGGAGAAAGGTATGCAACTTTTTCAGACATAAAATATCCAAACTTATTCTTGTCTTCGTGTACGCTTTGTATATCACTAATACACACAAAAACTGTTATACAGTTATAAAAATATTGATTAATCTAAATATTAATTAGCTTATATGCTTCATTGAGTGTCAACTATTTTTTAATATAACCAACAATTTGCGACTTACAAAGTAGGCAATGATGTGACTCTCTGCGTTCTACGTTCGTTCAGAAGAGATCTTTGTCAAATTAACAGTAATTATTAAATTTGCCCTGTAAATTTTGAAAGATCGTTCTGATGATTTCTTGGTCAAGTGCAAATATGGGTTACTGGGATAAAAAACTAGGTCAAACAGCCCAAATATGGAAAATCTTTTGAATACTGAAGTGTCAAATTGGTATGAAAGATTGTTTGTTTTATTCTACTCTAGTTCATTTATATATCAATGGTACTCAGGCGGGCGATAAAGGGCCACTATGACCCTCTTGTCAAAAGTTTGTAAAAGTTTGTTACTTGTAATGCGCCGGGAATTGGAATTTCGTGCCCGAGTGGGTGCGGTTTCAAATCCCACCCGGGGGATTATACCCTTCCATAAAAATTTGACAATAATATCGATTTTCTTCCATTGATTAGATTATATGGAGAGGTTCCCGGCCTTGTGAAAGGGTAGGTGAGTACTGGTTTTTTGACAATGGTCCAGGAAAACTAGGATAGGTGCGCTGGACGCCGTAAAATGACCTAAATTGGGTTGACACGACGTAAAATACAGTAAAAAAAGATACTTGTAATGTTTACCTGTTAGAAAAACCTACAATATATCATCGTATCAGTAACATATTATTGGTGTTGACTGAATCTCACAACTAAACGTTGATTGATGAAAGAAATAAACTCAATTAGGAATTAAGGATGACGAGATGAAATAACATGTCAGGAAAATTGAAAGAGTAATTAAATAATAGAATAATACATAAATTAGTGTCAATAAAATGTCTACGGATTGTCTGCTATAAATAGAGGAAATTGTATACTTCTACAGCTTGGAATTCTGATATCATAATCAAACTAGAGATATAATAAAATTGTCAATGGTCACAAACGTGACCTGACTTTTATAGTAAATATTAAACCATATTAAGCGCTACTATAGTATGCCGTAAGCAGTTATAAATATATAATGTTAGAATATTGTCCTTTATTGTAGTCCTATATAATCATTGTCACCGTTTTTACCATCGAAATGAAACTTCAAAACAGTTTTAAATTTTATACTTATCTTCAAATGTATTTCAACCCGGGTCGATGGCGCAGCTGGTAGCGCACCGGGGTTTCGAATCTAGTTTCCCGAGGGGAGTACGTGTTCGTATCCCACCCGGGGAAGTTATACCCTTCCATCAAAATTTGACAATTATGTCAACTTTCCTCCATTAATAAGGTACATGGAGAAGTTTCCGGCCTTGTGGAAGGGTACTTGAGTACTGGTTATAGACAAGGGTCCAGGAAAGCTAGGTTAGGTGCGTTGGACGCTGTGAAATGACCTAAATTGTGTTGATGCGGCGTTAACTCCAATAAATAAATAAAATAGAATAAATAAAAGCTATTTGATGATTCAGTTGAAATGCACAATATTGACGTTTTTATGCAACTTGATAATGATGATTTTCTTGGCAATTAATGTCACAATAAATAGGCTGGATAATAGCTCGTGTATTTTAGACATAGCCAGTATTTTAGTTTTTTAGCAAAACCACTATTTCGTCCAAAATCATGTTTTCTGATGCGAAGTTGTGGGATCATTTTTATCATTTCATGTCATTCTTAGTGCATCAAACACGTTTTTCTAAGGAGCTACTTTTAATCTGTGAATTGTTGGGTTCCGAAAAGACTCGCACTACTTCGTTTATACCACAGTATATGTGCCAAAGAAAAATTTAATCAATATTATCGGAGTTTATTTCTAATAATCAACGTGATTTGTGCAGTTGTTATCCATATATAAAAAGCATATAAATCCGCCGATGAAGAAAGTACTGACTTCAGTCCAAGCTTGATGATGTATGGTCGTAGAATAAATTACCAGTTGATCTTGCTGTAGATCATTCTAATAATTCTAAAAAATTTCACACAGTATATATATTCGTAATTGGTGATATACATATATATATATATAATCGAGTGCATACAATGGCTCGAATGCATATCGCTGTAGCTAGTAATTTCTTTAAAACGTCTGTACAGTCACAGATAAAATCAATGTTTCTTAAAAGTAAGAGAAGTAGTTTGGTTGTTTTGCCCTCAAGTAAACTTGGTCTGTGTGCAAAGTTGTCAAGGCGATGGACAGATCCGTATAATAAGTGAAAAAGATAAATGATGTTTTATTTGAACCGTTCAAAACTCAAGGTTGTACACCACGATCGTTTAAAACGTTACTATGATAAAAAGACTGCTTGGCGACTTATCTGACAGATACAAATTTTTAATTGTATTTTGTGCTGTTGTGGTGTATTATGGGTGGTTCACTATTATTCATTCGTCGTTGTACGCTCCTGGCAGTATAACTAAACAGGAATTATGTTTCTTTCAGCGCACGCCCAAAATGGATTTTCATTTTTTCAATGTAAACCTATTGAACATTTTTATCAAAATTGGTGATGTTCGCCGGAAAGTATGATAAATCGTTAGGCATGTCTGAAAGGCGATGTTTTTTAATCCAAAAACCATGTCGTTGCGTTGATATGTTTCTCCTCCTCACTACGGAGAGGTTCCCGGGAAAAATCGAGGAAGTAGAAAATGTAACGAATTTACTTGTCCGCCCTCGTTAAATATCACTGCGCCGGTTAAACTGGTCAGACCTTTTCGTCGATAGTTTTCGATTTGTGGTATAACTTAATACTTTCAGGCAAAAATCGCTAAAAGTCTAAAACCATTTTTAGATCTGGTAACGTTTGTTCATACATATTATAATGCTAGACAGTTTACGTCATTATCACGTGCATTAAGTCATGGGAATATTTTAGCTATCTGTTACGTAATTTGCAAGTATAAACAAGTAATACACACTACATATTTTTGCAAAAATAAAATTGAAAGCAATAACAAAGTATCGACTGTTAAAGTTTCATTTAGTACATGAATAATGCAATAGAAAAGTGAAATTTGAGGCCATCTACACATCTTAAGTTTTAAACAGAAGTTCAAAGTAAACAACTGATAAATAGCATTAGTTTTATGTTAAGCTGGAAGACACCTTTTTGAAATGTGCACCATAGACATATCTGGTTTCATTGGTAAAAACTGATTCTAAAACGAATTTTAATATTTCATAAACATGTGTTTAAAAGATATTGCAGAACAAAAAAATCTGAAAACAACAAATTCTAAATACATTGTAATGTTTATATTGTCAATATAACATGTTGAAGTAACAATATAGAGAGTAAGTTCTCAATCATTGTATTTTTCACCAATCTGATTTAAACCTGATCTAAAAGATTCCGTTCGCCCGCCTACTCAATGATCACGTGACAAATCTTCAAATGCAAATTTTCATAGATCTTTGCATTAAAATGGAAAGAAAGAAAATATCAATAATATTGTGTTGTTATTTGTTATCTAAAATGGGAAACAATTCTTTTAAACGACAATTTTTTCGCTTAGATACACGTATTGTGTTTTAAACCAATCTAAAATAGGGATATGTATTTATACATCTAAATTAAACGCAATTTTCAAAAGGAACATATTTTTCAAAACAATCCGTTTAAAATGTACTGTTAAAAGAAGATAATAAATTAAGTTAGACAAACGTTGATATTGTTTATTTGAGTAGCTACATCTCTATTATTGACATTAACTGAAAACAAACAATCTTTGATTATCGTTTTATTGATGTTGATTGACAAACGAGACACAAAACTCGTGTTTATAACATTATCAGTAAAGCCTTGTCCGTCGTTATATGACCTATATAATGTGTTACTACGGCGTTAAACCCAACAAAACAACAAAACAAACAGTAAAGCATTGTTGTAACTATAGAAGGGTTGCAAATCATTTTACATAGCTCAAACATGTTATTTAGAACTATTTCTTTGTTAATTGTTTCAAAGATACAAAGAAATGAATGTCTTAAGCAAAACTTGTAAACACTTTACTCATCACATACAAGATGTCAGTCTTCACGACAAACTTTCATTAGCAATGGACATTCGGTCTATCAAAATGGATTTTTTACTGAATCAAATGATAATTCCCTGGACCAAAAAAATTAAGTGATTATGACTGTGAAAAGTTGGTGGACCTTCGGACCACACATATTCTAAAAGTCACTGGACCGACGACTATATCAGTGGACTCGGTCCACGGTACACTGGCTAAATTCGAAGACGGCGATGTGATGTTCTCATGATTTAGTTGTTCTTTCACCAGTTAGTGTTTTATACGGTTAACAGATGTTGATATATATGACTTTTCTATTGACTCCAAACGTTTCGTATGCTACAATCAAAATATACTAAGTAAAAGTGCTTCAGACACTACAGTATTCTCTCTTTTTATAACATCATGTACTAGGTTTAGTTGTATAGATTATAGTTTAATATATTTAGTATATGTGACACGGCGCAATTCAGCGACCATAGAAAAGGTGTATACATTTGCTGCATCTTAAACGCCAGTTTTATGCTTTTGCAAACACCCTTGAAAACCAGGGTGTTATTCCTGTTCAGCGTGCTACAGCATCAAGTCTTCTTGAAAAGCAGTAACGTTGATAGGTTTTCCAGCTGTGGTGTCACTCCATTGTCATAATGATCATGAATAAGGATTGTTTGCCTACTTGGATGTGTTGAAAGTCAATGCGCATGTGAGTAATTAGTGTTTTCGGTACATAGATTTTATAATGCATTAACTGATGATGAAAGCGGAGGTTTCAATAAATAGTTGGCTACACAGATAATTAAACAATTGCTTTTGGAGTTTGTTTGGTTGAATCCTTTCTAATATCTAAATAAAAAATGCATGGTATATTTAATAAATGTAGTTAGATAAGAATAATAAAATATCAGTTTCACTTTTTGTACAGATAGGATATATAATCACGTAATCTTTAGAATGTAATCAAACACGTGTTTGTCAATTTCATTTTGCAGCCAAAATAAGGAAACATTCAAATAGTATATAAAAGTAGATTTCTTTATTCGAAAATGCAAACAAATGCCTGTGAGTTGTATTTTTTACTTTATATGCACAAATCTTATGCTCATGGCCTTGGGTACTGATCAAAAAAATTATTTAACGCCGATGTCCGACGATTTTTTGTTTCTAAAGAACCGACTAAAACATTGTGCGCGCGACTACAGACCCAGAAAATGACAAATTCAATATTTTGATAATCGATTCTTGAAACTATTTGTTCTATGAATCTGTCTGAACAAATTTGTTCTTAATTGAAAGAAATCTGTGGACTTCCATTTTTAGAGTTTTGAAAATTAAGTCAACTGTGTCTTAATTCGATTGGAAAGTCGATCAATAAATCTTGTAATAATGTTAGCAATGACAGAAACATTGGTCTGTAGTATTGACTAAGATATACATTGTAATCTGAACAAAGAATAATAGGATCTAATCTGTGTTTCATGCTGTTCAGCAATTATGTGTAAAATCGTGTTTGTACCGCTGGTTTACGGAAGGAAACCCCATTAATTGGAGTTCAAAATTAAGTATCATCATCATCGGATTTTTTAATAACGTGCAGGTGTGGGGGCATTATCCACGTCAGTGGGCCCCCTTCCAGGTAACTGGCTTGCCGCACGCTTGGCGTTTCTCACACCTGATCTCCAGGTGTCTCTCTCTTGAGGGTCGATCACAGAGAAGTTCTATTCTTATTGCACCAAATTTACTAGAACTTGCCATTGATAAGCTTGGCAGTTAAAGTCGTTCTATTCGATACCTTAAGCAACACTTTCAAACCACAGGGCACGCAGAAGATTTACAATTTAATGGACGTCCTCGCGTAACGACGACTGGTCAAGACATGAACACACCTGTAGGAAATAGCTTTAGAAACGATGTCGGTACATCGTTCTAATTGTAACACGAGAGTATATGATTGCTTTTTCCATGCTCCAAGACACAGAGACGTAGTTCAAGCGTGACACCTCATTTTACTACAGCGAGACTGGCATATGTTATGCGTAAATTTGTTCGCAGATGTATATTAAACATGTATAGTAATTTCACACTCAATATGTAGCGTGGTTGACCGAAAACAAACCGGCTTTCATTCAATCAAAAATTCTGACTACAATACCTTGATATCTCGGCCGGAGTCTTTCGATTCGAAGATTAAACGAATTAAGAAAAGCGATAAACAGTTCTTCCATGTGTATTCTTAAGAATCATTATGTATACTTCTTAGTGTATTAACGAGATTTGACTACGCCCCTTCCAAACGCTTATCAATATAAGTAAACACCTGTCACTGATCAGTGAAACAATGACTAGACAGATGACGGAACTACTTTTATCGCCTGGAAATTGAATATACAATCAAAGACATAGGTTAAACTGGTCAGGCATTTCCGTCGATCGTTTCCGATTTGTAGTATAACTTAAGCATTTCGGCGAAATCGCCTAAAGTCTAAAAATAATTGTAAACAAGATATTAATTCTTAAAACATGTGTGACCTAGTTTTTTATTTGTCCGCTTATTATGGTCGACATATAATGGACAATTTTGAAAACAATATCGTCCACTATAGATTATGTTTTTTTATTAAAACTACTGCAAACGGGATGAAGTCTGGTTATCGTGAAAGAAATGATAACATCTGTGAAAGTGCAACAATTGTTTTAATTTCCTTGTGAGAATGTCGATTTTTATTCATGACTTTAGCACGAAAATAACAAAATGGGAGGGAAAGGCGAGTTCGATAGGCAATTCAATGTCCATCGCTATCGAGATAGGGTACTTATGAGGCACTTCATAGATGTACCACGTACTGTTTATAAAGTAACTCAAATATCGCTAGGTTTATCAAGAGAATGTAAAACGTCTTGCAGCAAGAGTTAATGATACGTTGTATCATTTGCATTCATAGTTTTGCATTCTATAATAAGGGACATTAGTCTGTTATTTCCCCTTGTATTCTCTTCTAATAAATAGGTCCAATCAGTTTGGATTACTCGAATTTTTCCCTATTTTTCAATGTGAATTTGCCACAATTAAACTTAAATAACTTTTTTGGTAAATCATTTACTTTTTTGAAAATCAAGCTATAAGTATTGTTAGGGTAAAGAACTATCTAAATATCATCACTCCTGTCAATATGATAATTTACAACAAAGATATTAGATGAAATATTTTGTTACCCTTACGTAGGACTTGTCGCATAGCCGCTTACGTATAGCAATGTATTTACAACCCAGGATATAATAGACCTTGAGCCAGTATATGACATTGCTCCCCCCCAGGGGGAATTTTCAAGGGTATGATTTTCTTAACCCATATGGTGGTAGGCATTCACTGATGAAAGTTTGCAAAGTTCTGTTGGGGCTTTACAGAGTTATGGGACTTTGAAATATCACCTATTCTCATTTTCTGGTCAAATCCATAACAGACCTTGAGCCAGTATATACCCACACGGGGAATTTTCAAGGGTATGATTTTCTTAACCCATATAGTGGTAGACATTCACTGATTAAAGTTTACAAAGATCTGTTGGGGCTTTACAGAGTTATGGGACTTTGAAATATCGCCCATTCTCATTTTCCAGTCAAATTCATCATATCTTTGAGCCATTATATGACATTGCTTCCCACATGGGGAATTTTCAAGGATATGATTTTCTTAACCAATGTAGTGGTAGGAATTCACTGATAAAAGTTAACAAAGTTCTGTTGGGGCAATACAGAGTTATGGGACTTTGAATTATCGCTCATTCTCATTTTCCAGTCAAATCCATAATAGACCATGAGCCAGTATATGACATTGCTCCCCACATGGGGAATTTTTAAGGTTATGATTTTCTTAACCCATATAATGTTAGGCATTCACTGATATAAGTTTACAAAGTTGTGTTGGGGCTTTACAGAGTTATGGGACTTTGAAATATCGCCCATTCTCATTTTCTGGTCAAATCTTTAATAGACCTTGAGCCAGTATATAACATTGCTCCCCACATGGGGAATTTTCAAATGTATGATTTGCTTAACCCATTTAGTGGTAGGCATTCATTGATAAAAGTTTATAAAGTTCTGTTTAGGCCTTACAGAGTTATGTGACTTTGAAATATCGCCCATTCTCATGTTTGGTTTAAACCATAAGTGCTTTTAAAGCAAGTTTAAGACATTGCTCCTTCCTGGGAGTAATTATCTATGGTATATTTTTAAACCTACACGAAAGTAACAGTTCACTGATAAAAAGTTTGCAAAGTTCTGTTGGGGCTTTACAGAGTTATGGGACTTTGAAATATCGCTCATTCTCATTTTCCGGTAAAAACCATAAGTGCTTTTAAAGCCAGTATATGACATCGCTCCTCCTGGAAGTTATTATCTATGGTATGATTATTAAACCCACATGGTAGTTGCAATTCACTTATAAAAGTTTGCAAAGTTTTGTAGGGGCTTTACAGAGTTCTGGGACTTTGAACTTCATGACCCCCTATGGCCATTTTCTATGCCAAAATGTTCTTATTACTGTCCTCCGGTATTCTATTTTGACGCATCTTAATTATGAAGCCATTTTGTTTTTGACAACGATTTGGATTTTGGGTTACCCTGTAACGTCATTCCTGTGCATTTCCGATAGTAAGCAGTGTGGTGATTTCTTAACACCAATATGTGAGGAGGCAGGGATTTTGAGGGACTCTCTTCATACCTCTTTTCAACACAAAACAATGGTGCTTTTTCTTATTACGTTCTTAGTTTAGTTTTGAACATGCCATTTTTTCTAAAAACAATAAATATAACAGACAGATTAGCGTCCCTTATTTCTTGCTATTTCAAGAGAGTCACTTGACAGGTAGAGTACTTTCGTTTTGGCAAGACTAAAAATAGAAACAAATCAAATGCATCGTTTCTCTGTTCTCTTATGTCAGCCATATAGGAAATCTCCACTTTACATATTTTTATTTCTTGATTTTATGATAACTTTCAGTTATTAATAAAAGTTTTACAAGATGGACAAATGAATAAAGTATTTACAGGAAGGGTCATTCGTTAGTCAGACTAAATAAATTTTACACATATTTGAATAAAAGCACCTATTTTCTATGGTAATATATGTTTCTATACGGACCACACTAATAAAACTTTATTTTTTTCGTCTGTATTTGTATGTTTGTCTATGATTTAAGCTCTTTAGGAAGGCAAAGGGTTGATACTGGAAATACATATACCAAAATATGATAAATTCAGAACGCCCCTTCGCTCAAATATGACTTAAATTTTAGATCAACTTAAGGAAAATTACAGAAATACATTTATAAACCTTGAAACAATGACTTTCAAACTTGGAAAAATCGAAAGAAACTTAAGTACCATAGCCGTGAACAGTCAAAATCAATGAATACATTTTAAAAGTTTATATACTTAACTCACCGAAAAGTTCATAATTATAAATGCCTAAAGAAAGAAATAGGTAGTAACGTATGTTACAACAACACTGTTTAAACTATCACATCCCAATTTTATCTGTCACACCCAGTACAATAGTTTAAATAATTTAATGGTAGCACAAACTATTTTCTATGTACTATGTCATATCTAAATACTGTTAATTACATCAATAAGGATTGCCTTCAAAATTAAGGGAAACATGTTAAAATTAAGAGTTTAAAAGGTTACGAATTAGTCTCAGAAAAGCATAACAGATCAATTGTGTTCAAAGTTCATGTAGTAATTCACTTTGAATTAAAAATCAAAACGTTCTCCTAGATATTCCATTAGGTACTGGCACACTTATTTCATATAAAAAGTCATTTGTCACCCAAAATTACATCCCCAAGGGTTTGCCATTGGATAAGAGATCGGCGTTGTTGCATGAACGATGTGTTTGCTTCCTTATCATTATCAATTTGTTGTACCATGCTTATGTACCATGTTCCCTTAAATATTTCTGCAACAAAATCTTCCGCGATGTATTATAGTTCATCTTCGACAAAAAATAAATTCCGACATAAATTGTGCTGTTTTTGTTGTAAGGAATTACAACAAACTGTGGTTACGTGTGTTTATAAAAGTCCAACTACATTATTTCGCTGCTGTTAAATTCAACAGACATTTTGTGTTCCTTTACACTCAAAGACATGGTAAAAAAGAACTTAAACGTTTCAAGTTTCCAAAAAAGCGAAACATTGTGAAACAAGCAAACAAACAAGCATCAACTATGATACATTTCATATGAAACATACCTTACCAAACGTAACGTATGTTTCAATTCATAAAACCATGTTTTATTGAATAAGAAGCGAACAAAGGACGCTTTGGTTACATTTGAGATTTGGTTACATCTAGTAAGAATTGAAGTAACAAATGAATTGCAAAAATATCGATTTGAGTATTGCTATGAAGGATTCTATGCTTATATTGCATGCAATGGTTAAAAAATCTTCATAGTTTAATTTATCAAAGCCATTGAGATGCACACAGTTTCATGTTTTTTAGTCTGGTTGAAGATGTCATATATTTTTCAATGAGATAATAACGACTTTATTCATTGTGGACAACATTTTTGGTGTAAACCAATTTTCAATATGTCATCGTTTAACTCTTCTCCGCATTGTAAGATCGGTATATCATTTTAACGGTAACGTATGTTACATCACGTATGTTACATTTGATACTTTAGACAGCATTATCTCTAGACGATCCTGAGGAATGGCAAAAGTAGTAATCATAATATGAAGTCCATTAGAGAGACTAATTAGTAAACATGAATTCAACTAAGATATTTAACATTAGTTGAAAACCCATGGTCACGTATGTTTCATGTTTAAATGTCTACCCGAAAATTTTGCTAAAATGTGAAATTTAATGAAATGTCATTGAATACTTAATGACAATCGTTTTTATTTCATATATATTCATATCTGATCTTATGTTTTAAAATATTTTACAAGTATGATATCTTTTCCAATTTGAAAAAAATGGATTTTTTATGGTTATGTATGTTTCAACACTCTTGGCGACGAAGTTTAAGAGCTGTGTGTAAGTTAATATTTCTGAGGAACAAGATAAAAATCGTATTCTTACATACAACAACATTGTATATCTTAAAAAGCAAGTGTATTATGACTACTTTATGTGGCTATGTTTCATAGTCTGCGCGCAAAGGCACAGTAACGTATGTTACATTTTAAGGTACTTATGAGCTCAGTATCAACAGCAATTTCCTTTATAAAACACAAAAGACACATTTTCTTTTTAATTGACAAACAATATCAAGAGAATTTGGTGTTGCAAACATGATTAATGGTTTTTGCAAAAAATAAATCGATAAAAATGGAACAAAAATTGCTATTTACCTATACAATTAAAAGTTGATTTTCTCAGCAATGCCCCACTGGAAACTTGCAAACTTTGTACTGTTGTACTCAGGACAGATAGGGGAATAAAAAAATATGGGTCTTTAAAATTCCCCCTGGGGGGGGGGGAGCAAAAGTGTATCTGGCTCACGGCCTATAACAGTACAACACAGATAGTTAACAAGTTTAAGGTTCATTCTAACATCACATGTAAATGCATATCAAATGTCCTGATTGTAAGGTAGCCAAACATACAAGTACAAACATCCATAGTCTAGGGTACCTAAGTATAAGCCTTATGTCCAGCGTGGACCTAAGGTTCTGGCCAACGGCCACCAGGCTCTCTGGCTCTCTGAGCAATGATCGCTGAGATGCAATACATTTTATACAGTTGAGTTGACAGCTCAACAACTGTACGTAAGTACAACTAATTAGTCTAACATACATATAAATGCACATCCGGGAGCCCCAGGCTATAATGAGTTAACTTAATTGCTCCATACCTGGACATCGCATAATTTCATATGTAATCTTCAGATTACATAACAGACTTCAATGATAAAGTCCGAAGATTTCAACTGTTACGACTTACTTACCAATTGGATTGCTTCAGGTTTGATCAATGAAAAATAACTGACAAAAGTCTCTCATTACTAATCTCGGTCTTATGGAAGTCATAGTTGGAGATGAACATATCTATACTTCCTACGTGAGCGAGGATTGATGCTGTAAATGTTGTATAATTACTTCATAAATAAACAAAACACATTGTTTTACATATAATAGAGACAGTGAGACCATTGTTTTGATTTATGAGACAATTTACATTATTACAGGAGATAATTGATTTTACTGATATATATTTTGGGGTAAAATCGGTTATTTATCGTCACAGAGACCATGCATCTATCATCATTATGACTTGAGTACGACTTTCATTGACAACTAGCTTCAAGTAAAACCACTAAACCTTCACAGATTTACATTGATTTTCTGTCTTGGTACCGTATAACGATGAATTATTTCTTAAACAGTTGTCACTATCTACTGTATAGGATACTTTGTATCTTCTAGAAAAAATACTTGAAATTGTCAAAGTAACTGATCTGTCTTTATAATGATACAATTTCAACAGACTAAAACCAATTACTTTTTCCGCCCGGCTAGCTCAGTTGGTACTACCATTCTCCCTTCTACCAATGATTTTTAATTATGCAGGGCAGTTGTCAGTCACTGACGAAAGTATGCGCTTAATAGATGGTTAACAGCTTAATCCAGAGATTTAGCCTTTCCAGGAGGAGTGAGTATGTTGATTGACCGCCGTTATATGACCTATACAATGTGTTTCTACGGCATAAAACCCAACAAAAACAAACAAACAAACCAATTACTTTTTATTTCAGTGTAAACTGTCTACAGTTGAACCATTTTACTTACTGCAGTGGTTGAGGTCATTCACTTTAAATCACGGTTAGCTTTCACTGATAGATGCTTGTATGATAGAAGCCAGCAAATGATGATGTCTTTATAACTCAGTAGTTGCTTACAGTGGATCAGATTCCAGCACTTGTGAAAATGGGCAAACATCAATCTGAAAAAAAATCCAACTAATCAGTGCTCCTTTTCACAAAAATTCTTACGAAAAAACAGTTATCGTAAGTCAATTTCATATACTAGTAATTAGCAGTTCAAAGTCAAAAAGATAACTAGCTTTACTATGATATGATATTCAAAAGGTTTACAATATTCTACACAATTCTATAATATTTTGAATTGATAAGCCAAAAAATGAACATATTATTAATGTTTCTTGCTTTTGACTTACGAAGATTTTTTTTCGTAAGATTTTTTGTGAAAAGTACCACATGTATGTTATTACATTCTCTATATTATGCGAGGGACAACTGAGAATTTAATCAAAACACTGAATGTTTTCTTTTCAAATTCCAAATAAAACACTGTCTTATTTGAATATGGAATGTATCATTTAATATGAAATTCACTATACTCACTGTACAGTTCATTTTGTTCAACAAATAGACTGTTTGTAGCCTATTCGTATTGTAGTTTTCAAATTTTGTTCATGCCGCGCATGAACAAAATTTCTATTCTAGTTCATTATACTAGTTATTGGTTGAAAGAGACTGTATATAGTGGATTTTGTCCATGCGACGCATGAACTAAATTTGGACTGGATTTTAGTGTTTAATCCTTAGTGAAGATGTCCCAACACATGTGATACATTTAGTCTCATATTTGTAAAGGGCTACATTTGTTAAGTAAGAAAACTAGAATTGACAGGAACAATACCTAATCATCAATTATCCAAATTTGTCTGTCTGATATTCTTTAAAAAATAGATTAAGATACAAAACAATATGATCTGATATGATTGAGAATAAATACACTAGTACAGACTTTTGAAGTGACATTTTTTTTTAATTTGATTTAACGCCGTGTCAACTCATTTTAAGTCATTTTACAGTGTCCTGCGCACCTAACCTAGCTTTCCTTGACCATTGTCTATAATCAGTACTCAACTTATTTCCACCAGGCCGGAAACTTCTCCATATTATCTAATCAATGAAGAATCATTGACATATTGTCTAATTTTAATAGAAGGGTGGGATTCGAACCCGTACCCCCTTCGGGACACGAGATTCCAAATCCCGACGGGCTACCAACTGCACTATCGACCCGGGTTAAACTTATATTTGTAAAAAGAAAACAAAACTAAATATTATGTCATAAAACATATCTGCAAACCTGTACGAAAATATAGCGTAAATGAGCTTGTTCTATTGTTCATTTATGTATATGTAAGCTGAATTTCAAAGTTTAAGCACAAGCTTTCCAATGATTTTATTTTCTATTTAAATCATACGTTTAACCTTAATCAATGTACGTTAAATACTAACTAATAATTTTATTCATTTGTTATCAAGATAGATTTATATTTGATTTTTATCACATACTGTATCTTTATTCTCATTTTATCTGATAACAAAAATTTACACCTTATAGAAAATAGAAGTCATGTACCATAGTTTGAAAATACTTTAATCACTTATATAAAATGTGTAAAATAAGTATTTTATGTTGGGTCTAACGCCGTAGCAACACATTGTAAAGGTCATATAACTGCGGTCAGTCAACCTACTCACTCCTTCTGGAAAGGCTAAAACTCATGATTCAGCTGTTAACCAACTACTAAGCGCATAGTTTCGTCAGTGACTGACAACTGACCTACATAATTAAAAATCATTGGTAGGAGGAAGAATGGCCGTAGATATAATTTCATAACCAAGCTCCACGAAAGTATGCCCCAAAATAAGTATTAAAAACAAATAGCAAAAAATAGTGGAAGAAATATAGGTTTTCCAGTAATATAATCCTCACCAGTAAAGTCAAGTCAGAAATATAGACTTGCCAACGTAAGTTATAGTTAAAGGTACTAGTTCACAGATTTGGTTTATTTTTTCTGTAGTTTCAAAATATTATTCAGTGTCTGTAATTGTGTCAAAAAATTAATTCTTATTATTTAAGACAAACTGACCTATATGTTGCAAGAAATATCAGTAAAAGTCACAAAAATGCACTAAAAGTGTCTATACCGTGACATACCGGGTAGATATTTACTACATGAAACACCATCACATGTAGTTGTTATTCAGTTAGCACTAAAATCGTCATTATCAGAGCTTTGTTTTAATGCTTCCAAAAACATTTTCATACAATTTTGATAGTTTTAGAATATGTCGATATTTAAGTTGAAATTTGTGAATGAGTGCCTTTAAAACATAATTAGTAAAAGTTCCAATGTCAATGAAAGTAATGAGGTCAATATAAAGTATGATGTAATATCTCCTAGGTGATAGATGATGTACTCAAGTTATAAATATTGCAAGTATTGGTGTTGTTACTGCAGACATAAAGGTACATATGTCAGGACCATGTGTCATTTAAATGAATTATAGTGAGTCTCTGATATTAACAATTTATTGCACTGGTAATTGATTACTACATTATATTAATTAAGTCTAGAGTAATATAGACTATATTGAATCTATCTGTTATACAGTAGCAGGAGAAATAATATCATAATAAAATAACTATGTGTTATTTGCCTTGTAAAATGGCAAATTCACTGCACAGTACAACAAATTCTGTTTAATAAAATTGAAAACCGGGTCGAAATCTGTTATAGGGCCAATGACACTTATAATACAGGTCTAATAACAAATTTCTGCGCTCTAACAGGGCCAAAATCATTTACGATTATCGCAAAAAATGATGGCCATTTTGTTTTTGATGGGGTTTAAAACTAATGTATTATAATTCTTCCCCCAGAGACCGGTAGCAATCATATCTTTGACATAGTGGAGTCTTGTACATAACAGTATGTTCCTGGCCTGTCTTTTTTGTCACAATTTGTAGAAAAAACGGTGCACATGAAGACGAATGCCATAAACAAACTTGTGAAGATTCGGATTCAGTTCAATGTCCATAAGTCCGTAAGCAGCATTTATTTAATAAACTTGTCTTTAAATAAGTGATGTGATATAGGCCCTGTTACTTTTCCTCAGTGACTGTGGTATTGGCCCTCGACCTCAGGCCAATAGGACTGCCCTTGGAAAAATAACGGGGCCTATATCAAATCACTTATCTAGTAACATAACCTGGATGGTGTATCTGCTTTCAAAATCGCACCCAACTACTCTTGTTCCTAAGGATTATTTGTGGACATGTTGCACTATAATTAGTAAGCGAGAAGTTATGTAAATGCAGACAGCTGAAATGAACAATACCTGGGGATGTATTCTAACCGCTTGTTATTATAAATATAGTTATACATGTACATTTTGTCTGCAAGTGTTGGAAAATTTGATTTTAGTTAAATATTTCAAGCAAGGCGCAAATTCGGTTAATAATTCATTTGGTTTGGATTTCAGTTTGTTTTTACATAATGACAGTGCAATGTACAAATATTTGCGTGACCATACAAACAAACAAACCGTTCCAAGAAAATAATTAATAACATTTGAATATTTCACAGAACCTGCATCACGTCCAATATAACTATGTGATCAATCTTCATTTAAACACTTAACTAACATTAACATCCCTATGAGAACAATGAACATTTATTTTCTAATCAAGATGTCTGCTAGATACAATTATATCATTATTTGTATAACTTTAGAAGATTATGTTTAATGATAGGACAAAAGACAAATCTGCAGCCTTTATATAATATATTAAGAAGTAAGTCTGACTCAATACCATTGTTAGTGACACTTAGTTCGCAGGTTTGGTTACTAGTGTCAAGAGTAACGTGTAAGCAGAGTCAACTAAATGACATTGGTTCTAAAACTACAAATCAACAACTAACTATGTAAGAATATCTTTGTAAAAAAATATTTATGTTTACTTGATGGGTATGTGTGGGGTAATACTTTATTGTTAATTCTTGAAATAAAGTATCATATAATAATAATAATAATATAATAATAATAATAATAATAATAATAATAATAATAATAACAGCGACAACAGCAACAACAGCAACACCAACACCAACCCCTACTACTAATACTAATACTAATACTAATACTACAATAATTGTAGCAGTTGTACATACTTTATTAGTTGTTAATGTAATATTGTTCCAGTAATGACAATTACGTATTCTTTGACTTCTAAACAAAGTACACAGCCACATCAAAAGAAATGTTATTATCAATTCACTGTTTCCTGTTACAATGATTAGTTTAGTAGAATCTAGTTGACTTCATTTTGGTAATGTGTAAGAATATTTTGCTTATAGTAAGTTCATGCATCAATGTCGGAGACCACAATGGATGTAAGAGATTTATCTCTTTTTTGTGTCATCCCCGGTATTGATGTACATGACATATTGAATTGTACATATTGTAATATTCACCATTTGTATGCCATGTGTCATGTCATTGTTAACGAAATGAAATTACTATAATTGTAATTATTTTACCAGTGTCCGTTTTTAGGCGAAACCCCTTAGGTTTTTGTTTTCGTTGTTTTTTGTGGCATTTGTTTTTTAAGTTTAAAAATCTCGAACATGTCTTTCTCATAATTCTACAATATAGGGTAATGTACGTTTGGGAATACAAATAATATTGTAGGGTAAGTAATGCTTGCTGAACAGTAATACAGATTTGTGTCAAATGATGAATCGGTGCCTAGATTTGAAAAGTCACTTGAGACAAACTGTTGGTAAATTATTTAATATGAAATGTGCTTCTAATGAATTTCTGCATAATCAATTAGACACATAGAGTATATTGTGTCATTTTTAGATTTATCAAATATTGACAGTTGTGTATAGAAATCAAACTGGACATGTTTTATTTATAATAATGTCACATGAAGGACGACGTGTCTGTAATTATTGTTATATTAGTGGTAACGTCGTGTGACAGTAATTGTAACGAATAATTGATGTAATACGAGCAATAATTGTGATATATCCAAATATTTTATGATATACAAATAAAACACATTTGATAATGTTTCCACATTTCAAAGATTGTTACTAGGAACAAACGAATATGATACACAGGCCACATTAATATACATATAATAACGCCAGAATTTCTAATTGAGAAAATAGCTGTTTTCAAGAGTGGCATCTAGTTTTTGTAAGCACAAGAAATATATATAAAGTCAATCTCCGATATCAGATATCCTTTAGACTACTGTCGTGGAGAACCTCTTGTCATCGCGCAGGGGTCACCTCGAGGAGACCTTTGTGTATCCAATCAATGCATTGCTTTCATCTAGAGGAAATGGTATTTATAGCATATTGAAATTAACGCTTCGTCTACTTACAGACGGAGGTTATCGAGCAAATATGATGGTGGTGTAATTTCCAGGCGATTTTCAAATTACATGACGTAGACGATGTAAACAAGTACTGAAGAAACTGTTTTCGTCATGAAAAGTTATAAAAGCGAAGGTCAACTGGACGTGAAGCTGCCAGATCTAAAATAAGCGAGTACGTGAACGGATATATGTAATTTTAGACCGTGTTTGAATAGGTTTGTTCACGAAGTATATCAATTAGTACATAATATTGAAACACCTAGTTCAATCCTGGTGAATACCAACACTGTCTCCTCTTAACTGATACACCCAGAGTAAACAATGGCAACTTTTTTGACATTAATTTATGAAAAAAAATAACATGTATCTCATATGAAACAGTGGGTTAGCACTAGCAGGAAACTACTACATACTTGACGGACTATTTATTATAATAACAAGAGCAGTCCAAGGACAGTGCGCTTGACTTTCCGAGTGTTTTTCTAATGGCAATGTTTATCTTTAAACAAAGGTGCTTCCAAAACAGGACTAACTTTTTCAAAGGAAATAAATCAGTCAAACAATTATTAATTCATATGAATAAAAAGGGTCATTACTCCTATTAGGTTATATGCATGACGTGGTTAAGAGTACATGTACCATGTAATAACATAAGTCCTTTATTACCTCATACTTTTATAAATGTAATTTGATATTTTAACTGTTTTTTGAAATTCTAAAATCTATCCACGTTGCGAACTGTTGACAGGTCAATAGTTTTGACTGTTTTCTGCTCGTGCTTTGACGTCACGCTATGTTACCCGAACTGTTAGTTAATTGATATGATGGGAATTAACTGCTACGGGAAGTTTAAGCTTTACCAGGTTTTTTCGAATACATCAAGCGTACATAGATCATAATCAAAACGTTAACCTGTCTACAACTAAAATGTTGACAGTGAAACGTAATTTAACGATTGTTAAATTGACAGAAATTATTAATACTAACAGGTATATTAGCAACACTATTTTCTTGCCCTTATATCTTCTGCATGCACTTTGCCGTAATTGATCAGGTAATAAAACAGTTATTCCGTATGTGATTTAGAACAGTCAAGCAGTTGTCCTTCGATATCGGGGATAGTGTTTTGAACTGTTCCCCTTGCCCTACGGCCTCAAAGCACTATCCCCTCCAGGCCAACAGTGTGACTGTTCCAAAATCACATATAAAATAAGTGTATAATAATATAGTAGTTAATCAGAATGACTGAAGGTTACTTGATATATAACTTTGACACGTGATATCTGACTCCAGACGAGTATATCAGTTAGATAAAAATATATCTATAAATAATGAGTATGTGATTGACGAGGCGATTTATATTCTTATAAATCATTCTCTGAACTATTGACCTATACTAGATAAACCAAAAGTAGTTTGCGTCCCGAAAATAACAAATTAGGATATCTATTCATTTAAAAATTGTTGGGTTACATTTTAATTGTTTGCTTGGGCACATTCTTTAAATACAAGTTTGAACAAAATAAAAAATCCAATGAACAAGTTCACTGTGTGACTTTCTGATAGGAGAATCATCCCACTCTCAAACAAGAGCAATCCAAGGACAGCGCGCTTGACCTTTTTGGTGTTATGTTCATGACAAGGCTTATCTTTAAGCAAAAGTGCTTTCAAAGACAGGAGAACTTCAATTTTTAAAGGAAATAAATCAGTCAAACAATAATTACCAATTCATATTTGTAAAATATAAAAGGGGCATAACTCCTTAAACATTCATCCACAATAACATCCCTTCATAGTTGAATAGATATAGTATCAATGAATAAGCATACCTACTTTTATTTAAATATCTTTATTAAGAACTAAATATTTCAATTTGAACAATTTTTAACATTTAAGTTAAGGAACATAACTCCAAAAATCACAAAGAGTTACGTCCTTTGTAGTCGTAAATTCGTTGAAATTGTTGCATCTTAGTCTAAATATTTTCCTATACGTTTAATACGTAAATAATTGAACATGACCGTTCTACTTTTTTATTTTGATGTGATCTGTGAAGCTAAAGGTTTCATCAACAAAGGCCCAAAAATAGCATTTTAGTCTAAACAGATTTTTAAGTTTTACCAGCAATGTAAATTGACTGAGTAAAATGAACTGTGCTTTGCTTCCAAACATAACTCAGTCTTTGAGTTGTTCATTTTAATATTTTTTATCTATCCATTTATAAATTGTAACAGCATATTCTTCAAGAACAGAAACGACATTTGCTTTATCATTCTGGGTGATAAGATAGAATCTTTTATAGGCAGTGTGTGGTCATCTGCAAACCATGCACTGATATATCAGATAGAATGAGATCAAATAAGGTTCCTGCATAGGTAAGATAAAGCCACGGACCCAAACAACTACCATATGAAACACTGCTATCTAACGGGTGTACAGTTGATAAACTAGTATTAACAGTGTTAAATGCAGCACTCAGATCGATAGCTATTTACACCGTTACTTCTAGTTTCTCTAACCACCAAGCAGGTCATTAACTAATCTAAGAAGGGCTGACTCACATGAGTGAAAACGTATACATGCAGACTGAATATTTATGAAGAAGGTTATTTTTATAAACATGAGAACTCAATCTGTACAAAGCGGTTTTTTTAATTGCCTTAAAGAGAAAGGACTAATTGCTAACTGGTTTACAGTTAGCATGCTACATAACAAGACCCACCTTCTTGGGGAGATTCACCTCTTTCCACTTGGATGGGAATACACCATGTTCAATAAGATGTTTATAAAATGAGTAATAAGAGGTAATAATTCTTGTAAATAACATTTTAGCAATTTTGTTGGAAATATGTCTAGCTAAGATGATTTGGTATTTAAATCACTTAAGATATCGGTGACCTCTTCTATTGTAAAATAAAATTCTTAAAATGGTCAAGACTAGGTACATCCTTCAGTTGGGGTGAGTAAGTTGGAAACTGCAACAAAGATTCTCTATTCTTTTTTAATTTTGTCTAAGAAATAATCAGCAAAAAATTCTGCTATAGAGTCGCTTCTCAGCATCTTACTCCTGACATTTCAGCAACAAATAGTAACGTTGGATAATTTTGGATCAATATGAAGGGAAAGCAGAAGGTAGTTAATAAAGTTTCAAACACTGTAGTAATACATTTCAACCTAATGTGATAGAATGTCGAGATTTACTCCTTTATTTTCTTTAAATGTATTCCCTATAGCATTAAATCTAGATAGCAATATTCCCTTTCTGCTGTAAATGTGAAAATGTCATAGCTGCATTTCGTTTAAATGTTGTTATTGGGAAAATAAGGAATGACATTAAGACAATAATATTTATCAACATGAAATGTTTGTCTTTATGTTTTGACGGATTTTGGCTTCATGAATACATGCATAGTATAAAATATATGTGATGTTTTTACTAATTAAAACAGTTTTATCACAGTGTTATGTCCGCACATATTTTGTCACTGAGGTATTCTATTTGTCATTTTGTGTGTCTGTAAACTATTCTCTTATTTGCTCACTTTAACAATGTTGATGTTGTAATGATCATTTTGTTTTGTGCATAATTGTTACAAGTTGGCTCGATTTTGTAATGATTATACGACAATATTTGATATTCTCATCATGCATCTTTACTTAGTTTATTCCTTTTACCAACTCGAAGTTTGTCTAATATAATATACATTATCACAAGGGATGGGACTAAACATATTAAATAAGAAATAGGCAACAAAGCCACGCTTACTTAAGACATAATATCTAAATCAAAGATTTGCCACATAGTTCGACAGTTGTGTTTTACAAAATAATACAAATAAGTTAATTGGTCCAAGACTCGTCAATATATTCATGGTGCAGAGGTAAAATATTGTTGACATTGTGATATAGTATAGCTGGAAAAGATGTTCTACTAAACTAATTACAAGATTGATGGTACTATATCAGGTAAGCGTCTGCTGTTATTGTGATGTTCTTCTACTATACTTAGAGAAAGATTGCTGAAGTCGTGATGTTCTACTGTACCAGGGAAAAGATTGCTGATATTGTGATGTTCTAATTCACCAGAAAAAATGATTGCTGATATTGTGGTATTTTTCTACATCAAAAAAGATTGTTGATATTGTGACGTTTTACTATACAAGGAAAACAAATGGCTGATATTGTGCTGTGCTACTATATCAGAAAACGATTGCTGATCTTGTGAAGTTCTACTACACCAGAAAAAAACATTGCTGATAAGAAAATTCTACTATACCGGAAACAGGATGCCGATATTGTGATGTTCTACTATACCAAAAAAGATTGCCGATGTTGTGATGTTCTACTTCTCCAGGAAAAAGATTTCAGTTATTTTGATGTTCTTCTATACCAAAAATTGGATTGCCGATATTGTGATGTTCTATTTCTATATGAAAATGATTTCAGATAATGTGATATTCTACTTCACCAGAAAAAAATGCTGATATGGAAATGTTATACTACACCAGGGAATAGATAGCTGATATTGTGATGTTATACTTCACCAGGAAGAGATTACCGACATTGTGATGTTATACTTCACCAGGAAGAGATTACCGACATTGTGATGTTCTACTAAAGTAAGAAAAATACTGCTGGTATTTTGATATTCTACTTAACTAAGAAAATATTGCTGATATTGTGATTACCTACTTCACCAGGAAATAATTTTGCTAATATTGTTATTTTCTACTATACCAGGAAAAAAGATTTCTCAAATTGTGATATTCTACTACACCAAAAAAGATCGCTGGCAGTGTGATGTTGATTTTGAAAGTTAACATAATCTTCTACAGTAATACAAATAATGGTATTATTGTACCTAGCAGACAACTTGATTAGAAAATAAATGTTCATTGTTCTCCTAGGAATGTTAATGTTAGTTAAGTGTTTAAATGAAGATTGATCATACAGATATAATATTGGATACATCAAGCACTGTGGTAAGATTATACTCTCTAATGAAATAACTCCCTGACAATGGTTCGCTATCATGTACATGTAAGATATATTGGACGTGATAATAAATTTGGCACATACATTACTTACTGCTAGAACTTTTGGTATCGTTTACATATAAATATGAGTTAGAACACACGATACTTTCATCTATAATAGGCAACATTGATAACATGAATACAACGACATACATACAATAAAACCATATTTGTCAATAATAGACCAAAACATTGCATCATTCGTGGTCACCAACAATTCGCAGTTTACAATAAAACAAACTGTGTTTAAAGAAACTATAAAACGGACATACAAACAAAATGTATCAAAGTACGGAAGCAAAAAGGCATATAAATCTTTTGTAATGTATAACAAATGCAATGAATACAATTACACGTTGGTTTATTCAAGTAAAAAGATAACATTTTTGTTTTCGATTAACGAGTTACATTTATATGTACACCACTCTGGAACATTCATGTTAACATTCATGTTAAGAATTCATTTTCTAAACAATTAACTGACATATACAATATCAAAGGAAACCCTAATATGTGACTAAGTATATTCATATATGTCTCTACATCGTTCCAATGGTAACAAGAGTATAAGTTAACTATTTTCACGCTTCACCAATTTTCAACAAAGACAAAGAGGCGAAGTTCAAGCGTGACACCTCATTGTAATATAACTAGGCCGGCTTATGTTGTCCCCTTTAAATTTGTACACAGACATTTATTGTCAAGCAATATCGAACTCACTTTTTTATGGTTTTTAAACAGGTGAAAAATATTGGTAGTGTTTGATTAGACAAGTATTTGGACAAGGTCCACTTGTTCTTACATAGTAAAACAACCAGTATTATGTACCACAATGTTTCATTTGCACAAAATGTTAGCATTTATAATTATGTGATTACTCTGCTGATACAATTCACATCTATTCACTCTCTTGTGATTATTTAACAAAAAATGAGTGTTGATTTGTATCTATAATTCATTGTTTAACTGCACATTATATACATGGGCACAAATATCTATATCCACGAATAACATCAAAATGTTGTTCATAAGAGTTTTAATTAGCTTTCGCTGTACGCTGTAATCTATGTATTGGCCGCAATTGGATAAGACCTTCCGATTTTATTTGTTGAATGAACTTGTAAAACTTGTAAACTTGTATCACTACACACCGTCGGTGCAAATAAATTTTCACACGTGGTGTTAACACGCTTTATAAATCTAACCAACTCGCAGATGGAGTCATAGAAGTTTTGCACGAGAATCAGATAGCAAATAAACCTGTTTTCAACTTAGCAGGTTTACTTAGTGGTCATTTATTATTTGCCTTCAACAAGTTCAGTGCAAAATTACTTCCCCTTGTGATCTTTGTGGGTAAACGTAAAAGCATAAACGCTGTTTGAATAGACATGTGAAAGAAAAACACGGCAACATTGAATACTTCAAGTGTTGTTTCGGAGGTTGTAGGTCGACGT
Organism: Mactra quadrangularis; assembly: GCA_025267735.1. Classification (NCBI taxonomy): domain Eukaryota; kingdom Metazoa; phylum Mollusca; class Bivalvia; order Venerida; family Mactridae; genus Mactra; species Mactra quadrangularis. Next base: position 10,355,058 of record CM046304.1, read on the forward strand.
TTATACGAATGAGCTTTCTTTGCCAAAATCTTATTATGAAACATCAACTGACTAGTAACGATGCACGGTTGAAATCACTTTAACAGAAAACACAAGGTTGAAACCAAAATTAGTATAATGAAGACATTAGTGAACATGAATCGAATTTAGAATTGCTAAGTGAAATTGAAAACGTTAATGAAGATGAAAGACACATAAAACCTGTAGAATCTTTTGATGTATCTTTATTATGTAGTGATGAAATCTACATCAGTGTAAAAAGTTGAGGTTTTGATGATACTGATACTATATTAGACCAACTTAATGCTACTAACGATATAATATATACTGAAGATAATGCTGTTAGTGCTGAATGTGATGTTGCGATTGAGGATGAAATCTTTAATATTGATGCTGTAAATGGTGATTATATAATAGATACTGAAGATAGTACTGTTAGTGCTGAATGTGATGTTGGAAATAATGGTGAAATTTGTGGTGTTAGTACTGAGGATGAATATGGCGTTATTGATAATGAAGATAATGCTCTTGGTACAGAATGTGTTGTCGTCGTGGATGATGAAACCTATTATGAGTATGAGTACTGTAGATGGTGATGGTGTGATTTATAATGCAAAAAGTGATGTAAGTGATTAATGAGATGATGTCGTGAATGATGAAACCTCTGATGGTAGTAGTGTTTATTGTAATGACGTGATCGATCATGTACAATTATTGTATTCAATGTAAAGAAATTGCTACATGGTTGGACAAATTACATCTTCAAAATTTGTAATGAGTGTTGCCATCTCTACTGGCTACAACAGACGATAACTCATTAAACAACACAATTTTGGTAAGTCTCTAGCTAAGCAAATTAGTTGCTAACGTAACGTTTATACATGTAGAACCGTCTTCAGACACAGATATGCCCGTAAATTGACACTTAGTCAACACTGGTCGCGATAGTTTGTTTGTTTGTTTGGGTTTTACGGCGCACCAACACAGAAAGGTCACATCGCGCCGAAAGCTATTAATGATACTAATAATTCAAATTATATTAATGATGTAAAAAACTACATCTTATTATAAACATTTATTTCTTTCAAAATGTTAAGTATAGCATATGATGGTACAGATTCAAAAAGATCTTTAAGTGAGTTTACTTTAAAATGTTTGTCACGAATGCATTTAAGATCCTGACAGTCAAGGAGAACGTGTTTTACATTGAAATGCTCGTCACATGGTATGCATTTAGGTGCTTCTTCTCTTTTGAGAAGGTATGAATGTGTTAATCTAGTATGACCAATTCTACATCGCGAAATTACTATTTGATCTCTGCGATTAGAATATATAATTGACGAAGATGAATTAAGGGTTGGCTTTATGTCATGTAATTTATTAAAAATTGCATTGTTCCACAACGCTTGCCATTTTGATTTAATTAACGTGTTTATTGAACATTTGAAGTCACTACTTGGCAATTTGATATCCACTGGTTGAAGGTTTAAAGATTCTTTGGCCAGAATATCAACTTTTTCATTTCCTTGTATACCAATATGGCTTGGTATCCAGCAGAGGTGTACTGTTTTAGATTTTAAAATTTCATGCAATTTCAATTCGATACTTAAGAATATTGTCTGAATTACGATTTTTTATGGCCAATAATACAGAGAGAGAATCTGAAAAAATGATAAAATTACTATTAATACTATCTGATATGTATGATAAAGCAAGATCTATTGCTTTGACTTCAGCTGTAAATATGGATGCCTGGTCAGGCAATCGCATTCTTGCAACAAAAGAATTTCCATATGCAGCGCAACCAACTTTGTTTCCATCTTTAGAGCCGTCAGTAAATAAATGTGTACAATCTTTGTATGTTTCTAAGATGTTAACGAATTCCGATTTAAAGGCCTCTGGGCTGGTAATAGATTTACGTAAATTTGACAAATCAATGTTAACGTTTGGTATGTTGTAGGTCCAAGGAGGGACATTTTCATCAAAGTTCTGTAGAACGGTAGAGGTGTTAATATTAAGCATTTCTGAGTCGTTTTTAACGCGCAGGCCAAATGGTTTAATTTCGTTTGGTTTGTTGTCAAATTTATCAAATTGATTGTAATTTGGTTGAAAAACAACTTTTCGCGCCGGGTTACTATTGTTAGAAGATATTCGAGTTGCGTATTGTAATGAAAGCTTTTGTCGACGTAATTTTAATGATGGCTCGTTAGCTTCAACATAAACGAGCCCAAAATAGGCGTAAGACGTTAGAGAGTGCTTCCCTCATGTGACAATATGTGACTATAAAACTATCAATTTTGAAAGTAAGTTTGAAGGGATATCAATATTTTCAAATTAAGCCATTTATTTTGTTCCGTTGCTATGGTAACAGACTTCACAGAATTCACTTAAAAATGTTAATTCTGGGTAGCTTATTCATTTCCCTATCATATGACATAATTTGAACCACTTTGGCAACAGGGCCAAATTTGGGGGTAAACGCACCTACTCCTTTAAAAGTTGTACGCAGAACGGTCTATGCCGGACACTGGCAACTCTCAATTCTATGCGTCGATTTCTCACTGTGTGTCACCTCGTTAAGTTGTCCACGGTTACACCTCTGCAACAAGCGACGTAAATACCGCATGGATGAATCTAAGTCGCAAATGACATTGGCGGACATAATAGCCTTGTATCATGAAATTTTCATATCAAACTGCTACTCATGATCTTTCCTGAACAAAAGTCATAGACAAACCAGTTTAGATTAACATGTTAGTAATTCAATTAGGAATCTAAAATGATAAAAACATCCCACTTAATTTTAATATACCTAAGGTAATGTTTATCAACCAATCATTGTATGAAATAACGAGGTTTATAGCCAGTTAAGTCATTGGTTACCCTATAGACAATACACTGTATTACATTATGTTTTAGTCACTCATGATATTGGAATGATATGGAAGGTTATAGACTTTTGGCTATCGTTCGTATACATGATTTACATACGTGATATGACAACTGTTTTGTACGGTGTATGCATGTTCTCTTAATTGGGACACGTGATCTAAATCAAACGCTGATGCTAGATCTGACTTTTAAATGTCAACGTGTTGATTTCACCGAATTGTGAAATATCGGTCGCATGTGTGTTTGACAATTTAAGTCCTTTGTTCAAATGCCAGTGATGCTGACTGCGCACAATGATTGCAATATTTTGTCCTCGTTACCTAGCTTCGTGAGGCTTTTTCTTTGTTCTAAAAATGGTCACCAGTTTAGCCTGATACTAACTGAAATCTTAAAATGCCGATGCCCTCATTTGGTGAAACACAAGGCTATCTAACTGAAATCTAAAAATGCCGATGCCCTCATTTGGTGAAACACAAGGCTATCCGAAATATCATGGGGACATTTCTTTGTTCCATCCATCCTTTAGTGTCTAAATATGTTTCTGGGACCATGATATCGAGACAGTGTAACGATAATGTTTCGGGGGTGGTTCGAATTAGACGAGGAGAACGTATGGCAGGATATTAAGATAATAAGATAGATAGCTTGTAGACATTTAAAGTTTGAATTGTATTTTAATTCACATTCAAATTTGCGAAGTACTACCACTGACTATTATTGATGTTGATACCTGTTGGAAATAAACAGTTTGAACACGAACAGTGATTGTCAGTTAATCCATAACGTTATACAGGTAGTTGTAAAACTGAAACATGATCAACATAAAAACCTTGAAATATTCTAACTGTTGAAAAAGAAAAGGATTACCGACTATAGTATACACTTCTGAAGTATAGACCCATATTAATAAACTTATGTTTTGAAATATCACGCAAAAAATATCATTATGTTTGTTCTATATGGAGTTCAGTTTGAGAGATTTTGTTGTTTACAAAATTGTTCACAATCACCACATTATGTTCTCGTACTGTGATCATTGTCAATTTAAATCAATTTTGTGAAATGTCAAATTTATTGCGTTGTCAAAAAAGTTTTAATTACCTTGTTTACAAGGGAGTGAAAATGCTATAAAAACCAATGATAACAAATTTTCATTTCATACGTTTCTATACATTTGATTAGATTATAGAAATTTGGTTCACATATAAATATAACAATATGAATGTTGTTCTTGTATCTACCCTTATATCGTTAATAAGTCAATGTTGTTTTATTGTAAATTGTGAAGATGATGAACCAAGATATACTCATAATTATAATATAAAACTTTTACATCTAGAGAGAGATATACTACGTCTACAGGCAAACCAATGTGAACGAAGTAAACACGTTGATGGTAAGTTCTTTTACAATTTATCCTCATTCGGAACTACCTCGGCGATTTTCCACGCAAATACACCTCGGATATCACGAGGAGCGAAAATAGTTCCATCATAGAATCTAGCCTCGTTCCCGACGTTTGGAACGCTGGCACACACCAAAAATGACGGACGATTATGGGCAGTTAAAGCTCTTCAATGCCTGTAACTGATATTCACTCAAATCAAAGTTGATCCTCAAACATTTTTGTGTACTCGATACTTTCTGCAAAATGATCGGCCATGTTGATTGTTTACATCGGCACTACTTAACCTATGAGGTTAATCGCCGAACCTCATAACGATTGATATCCGAGGTGTATCTTCGTAGATGATCGCCGAGGTCGTTCCGAATGATTTATCCTGTTTCTGTTCTTTTTATGTTTGATAATTTGAATGGCTTCTGATTTGTGCTCTAAATATCTTGATGGTCTATATATAGGCGTTGCATTTGACGTTCAACAAATAAGTAATTTTAAAGGTACTCATTCACAGTTTTCAACTGAAATATCAACTTTATCTAAAACTATCAAAATTGTATAAAAATATTTTTGGAAGCAGGAAAGAAGTGTTCTAATAATGACTTTTTAGTGCATATTGACAACAACTACAAATGACGGTGTTTAGTGTCGTAAATATCTACCCCGTATGACACGGTATATACACTTAAAGTGCATTTTTGTGAGTTTTATTGTATATTTCTTGCAACATATAGGTCAGTTTGTCTTAAATCATATGAATTATTATTTTTGACACAATAACAGACACTGAATGGACCTACATTACACACCTACATTTTTCCCCAAATAATAACTTATACACGTGTTTGAATAATTTGTGTGATGGTCCTATAAAATATATATGTCAAGGTTCATCTGGCCACTTATTGTATATTGCATGTATGCAAGTCGAAAATGTTACTCCAGTCATTCACGTTGGTAATGGTGATGATAATATTTCGATGATATTAATTATGTCAAGCTGCTGTTGTTGCGTCAAAGATGATAGCAATTAAATCTGATTAAAACCCGATCTTAATTGTTTGCTCGCCTTCTCGCTAATTTAGATCAGGCTATTTTCTCATGTCAAGTTCAGGTGACCTTTTCTCATTATAATACTCATGACGAAATTGTTATGTTCAGTAACTTGTTTACATCGTCTTCGTCACACAAGATGAAAGCTAAGAATTGATTGGTCGAAATAAAGGTCATCTCGATGTGACCCACAATTGAGACCTTAGAGATTCTGTACGACAACGCTCTACACATCTGTTTACGGAGATTGGTGGCAATTATAATTGACTCATTGTATGAAATGTGTGATATATTCGGTCAGACATTTATCGCCAATTTTCACACACGTATATGTCACTCAAGGCAGACGTGATTAATTTGGCCGAACATATCACACACGTGTGACATGTACGTTTTGTGACATATACGGTCTAACATGCTCATAATAATATGTTTATATGTCAGTTGTACATGAATATTAGAAATAATAGCATTGAGTATCAACATGACAATTAATTGTAATGTTATCACAGGCTATGATGAGAATTATACGCATGCACAACATAAACTGAAGCTAGCAAAACTTAAATTTGTTAATTTTTAACGTTTGTTTGGCCGTTTTCATAGTTTTTTAGTAAATGATGACGACTTACATAATCATAAACGTATGACTCACTATGACCGCTAACACTAAGCATTTGCTAACATTTTTTCAGAATTAGTGCGACTTTCAAAGGTTCCGCTGGTTGCATTTAGAAGTATTCTTCAAAACAAGATCAGATTGAATCCCTACGAGATACAAATTCTACATTTCGACATTGTCCAATTTAATCTTGGAGATGGTTACGATAATACCTCTGGACTCTTTACTGCACATGTCGATAGGTTATACATGTTCTCAATGAAACTAGGTAATGCGCCTGGAGACCAAGGAGCTTTGTTCCTGGTACAAGAAGTAGGTCCTGACCGACGTACTGAGTATATAGATTTCACCTTTGTCGGTGATAATAATGGTTGGACTTTAGGAAGCACATCAAGTGTAACACTTCTGAAGGCAGGAGATGTTGTAAAGGTGGAATTAGAAGGAGTGGCTACTGGTACAAATAAAAATAGTAATAGATATCACACTGGGTTCAGTGGAACACTTCTTCATCTGTTATAGGATATAATCGCAAGGATATTTATCAATAGTAAGCTAGCACTATGTAATAATAATAATAACGACTTCATTTTTTGTGAATAACATTTGGTGTAAACCAGTTTTCAATATGGTCCACATACATATATGTGTATCCATAGGCGGCCGGCACGGTCCCTAATCAAAAACACTATATATACATAGATAGTGAGTTTGATTCGGGACCGTGCGGATAGCCTGTGTGTGTATCTATGTTTGATATGATTATTCTGTATCATATTATGCTTGAATATTTGACACTATGTAACGTAATTGGTTCAAACATGATCTGACATTGCCAATAACACTACAAGATATAATTGTAACAACAACACGTTTTTAGATTGTGACATTTAATAAAGGTCCGTGATCGTAAAGATAAATGCAAAGATCCCAAGGAGTTTGTCTCTGGTTACAGCAGGTAATATCCTTACGTGAACGTTTAACATTAAATATTGATTTTCTGTATATAGATTATAAACATGAGTTGAAAAGTTGTGGATTTGTGCATGCAATGCTTATCGAAAACTGTAAAAAAAATGTTCATAAAAGTTTTTATATAATAAAGTATAGTCAGTTTGTTGTCGTCCATAACTTAACAAAGTGTTTTAATATTTGCAAAGAGATCCAAATCAAAGCGCCGATAGACTGAAGCAAGACTGAACTGATTCTAACACATTACTGTATATTTGTGTTTTGTTATACAGTTCTCTCTTTTGAACACAGTCAATTGTAATTCTCACAACAAAATGAATCGTACATGTACATGTATATCATATTGAACCGATTCAACATTAAAAATAGCTGTTGCCGTTCCACAGAAAATCATTATTCATGAAATAAATCAATTCACAAAAATCTTAGCCAGGTCACATTTTAATTCATCTTTGATAGCTATTTAACAAGAAGTTCGTGTAAATATTTTCTTATTGAGAATGATTCAAAGATCCAAAGATTCTATATCTACAAACTCAACAGTATAATAACCGTTCAGCAGATGAAAATATCTCAAAGCAGAATAATGGGACTCCCAGTACATGAAGTATAGCATAATTTATTTGAATCAACTGCTGATACACTCAACATCTTTTCTTACTCAATATCTTTGAATATCCACAATTCCTTTACGTGAACGGTGTATCATTTGTTGAAATGAAAAAAATACAATGGGTGGGGTAAAATGTACATTGTAATATAAAAATTTATCTTAACACTGTCATTACACGTTTTTGTTACAGTTTGTTGCACAGGAGCCCGATGACATTTTCTTTCCTATCCAATAATTAGAGAATACAATAAGAAGGAAATAATTCAATGGGCTCTTGTGCAACAAACTGAAAGTAAAAACGTGTAAAACCAGTGTTGTGATACATTTTCATATTTACATTTTAGAAATAATTTTTGCGAGGCTCACCTTCTCGGACATTGTTAACTGTTACAGAGACATCCTATACATGTATCACCATTTGGAATTATAAAAAAAAAGTTTGATAACGAGTTTGGACTGACGTAAGGAATGCTATTTCAAGGTTCGGATAAAAGTTTTATTTCATTCTAAATGTCTATTTGTTCATTTTTTTATAATTCCACCGTCATGTTTTTACATTTGATGCTTCTCTTACAAAATATTTCAAAATTATCAGGAATTTATGGATATTTCATGTATTTAGTTACCCAAACCACTGTGTAGTTTTTTTTTCAACTTTAACAAATGATACACAATTAGAGAATTTCAAGTTTTCAATACATATAAACAATTGATCAAATATCTAGATTCAGAATCTGATGGAAGCAATCAGTACAGCACATGACTACAAAAATCAGTTCAGAAAAAAACGAACCAGTTAAAAACCGTCAGAATTCGTATTGATATATTAACCGGTATATCGATAAACTGTTACACCCCTAATAAATATGATTATTAATATATGGGGCACGTTCCGCAAGGAAATTGCTAGATAGCGCTTCGTCCTCTGGTACCTTTCTTGCACCAGAGTATTTACAATGTGATACCAAATCGAGGGTACCAGGGGACGAAGCGCTAGCTAGCGATCGCCTTGCGGAACGTGCCAATGAACGCAGTCGCAGTAGGACAGAGTCTAATTATAAATACAAATGATATTCGCGACGGTCTAAATCACTGACGCGGTATTGAAACCATACACAAAGAAGAATATTGCACCAAATACATGTATATTGTCAATTTTACATATCCTTTATCACGAACAGGGCACGCTAAAAGATAATTTATTATACGAAGACTGGTTTACCGGTAAGAAATCAATGATGAAGACGTCATACACGGCTAAACGGTGAGTTCAAGCATTTTTGAAATGATACTTGTAGATAATAACAGTATTGTAAATCTCTCATACATGAGTCATATTCGCTGTTTAGTTATAACGACAGGTGTGTACCAGGACGAAGGACGAATTAAAAAGCATAGTGAATCACCAATAATACTCAGTCAGGAACTATTGACCGTGCTACGCACCTGTTTATCATACCAGCCAATTATTTCATTGTATGTATTCACTTCTGTACACCAAGAAGAATTTCATTGGACAAACAGGAATGATAGAGCAAATTGTATTGGTTAAAATATAGGTCAAGAGTTGGCTAAGGAAGCTGCACAGAAAAGAATGTATGATTTCGACAGACTTGTAATCATGTGACAAATTTACAAATAATGTAAATTATGATTTGTTAAATAAGATTAATTACTCGCATATTTTTCTTTGTAAATTGATAATATGTAAGGAGTATTTTGAATTAATGATTACGACAACATCTTTACTTTATAATTAACAATATATTAGATTACTTGTAATGAAATACCAAGCATTATCAGGAGAGTCAGAGAGCTAATTGATTTATATGATGATTAGATTTCAAGAAATAATTATTAGTGACACTCACTTCAGTAATGTAATTTGTATTTTATGTTAGAGAAATTATCTTAGTCAAATAATTTAATTGACATATCTTTTGAATTTCTGCTGAATGAAAACAGTACAGAACTAATTTCATTCTACATATATGACGGAACTGATTTAAAGTATTGAATATATAACGTTTTATTTGATGTCATTACAGCCTTAAGAACGATCTTACTGTTATTGAGCGTGTTGTCTGTTGTCCAAATCACCTTGTTTACAGACAAAAGTTAACAAACCTGCTCGGTCTACAGACGTCAGTACCTCATACTTTAAGTGATAATTTCAACCTGAAGTGAATGATTGTATACAGAAAAGAGAAACCCGAAAAAACTTAGTCTTATCAAGTTAAATTAAAACGAATGCTTACCTACCGATCCCAATTTCATCGAGATGAAACTACAAACATACTTCTTTTTGTGCCAATGTTCGAGGCATGTATTTCGATAATATAACATACACTAGACAACAACAATGTATATACAATAGAACACTCGATCGTGTCGGTCCATAAATCACCGATAAATTCAAATGACACAATATTTATATAGATGTAAAGAACATTTTCCAGAGTTATTTCGCCAGTGTAAGTAGGTCCGGGAATCCAACCCACCGAATGAGTTAACAGAGTGGGTCTAAAAATACACCACGTGTAGATTTTTGTGTATAAATCATAATGAATTATTTCGTGACCTATATCCCTAGACAAAGAAACAATCACAGTTGTATCCACGCTCAATAATGTATAGTAAACTAGATGCTAAAAACCAGGGGTTTGGACCTCTCATCAATTTCCGAACAATTATCAACATAGAAAGAGATAATTTTAACAAAAATTAACACTTTGTGGGGCAAATACACTGATTCATTGCTGGCTTTGGTGATTGTGCTGACTTCATGCTGCAGTAGAAGTTTTGATAAGAGGGTTAAGATGGCTCTAGGTCGCTCGCCCAAGTTCAAACAATAATTAAGGTTACTAATTAAAGGAAATCAGTATTGAAGAAATTGACTTATTTTAAGCCATATCGGTTATTAGCCATAAAACTGATGAATTTCGGATTGATATACTTTCTAAAAAAAAAATTGTCAGTCTAAAAATAGAAGCTCAATGTTACATAACTTGCTTTTAACTTAATATAAAAACATATATAATGCATGAATGATTTAATAAATGTTCCTGTAAGTATTGTTAACCAAAGCCAAATAGAAACAAGAAATAGAAGTGGATGTGCTGATTATTAAGTCTTAATAAATTACATATTTATTTAAATCTATTGACAATTTTTAATGAAAAAAACGCTATGAAATTAGATTGTTCAAAAACAGAAAAAAAGATTTTGTACGTGATTGACAAGACTAGTCAACTTACTGTACGGTATCGAAATGCGTTGTACAGTAACAAGTACTGTCTTAGTCATTGATGACAGGCCGTGAACAAGAACAATGACAGGTGCTTTCCTTGTATTATAGTGCCAATAAGACAAATAAAATGTATCATTCCTATGGTATATCACACATACATTGTACGTAATTTCTAAGACAAATGGTGTATTATTTCCATCATGATTTCCGATGATCCTTCCAATGCTGTCGGTGTGTTTCTATTATATCACACAACTACGTTATATTATGTTGTTTTATAGGATAAAAACAGATACAAGTTTTAAGGTTTAGAACAACTGATAAATTATTCAATTTCATCCAACTATTACCATATTGTGTCTCTATCTATCAAATAAATGAACACATTTATTATAGTTGATAGACAAGAAAAGTTACAATATGTCAGTAACATTGTAGTCTGGGAATACTTTATCACTTTATGCTGAATGTTAAATCTATGTTTACTTTCGACGTTGAAATATAGAAATAATGTGAGTCTCCGCAGTAGTAATACAATGAAATCCGAGTTAGAAAATGAGTGAATGTATAGAATTATGTGTTTAATGTGTTTATTGTACTTATTTTTACTTATTTTGTCACGTGTTTATACAACAGCCACTTTAAAGTCATGTAAATCTCACTATGATTTAGCCTATAACAAACAAGCTTTGAATAGTGAATTTCTTGCGGAATCTTATTAATTCATAACTCACGAAAATATGTAGATAGTTTCATACATGAATTTATTCTGACGAGAAAAAGGAACGTTTGCTGATACGCCACGTTCAGGTTACTGGTAGAACACGTGTAACGTCATTTAGACAAGACAATCTCGTATTTACATTCTACTTCAACGTCATTTGTTTGATGACTTTTATGGCAATATCTACGTCACTTGTATTAACCGTAGACATCAAATACGTCGGCAAATTACTTGTCTGGTGTAAGCCGTGCGGAACTAGTTCATCAAAAATATATATCTGCTACCCAAAATGTGCTGTTCGTCCAGCTTCTGTTATTGCCAGTAGAGGAGGCCACACCCGCTTTTGATTTAAAAGATTATTTTTCCAAACGAGAAATAGAAACTCTAGTTTTAAGCATACTGTGACAGTAAAATCATTTCTTAATGACCACAATGATTTAAAGAAATCAAATTTGCAATTTGAATAGTGCGTTCTCTTGTAATTCTGAAACTAATCATGTAGCTACGTTGATAGTTAAGACATTAGTATAGGAGATATAACACGTTACATATTCTCTATGGAGTGATGCTTGTAAAAGGAATGTAATTTTCCTATAAAGATTGATGTTAGATTTATCAAAGATACATCAAGCTAGATTTGAGACATTTACCTAATTACATACATAGATTATTTCTTAAATTAAACATTTTAAAATAACACGTATTTATGTTTTAGTCTCGTTAAGTCAAACCTTATAGAATTTAAATCACAAGCACAAGAAAAACGAGTATAATGATTTCCAAACAACATACATCTGTACTGATATAAATTAGTTTTTAACTAGAAATGTAAGAGATTCAGTGACAAATGTTTTCTATCGACATTAATAAATGATTTCATTTCAGTGATTAATGAAGACAAAACATTTGTAGTAATAACAACAAATTGTGCAATTTATTAGATGTTTAAAGGAAATACTAAAATTACAAAGTTGTATCTTATAATAGTCTAGCATAAAGTTTTATATAATTTCACGGCGTCTCAACGCCGTGATATTGTGGTGGGTAGATTTTGATAGCAATGGGCAAAAGTCACGTGACATAAATCCTTTCGATTTCCACTGCCGACAAATTTATTGTTTTTTAAATGCAGTCATAGTACAGCCCATTTTCGTTAAAAGATATATAGAAAAAGCATTTTTTGGGAAATCATATAAACAATATTTCTATTAACAATGCAACACACGAAAACTCACATTCGGAACACCCTCGACCTTTCATGAATGAATAATCTCGGGAGGATTCGTGGGGGGTCTTCACCAAATTTTGGTGATTTTTCTACCTACGCGAGGCGAAGCACGTAACGGTTACGCAAAATAGTTCTTGAAGTATACACACAGATCTTTGTCTAAACATATTTATTTGTTTTAAATTGAACCAAATATTGTTCATCGGTATCATTGAACTGAGTAATTTTAAATTTACGGATTTAAAACAGAACTTAAGTCATCGCCTAAACGATCGTGTACTTGTTTACATAGTTTCAAAATGGCGCCTAAATATGTCCGAGGTTATTCGTTAGCGAATGGCTGAGGGTGTTCCGAATGGAAAACTCAGCGTTTCTCATCAAAACATTTCCGCAAATCCTTTCGACTCACGTGAAAAGGGGTAGGTATAATTTGCGGACCAACTGGACCAGCGGACCAGTTCAGTATACGGATACAGTTTAACAAATATGCGTATCATAATGTGTGTATAGTAGATATATAATTGAGATTCGCCAATATTTTATTTGAAAAGATAAGATTGATAGAGTTTTCAGAAATTACTTTTTTCCTCAATTGTAAATAAATAAATAACAATATCGAAATTATTTTTTATTTTCTATATTTGCTGGCATGTTATTTTAAAAGAAATGATTTCTATTCGAAATAGCTTGCCTTTTGTATTTAGGCGCATCTTTTCGGAATCAAAATACATGTTAAATCTTTTCGTGTATCCGGCAACAAAATTCTTCCGTAAAAGTAAAGGTTCGAAAGATTCACTCGTTGACTTTCTACCTCTGCTAAAACACTACGTGCAAACTGATATTTCTATTTTTAGGCAGAGACACACACATTTAAATTGCATGACTGTCTCGTGAAATAAATGCAAAAAATGTTCACGCCAGTGATATCAAAATGTCGAAACTCAAAGATGTTGGACAGTTTTTCATTAGTTAGATAACGGAAAATTAACAAAAAAGAAAGTAACCATTGCTTTTTTAGAACGTGCATCTCTGATCTTTCACCTATAAACATAGAGCAACTTATTGAACTTGAATACAAAGTGTAGCCACGATATATGCTGTAATATGAATACCAGGTTGCATTCGTCACTAGTATGATAATATCATACAAGGCGTTGTTTACACGCTCAACAAATGCGTATAAAGTTTTGCAGCTATATTGGAATTTGGTAAACGTTCATTGGCTGTTTAAAGGTTCATAGTAAAGGCCAATATCACTATCGCCGGTCGTTGGACCGGCGATATAGACAATTGTCAAGATTTGAGCAATTTGTAGTCAACACCGGTTGCCTAAAGCCAATCAAAACGATGCATTTGAGGTCACATTATGAAAAATGGACGTCGAAAAGTCAAATTAGGGGTGCGTGAATGGGCTCGTCGAAGCCATGTTTTGATGGGTTACCTGCTGGAATTAATTACCGAAAATACTTATATCAATATATAAACGTGTGCCAGTTAATTGACAGTTGCAATATAAGACCAAGAAAAAATGCTTAACTATATGTAACATGTTTTATTCTTTCTAAAACTCGCATTTGTTGAAAATTGTAAACCTAACTTCCCTACTTCGGGGCAAATCTAAATCAATGGTTTTACATAGGGCGCGCTAATTCCTATGGTGGCTGATTTATGCCATGTCGCATTGTTGTCCCGCGGGGCGCCACACGAAAACACGAAAGTACGACAAAATGGTCTTTTTGTCGTATCATCGTCCAGCGAGGCGCCATGCAAAAACACAATCATACGACATTTTAATCATTTGTCGTGTTTTCGCCTGTGAAAGCACAAAGAAACAATTTAACAAAGGTACGACACATTTTCGTGTCGGGTTTTTGCCGTAATTTTGTCGCATCTTTGTGTTTTCGTCTCACAACCCGTGGGACGATGATACGACAAACAAACATTTGTCGTATGATTGTGTTTTCGTATGGCGCCTCGCGGGACAAAGATACGACAGAGTAGATCTGTCGTATAATTGTATTTTCGCTCTTTCGCCTTCCGCTCACACATGCGTACATCTTCAATAGTCTTCTGCGCATGTGTTGTGAGACGAAAACACAAAGATACGACAAAATAAAGGCAATAACACGACATGAAAATGTGTCGTATCTTTGTAAAAGTTTTGTCGTAAAAATATATTGTTGCATTGTGCTTTCACAGGCGAAAACACGACAAATGATTAAAATGTCGTAGATTGTGTTTTTGCATGGCGCCTCGCGGGACGATGATACGACAAAAAGACCATTTTGTCGTACTTTCGTGTTTTCGTGTGGCGCCCCGCGGGACAACAATGCGACATGGCATAAATCAGCCACCATAAATTCCTGGTATTCGATAAATAGACTCACTGGTTTTACATATCTTTACTAACCCTGTGTTCAGTAACTACTGTTAGCTAACGTTAAGGATACGGGAGAACTCAACCCGAAGCCAACTCAACCTGTGCAGTACTCAACACAAAGTTGGGACAACTCAATCCGTTAATATCATGATATTGAGTTGTCTCGGGTTGAGCTGTCAATTTGTTAAGTTGTTCCGATTCTACCGTTACGGAATGTTCAAGATAACGGAACACGTTGCTGGGCACGCTAGTCATTGTATTCTAAAATTAATATACTTGAGACGGTATAAGACGCTAGCCCATATTGCTTGAATGTTTTTACTCTATGGAGTATACACGGCTAAACGGCGGTTCAAGCATTTTTGGAAATGCTTATACTAGTAATTCAACACGTTTTAAAGCAGCGAATGAATGTAATGTGTTCACTGAGCTGAGGGGAGCGTAAGGAACTACCTAGTACAAGGGCTTTACCTAAGTTTACGATATATATCGAATACTGATATTGTAGGTTCTATAGATATATCGGAACGATCGTTTCCGCATCGAACAAAGTATCGATCAATGACAGTTATCCTTTTGTATAATTCAAAATTCTGGCCTGCAAATCGGTTGATATCTGTTACTCACTGTTCCTGCCAAAACTATTTGTCAGGATCTTTTAACTTTTTCTTTATTTATCACTTTCCGACGTGCACTTTATCCTGCCGGTAACACTCTTGAAAGGGGTTGGCAGTATAAATATTTTGTATAGCAAACCAACATCTTACTGCTTCTGGACAGTTCGGTATGGGCTAATCTGTTGACGAACTTTCTAATGATTATTATGACACATCTTTACGTCTTAAACCGGGTACGTCATGTTTTCTTCTTGGGAAGTAGCTGTTGTGGTTAAAATGCCTCTTTTTATGTACTTTGTTTTTCATTTTGCCCGAAGACCAACGATCGCCCCTTATTATACAGATCACTTTTGGGAACCAATTGTCACACGGATTGGTAAGAACAGATCCGCAATGTAAGGAGCACTTGACTGAACAGAAGCGATAAGTCATGTAAATAGCTTCTGTTCTGAAAGACTATGTTTTCCCTTTTGCCGATCTTTTTAAGCGTCAAGCAAATTTGAATTACTGGAGATAAATCCAACTGAAACCAAACATTCTGTCGGCATAAAGATGATGTCTAGATCCAGACCATTCTCGTACTCCAAGGTTATCAAGATTCTCGATCTAACTAATATCGAGAATCTTACTAGGCTCTGGTACCGAGCATGTTACATTTGAACAGGAAAACGTTTCATAACAAGTTACATTTTTATTACTGAAAAACCTTAACATGGCAATTCAATATAATGCTTTTTTGAGTGACTTTTAGATTATACATAACAATTCTTTTTTTGTTTGCCGTGACAATCACTTTGCTGCATTTCGCAGCAATTCTTTACTTGTTATATATAATTTTTAAAAGGGCGTGCTCGATTGGGCTGTCGGAACTGTACCAGATAAAATTCCGACTCTTCCACAGAATCTGCCAAACGAGTGAAATTGGGTGTCAGAACTGAATCAAAAGGCAAAATCCGTAGGAAATATACTCGGTTCTTACTTTATTTATAGCAAATAGTTAGATTTTCATCGTAAACAATCGGTCAAGGTATAAGTTTAACAACACTCGCTTTCAAACACCAAACTCACATGTTTGCAGTGATGCCGCCGCCATCTTGGGAATGAATAAACCGCGACCGATTCCGTTCACACCACCTATTTCAATGGAATGGGTAGAACGCTGCCAGAACACAGTTCCGACGCACTCGATTGGAGTTCTCCCGGTTCTAACAGTCGGAATTTCCAATCGAGCACGCCATAAGTATCCATGTATTGAAAAAAATGTATAAAATCTATATCTCATTCTAATCAACCAACTTTACATTCGGAACTACCTCGGCGATTTTCCACGCAAATACACCTCGGATATCACGAGGAGCGAAAATAGTTCCATCATAGAATCTAGCCTCGTTCCCGACGTTTGGAACGCTGGCACACACCAAAAATGACGGACGATTATGGGCAGTTAAAGCTCTTCAATGCCTGTAACTGATATTCATTCAAATCAAAGTTGATCCTAAAACATTTTTGTGTACTCGATACTTTCTGCAAAATGATCTGCCATGTTGATTGTTTACATCGGCACTACTTAACCTATGAGGTTAATCGCCTGACCTCATAACTTTGTTGTATTTCTACTACGATTGATATCCGAGGTGTATCTTCGTAGATGATCGCCGAGGTCGTTCCGAATGCCAACTTTATTCCCTACTTCTAAACATATAACTAATGTCTTGCTTATGCATACTGTTCAACTAATAGTTGAGCACAATTTATGTGGAATCTAAGTATTGAAATACAGAAAGACTTTCGTGCACATTGAAACCTAACAAACCCATACTAAAGATTACTCCTTAAACATTAGCTACAAGCGCGAATCGAGCTGTGCAAAAATTGCGGGCGACATGTTAATTCTACCCTGTATTACTGGTAAATACTATCAGTTCAAAATACAAAGATTTTATTTTCCTCTTCTTCCCATACAAGATCTTGAAGAGCAGTTTTCCCTGTACACGTTGTCACTTTGCATACAAATTCTGTAGGTATTACAATTATGGTACAATACTGTAAAACAACTTAAACTTCAAGTAATACAAAGAATGTCCGTTGTATCATTACATTAATTAGCTACTTACACTATCAATATACAAATACTTTTATTGCTCTAAAGACATAAACTTCTCAACCTTTGATTTGCTGTGGTTAATATTAACACTTCATTGATCACTATACACTATACTGCTTAGTGTATTAACGAGATCTGACTGCCCACCTTCCACGCGAACATCTGTCTGATGACGGAACTACTTTTATCGCTAAAAGATTGACTGTGTAGTATATCAGAGACACATATACTACTCCGCAGGTTAAACTGATCAGGCATTTGAATCGTCAATAGTTTTCGACTTGAGGTATAACTTAAGCCTTTCGGCGAAATCGCCGAAATTCTAAAAATCACTTTCAGACAACAAATATCAACATTATTTAAATATGTTTAAAATACGAGTGGATCGATTATAATTAGCTGTCACGATACAAAACACAATTGCACTGTTATAAAACATTAGAAAACACTAACGAGTGTAGTAAAACGTTTTCAAAGCATAGTCTAAGATATGCGGTTACGTCATAGCTGTAATTTTTCAACCCATAAGATATTGCAAAATCGCTTTTTTATAATTTGTGTATGTACATTTTCTACATGCTCGTGAATTTTGGTAAACGAAAATGTGCGAAAAATTACATTTAAATGTCTGACAACATGATTGTTTCATTACGCATAGAGCTTGATAAAAAAACATAATTATTTAAACATTCATCAAAGTTTCTGCTAACTCCAATTCATTGGATAAATGTATATGTATGTGATAAGGACATATTCTTAAGTTTCTAGTTCAAATCTTCTCCACATATTTGAATGAGGCTTTTATATTTAGCAGTGACTTGGGTTACGGTATCGTTATTCTAGCCTTGGAGACTAGAGTTACAGATGTACCGAACCTCTGGAAAACCCTGCGAGGCGAGGCTAGAGTAACGAGAGTTTTAAAAGATGAATGCGTTTCAATTACCATTAAAACATACAAATATCCGTTATTATTCAAAAGAAAGAAATATTTACCTTCTAGACTTAACCAACTGTCATTAAACATGCCGTATTTGATATCAATAATAAACTCACATGATATTTTGGATATCAATAATAAACTACCTGGATATTTACTGCACGGCGATGTGAAATTGCTTCAAAGTGTCATATATACATGTACTCGTACTTTGCTTACTGAACGTTCAGTTGTATAGTTTGAAAATTTTAGAGAATCAAAAGCAAAATGCCTTCAACTTGAAATAAAGGTTAATAAATGATATATTTGTCCATTTTCTTGTTGTCAATCATACGAATACTACTTATCAATTTTCAACCCAAAACCAATTTCTGATGAAATAGATAGTTTATTTCATTTTTGTCTGAGTCATATTTTTACTTCGTGAAAATTTTCATTTTTTAAATTACGTATGCAGCATATATAATGTGATATTTTTTAAAACTACAGTTCGAGGGTTGCCCGCAAGACTGTAGTAACTCACTCTTTAACGCAATGCACTAACTACAGTCTTGCGGAAACCCCTCGAGTTCCAGTCTTTTAATAAACACATCTATATGTACAAAAGTATATTTTCTGATGTGTTATACTTTCAGGTAATAGTTTTACTGTAAAGTTTGACTTCTATTCCATTTATATTTTTAATCGTAATTCCTAATTTATTGTTTAGTACTAATAACGTCTTTTACATGTAAATTTTCCTGATATAATATAATTATTTATAACTATTTATTTAAATTCTATAATTCTTCCTCCGTCACACAACACTATATCAGGTTGTCAACCGATCTACTATATTTTAGTTAACTTCTTTCTAATTATTTACTATTTTATTACAGTGTACTTTTATACTGCCTATCAGCAGTATATTTTCAATTGGATGTGATTATTTGCCACCCCACCATCTTAAACAAGCTGATTATCTGCTCATACCTAAGTTTCTTGATGAGAAATGTGCTATCTGCTTCAAACAAGGTGAGTAACAACTTTTTTTTATAATTTCCCAGTAATGATTTTCCGAGGGATAAAAATTGCTCATTTAAATGTGAGCATTTGTATATCACTTCTTGTTCATTGACAATCTGTCAACAAACATGTCCTAACATGATGTAAGTGTCAAAGAAGGAGAAGTGTTATACATACACTGAACAAAAGTTCTAACCGTTCACTTTTCAAATTTTGATCATTTTATAACGGGCCAATGGATCCAGATAGAGAAAAAGCAAGCTGGTGAGAGTCATGGAAAGAAAAATTAAATAGTAAGAAAGTGACTGTTGCTCTTTGGTGTAAAGTGTCAACTACAAGTGCGTTCGAAGCATATTGTTCATTGTGTGGCAAACCGCTCTCAATATCAAGTAGTGGGTTCAACCAGATATTTCAACACAGCTCAACAGCAAAACACGAAAACACTTCTCTGATGTTAGATTTTGGAAAGGATAGCTTACAAAAAACAATGTTCCCATAACGTGACAGCAATGAAGAAGTTAAGAAATATTCTGAGAATCCATTCACATCATCAGAACATTCCATTTCAAGCAGCAAAAAAACAAATTCACCATGTTGCGTTCCATTTAACCAACAGGTAATAGAAGCTGAACTTGTATGGTGCTATATAATGTTGAAGCATCTGGCTTTTCATTTCGTTCTTGGGACCAGATTGATTTACTTTTTAAAAAAAGATGTTTAAATATCCGATTGCATCAGAATTTTTCTTGTCGAGAAACAAAGCCTCTTACATTTTGTCAGATAGAGTGAGACCATTTTTATTGGAACAAATTGTTAAGGAAATTTTGGATAGTAATCTAAGCTTTGTAATGAAGTTTGATGAAATAACTACATTTCAAGGGTGTCGTCAGATGAACACTCTGGTCAGTTATTCGAGATAGTTTGAAGGGCAGGTAGTTGTCAGATTCCGTAAGGGCTTTAGATTTGGGCATGCTACCGCAAGTATAGTTGCTGATGCTTTACTTGGTTTAGAAGATGACCGTGAGGTGAAACTGCTTCTTAAGAATTTGATTAGTATATCTTCCGATGGTCCGTATGTTAATGAACCCATCCTCAAAGAGATGAATGAAGCGTTGAATAGAAAGGGATATTCAGGACTGCTAGAGTTCGAAGATTGCAGCTTGCACATTGTCGATAAGTCCTTTAGAAAAGGATTGGTGGTGAATGGTTGTGAAGCATTATGGTGGTGAATTAGAGGGGCTTGTTTTTTACCTTTTTTACCAATTTTTTAAGCAGCCTGTCCGACGTGACGATTTCCTGGACGTTCAGATAGAAATCGACAAGAATGAGTTTGTTTTTGCGTCATGTTCCTTCTAGATGGCGGACACTACTTCCCGCAATGTTTCGCATCCTTGAGAAATGGCAGATAAGTTTTAAGTATTTTACTGTGAAGCTTTCAGAGTCTCTTACAACCTACACTCCCCTCGCAGCTCAGTGAATACATTACATTCACCCGCTGCCTTAAAACTAGTCGATTTATGATATTGACCTTTACTATGAACCTTTGAACGACCAATGAAAGTTGAACAAATTCCAATTTAGCAGAAAAACTTTATACGTGTTTTCATTGGTTGAACAGGTAAACAACGCCTTATATGGTATGATCATACTAGTGACGAATGCAACCTCGTATGACGTCATATATCGCGTGGCTACACTTTGTATTTAAGTTCAATAAGTTGCTCTATGTTTACAGTTAAAAGATCAGAGATGCACGTTCAACTGATCAATGCTTACTTTCATTTTTGTTAATTTTCCATTATCTAACTAATGCAAAACTGTCCAACATCATTGCATTTCGACATTTTGAAATTACAGGCGTGAGAATTTTTTGCATCTATTTTCAAAAACCACGTGACAGTCATGCGATTTAAATGTTTATGTCTCTGTCTAAAAATAGAAATATCAGTTAGCACGTAGTATTTTAGCAGAGGTAGAAAGTGAACGAGTACGAGTGAATCTTTCGAACCGATGCAATGGAGAGTACTTACAACCAAAAACAGAGAAGAAAAACATTGCAGGAAATGAAAGATATATTCGTATTTGCAAGAATCTTAAAATTATATAAAGCGTCCTGTACAATTTGCATTCTTAACATCAGTTAGTCCACTGTTTGACAGATTTCTGCTATTTTTCCTAACCAAAGGACCAGTTGTTCATATCCTCATTGATGAATGTTCCACATTGATAAGATCATTGATGCTGACGTTCCTTAAGTCTGGAAGGGTTGGTGAGAAAACAGGAAAGCGCCTGTTAGACATAGATATTGACAAGGAAGAAAATAAGCTCTTCGACAGAGAAATGGAAAAGAAACTTGAGGAGGAAACTAGAAAAGCTCTTGGAAAGAAAGGTAAAGAACAGCATTCCAATATTTTGAAGTACTTCCGAGTTTTTTCAAGGCAGTGACCAAATACTTGACTAGAAGTCTACGTAACCTCTAAATAACAAGTAAATCTGTGAGCTAATGCTCACTAGTGATACCCCCGCCAAAATCTAAAAATATGCGACAAACAGGAAGTAGATGAGCAAGGAGCATGAAATCGCTTTACACCACATGGGACTATAGGATGAAGCAATATGCAAAGTTTTAGGCTGCTGCATGTTATAGTTGCTGAGAAAACTGCGACGGAAATTTTGTAACGGACGCACGGACGCACGCACAGACAAGGGTAAAACAGTATACCCCCCTCTTCTTCGAAGCGGGGGTATAATGAAATGTTCAATGACGTCCAATACTTTCACCCATCGCTCAAGTTCAGTGAGAAGGACACTATGGCAGTTTTCGTGTTGCTCAGATGCTGCCACATGTGATCAGTGTGGAAGAAATGTTGTTAGTTAAAGATGAGTGCCTTGACTACAAATAGACTGACATACCTACTGAATGGTCAGAAAATCCAGAATGTTCCAAAGATTAAAGTATGTAAAAAAGAATTGATGTCTATTTGGATTAAAGTATCACAACAAAGAACAACAACTGGACACATCAGATATCCCATATTGACAAAATTCGTGAGATCTGTGCAACCTCTAGCTAATGGAAACGCAGATTGCCACTATCTGATAATAAAAATACAGTTACTCCAGAGTGGACATTTCTTGGAGTGGATGTTATCAATGGACTCAGGCTGGCTAAAGAGAAGGTGTGCCTAGTAAATTGACCTAAAATTTGCAGTTTATCAAATGAACAGATAAAAATGGCTCAAATAGCGAAATCTGTTTACAATGAGCGAATTAACAAAAAAACAAGAAATGTTATTTACACAAATTTTTGCCAAGGTATTTGCTACTAACCCTAACTTATGTTTTTGTACATATATTATTCTAGTCAGCTTTATGTTAAAATGCTAATACTTATAAGTTTTTTTTAATGTTTTAACTGAATTATGGTACGCTTTGCTTTTATACTGTTGTCAAAATGTTTACTAAAAATAAAAAAGCACATTTCAGGTGGTGATATCTCATCAGAAGTTGTGGTTAATGCAGATTTCAGCTAGTTTCAGATGAAATAATGATAAGTTTGCTTAAATTGTTTTGTAATGATGAATCTAGGCTAAAGCCTTGGTTGACATTGCTTGTTTCGAAATAATATTCCTTTCTACTACCCTTTGTAGAATGTGATATTTATATATTATCTCTTGGTCTGTGACTGCTAATTGACTTGTGCAAGTTGAATAACCATATTTAATTTATTGATGAAGGTATTACCTCAGTTACAATCACATCACGGGTGAGCTCAGATCAGTGTAGGACAGCATGTTGCACAATTGCAAAAAAATGAACTTAGTATGATCACTTTGATTTTGTATTGCAATGAAAGTATCGGGTGTCTGGAATATTTCTTTCAAACGGTATTACAATACCTTGTCAGATAAACAAGTTATCACCCTTTATCATATGGCAGGTATCTAAGTATACGGACTCTACAATAGTAACAAAAACAAAGCTATTTTCAAAAAAAACATTTATTGTTTATGAACTAGGAACAGTTTAAAAATTTGAAACATGATGTAACAAACATGAGTATTACTTGGGAATGAAAAACTATTTCCAAAAATAAAAAATGTATGCTATGGAAGTCAAGCGGCTTTTTTATAAAAATTACACTGAATCTTTTAATTTTTTGTATGCAATATACAACAAAGATAATGTTACAATTCAACAAAAGACAAACAATTTGGCCATTATAGATTGAAAGAAATTAAACCTTCAAGGGTTAAATTGTACTGTGTTCACATAAATTAGAGCTTTACATTTAGACCTAAAAAGTATACGGACTCTACCAATCTTGTACAGGAACAGATTTCATAAAAAATATAATCTATTATCAATTTTATGTGAGTTATTTCATTTTTGGGCAAGTCATTTGATTATAGTTTATGAATAAAATACTTGAAGTACTCAACTGTTAAGTATTTATCCTTAATGTAAAGAAAATTCAGTAAACTGACATAACATACATGTTTAAACAATACAATTGAAACTATTTTATGTGGTTAAAACTAACATACCATGTTGTCATTATCACCCGCAACAATAACAAATCATATGATTATTTAAAAAATCTGCACATCTTATACAGTAAAAGGTCTCAGTCAATTAAACCAACAAAGTAACCTGGTATACAGACTCTACAAATATTTATGAATAACTAGAGTGACATTTAATGAACAAAGTTTGGGTCAAACTCCAAATTTTATATTCCATAGGTGTTGGTAGATGGCTAAATGACATGAAGATAACTGATATCAGTTTATAAAAAAGTAAACTACCGGTACTCATTTTCTCCTCCAGATAGCATTAGATTGAGCAATATTTAAATTCAGATTGAGTATTTTCCAATTTACCAGGTTCTAACTTAATAATCTTGAACATTTTATGTAAAACAAA
Source organism: Mactra quadrangularis (assembly GCA_025267735.1). NCBI lineage: Eukaryota > Metazoa > Mollusca > Bivalvia > Venerida > Mactridae > Mactra > Mactra quadrangularis. The sequence goes on from CM046304.1 coordinate 10,379,777, forward strand.
ATGACACAAGCAAGTTATTTTAAGAAACAATCATAAGTCAGCACTTTCAGTTTAAAGTTTCCTCTCATAGATTACAATGGCAGGTTCTCTAATTGTCATACTCAAAACTGAATTTGACTAAAACCCTCCTGTTGGTGCTTTAAGTGCTGAGAACCGGCGGGCTTAGTATACGCCTATTTGTTTCTCTCACCTGTAGATTTCTTTACAGGGTTATGAAATGTGTCAAATGTAAATCATATTTTGACAAAACAATAATATTTCATTTTTTTTCTATATTTCAGACATTAACTATCAAAAACATGCAGATAGTAGTAAAACAATATAGTCAGTTCTAATGAATTTGACTTTAAATTTACTTAATTTAGCTTAATTAAGAAAAACACTTCCTACCTAGAACTCTGAATTAAAATTCTTATGAGTACAGAGGCATATTGATAAGACTTGATATCCAACTACATGTATATGTAGGTTATCTTGATTCTTGAAACACATTTCATTGACAATACTTTTAATAATGAAAACCCATTTTTTCATCAACATTTCACTTAAAAATACACAATTAATGTAAAATCTATTTTTTAATTGCTGCCATGGAAACTGGCTGAATGTTAATTTTTTCATATATATTTATTTACAAGTTTTTTATAGTTGCTGATATCTAAGCAGTGTTGATATTTCTTATTTATGTTATAACTAATATTATGAAGATAAGTTTGAATACTTTAATAGAACAAAATCATAATTTTCAATGCTTTTAACCAAATGTCATTGATTTGAAACTTTTTTTAAATATGAGAAGCCCAAAAAGTTTTTTAATTAAGTTTAATAGGACAACCGATGTACTAATTTAATTTATGGTTTAACAATGTCAAAAAGGCAAACTAGTTTTACAGCGTTACATTTGTGATACACTCTGTCATACATTTTGATTGAAAAAAAAAGAAAAATGTGGAGGAAGTGGTATTCAAATAATTGTAAAATTAAAATAATCTAATTTCTTATCTGAACTAGAATTGATTGCTTGCTTTTAAAAAAATTTATTAAGTCAGTACATACATTCACAGTTTTATTTTGAATGGCGATCACTTACAAGAATAGGGTCTAGATGTCACAAAATTGTCAATTTTGAGTAAAAATCATCATAATTTATCTGAAAATAACTGAGAAAAAAGGAATACCAGTTGCATGACAATGGCTTAAGATTTTGATCAACAAACCTTGTTTTCTATGTTAGGACATCAAACTAAACATGATGCTAAAAAATAAAGATTAAATGCAGAAATCAAGTTCATGTAGAGTATGTAGACCTTTTTACTATCTTCATTTATAAGTACATAAAAATCCATTAACAATCTATTTTGTATCCCTATGGTTTTAATCTATATTGGGATGTAAAATAAGTATACTATAAACATTTTGCTTCATACAATTGGCACTTTAAGTGTATATCAAATGAATCTTTTACTGATTATTGTCTAAACTATGACACATAATTATAAAAATCAAGAATCACTTGAAACAGTTACAAATATAAAGTTAAAACTTAATATTTAAGATAAGATTTATCAAATTCTGTAAAAAAAAAATGTTATAAAAGTGTGATTAACTATTTTTATAGGTCCTGAAATAGAAGGTCTACGGACTCTACGGACAAAGTTTTGCGCGGAATATTTTTCCCCAAGTTTTCTGCAACTGCTGTATAATCATGTTTCTGTTTATTTTTCATCATTATGTAATAGATTATGAAAGAATCATTTGATGTAAATGGCAATTGTTACTTCTGTATCATATTGAAAGTTGGTATACAGACTCTACCAAAAAAATCACTACATTTCAGGTTTGAGGAAATAACCAATTTTTTGACAAAACCACTTTTATTTTTTCACAACTACATTGCTGTTTTGTAGTTATCTAATTGAAAAGTGGATGTTCGCTTTGTTTTAAGTACAATTCATCATGTATTATTAATAATGGTCAAAATAATGGCAAAACATAACGATAAATACATTTATATTATGCTGTATAATTGCCACAATTTTTGCCCGATTTAAATACGGTAAAAAGTATTTATTTCATAGAACCTTCATTTTTCCAGAAATCTTATTATAACTTTTACGCACTTTCTTGGCTTTTTTACATTTCTTTCTAAAGAATAGTAAAAAATGGCTGCAACATTGAAATTGCTAAAAAATGCTATTTTTTTAAAGGATTATCAAGTACACTGACTTTACCTTTTATCAAGGCATACAATGTTATATACCGCCAGAAAGCTGAAAATCTCAACAATATGATAATAATAAAATATAAGTGACATTTCTTATCCAGTTTTGTAGCCAAGGTTATAACAAAGCCTTGGTTGTGATTCCTACCCTGATCTGAGCTCACCCGATCAATGTATTATATGAGCACTGGACACCATTCTGCTGTTGTATAACAAGCAATACCACTGCCGGTAATCACATGGTTTTGCTATGATATCAAGTACTACAAAATGGCGAACCGGGTCACCATTTCAGGTAAGTTTTTTTAGAATCTTATACAGAAAACAGTTATACCTTGTAAAATCATTACGACCAAAGTACCCACGCTTACGTCCAATTTATTTCAATACTTATTTTATTTTCCTACACCCACTAATAAAAAAGTTATTGAGTGTTTTTATTAGAAATTTGTTTGTTGCCGTGATACACGGTACTAAATTGAAATGATTTTTGTCTATTAACCCTAAATAAACCGTCTAACTACCGCTACTACCCACAAGAAAACCAAAGACATTGGTTTTTTGTACTTAAGAGGTCTTATTTCAGAAAACAAGGTCTTAATTTTGAATTTTAGACGGAACATAAAAATGATACAGGGTACTATTGCAATTTTAATGATAGAATGTACTATAAAATTCTGGTACTAATTGCCGATGATGTTAGAACATATTTTTAAAGCTATTGTTTCTTTTTTACAAACTTGAAAGAGGTAATTATTAAAACATATCTCAATTTTCATTAAGAATAGGGCAAAGTGTATATGACCTGATACGGTGACCCAGTTCGCCATTTTGTTGTACTTGCTATCATAACAAAACCACAGGGAATTGTCAAGTTACCTCCCTTTGTTTTTTCAAACATACCTTTTATATACATATATACAAGGGGTACAACTGCCTTTACTAGTCTATTTTATCTAGATTTATTATTTTGTGACTCACAAAATATACTGATACCCTGGTAGAACTTTAACTGCACGATTAAATCAATTAAACATAACTCTTCGAGCTATGAATGTTTAATGTTTCAAAGCGCAGACCTTTAATACGATTAAATTATCAATAACATAAAAAACAGCACAAAAAACTCAACAAAGATTTTTGTGCTTTTTTTTTATGTTTTTGATAATTTAATCGTATAAATGGTCTGCGCTATGAAACATTTAATATTCATAGCTCGAAGAGTTATGTTTAATCGATTTAATCGTTCCGTTAAAGTGCCGCCAGGGTATCTGTACTTTTTGTGAGTCACAAAATAATAAATCTAGATGAAGTGGTCAAGTAAATGCAGTTGTACCCCTTGTATATAAGTATATTTAAGGTATGTTTGAAAAATCAAAGGGAGGTAACTTGACAATTCCCTGTGAACAAAACCACATGATTACCGGCAGTGATTACATTATGTCACATAAAGTAAGGAGATTCATTAAAACATTGCTTTAATTGAATTTAATGCAATTTATAACGTCATGTACAGTGGGAATAAGAAATAAACAAACATCAATATATTTATTACAGAACATTATTTAATGTTGCCAGCATTTTGATTCTCTAATCAGCAGCACATGTATTGATTTATTGCACAAATATACAAATATCAGACATGATTCAAATATACAACAAATATAAAACATACACACAATTATAATATACAGTACCGACCAAAAGTTTGGAGACATTTTCACTTTGTAGCTCTACTGAATAGCTTTTATCTATAATTTGATAACTGCTTTTAAATGCCTTTTAATTTTGCTTCATTTTTTGGTTATCATTATTATAATTGAGACTACAAAAATAGCATAAAAGCTACGTTTTGGAAAATAATTACAATGAACATGGTTTTGGAGGCTTTAAATGTAAAATGAAGAATCTTATAAATGTGTTGCATTCATGAAGTTTGTTTTCATTTGATCCCAAACCATACCTTTACATGTATTAAAAATAATGATTCTACAAAAATTATCAAAATCAAGAATTGTAGTAAATTTTTTACCCCAAACTTTAGTTGGGTATTGTATAATATACAGTACAAACATTGATGAATTAACAATGTTTAATAATATCATGAACGGTGAATGTCAGTCTTATAGAACAGTCCTAGATACTTTCTGAAGAAGATAACATAACACAAAGCTAACATGTTTAAACTACACTAGTCACAACACTTCATAGTATAGTAGACTGATGTATTTCCAAAATTAGCATAAACAAGTAAATCTGTGAGCTAATGCTCACTAGTGATACCCCCGCAAAAATCTAAAAATATGCGACAAACAGGAAGTAGATGAGCAAGGAGCATGAAATCGCTTTACACCACATGGGACTATGGGATGAAGCAATATGCAAAGTATTAGGCTGCTGCATGTTATAGTTGCTGAGAAAACTGCGACCGAAATTTTGTAACGGACGGACGGACGGACAAGGGTAAAACAGTATACCCCCCTCTTCTTCGAAGCAAGGGTATAATAATGTTCAGTTTGTATTTGTTGGGTTTAACACAGTAGCAACACATTGTGTAGGTCATATAACGGCAGTCAGTCAACCTACTCACTCCTCCTGGAAAGGCTAAATCTCTGGATTTAGCTGTTAACCAACTACTAAGCGCATACTTTTGTCAGTGACTGACATCTGAATTTAGCTGTTAACCAACTACTAAGCGCATACTTTCGTCAGTGACTGACAACTGCCCTACATAATTAAAAAACATTGGCAGGTGGGAAAATGGCCGTAGAAATAATTTCATGACCAAGCTCCACGAAAGTATGCCCCGCCCAGGAATCGAACCCACAACTCCTTGATCAGTAGATCTTGCTTCTAACTGAGCTAGCCGGATGGCTTATCATAACACAATGCTAATATGTTTAAACTACACTAGACACAATACTTGTATATATAACACAGTATGGTAGACTTATGAATTTCTAAAATTAGTACGAATAATATACAGTATTTAGTCATTCATAATTAAATTGGAATAATACTAATGAATAAATATACCAGTTTTCAATACATTATCTTGTAGACAACAAGCAAAATACTACAAAAAATAATTTAACATAAAAATGTCTTATTAGAGTATGGACATATGGATGTAATTTTAATTATAATTCACCAAGAGTGACAGGTTTACAAAAATGGTTAACTGGACACCAATACATTAATCTGGGATTTTATATAACGGGACCACATTTGCAACCACATAGATTTACATCAAATTTCATTGTGATGGCTATTATTTCGGCTCATATGGATAACAAGTATTACAAGTTTAAATAAAGATATTCACATGAAATTTTGTACCAGTACCTTTCAAATTAACAGGTTAAGAAAAATGTGTTTCTAGATGATTTTGAGGTAAGTTATGCTCACAGACAGTTTCACAAATTATGCATTTTTTCTGCCAATCTGCCATTTTCAGCCCTATTTTACAACACCTAGAGTCATACTTTCAGTCATAATAGCAACAATTTTTTGTCAAAAACTTCAGACACATTCAGAAGTTGCATGGAAGACATGTACAAAAAACATAAATAAAGTTTTTAAATTCTGGAATAGTTTGTACAGCCTGCTTCAGCCAGTTATAGACAGTGACGACCGTGAATATTCAAAATACATGTAGCACTTTATTGCAAATCCATGTTTTATAAAATCCCTGGTTCAATATCTTCAATAGTGCTGAAGAATATCCTCTTTCTAACATACATTATCATTATACATAACAATGGTCTATAAAAGATAAAATGGTTGATATTAAAACTAATGAATATCAACTTCCAATCAAATACATGTATCTGGGTGTTGAAGACAGACTCTAATTTACAAGATTTTTGCTCATATTTTTCACAGACAAAAACTCAACTCAACTATGACTCGATAAGAGTCCATCATGCCACCATGTAAAATTACAAAATTACAAAAGCAATATAATGAACATATAAAAACATTGATTTCAACAAATTTGGTCAAAATATAATTTATCTTGTATCAACAAAAACAGATGTATGTAAGTGTTCAGGTATAATGTCCAATATGAATTAAGATACATTGTAATACAATATATTTACATAATACATTTCAATATTTCAACTGTCTGATCTAATTTCATCTTTATAACAGTAAAACAGATAAGTGTATGAATACTCTTATCTTAAGAACTGGCTTCTAAATTAGCAGAGCGATGTCTATTTACATGTATAAATCTATTATGCCAATAAATTTCCAAATGTAAAATCCAATGATTATGACTGCATAAAGACTGATACATCTGGACATTATTTGTGTTGTAAAGACAGAACACACAACGTTTATTAAATTGTGTCTGACCAGACTAGAGCCTATTAAAATGATTCTTTAATATGTCATATAACAGCAATATTATACATAGCATTATACAATTATAAGGCCAAAAAAATAATTCTGTATTTAGCGGAACACCCTGAAAAAAGTTAAGTAGGGTTGGTACCAAGTTTTTTTGTTCTGTTTTTACTCGCGAAATTGCTATTTAATCTGAAATCGCGAATTTTGTCAAAAGTTATGAACAAAAAAACCCACAGAAAATAGCAAACTTTGAAAAAGAAAGTTTAAGGTCAGCAGCTTTTGTTAGGTAGGGTTGGGTTCCCCTAAACACAGCTATTTTTTAAGGCCTAAACAAAGAAATATGTGAAAAGCTATAAATTTCATAAGCTTCATCTTTATATAGTATAATAAACAATTATTTACCCCGTAAATACATTGAATTTATTTTCCGCTTTGTTTACATTTGTCGTCGGAAGTACTAAAAAAGGTCACCGAGTGACCTTTCCATGCGTATATAAGAGCTACTCACGCCACGTTGGCACATTTATGCTCTGTCACTTGACGGTTAAACATCACTTTGCTTAACAATTAGGAAGATAAATAGGCATGGAAGATGTGGAGGCCACATAAAGAGCAGCTAACGTAAAGGAAGTTTTCCTCTAGTGAGGAGAAGCCGTAGGCACGGCTTGGATAATTATACATGGCTGTACAAGAAATTATGGGTGAGAATATTTTACCTGTCGTTATTTTCAACAATTCAATGTAATTAAGATTTTGCTCAACCTAAAAAATCGAGGGTGTGGTGTAGAAACTAAGGAATAACACGATTTTCTAAGCGAAACTTCGCTGTACAGTCCCAATGTCGCCGCGCCATTTTATTGTATTTACATTCCGGGTCTAGATAAATCCCGGTCCGTTCCGGATACCGGACGACCGCTTTTCAGCTGCACACGTAGCCACGTGTATAGTTGTAAGGGGGAATGCGTCAGTTAACTTATTATAATTAATGATAATTATACGCTGGTCAGTTACCTTTATCATTTAAGCATATATAGTTGCCTACAAACTTTTGTGACACTTTCTCGTGCAGACCCACTGAAGAGCTTTATATAATATTCGATAAATATTTATTTAGTGTTACTTTATCTATCGAGCTTTACTGTACACGCTCATATCAGAGCATTATAGCAGGATATAGAGGGGGCATTCAACTTGATCAAGCGCTTATAAAAATTAACATTTTTTAAAATTAAGTGTAAAATAAATATATGAATAATCAAGTAGCAAAGCCACATTGGTTGAATTTTTTTGCAAAATTGTTGGTCTCCTTTTTTGTTCAGTAATTTATACTGAAAAACAAAGAACATAAAAGCTGTTTTACAGAAAACAATTGCAGTGTACATTGTTTTATAGGCTTTAGTATGTCAGATGCTTTATAGGGCCTACCCAGAGACTAAATATCTTATTCACTGCCATATTGCTCATAATTAAATATATTTAAAAAGAATAAAAATAATCATCAAAATTCAAGAATCATAGCAAATTTTCTTCATCTCAGACTCTTGGAGGTACGGTAACTATGTAGAAAAGGCAATGAAATTATTCAATACATGTAACTTGCACACAGACGGGGATCGTGCAATAAGTCTGGGGTTCGCATGAGTAACTTATGACAAGCAGTTGAGACTTGGGCAACCTCATAACTGTTCAGGGTAGTGATCAGAAATAAACATACATGTATATATGATTGTCTGTGGTGCAAATATTTAATGCAAAACATTAATGACAGTTCCAAAGGGAGCTAACCTGTGAGGATTTCAATAGGGCAGAACTGCAAGTACTCACATTCTAGTTATTATTGTGGTAAACTTAAGGCCAGCAAATGCCTTGCTTTTTCAAAAAGGAATGTTATTGAATCAATAAGGAAACGAAAATTTAACCCTGACTTAAAAAAGCATAATTTTCCTACTAAAAGGGGAAGAGGTAACACCAAATATGTCTAACAATTATTTAAATAATGATCACACTAGATGTACTAATGATAAAAACTGCTATTAAACCTTATGATAGAATAAAGCAGAATTATTAGAAAATGGGCACAGCTTAAATAAGGTATAGAACCCCTAATGAAATCTATGTATATGGTAGCTGAATAATTCTAACAATAGTTTTGTATGCACATTGTATTCATAAACTTTTATAGAGTAAAATATTTTATAATGATATCAACATAGCCTTTTTTAAACTAATTCAAAATTATTCTATTTTAATATACAAGGGAGGTAATTACTAAGTAATCTTAAATGTTTCATCTTAATCTTTGAAATTGGAAGTTTTGCAAAAAATTTTATCCAGGCAAAAGTATTAACATATTGTAATGGGGGGGGGGGGAAATAAAAAAATAATAATATCATTTTGTAAGCCGTAATCATACTTCAGGATAATATTAGTTTTACTGTAAAAGTCTTTAGGGATCTTATACCTTAACAAAAGGGCATACCTCTATAATTAACAGATGGAGCAACACACTTCAAAAAGTATTACATGTATTGTATTTCATTCATGCATTCAAATGAACACTTAAATTTAAAATTTGTAAATACATAGCTCTTGTTTAGATACAAACAGTTGATCATGGTACCTTGTTTTATGTTTGCAAACAAAAAACTAATATGATTTCAGCGCGGAAAATTAGTAATTTTATCGACATGCTTTTGCTCTGTAAATAGCCACGAAAAATAATTGAATCTGATAATTATTCACATGTCTTACTGTGTAAGCTGTGATGAAATGAATGAAAAGTTCTTGTTTATAAATGGAATGATTTTTTTTTTCTCTTGTCAAGCTCGGCCGTATTTGGACAAGTTTTTGACTCTAAGTTGAAAAAGGTATATTTTATGTCAAAACCAGAGAATCAAGTGCACTTTTTAAATTTTAATTTTACAATTAAGGTCTGAATGATTGATTTTAAATTGATTCACATACAATATACAAAGCAATAGTAATTTTGTAATTAATCGCCTAAAAATTTATGCATAGACTCGGACTCTGGTAAGACCTGCGTCAAAAAGAGATGCAAATATCTAAATCAGACCACCAATTCCATGGATTCAGGCGTATTCATCTCATGTAGTAGCCAAAAGGGGAACCAATGTATGATCACAAAGACCCAACATTACACCCAGTCCAGTACACTATTTTCACCACGACTATTATACATGTTGAAAGGTGTATGTAGACAAATGACTGAGCCAAATTATACAATTAAGTTTAGTAGTTAAAGCAGTATTTAAATTATAAGAAATAGCTCTGCAATTAACTTTGTCACCAATTACGGTATACATAACTAATCAGATTCAAACAAGTGTATAGGCATTTTAAGAATCACAAGTAGGATACCGAGGGAACCACTAAATTATTTAGAGATTCGTTACACACTTAACATACTGACATTTAACATGTCCATCAGTCGCATTTTTGTTTCTATAACAACCAGAGAAAGTTAGATTTGTGACATAGTCGTTCATTGAGGTGCTTTAACAAGAACAGGTATGCTTTCACCTTTAAAATTATTTTAACACATATTTTGCACAGTAAATGATCAGTTTGTCAGTTTCAACCTCAATCATTATAATAGAATGCAAAATCAGGAAAAGAGGTAGCGAAAGTTTGTCATGCAATTATCTTAAATGGATATTAAAAGAGCCTCCAGACTTGGGCCGATAAACCCTGTTGACTTTCAATTATAAGGTAGGCTATATCAAAACAAATACTCTTACGGGGAAACCTTGCAGCAAAGGACTGCTACGTGTAAAGCAGTCACGAGAACTGTTATGAACTTATGATCATGCATGTAAGATCTTAATGTGATTAAACCATTGTTACAACAAATGCCTAGTATTATTCAATAACCACTGTATTTTTAATCCTGGTGAATTAATAAGTTCCAGGAACAGCGTTTCGGACCTGTTTATCTATAAGATGGCTAATTAATTCGTAATATTTTGCATCATTAAGAATATGAAACTGTCTGAATGAAACTTGTCTTACATGTATAATGAATATGCTAGCTGATAAATACAGTCATTTCGTGCTGGATGATTGATAAGTAAATTCATGAATTACTATCATACGCACAATCCCATATGTATAAAATTAGTACTATGTAGTTCGACAACAGCTTACCATAGGTCATTTGTCTGTGAACAAATACATTTTCACGGTAATACAATTAAGTTAAAGCAGTACATTAGAGATTTCTATTATTTGAAAATGGCAAATAGGAAAATTTGCCAAGCAGTTCTTATGCACATAAGAGAAGCAATGAGACTCATGATTTAGTACATGGTGCAATATCATAAGCATTATTTTGCTGAGCAATCCCTCAGTCGTATATATGGCAAATTTAACTGCAATATAACAAAACGAATGACGTTAGGCACAGCAAACATTTAAGAATTTATAGATCAACCTTTGGGTATTACTCCATTGGTTAAAACTGGTCAGGCCTTTCAGTCAATAGTTTTCTATTTATGGACATAAGACTTTCAGGCGAAAGTCTACAAAAACAACAAGCTAAAGGACCTTACTGGTGTTTATATCATCTGAAAATCAATAAATCTATCATGGTAGATATAAGCTTGTAGGATAGAATTAAAATGCCTGGTTTCTTAAAAAAAGACAACTAATGATTTGTAGGACATGGGCATTGCCTAATATATTCTGAATCTCATACAAGCAGTAGCAAAGTTTTTTCAACACATAAGTACAAAATTTATAATACCAAAGCAATAGTATTTAACATAGACTAAATATACAACCACAACAACTATTGATGTTGTCATTCTTATTTGTTTATACATCTAAGGGGCGCTATAAATTGAAATAATCCGTAGCCCCTCCTCCCGATAATTTTGGGGTAAAATGCTTGGCATTTAGTGGCGGTAAATTCTCCGTCGGATAGGCACACGGCTGATCACGTCACATCAAAGCTGGTCTTTACTGTGGGACCATGCCTGATCAGTCGCACCATATGCTGGTCCATACTGTTTGACCATTTGGATGGTCATGTCGCATCATTCTTATTGTACCATGGCTGGTCATATTCGGCCATGGCTGGCCATGTTAAATTATACCTCATTCTTTATGTTTGATCATGGTTGGTCATATGCCTGGTATTCGGAGACTACACTACCAACGGCTCAAGCCTAAATGCAATTGTTAATAATCTTTTAAAAATGTGTGCCTGTCCATGGGGAACAAGACATTCATTGAAACTTCCCTTGGTGTCTGTAAGCCGCTGCTCATTGCGCCACTTTAACATACATACTCGACAGCAAGTCTGTCTCAAATTAAACATGTTATAAACCATACTTTGTTGTTATGATTTATTGGTCTTAATGTTTTATCCAGCTTAAGCTTCACCTCAAAGCTGGAAAAATAATAAACAATTATTTACCCCGTAAATACATTGAATTTATTTTCCGCTTTGTTTACATTTGTCGTCGGAAGTACTAAAAAAGGTCACCGAGTGACCTTTCCATGCGTATATAAGAGCTACTCACGCCACGTTGGCACATTTATGCTCTGTCACTTGACGGTTAAACATCACTTCCCACCCACCCACCCTCGTTCTTAGAATTTTGTCGAACAGTGGAGCACTCTTGATTTAAGGCATTAAGTCAACCACTAAATAAAGCTCACTGCTGCTTGGCCAGGGAATACTACCCTTGGCAACTCTCCTTCGTTAACCTGGAAACTGAATGCAGCTAGCATTTACCAACTATTCATTTACCAAGTAGCAACAAGCACAGTTACTATATTATGCATACCAAATTTCGGAGTTAAAACTATGTTATATGTTTGAAGACATATATTTTATATTGTATAAGTTGCATTTTGCTTAATTTTGTTCAGGCAATAAATACTAGGAGCAAACTGTACATCCTAGATATTTAACAGGTATTAGTCTTGTTAAAATGTCATGCCTGACCCTGTTGAGACAAAACAGTATGAATATACTAAGTGCAAATAGATCACAATATAACCAAAAGAGATTTGTACATATCTCTGGTCTAAAGTACCTTCTGGTTTGAAATTCCAAGGACAAAGGTAGCACACTGCGCTTCTGTATTATTTAGGAGCCCTAAAGTATTTTACAAAATACTGCCGAAAGAGTTTACAATTTCAGGTTGAGGAACACGATATACAGCTGTATGAATGAAGCATGAAGTCGAATGGATCTTGGATAATTGCATCTGAAGTTAAACATCGGAGATGAAGTTTAGAAATATTGTTTTAAGAACAAAACAAAAACCAGAAGCATAGACGCAAACATCAAGAGTTAGCAAAAATATTCAACATTAATAGTAACAACCTTATAAAGAAGTACCATCATTTGTACATTTAAAGGAAGTCTATGTTTTACCACCTAGAGCATTAAGTTCTACAATGCATGTAGAATAGTTAGGCCAACAAACATGATTTATTATATCAGAATAACTTTGTTATATTAAAGGGGAACTATCAAAGCCTGATTCTAGCCAAACATTTAATAAAAGACTAAGTGAAGTGAGTGTGAAAATACAGTTCTTACTATCTTAGTGCCATTAGAAGTCTACTAACAGTTATACTTGAATATTGTGTTTATAACCACATGGTTTATAGTAAGAACTTTTAGATATGTGTACATGTATCGTTCATATAAACTTTGTCCCAGCAGAAGATTACAAACTTAACAGTCCGTTTTTTCGCGGCTGTCATTTTGAATGTTATCATGGTGTTTTAGTGCTCACCATCACATTATCACCAGTGTTAGTCAGGGACCGCAGGGTTACAAAGAGGTTGTTCATGTTTGACAGTTGGGAATAAACGAACTATTATGTGTGAATATATTGTTTCTTAACACAGTCATTATCATTTGAATGTTTATTAGAACCCCATCCTGTTCACGTTTGACAGTTGGGAATAAACGAACTATTATGTGTGAATATATTGTTTCTTAACACAGTCATTATCATTTGAATGTTTATTAGAACCCCATCCAAAGAGCTGTATTGGAAGTCTTATACCTCAAGGTTTGGGGTGGATTAATTCCATATAAATATACTTTACAACAAGCAACCATTTATAGTAGGATATTATAATTTGGTTTATAAACCAAACAGCTCATTGGAAGGAGTTCACATAAAGGTAGTGGCTTACACCATGAACAGGCTATTTTAGGCTGCATATATATTCGAAGAGGCAGCCAAACTTCAAAGGTATTAGCATTAAATACCTAACATGTAATTGGTTAGAAATACTTAAAAATAGGCAAAGCTCATTTGAATACAGTAGTCTCCGATAAATACCAAAACTTATTAGAGGGAAATATTTAGACCATGGCTGGCTAATGCAAGCATGACCATTAACTGGTTAAAAGTTCATAATTTAACCGTAGTTAATTAGGTAGGGACACATAGAGTAATAAGTCCAGATTATATCTATCAGCATATGGAGTCTGGTTAGTAAATTACTACTCAGGTACTAGGTTGAATGTATCATTTAGACCATTACAATGGCTGTTTTCAGTTATTTGTCTACAATGTATCAATCAAACTAAAATAATAATAATAAAGTGAATGCAAAACCGTGGTTGGTCATTCAACTACGGGTGAGCTTTACTTTATTAATTCGACAACTAATGTAACTGCTAGGCACACGGCTGATCACGTCACATCAAAGCTGGTCTTTACTGTGGGACCATGCCTGATCAGTCGCACCATATGCTGGTCCATACTGTTTGACCATTTGGATGGTCATGTCGCATCATTCTTATTGTACCATGGCTGGTCATATTCGGCCATGGCTGGCCATGTTAAATTATACCTCATTCTTTATGTTTGATCATGGTTGGTCATATGCCTGGTATTCGGAGACTACACTACCAACGGCTCAAGCCTAAATGCAATTGTTAATAATCTTTTAAAAATGTGTGCCTGTCCATGGGGAACAAGACATTCATTGAAACTTCCCTTGGTGTCTGTAAGCCGCTGCTCATTGCGCCACTTTAACATACATACTCGACAGCAAGTCTGTCTCAAATTAAACATGTTATAAACCATACTTTGTTGTTATGATTTATTGGTCTTAATGTTTTATCCAGCTTAAGCTTCACCTCAAAGCTGGAAAAATAAATATACATGTATCTAGCTTTTATTAAAAGTAAAAAATTATTACAATTAACAGAAACTATGTAAAAAAGTAATGAATCAATCATAAGACTATCATTCATTAACATCTATTTTCTAACTGAATATTTGTTAGTACAATGATAACCATTTAATCACTATAATATTATTTATAATTTTCCAAGTCTTCTACATGCATCAGACAGAAGTTTATTAATCACAGAAATAAGGTGGGGCCACAACCAAATGTTTGAAATATAAAATATATTTATTTTAACACTAGAGTAGGAAAACATGATCACATTAAACATCATAATGCTTCAACGTGATACTTAGATTTATGTTCTATAAACAATACTAGTACACTATTCCTTACAGACATGCAGCATTGCTGTCTAGTCAAAACCTTGTAACTTTACTTTTTTAATTGAAGTTAATAGCGCTTTTGAACTATTCATAATGAAAGAGCGCTATATGGTATATAACAATAATACAAGGTTTTGACTTGATAACAATGATGGCACACATGGAAGCACAAATTACATATTCATAAAAAAACATGTCATCTATAAAGCATTAAAGATTGTAGGTACAATGTAATTGTGTCATTGTAAAAAAAACACATCAAAGATAGTAAAAGTATGAATGAACTAGACGTCTGTATAAACTTATTGTCAGTATGAACTTGTTGTAAAAATGACCTAGATGTATAAATGAACTATATGTACAAATGAACTACATGTTTAATGAACTAGATGCATGAATGAACTAGATGCATGAATAAAATAGATGTATAAATGAACTAGATATGAACTTGATTTCCTGTATGAACTGGGTGTCTGTATGAACTTGATGTCTGAATGAACTTGGTGTCTGTATGAACTTGATGTCTGTATGAACTGGGTGTCTGTTAGAACTTGATGTCTGTATAAACTGGGTGTCTGTATGAATTTGATGTATGTATGAACTTGGTGTCTGTATGAACTGGGTGTCTGTTTGAACTGGGTGTCTGTTTGAACTGGGTGTCTGTACAAACTAGGTGTCTGTATGAACTTGATGTATGTAAGAACTTGATGTCTGTATGAACTAGGTGTCTGTATGAACTAGATGTATGTAAGAACTCGATGTCTGTATGAACTAGATGTCTGCATGAACTTGAAATATGTATGATCTAGGTATCTGTATGAACTAGGTGTCTGTATGAACTTGATGTCTGTATGAACTAGGTATCTGTACGAACTAGGTGTCTGTATGGTCTAGGTATCTGTATGAACTTGATGTCTGTATGAACTAGATGTCTGTATGAACTCACTATATACACATAGAATACAAGGTTAATGTCATCATCTATCTATATTGATATAAAATTGTTCAAAGTCTTTTTCTTGTCTCATTACTCCAGTTAATACAAACTCTGCTGTATATACCCCTGAAAAATATATGTTTATCATAACAACATTGTAATATATCATGATTTAGGGTGATTAAAGCTTCTTTTTGAAAATTGTAAGTAAAGTTGTTTAATAAAATATACTGTACAGTAGTTATTATAACCTAAAGCAAGGCTACACAATAAATTATCAATGTTTTTCATAGTACACCAAAATGTAACAACTTGTATCACAATCATTTATTTATTTATTTTGTTAGGTTTAACGCAATAGCAACACATTGTATAGGTCATATAACGCATCCAGCGCACCTAACCTAGTTTTCCTGGACCCTTGTCTATAACCAGTACTCACGGTGTATCACAATCAACATATATAAACATAAACAATGTGTACAAGTAAAGGGGAAAGTAGAATATGTTATAAATGTAAGAAATAAAAGATAAAATCTTACTGATATTTTTATGTATTAAATCATCTACAAGTTGTATATCATCAACACATGTTATAACAAGATAGGATGGATTACCCTGTAATATAATAATATACATCAACACACAGCCTTATGTTGTTTTAAAGTTAATTAACAAATGTATGATAATAATAATAATAATAATAAAGACTTTATTTAATGAGGCTACACATTTGGATAAATCCAATCTTTCATGAGGACCTATGTATGTGGGGTTGAATAGAGTATTTTATCAATTTGACTGTAGGATTGAATTCTGTTTCGCTAAATGGGTTCAGAGATTTTCAATTATCTCATTGAACTTGACAAAATATCCTGTCTTTTATGTTTGCTGTGTTTAATGACATCATTTGGAGAAAAAATAGATTTAATGTTTTCATTCTAAATTTTCAACAAACACATTAACAATTCAATGTTAACTTTAGTATGATAGAATACAAGGTAGTTTATCATAAAAACAATTAAATCTAAGATTGTGCCACTATCTAGAGGCAGTGTTTTTGTAACGTAACTCACTGCTCTCATGAACAGTCTTACCTTTTTATAAAAACTAGCATACTGGTTTAAACACATTAGACTTATACTGAACATGAGTTTGTATTATCAATCGTCTTACAATCGATTTTACTCTTAAATCCTACTATATTGTATTGTTTGTTTGTTTTTGTTGGGTTAATTGCCGTAGCAACACATTGTACAGGTCACATAACGGCGGTCAGTCAACCTACTCACTCCTGGAAAGGCTTAATCTCTGGATTTAGCTGTAAACCAAATATCAAGCGCATACTTTCGTCAGTGACTGACAACTGCCCTACAAAATTAAATATCATTGGTAGGAGGGAGAATAGCTGTAGAAATAATTTCATGACCAAGCTCCACGAAAGTATGCCCCCCCAGGAATCGAACCCACGACCCATGGATCAGTAGACTTGCATGCTACTGAGCTAGCTGGGCGGCTATATATATTGTATTGTTAAATTATCGTAAGATTTTTGATAATATGTTGCCAAGTATTGCATCAAATGATTACTTTTATGAAAGATTCCATCAATATATACACATGTATAGGATTAAGTTCATGTTGTTTTTTAAGTTTTTTTCACAATATCTTTTATAAGATCATTCTTCGAATACAGAGAAACATTAAAACAGACTGTAGATATTTATAAAGAAAGAATACAGAACCCTCCAAAAGTTTGGAGACATTTTCACTTTGTAGGTCCACTGAAGAGCTCTTATCTAAATTTTGATAATTGTTTATTCTGAAATGCTTTTTAGTTTTGGTCTTATCATCATAATTATAACTGAGACTACAAAAGCATAAAAGCTAAGTTATGAAAAATAATTATAATAAACATGGTTATGGAGGCTTTAGGATGTCAGATGCTGAATCTTATAAATGTGTTACATCCATGAAATTTGTTTCATTTTTTTATCTCAAAAATAATGATTTTGCAAAATAATCATCAACATTCAAGAATTGTAGAGAATTGTTTTTGCCTCCAAACTTTTGGTGGGTACTGTATATAAATCTACATGTGATATAATACCTTTTCATCTAAACATGTTTCTATATTCTTAGCAGATAATCTACATTTCTTTGTAACAGCTCCACCAGCACTCTCTATCACCTTCCTTAATTCATGTATAGGTGGTTGTACACTTGGTGTGATGTAAAATGTCATACCCTAAATATAAACAATATAAAACAATCAGGACCAGAACACTTGGAGTGATGTAAAATGTCATACCCTAAATATAAACAATATAAAACAACCAGAACACTCGGAGTGATGTAAAATGTCATACCCTAAATATAAACAATATAAAACAATCAGAACACTCGGAGTGATGTAAAATGTCATACCCTAAATATAAACAATATAAAACAATCAGAACACTTGAAGTGATGTAAAATGTCATACCCTAAATATAAACAATATAAAACAATACATATTTGATTATATATACAAAATTTAAATTTTATATTAACTTACTATCAAACTTATCATCCATCAAAACAATTCATGTAAGTATCAAATCTATAATTGTTAAATGAAGTTAAAGTTTAAATGCCGAGAGATATTAAGAACAATTAGGTCCACATTTATAATCAGGTATGTCAATATTTATATCATACACTTCTGTATATATCAACCATTCAATTCATAAACATAACAAATAGTAAGCTCTATGTTATAGAGGCATGCATTTAATCATCATGTAAATTAATCAATTCTGTAACATTACATAAGATCTTGTCTTAACTACAAGTCAATCCATTGAAAGCTATTCATCATTTCAAGTAAATCTTGTTTTACCTCATTCAATTATTTATCTATTTTAGAGTCATTTACGGCGTCCAGCGCACCTAACCTAGCTTTCTTGGATCCTTGTCTATAACCAGTACTCACCTGCAGAGAACTTCTCCATTTACCTAATTAATGGAGAAAAATTGACATTATTGTCAAATTTTCATGGAAGGGTAAAACCTCCTCAGGTGGGATTCAAACCCATACCCAACTTGGGACACGAGATTCCAAATCCAGGTAGCTACGAACTGGGCTACCAGCCTGGGTTGTGTTTTACCTCAAGTTATGTCCATCAAAATATATATTGTTATATAATTATTTATTGCTATATCACCAACAATTTATTTTACCTTAAACAATGGTAAAGTTCTAGCACGTTTTAATGATTCTACTAATGAACATTTCATTTCATTCTCACCAGCTGGATCATGTAACATGTATGTTTTCTCATCTATAATAAAAAAAATATAAATAGTCCTTATTACTGTATCATTAGACACAAATCATTTCAATACAAATATCTTTGGTTAATTCAGATGAAATTTTCTATGACACAACTAGTTGTCCACCCATGTCAAAATTGGCATAGGACCAGTTGTTCATAGGACCAGTTGTCCAGCTCCCAGCAAAATTGCTACTTTGGAAAAAGATATCGATCAAACATAGAGGTCTGAAATAACCAAGGTGTCATGTTAATGTTGTTTTCACCCACTGTGTATCCCTCTTTGAGACCAGCCAACAACCATAAATGATTGATCAAGAATTCAGGGCCAATCAATCAATGAATTTCCTATTCTTAGTTTAATATAATGTTTCAATGTCTTCACATAGTCACTAAATAATATCATCAAGAAAGTTTAAAAAACATTTCATATAAAAATAATTTTCATATGTATAAGATAAAATAACCAGCACTGTATACCACGTTTTTGAAAATATAATTTCTAGTATTTGTCCAGGTAGTCGGTCATTGAATCAAATTAATGATATATACGATATAAAACTCTAACTTACTAAGGAATGTACGTTGATGTGCACTATCTTCTATCCATTGTTTATTTACTATAAAATGACAAACATTTATAGCAACAAAAAATTTCATTGTACGAGAAAAACTTTGAGCAACAAGATGTGTACAATGTTGAGGACTATCGACCACACTTCCTCCAAGTGATATAACCATCTGGAATTGAGAAACTAGAACATTTAAAGCGATTGAACGAAAACAAAATCTTATCAAGCTATAAACAAGAAATTCTATTAAAAAGACAAAAGAATATAACTGCCTAGGGGTTATAATAACTCTTTCTAGCGGGTCCCGTTGCAGGGGACAAGTTCGTTAAAATATCAGTTTCTCATAAAATTGAGGGTACTTTTCTAATATTTAGTCAATGTAGGTATCCTCTCAGCCAATCAAATTGCTTAAAAAGTGTTTGATAAAAATCACACAACACTGTATACTGTAAAGTCATGCTTATATCAATTCTCACCCACTGATATACAGGGGTCATTTTGCATGAAAAATTACAAAGTTAGGAATAAAACTAGTCTGGTTTAAAGTCACTACTTACATTATGTAACTGTTTAGATAGACCTTTAGGAAATCCTGTAAATAATACTCTAGGTAATGGTAGATTGATGTCTAAATGGGAATCTAACCTGTAAATATATACATTAAATAATATTACTTTAATATGGTTTGATATTTATTATCAAATTTAGAAATCAACAAGAAATGTTATGAGGAAACCACATTAAAGCCGGATTTAAAAACTTTAACGCAAAAATTTCAAAGGAAAATAATCCATAATAAAGCCAGATAGAGTTGCAGTTACTTTCTAATTCTGTTCATCACATAGTATGTTATCCTTGTATAAACTTTCATAAAGATCTGACAATAAATGGCAGAAATATATGCTAAATTGAAAACTTTAACTCAATTGTCAGACGCCCGCCTTCCAGTGTTTCACTAAATTACTGTATAGCGGGTATTATCTGCGGGGGTTTAATTTTGGCTTTATTAGCGGAAAATGAAAATGCGCCAAATATAAACACCGCGAATACAAACCTCCGCAGTATTAAGTCGCGGCCATATTGTTTACTAAGGGACATTACTCTTAAAAAAATTTGTATTCATTAAAATGTGCATGTATTATCTCCCTTAAAATAAAACATTATGTAGTGAATTTGGTGAGATTTATTATATAAATAAACAAACTTTAGTATTTTGAATAACACAAAGGAATTGATTCAAGTTATGTATGTAGCAAACGAAAATACAGACAGACAACACAGTCATTCTAACAATTAGACGACAAGTTCCATCAAAACTCGGTTACGAAACTCGACGACGCTGCCGCCATTTTGTTTACTTTATAAACCCGTATGTCGGTCATTTCCGAATCTTCACGAGTTTAGCTCAAACACTTATTTGATTGTCGTAAAAAACAAAGTCATCTTTTGTATTGCAATTAATTTAAGTGCTTGCTAGCAAACCGAAGACAAACTTCTCATCACATAATTTAACAAATTGAGTAAAAAGAGCAGAGTTAGTGTTTATTTAGCTTATTATTTATTGATATTCAAAAGAAAACTATTGTCAAATTTCGTCACGTGACAACGCTTTATAATTGATTTTGTCTGTTTAAAGACTTAACTAGGTGCGTTGATTATTCATTGTTTGTGACAAGCTGTTAACTTTAAAATTTGTTGGACTTTGACCAATGGATTCAGATAAATTGGTGATTTTTAAGGAGTGTGTGGCCGCAAACTTTAAAACCGATAATTTTTAACAAAGACAAAGGCGTTATCAACAACTATTAACAAACATGCGAAAATTTTGATTGTTCATTACAACAAATTGTTATTATTATAAGACTCTCGCGAGTTGGGCTTACTTATGCAATTTGTCGAACGATCAATCAAACTTAGCGGCACCCAGGTAATATTTGTAACAAAAACATTCACATTTAATGGCGATTCTTATCACATGATTAAAATTGTCCCGTCAATACATCGTCATAGAAATAGATAATCTGCTCTGTAAGCGTTGGTTTTCACACGTCCGCTCATATTATGCAACTTTGGTGACACTTAAATAATTCAAAAATTTGAAAAGTCGCGGTCGGTAGTGACCGCTTATACAGGTAAATTGACCTTTTTATTGGAAAAGACAGAGTTATGTACCTTTGACCATCTTTCACCGGGAGGTTTAAAATTGGCGCTCAGAGTAATTTCCGCCAATATTTAGCATCGCCAATACAAAACTCTCTTGTTTACGCGAAATTTTTGCCCCGCAGAAATAACCCGCTATACAGTATTAGCCGAATTTTTTTATTATCAGAGATAAAAAGTTTACACAGGAGGGTCACTGTATACGTTGTTAGACTAGGGGTTACTTCTAAATCTTATAGGAACAAAGCAACTGTATAATACTTATGTGACCTTTTTATTACAATAAGAATACATTTGCCCACAAACATCACCATGTGCACTATTGATAACACCTTGTTAGAGGGACAAAATGTAACTGTTAACCTTCCTTTAATTTACTAATAGGTAAATCAAGTTTGTTTGTTTGTTGGATTAAATGCCTTAGCAAGACATTGTTTAGGTCATATTACTGCGGTCGGTCAACCTACTTAATATATATGATAGTTCTGTTTGTTGTATGTTTGTTTGTTGGGTTTAACGCCGTAGCAACACATTGTATAGGTCATATAATGGCGGTCAGTCACTCCTCCTGGAAAGGCTAAATCTCTGGATTTAGATGTTAACCAACTACTAGGCGCATACTTTTGTCAGTGACTGACTACTACATAAAGTTTGACCCCGACCTGACCTTTATGCAAGAATATTCATTCTTATAAAACATACGAATGTAGCATTAATGCTCGATTTACACCGTGGCCGTGAGAATTATGTGTTGAAATTTAAGACATAAACATACTTCTACAATTTTACAATCCCTGCCAGAGTGTAGAATAGGCGTGGTACTGATTTTCGTTGGGATGTGTGTAGTTAATTATTAGATGCAAATTTGAAAGGTCAGATTGGGGGTCAAACTTTACGCACTATATAAACATATACAATACCTTGGTTTCTTTACAGGGGGAGGTACTGGTATATTTTCTTGTCCAGGTGAATTTTTCTTCATAGATGATATTTTCTGAAATATTTTTAAAACTACATGTAACAAGTATCCCAGTTTGATAGGTTAGTAAGTTAATAGAAATGTCTGAGGGTCATACTTATAAAAGTGTAAGGAGTTTGGTCACAAAATACTTACCGGAACGGAACAGAACAGAACAGAATATACACTTTATATAACCTAGGTTATATACAGCATGGGATACAGCAATTACCAGTCTATAACACCATGTAATTATCAAACATTTTTTTACCAGTTTATTATATGTCATTATATCTTATCCATAGCTTTTATATCTTATCAATATCTCGCTTTATAATGTCAAACAAAAACTAATTGATAATTTGTTTCAACATCAAGTACAGAAGATTTTAGGTCATCCCCCCGGATGCCGAGGCAGACATTTGCTACCTCATGTGTTTTGAAAGGGTGGCATCCCCCCACAAATTTTTTAGAGGGCAGACATTTGCCCCCTTCAACTTATAACATGTTTGCTACATCTAAAGTAATGCTTTTGAAATAATATGATAGCAGAAACAATTTGTTAAAAAAATTCTCTAGATCTACGAACATTGCATATTCTCAACAAATAAACAGCTTTTTCTATTTTTCCCCATACCACAAAGTTTTAATTGAACTCATAGTTTAAGAAGCCTGTTTACAGTTTGAATGATTGTTTAACATGTGTCAATTAAGTTATGGCTATGACTCCTAAATAACTGTTCAAACTTACAAAATAAATAGATGATGAAAGTACTGTCCCTCACAGTTATCAAATCTAAGCGTTATATAATATATGTCCATTAATTTAAGATCCCTAATTAACAGTCAAAATTTACTTTGTATATTGTAATTCTACGTAAACCAAAGTAGCACAATATTGGGATAGACAAATTCGGACATGAAGATCAAAACATAAGGCATTGACATACTTGGGAGTATTTTAACTTTATCAAAACAAATATTCGAAAAATCAAAATTTGTGTTCCTTTAAAAAATAGCCAGGTCACTTTTTTTCACATGTAAAGTTGAAGGGGGGTATGTCTGCCCTTCAAAAAATTTAGGGGGGATCAAATGTCCATCTCAGCAAAAAAAGGGGGCAATTGTCCATTCCAGCAAAAAGGGAATGGGCAATTGTCCGATGGCAAATGTCCAGTTCCCAATATTGAAACACAGAATGAATTGAGACTATCACACACTAACTAAAATCTTCAATGATCAATATAATCATATTTTCTGTCAGAGTATGGATACCCTTTTTAACTTACATGAACTAGAAGACAATGATCATAAAACTAAAACTTCTAATTCTTAGACAAGCCAAACGAACAGAAACATTTATAATATTATATAAGTCATTACCTTCATCATTTCCTTAGGTACTTTAAGAGGTGTTCTCCATGCAACTAAAATTTAATAATATTGAAACATGACATTAATTATCCACATAAGTTATATTTGATAGACAAGTTTGTTACATAGATTGATTTTTTTAAACTTTGGTACAAAGTTTGATTACTTTAAGTTAAAACATGGAATAATAAATAAAATACAGGATATAATTGTATAATAGATAAAATACAATCTTGAAAACAATGTTTTCACAAAGAAAATCTACATTTCAGTCAACATAAATATGGGGCTCCTTGGATTAGAATCGGACTTTGCACCTTGCAATCATGGATTTTAAGGGCATCTGGCCAGATTCCCCATTGACGATTTTGGCTGCCTTCCTACCAACAGTCTATTATATACGCATTTCACTATCTTGAAATGTTAAAAAACCCACTTGTTTCTTAACTACTGTACACTTTATTGATCACTGAATCTTAGTTTTATATTAGTATTCATTTTGTTATTTTATATTTCATCATCTCTTAACCATTTTCTTTTTCATTTATTCCTAATTATTCACACGATTGTGGACTGCTCTCGAACAAATATTCAAAATGAAAAGAGCGATATACAAATTTGGTATATAACAGTAATAATATCATTTTTTATCTTACCTCGTACAGAATACTCGTTTTTCATTGGCCGAGAGCGGTCACATGCTGACCATGTATTATCCCATATTAGGTCAGTAGATTCTAATATCCAGTCAGTAACAAAATTTATAAATGATAGCGCTGACGAAACCTTATTTTTCTACTCCAAAATTAATTCGGGTAAGATAAATTCGTTACACAGTCAGTTACTGACCGGATACTGTGTGATACCGGGTCAGTGAATAAATATTGGGCTCGAGCTACGCTCTCACCCAATATTAATTTACTGACCCGGTATCACACCGTATCCGGTCAGTAACTGACTGTGTAACTAATAATATCCAGTTTCAATGGTTTTACAAGTGTTTTGATGATTCTAAGGAGTCTTGTCTACAATCCCAATATTTTGCCTCCAGTAACATAATTATAACAAGAAATGTAATGTGGAAACCACATTTAAGCCAGATTTTCATCAAGATCTGACTATAAATGACAGAGATATCCAACATATTAAAAACCTTAACGCAAAAATTACAAAGGGAAATAATCCATAATAAAGCCAGATTGAGTTGCATTTACTTTCTAATTCTGTTCATCAAATAGTATTTTATAATTGTACGAAGTTTCATAAAGATCTGACAATAAATAGCAGAAATATATGGTAAAGAGAAACTTTAACACAATTGTTAACGACACCTGACGCCCACCCGGATTTCGCCAAACTATAAGCCGTATTTTTGTTGAAAAATTCTGGCTAAAAATGAAATACTAAGGATTATGTTTGATATACTACTAACCCATCAAATGTTGTACTTTATTCATATCCATCTGAAATTCATCCATTAAACCCACTTGTAGATAACATTTTTGTATAGGTGTTTTCAATGCATCCATATGTCCCAAGATAAGATCAGATAACCATTGTACGTTTACTACAGCTACTTGCCATTCTTTTGCTTTCTGATACTTCTGACCTTCTGGTCTAAAATATACATAATATAATGTTAATAATATAATATTATACACTGCCCTCGAAAAGTTTCTTCACAGTAAAATTAATAAAATTGTTCCAATTTCTATGTTCAAATTTGAAGAATTATTATAGCATTGTTTATTTTATTCATTATTCATGCAACGGAAATTGAATTTCTGTTAGTACATCTTATTTTTTGAGTTGCAGCAACAATTATCTATCAGCCTCCGAGACTATGGTAGATGTATCACAATGAACCAAAATCAAGTTTGAGATATTTTAAATATTTCATACCCGTTAGACAAATGTACCGATTTGAAAAAGCAAAATTGAAAATCATGTAACGATAAACTGTTTTTCCTAACTTTTGAAATTCTATTTAGTACAATATAAACTGTGAATGTGAGAAGGAACTTTTGGAGGGCAGTGTATAAATAGTCATATATTGTCACTAGTTTTACTATAAAATAAGTATTCCACAGGTTTGCCGTATTTGTATAGCGGGGAGCCGGACAACTGGTCCCATGGACAACTGGTCCAATGTCAATTTGACAGGGCCATGTTTTATTTGTTATTTAATACCAAATCTAAATCATTTGATCCAGTTTCTTTTTTTGTTGGGTTTGAGGCCTCAGCAACACATTGTTTAAGTCATATAACAGCAGTCGGTCAACCTACTCACTGTTCCTAAAAAGGCTACATCTGTGGATTTAGCTGTTAACCAACTACAAAGCACATACTTTTGTCAGTGACTGACAACTGCCCTACATAAGGGAGAATGGCTGTAGAAATAATTTCATGACCAAGCTCAATGAAAGTATGCCCAGACCCGGAATCGAACCCACGCCCATTCAATTAGTAGAATTACGTGCTACCAACAGAGCTAGCCAGACAGCTATAATGTTAAATAAAATGATGTAAGACATCTTACCTTCTACAAACAAGTACAGAGTTAGCTCTAGTCATATAACCTGTATATTTAGCACCTAAAGCTTTTATCATTTGTTTGACTCTCTCTCTATCATCACCATCAAAATTAGTTACACTGATCACCTGTATGTAGAATTATAATATAAGTACATTTCAACAATATTAACTCAGTATACATATCAAATCGTTCCTATAACTAAGATAGTTGACATTAAACTGCACCTCAATCTTTCTAAGAATGAACATTCGAATGAATTGAATAACATCTCAGATTTGTTTCAAGAAAATGTCAGTTTTGCTCTTTCTACAACACTTATGACATCAAATGTAGGTAGAAATGCCATATTATATAGAAAAAAATGAACATTTATGAAATAAGCGTTAATATAAAAACCCCGGCATTTTTACCTCTGACATTTTTACCCATGGTATTTTTACCACTTATGGTATAGCATTTTTACCTATGGCATTTTTAACTCTGACATTTTTACCTCCAGTATTTTTACCACTTAGAAAATAGCATTTTGACCTCTGACCTTTTAGTATATGGCAGTTTTACCTCTGACATTGTTTACCGCATACCATGACATCAAATGATCTAGTTTTGGTTGCAACTTATATTGAACAAAATTTGTATAAAAGTGTCCTTGTTATTTCGATTAAACATACAACAATAGAATAACTTATTATTTTCAATAACTAAGATCACTTTCACTAATGTTCTATAAGATAAATTCATTAAAATATAAAATAAAATCTAACAGTACCTGATTACTACATGGTCTCTTGTTTTCTTCACTATATAATAAAGGTAAATGTAAAGCTTGCCATGGTGGTAACATTTTCTTTTTAACTAATACATCATTTAACCAAAATGGTGTAACTATACGACGTTGATCTCTTAAAGCCTACAATTGTATACAAAATATCATTATATAGATTATTTATTATTTAAAAAACAATGCAGGGCACAAGACAACTTTCTGTGACAGGTATCCATTCCCTCAGGAAGGGGGATTTTATGTTGTTTTAAGAAAAACAAGAGCTGTCAGAAGAGACAGCATGCTCAACTATTCGGGATGCTTGAGTAAACAAAAATATATATACGTAACAAACATTTATAAGTAACAAGGGGGAATAATTTTGTAACAAACTAGAGTTATGAATCTTATTACAAATCATGTGGGTGATGATTTATTTGAAGTTGATATTTTAAGAAATAAAAAAATTATAGTAAAAAATATTTTACTGCATAAAAACTTAGTTAGAAATATGGAAGCGGATGCCAGGTGAGTAGGAGAGCTCTCAATATTCTTCGTATAGTCATGCTAAAAAGTTGAATTTTAAGTCATACACACATGTTTTGACTATGAATGTCACATTCAATCATAACACTAATTTCTACCACTGATTATAATAGCTAGTATATTTTGTGACTTCAGACTTCAAAATAAAACAATTATTTTCAATGTTTTTACATTAGGTTTCTTCCTTAAAAATCAAGATTGACCTTTATTACATATATCACAAACATGTGTACTTAAGTGGTAGTCAACTAGATACTAGTTGATATCATTTTTTAATTGCTTATGTTCTTGGAAATTAATTATGGTAAGATTTTGTTGGCTTATTTCTCCTTTGAAAATGAAAAAGTAGCAGAGCTAGGTAGGGCTTTCACGATATACTGGTATATTGCAATACTCAGCTGCAGCAATATGTACCGCGGAACGAATTTAATGTACCGGTATTTTACGGTATTTTTTATTTCATTGGAAAATTGGTCTCTTCGCTAAAATAAAAGAAGCGAAACATCAGTTTTTCCATTGTTCATTCCATCTAACCTTAAGTTACAAGAATTTAATCGATTGGGGCGCTTCACAGTCCGAAATGACCGTAAATACTTAAAGAGGCTAGATTCTATCAGTAGCTGCATGTAAGATTTGCAATGTTTCTGTTAATAACAGCGGAGGCACAATGAATCTAAAAGCCTACAATATATTGTGGTACATATCGCGATACGATGCCTGCGTATTGCAATATACCGAGATATGCTTCTGGCGTATCGTGACAGCCCTAGAGCTAGACTTATACAAGTATAATATAAACCAAACAAGATAAAATACATTAACTTAC
Source organism: Mactra quadrangularis (assembly GCA_025267735.1). Lineage (NCBI taxonomy): Eukaryota > Metazoa > Mollusca > Bivalvia > Venerida > Mactridae > Mactra > Mactra quadrangularis. The sequence continues at coordinate 10,408,853 of CM046304.1, forward strand.
TAGAGTAAATACATCACTTCTTTGATTAGCACATATAACATGTGTAACTCTATTAGAATAAGCTGTATCTACCTGACCACCATGTTGTTCTATTACCTGTAATAATAACATATACATATCAGCGTTTTTTTTCACCCGATTGGGAATGGGTCCTGTACCCCTCCGATTGGGAATTTTGTTAGTCGTGAAATGGGAAAAATTGGGAAAATCATGCACAACTTAGAATAAATTGGAAATATAAATAAACAAGTGTTTAAATACAGAAATTGTAAAATATCTGCATCATTCTGCCTTTTAACAGTTACATTAAACTAGATTTTGTAGTTTTTTAAAACATGCAGAGGTAAATTACACAAATAAAGGAACTTTAGAATTTGGCCATCCATATAATGACGCCTAGAATTTGGACACTCCAAACAACAATATAGTGCCATTGTCAATAGGCCTTAAAAGAAAGAGGGTATACGCGAGTCAGGTTATGTGACAAGCTGTTTATCATAACATTTTGGAAATGTCATTAAAAATTATCTTCAGTCACATTATCTACTCAAGCTTGATGGAAATGTGTTCAAAGTTACCAGCAACTTATCTTCTTATGTAATGTAACTATCTGATAGACCACAACATAATTCAGAAATAAGGAGGCTACCAGTATTTCAGTGTCTGAGTCGTTTTTAGATCTGTTATGATCAATTTAATCAAATAACCTTTCTTATAGTTTTTACTCAAAATCTTCCTGAAAAGCAATTCAGCTTGGTTTAAAATGTCTCATTTTCCCACAATAAAAAATCATTAAAAATCATTAAATGTCCGAAACTGTCGGGAACGAAATTATTGGGGACAAATGTTTTACAATTTACTCTGAGTAACAATTAAACTACTGCTGGATTATTTCAACCATTGCTGAATTATTGAGAAAATTATTGAGAAATCATCATGACATGAACAGCTTTCAATTTCTATGCTTAATGGCAGCTAGTTTCATAAAAAAATCGTAAAAATCACGGGTCCGTGAGAAATTAGTCAATGTAATGACCTTGACTGGAAATAAAACTCAAGCACAATTTTACGCGGTAAGACAAAGGAGTTTGTTTGTAAACATTAAATTTTACATCATTAGTTTGATTGTAAAACTAATGAAGCGGAACAAAGAACGTGTGAAAGAGTGATTACACAAACTCTCAGATGGTAATTACCTGGTATACAAGATGACGCTATTCACCAACATAAACGGATTAGCGATGTCGTAAAGAACGGCATGAATAAAGATTCTAATTTATTTTTAATTGATGATAAGTGATATTGATTATTGAAATTTGCCGACTCTTGCCCATTTAAGTGATAATTTATACACGGTCATTAAATAACTGTCAGTAACGATACTTGGACAAATAAACAAAAGTAAAATTTTATTAATTCCAAAACCCGTTTTTTGCCGATTTTTTTTAGTTTTGACAACTTATGCTGTTTTTTCTCTTGATTTGCAAAATACCAATAAAAGAAACGATTGGAAAGGGTCCGTTGACACAATTGGGAAGGTCCGTTGGCGTGATTGGGAAGGGTCCGGTCGTCATTGGGAATGGGTCCGTTTTCCGGACCCATTTTAAGAAGGAAAAAAAACGCTGCATATACATGTACAACAACACCCCCCAACAATACCCTACCCCCAAAAGATATTTTAGAAGGTCCATCTGTCAACTTTGCTGCATCTTTCAGTCACATGACTATATATGACAGAATACTTATCTACATTATCATAACTAAGATCAAAAGTGTCTACGTTTCATTCTTTTAATGACAAGTTAATAATAAAATAATACACAAAATTGTCTTGTTAGGGATTTTACAAATAATTTCATTACAAATCTTTGCATCACAAACTTCACCACTCAAATTCAACATAAACTCAACCGTTGACGCTATACAGTACCAAACTACCATATTTGCACTGAATTCCATCCTGTGTTTAATTTGACAAGAATCCAGCCATTATACAGTAATTACAAAGGTTAACTAGTATTTCACCAAAGACATAAAGTTATGCATAAATTAAAATAAATGAAACTGGCTTCTAAAAATCATCAACGACTTTCTTGACGCCAAGAGACTGAGGATCCAGGCTATTTGTGGAAAATTGATGACACACCCCTTCGACGTCACTGTGTGTGTTTCCCTACATAATCTATATATCCATATCATCAGTAAGTTTAAATAACACATATACACTTGTAAGATCCAGTCTCCTGATTATATCGTTTAAATCCATAAGAAATTAAAGTAAATTTGGTAAACATTGAATCATACAAATATATGACTTCCATTTTGACACCAAACCTTGCACTACACCATAATAACTGATTAATCCTCAAACTATCAAGTGCTTTGTTTCTCCAGTCTCTCCCTACAAAATCCTATCACATACTTCAGTACTGAACAGTTGAATAAGTACTTTAAAACAGAAGTATTATGCAATTGTGTCTTTGGTTTGCAAAGCAAGATATTCTCATATGCATCGCGATATGGTTCTAGCGCATCGCAATATACCGCCATACGCTTCTGGCGTATCGCGACAGTCCTACAATATATCATAATAAAGAATCAGAGTGACACACAAACATCTAAACAAGTCATCTAAACATTAATATTGTCAAACTTACTTTTTTCCATACAGCAATCTGATCCATACCAAGTATTTTAGGATAATCATTAATATAAAATATACATCCTAATAAACACATATCTACTGGTACTGAAATATACAATAATCATTTTATTAAATAATCTCATGTCAGTTAAAATCAGATATAAATTTCAGATATATTATATAGGGCACATTCCACAAGGCGAGTTCTTTGAATTGCTACATAACAATTTCCTATGGGTCTGATACGCTGGAGACAATTGAATCGCTAGATAGGGATATGCAGCAAGTCTTTTTCGTGTTCATTTGGAACACTTCTGCTTATTTCAAAATGGCTGCCCCTGTGGGAATGTGTTTCTTTTTCAAGAATACTGATATTTTTTTTCTTTAATGCATATATTTCGACAAAGTGGTAAAATAGAATAATCATGGTGATAATCAATTTAAGTATTTTTCATTTGTTACAATTCTGAACTTATTGTTTGAGAAAGTCGCCATCTTGGATTTGCAAGCTTGAAGCAAACCGTTCTGTAGACCTCTTATGCTTCAAAAAATGGCTTTCAAAAAGCTCTAGCTAGGGATCGCCTTGTGGAAGGTGCCCATAGTTTTAAGTATTATCAATATGAGCAGCACTTTATTTTGAAAATCATTCAAGAAAATCACTTTAAATTGTGAACATAAACACTAGATAATAGAGGTTTCCCCACCTCCCAACCACCAGCGCACTGCAGGTTTCGAAAGTAAATGTGAGTTAAAATAAAAGTTACTTGCAATTTTCAAAATCCATTCACATTTTGCTAGTATGCAAGCTTAAATTGGAGCCCTGAATAAATTCTATCTTGAATGTTCTGAAATCTAGACTTACTATTATCTGATGGATCATGTCCCCAGTATTGTGGCCAGGTTTGTTGTCCAGGTACGCCATGTTGAAAGTAACCAGGAGGTGGAGGTCTTGTACCTTGATATTTCTGTTGTTGGGAACCTTTCATTTGTTGTTTATGTATATCTATATTGTTGGTTATATTACGTAGTTTAGCTTGAGTCTGTTGATGAGATGGTTGTTGTTGAGGAGGTGGTTGTAGTTGTTGCTGGTGAGGAGAATGCATAGGGTGAGTCGGTGGTTTGCCTGGATGACCTCTAGGTCCCATCTGATGCTGAGGTGACTGTTGTTGTGGGTGTATACTTGTGGGAGGAGGTCTTACATGACCTTGTGAAGGATGACCTTGGGGTGGATGACCTTGAGAAGGATGACCTTGGGAATGAGGTGGAAGATGTTGCATGTGACCTTGTTGCATATGTTGAGGATGACCTTGAGGGAACTGTTGATGACCTTGATGCATTTGTGGATGACCTTGAAATTGTCCTTGACCTTGCATCATCTGTTGACCTTGACCTACCATTTGCATTGGGAAACCATGAGGAGGTCTAGATGGATGCATACCAGGTCTAAAACCAGGATGTTGACCTGGCATCATAGGATATTGACCCATATAACCTTGCTGTGATGGATGACCTTGTCTTGGCACAGGCATATCCTGAAATTATATTATATTATTTTAAATTTGATAAAAATCAAATATCACAAAAAGTTATTGAGTACTTAACAACATAATATACATTAATAATATTGTCATTTGGCTTTTTTGAGCATGCTTAATGTGCACTAAGTCCACTGTCCAATATGCACATACTGCAAAGAAAATAGTGGCATCCTCTGGTTACAGTATCGTTGTGATTTTTTCACTTACTGACATGTTTATCTTTCAGGAACCAAACAAATGGTTACAGTGTCAAAACTAAAATACGTTAAGGGATTGTAAAAATATGTTTGGGCTAGTAAAAGTTTGTTTATTTCTAGCCAAACTTGCTTGCTAATTTTTATCCAAATTTCTTTGACTGAATCCAAGTAAACGAATGTTTATAAGATGAGTTAAACAAATAATAATAAAGATATGGAAGGTAATATCTTACATGCATTCTATTGTTAACTAATTTAGCTAAAGCTTCTTTAGCATGACCAGGTGTACCAGGTCTAGATCCAGGTAAATTTTCTGATGGTGATCGTCTTTCTATTATATTAGATGGTACTTGTAACTTCTGTTGACTTTCCTGTGTACTTACGGGATTAACCTGTATAATATAGTGAGAGTTATAATACTAAGTTCAACCCAGGTCGATAGCACAGTTGGTAGTGCGCCAAGATTTTCTGTTATGTTATATGTTCTCATCTTAATTCAACATAATTTAGATAAAACATGAATATAGGAACAAAAACTTCCACAAGGCAATCGCTAGCTAGCGCCTTTTGAAAGCGATTTTTTGTAGCATAAGAGGTCTACCATGATTATTCTATTTTACCACTGAAGAAATTTATAAATTAAATAAAATATATATCAGTATTCTTAAAATAAAATATATATCAGTATTCTTAAAATAAAATATATATCAGTATTCTTAAAAAAGAAAAACGTTCCCAAGGGGGAGCCATTTTGAAATAAGCAGAAGTGCTCTGAATGATTCAGCTAGCAAGAAAAAAACTTGCTACATTTTGCTAGCTAGCGATACAATTTGCGCAATCATATCCGACTGTTCCAGGAAATAGCTATGTAGAGATACAAAGTGCTCCCATTGTGGAACGTGCCAAATCACTTAAGAGATCAAGACATCCTGGGTTTAGACATCCCCAGAGAAATGGCTAATTTCCTGGAAATTCATAATAATTAATTTCCAATTGATTCTATTGAAATGAAATATTACCTCTATAGGTTCAGGTTTAGGAGGTGTTTCTGGTTTAGGTGGTGATGGAGGTTTAGGATATACAACTAATCTTGGATGATATATTGTTTCATCTTCTATGGTTCCTTTGTTAACACTATCATATACCCAATCTGGTGTAACTATCTTTATACTATCTTCATGTTTTAATGCTTCTTCATATTTCGGCTGAAGTGAATAAAGACAGAACAAATGCATAAATATAAATTGTATTTGAGGTATTTTGTTTCACAATGGTGAATATTATTTATGTCTATAATAATAATAAAAAAAATACCTCAGGGTCGACACTTATTGTTTTACCAGGGATCCAGAAGGAATCCCTTGTCAGTTTATCCGAGATTCCTCCTTATCTTTAGGGATTCCTCCAATAATAGACAAAAAGTTAAGATACAGATTTAAGTCCCAAATTGTGTTAAAAAAATCTTGGAAACTCAAACAGGGCAGGGCATATTTGGGGATCCAGAAGGAACCCCTAGCTAAGCATCACTGGGATTCTTCAGAAGATCTTGGGATTCTTAAAATCCTGGTACAATTGTTAGTGTTGAACCCAGTACCTTATCTTGTTTTAATCTTCAATGTTACATTCTAGTTGGTCATCCACTTAAATATTGTTGTTCTTCAGACTTTGTTTGTTGATGTTTCTTAAAATCAATAGAAGAAAAGTTGATGGAATTTATATGCTAAGTTAATGTTGGCTTTGCTTGCTATTCCAAAATATTTCTTATTTGTTTCCTAAGGATTACAAGACTGAACCTCCCCCAGTATACTTACTCCTTCCAATGCTGATGTTACTAAATGTGTACATTTCTCTGTGAGGTTACCATGACAACGTCCACCATTAAATACAATCATGCCCCATAGTGATAACCAATCGGATTCTTCCAGCTAAACAATAGAACAGAAATAAGGAAAATAACTTCAAGTCGGTATAAAGATGAAATGAAACATACATAAATTTTTGGGCAAAATTTAATGTCATTGTTAGACCAGTGTACTGGCAGCTTGAAATTGTTAAGATTTATTTGTTTCATTAATTGGCTACGCCCTTTGAAGTATCGACGCAGTTTATGACACACTGTCTAGTCACAGTTAACATTTGTGCAATGTAATTTTAAAATTCATAGGTTGATGTTGGTGATATCACCCGGACTAACCAATTTTGGACAATATTTGACATTTGACCTTATTTGTTGGCCACACCCTTTGAGGTTTGGATAGGTTCTTAGCATGGCACTAAGTCTTGTCAGGGTTTCCAATTGCCAAGTTTTAAATCTTAAAATTTTAAAATCCATCAATTCATGGTGGAGTTATTGCTAGAGCTATCACAGAAGTGATGAATACCATATCTGCCACCATGTCGAAGGGGAAGGACATTTGACCTAATTAATGGTCATACCCTGTGAAGTAACGACAAATTAGGCAACACACTGTCTAAACAAGGTAATTTAAACATTTGTGCCATGTAATTTCAAATTCCATCAATCTGTGGTTGAGTTATTCCCCATACAAAGCAATTTTCCACAATATTTGACCTCAATTATTGGCCATGCCCTTTTAGGTTTCATTAAAATAAACATTTGCCCGGACACAATTCGGGCTGGACCGAAGGACAGGCAGACAAAGTGACTCCTAAATGGCCCTTACTACTAGTGGTGGTGGTATTAAAACTTCTCACAGACTGTAATAACTTCTCACAGACTGTAATAACTTCTCACAGACTGTAATAACTTCTCACAGACTGTAATAACTTAACACAGACTGTAATAAATTATCACAGACTGTAATAACTTAACACAGACTGTAATAACTTAACACAGACTGTAATAAATTATCACAGGCTATAATAACTTCTCACAGACTGTTGGATCACAGACTATAATAACTTATCACAGAATATTATAACTTATCACAGACTGTAACAAATTATCACAGACTGTAACAACTCATTACAGACTGCAACAACTCACAGTGTTTTACAACTCCAGGCTGTCAAGTGCTCTGCCATAAAAAAGTAGGGAAAAAGTAGGGCTCCTTTTACTAAAAAAGTAAGGCAAAAGTAGGAATTTTGCAGTTTGAAAAGTAGGGATAGTAGGGCTGTTCTGGTACATTGACTTAGTATAAAATTAGATTAACCCTTTACGAGTCAATTCCATGTTATTACATTTTTAGAACCCTCAACAAAATGGCCTCCCACTGGACTGAAATATGTTTGATTTAGTGAATTTCACTTGAGGAAAGTTGCCTAAAAATGACCCCTTCTTGGTGCACTTTACCCATCATAAGATGTCATGGGAGTACTTGATGGGGATGTGTCCTCCTCTGTCACTGGAGTTTGAAGTAGGTGCAGTGCCCCTTATCACCAGAAAAATGTGTCAAAAATGGTTACAAGATAACATATTTCAGTCTCTAAAAATAGTAGCACCTCCACTTTGGGAAAATATAACAGAAAGAAATACATGTGTATTGGGAGAAAAAAGTAGTTAAAATTTGCATTTTTGGCCATTTTTGCTCAAACAGCTTTTTCTGAAAGACAATCACACAGCAAATAATTTGTTCAAGTTGCATATCTGTCTGTCAATTAGTAATGGAATACTAAGCCCTATCCCATTAACATGAAAAAAATGGTCAATTTTTGCCAATGTCTAGACCAGCAAAGGGCTCACACCATCTCACAGCACCAACATGAAGAGACCATGATTCATTTACCAGCAAAAAAAATCATATACATGTTTATATATAATATACATGCATGTTATTCATATAAGTAAATAAACTAGACCTATCACTGAATGTGATCAAACACCTCCACCCCCACAGGTCCTTGTCAAGAAATTCTTGCATTCTAGGAAAATGAGCAGAAATACTTTTTTATCAAAAGGCCATAATTCTGCTAAAAATCAATGAAAGGTAACCAAAATGGGATAAGCACATATTTACCTGATATCTGGTATATATGTGAAGTTAAAATCATATCTATGAAATAGGGCAGAGAAATTGAGAGGACACGTAAAAAGCTACCAACGAACAACCAACTGACAGACAAGCCGACTCCTATATGCCCCCAAAATTATTTTTTGGGGGTGAGGGGGGTATAATTAAATCTTGCTTTAGTTTGTATATTGTTTGTAATCTTTATAACAAGGTGCCCCATCACATATTCCAAGGAAAAAAATACATGTATGTATATAATTGTTCATTGCACTTACATGTCTTAAATCTTTCATTCATGAGTCAAAGCCCAAGGTGATTTTTGATTATATGTTATTCAGGATAACTTGAGACAAAACAAAACATCTTTTTGACACATCCCAATATGGGTAAATAAGATTATTTAAACATAGCTATTTCCATGAAAGCAAATTAACAATTGATGAGAAAATTTCTAAATGTCAAAGTCTAATTTAACCTAGCCCAAGTTCCCCTCAACCAACTAGTTAACATACCTGTTCGGTATAAATTATATCATACACATACATAAACTGACATTCCTATTTTTGAAAAAATTCAATAGAGTCTAAATGCTTTTTGAAAGGGATTCTCTGTAGCGCACCTGTTCTATGGAAGGGTTTTGCTTTTAGTTAGTAAATCCAAGAGTGTGACTTCCATAAACATAGTAAAAAATTATAACAAATGAAAAATATGCAAGTCAATTATTACCAGGCTTATACACTTAAACTGTTCAGACAAAATATATGCATTAAATAAATTTTTGAAAAGCATGTGTCAGGCAAACAACTTGCTATGTATAGATACAAAGCAATCAATTTGTTTCTTTGTAGCAGATGTCATTTCATAAAAACATAGCGATACCAAGTATTAGACTAGCAAAACAGGACCCTGGAATCAAAACTAATCTTATGTTTTTTTTATTTTTCTCCTGATGGTCACTGCATATGTCTTGCACACAAACAATGTAAAAAGAAAACCATGGTTGTGTGGTCCCTCAGCAAACAGCTCCCTACGTTAATAAAATTCTTAACTTCATTTTGCTTGTTAAGTTACAATAATTTCTTTCTGTTAACACTTAATAAACATAATTAAATCCATTCATAATTCCATATCTTAAGAACAACCAATCAAAAAAAGTAGGAAAAAAGTAGATAGAAAATGAAAAAGTAGGGAAAAGTAGGAAAAGTAGGGCCCACTTGACAGCCTGCAACTCTGTCATTACAACTTGATTTAATGTTAAAGTTAAAACTATACTACCTTTGATGGACAAGCAACAATTCCAGAAAACAATCTTCCTTCAGGAGCAAATATATCCTTACTTGATAGTGTTAAAGAATTAAATAAGAAACAGTGCTGCAAAACTGATTGAAAAGGATGTAATAGTTCAGTAATAATAACCATGGTAAATGGAAGCAAAGAGGACCCAGGTTCCAAAGACCAAATAACAATAAAAGTTTGTAAATGCAAGACTGCAATCTGGTTCATTTTAAGTTTCTGAGACACAAAATCTGAATGATCAAGTAAATGTTTGTCAAACATGACTTTGACTGTGTAGCTTCAAGCCAGGATCATGTTAGTGACACATCATCTGGCATGCACTCTGTGACTTACTTGACATATTTTGGGGCTGAATATGCTAGTCTCCACAATACCTACCAATATACCAAATTTGGTAACAATAGCTCATTTCTAACTTAAGTTACGGAGCCGAAACAAAAAAATATAAAAAGCCTGGGGTTGCTAACTAGTCTTATTAAAATCCATTGACCATTTAGAAAGTATATTGACTAAAATATGTTTGAATTTAAACATGAATGTCATCTGGACAAATATTAATTATGTTTGACTTTAAATGTATCCTTGACCTTGGACAGTTTGGGGAATCATGTGACCTATATTAGAGGTGAAACGATTCAAAAATTTTCGATTCGATTTCGATTTTTCATCGAACGATTCAATTTTTCGATTCAATTCGATTTTCTACTGGAATTATATAGGACATAACAAAAAATAAATTATAAAAAGAATTAAGAAAGAGATACAACCCAAAGACAATAGAACATAAATATATATATATTTAAGAACAGTGCATTTTTATCTGAGGGACCTCCCTCCCGGAAGACGAAAAATTCTAATTCTAATTCTTTAATAATACCCATTTTACAGGTATTAGAGCTTGAATAGTTAAAAATATTTTACTGCATTTTAGCATATATAAATGACAAATTGTATTATTTCCAACTTTTTAATGAAACGTAATGCCCATGGACAAATTGTTTATTTCTCCTTACCTACATGTACGTACAAACAGTATATGACTCAAGTCATTATCAAAATAAAATTAATCATCAGTGCATCAATGCCATAATTAATGACTAGTTAAGGTTACGCTTAGACAATAAAAAATTGCAAGCATTCAGCAAATGTAGATCACTATGACCAGCTTAATTTAGTTTGTTTCAAAATATTTTCTTTTGGCTCTGGCATGATTTAAAATAATTCTCATCACATCATAAACGTTAAATTGATTTTTATCAACTCTAGATCTATATTTATAACTTTCTTACACTAATGTTTATTTCAAAATAAAATTATTTTTGGGCTTAAATGAACGTATTAGTGAAAATATACAATTATCTTCGGACATTTCATAGAATTCATTTCCAATTTATAGTAAATAAAATCTAACCAACCACGTTTTGCCCGATTTTAATAGTTAAGAAAAACAAAGAGGATTTTCCCGAAAATAAACGTAAATAACGTCAAAACAAACAATTAAGTTTACAGTTTATCTCTAAATTACTTTATCATGCTTGATTTAATTTTGTATCATAGGGAACGAAATCGCTTCAGCCATTTCGGCGTTATGTCATTCATTTTCTCGACCCACGCTAGATAGCAATTTCATATGAAACATCTTTTGTAATTAAAAAACTTATTGTTTTCAATGTTTTCATCTTGATTTAACAAATGATGCTTCAGGAAACGACGATGTGAAAAGTTTAATTTGTTTTTCTTAAGAAAAATCCCCCAATATTGCAGATCGTGTAAAACTAAATCGACTTGTTTATATCTTGGTGGCCCCTTTATCACTATATTCTCTGTAGGTAGCAGTCTTAGGTATATATGAATGATATCAAGTGTGTTAACTAACTCGACGACTCCATTATCGATTTTCTGTCAGCGAGTTAATCTCCCAGCGTGTGACCGACAATAAGGTCTAATTGACATGTACGCGTAATTAACATGTATAATTGCAGCGGGCAGTCTCACTTTTTACAACTCTTATCTGGATTAACAATCGTCGGTCAATAAGGGTACACTATTTTAGTTTACTATAAAAAATGCTTATTTTAACCGAAAAGGGGCGTTTCATTCAACTCACAAAACTACTGATAAAGACAGTACATGTATTTAAAAAAAGAAACGAATCGAAACTGCCTCTTCCGAATCGAACCGAATCGAGCGTTAAAAATCGCGATTCTTTGTGAACCGCGATTAATCGTTTCACCTCTAACCTATATGGTTCCTAACATGACAAAAACGATCACCAGATCAACAAGTTTAGATAAAATAAACAAGTAAAATGACATTTATATGTAACCAATTTTTATCAGACCTAGTGCAGTCTGAGCAGTACAAAATTCTTTTTTAGCGGTAGTTCTCCCAACCCCACAACGGTTCTAGTTTTCTAGATTACCTTAAGGTTTTGAACAAGTCGAGAGATTTTCAGAAGAACCATTTTGTGCTGCTTAGACTGCACTATGTCAGATAAAAATCGGTTACATATAAATGTAATTTACCATGTGTTTTTTTTTCATCTAAATTTGTTGATCTGGTCATCATTTTTGCTGTGTTAGAAACCATATCGGTCACATGGTTCCCCACACTGTTTGAGCTATAAGCTGCAATCTTGTATGCTACATATATCTGGTGGTAGGAAACATTAGTGTCAAAGCTTGTTAAAATCCATTGTGTAATAAGGCAGTTATATCAGGAGACATTAAAGCCTAATGAATGAACAGTGTGTTTGTTATATGGTTATGAAACAAAGCTTCTTCTGAATCATAACAATAAATACATTAAATAAAAGGATACTCTAGCATCTTGTTACATTTTACTGACATCAGTACCCACTCACTCTGAAAAAAAAGATTGGTAATAAAATGTAAACATTGATAGTCAACTGTTTTGATACTTTCCTGTGACAGAGAATTAACAATACAAACTTAATTGTTCAATACAACCATGAAACAAAATTGAAAGACAGTAATCTCAACTAATGTATGGGTATTATTGATTGACCAGTAGCAGGAACAGTGGTCCATTGGTAGGATGCATGCTTAGGGATCGAGAGGTCCCAGGTTTGATCCCCACTAGAGGCACTGCTAATTTCCTTGAGCAAGAAATTAATCTACAATTGTTCCACTCAACCCAGGTGTAAATGGTTTCTGTAAGGGATCACCTTCCTGAGGATGATTTCAATGATCAGGAGTCGTCGTATAAGATTGTAAGCGCGATATAACCCATCTGTGTTGGTGCGCCAAAAAAACAAACAAACTAGATTGTAAAGTCGGCTGAACATGTATAAAACAGACTTTAAACCGCACTTTAACTTTATAGACAACTAACTGAAAAATGCTATACATAAAATATGTTCAAACAAGTAAATCTGTGAGCTAATGCTCACTAGTGATACCCCCGCCAAAATCTAAAAATATGCGACAAACAGGAAGTAGATGAGCAAGGAGCATGAAATCGCTTTACACCACATGGGACTATGGGAAGAAGCAATATGCAAAGTATTAGGCTGCTGCATGATATAGTTGCTGAGAAAACTGCGACGGAAATTTTGTAACGGACGGACGGACACATGGACGGACAAGGGTAAAACAGTATACCCCCCTCTTCTTCGAAGCGGGGGTATAAAAACAACTTCAGAACTAATTCTGAAAATTCTCAACACAAATAATATAAGAAGTACCACGGAAGAACAAATTATGTATGATCTCACCATTACACAAGGAAGTTCAAACAGTTCCCTAGCTTCTTGGTATTCATGATTCTCTATATCATCTGCTATCACATGACTAACCATCTCACTAAGATACGTATCACGTTTACCTCCATTCTTTGTAAGTAGCTCAATTATCTACAACATATAAAATAGTTTATTTATTTTTACTGGGTTCAACCCCATGTCAATACAATTTTGATCATTTCACGACGTCAGGCGCACCTAATCAAGCTTTCCTGGACCCTTTATAACTAGAACTCACCTACCCTCCCAAAAGGCAAAAAGTTCTCCATTAATCTTACTAATGGAGGAAAATTAACAATATTGTCAAATTTTCATGGAAGGATATAACCTCCTTGGGTGGGATTCATACCCATACCCCCTTCGAGACACAAGATTCTAAATCTAAACTACCAACTGCACTACCGACGCTATATAAAATAGTTAAACTCAACAAAACATTTAACAGTAAATGTCCCTCATCACTGTTTAATTAACAGAAATTTACATTTTGTTATTTGTGTCTATTACACATAATAAGCTATTTAGTATAAAATCAAATTTCTCATTTTGTATGACCAATTTGTATGAACAACTGCATCTTAGGATAAGTAATTGTGAGAAACTTACAAAATATTTTCTAAGAGCTAACAGATCTAATGCTTGCCCAAAAGCTAAATAATAAATCAGGGCTCAACAATAATTTTTGGAGCAATGTAAAGACATTGTTCCAATGGTAACAAGAGAAGATAAGATTATTCTTTCCACACTTCAATAAGTTTCAAGTTCAACAAAGACAAAGAGGCAAAGTTCAAGTGTGACACCTCATTGTAGTACTTATAATATTATAACTAGGCTAGTATATACGTCCAAAGAGGTTTTTCTGCTCTGGATCGTTCATGGAGTTGATTTTCTTCAACTCAAAGTGAATATTTATTTACCTCGAAATTTTTGGTGACATGATGTCACCATCTTCGACCATCTCTGATCCGGGACGAGGGACTGGAGCTACCATTGGTTTACAACAGTCTCCTCGTATCATGTGACCCTTCACCGGTCATGTGATCAAAATCAGCTGAAGAAGGTGATGTGATGTCACCATAATTTCAAGGTAAATAAATATTCGCTCTGAGTTGAAGAAAATTAACTCCAGGCTGGTATATGTTATCCCCCTTTAACTTTGTCAACAGATTTATATTGTCTAGCTATGCCACACTCAATAGGTGGCTTTGTGGACTGACAACAAACCCACCTAATAACCAGTCGACTCTGCCTTTAATACCTTAATGTCTGTATGAAGGTAATCTATTTAAAGATTATTGCAGTACTCATCATAAAGCTCCCAGGTTTTGATGTACGAAAATTGTTCAAGATGCATTTTTGACGCTTGAGAAAATATTACTGAGGGTCAATTATGACTCGTGGCAATTTTCAGCCGTGCGTCAGGATTGTTAAAAAGTGCGGAAATCGCTGATTTTAATCAATCAAGCTTTTGATTCTTTCAGAATAATCTGTTGTGCAGTAATTATGATGTGCAACTATAATCCCAGCAATCATCCTGATTATCAATCGATGTGGACTCGGGTCATACTGGAGTTACGAATCAATCAAATAATGATTGACAGAATGCGTGGCATTTGAAGTCCAATCACACCTTTAGTAGCGTCATCATTGAAACGTTTGCGGGGAGGCAGGGCTAGACACTAACTTTTTTTAGAGGTAGTCAGAAGGACTACCTACTTTTAGGATCAGGTAGTCCTTGGCAAATTGAGGTAGTCCTCATTGTAAAAATTCGGTTTTGAAAGGTCAAACATGTACCATAACTTCAGGTTATGATAGTTGATAAACTTGATTCCAATCAGTTTTACACAAATTTATTTATCATAAAATATATCAGAATATTAAAACTCTTACATTGCCACTGACTGATGAACGGACATACACAATTTCAGCCTCTTGTGAAGATGTGTCTGTAGACCTGTCACTGATTACTGATATGAATGGACTTGCTTTAATTTTTGCATCCTGTCCAGTTTGAATTGTGTCCGCAATTGAAGACACAATGAAAATGTTTAATTTCAGCAAGTTGTACATATAGCCTAGTGATCACAACATATTTGCTGATGTATTTTTCCTTGTATATTGTTTATTATATGCTGGTCAAAGTAATAAAATTCTGTGACTTGTTATTAATTGTATCTTGAATTTATTTAATCTGTTTTCACTATGCAAATGAAAGCATCTATCAGTGACTTCGTGTCTTCATTAGCTAATTATTGTATTGAAATAATTTCAAAGATTAAAATGTAATTTTTACCTAATAAGTATTACAGTGTATCAGTCTTCACTGCTACAGTGAAGTATTTATCAATGCAAGAATATTAGTGGTCATATGATGAATTTAATTTTTATTTCTTTACATATTTAACTTTGCTTAAATGTATTTTTTTTTTCACTCAAAAAATATACCGATCGGACCCGGGTACGAAAGTTATGGAGGACGAATGTTTCATGAGTACAACGCCTTTTTCCGGTCAAATATATGATCTAATCAATCATGTAATTAAGAAATCATTATGAAATGAACGGGGTTATAATTTCTGCATTTAATAACCACAATATATCATTATATGGTGTACAATCGTAATATTCGACTAAAAGTGAAAGGACTGTTAACGGAAATTAATTTTATCCATTTCGTCCCCAATGTGTGACAAATGGAATTGTTTGTTAACTTGAATCTGACTGCTTTGCTAATTAACTGATAGGCGTATCGATTAATGTGTAAACTGGTTACCATTATCACAAATAGCGAGCGCGTGGAAACAGTGTTCATTCAGTGACGTAACGAATCTATTTTTAGTAACACTTTATGTCATTTTTACTCGCCATCGAACATACGTATTTTTGAACAAAGGTTCATTTTATGTGTCATTTTTAGACGAATTTGCTTAAACTAAACTTAAAATTAAACTTTTTCATTTGATAAAATAAGCGGCAAACGAGTTTATGAGGGGAAATGGTATGCTAGCATTGTTTTGGAGACATGTGAAAAACTCGCTTCCGCAAGCCTTTACCGTTTCACATGGTCGACTGCACATTGTATTGTTTAACTTAGGGGTACAATTAGTGGGTCAAGCGTGTTATTTAATCCTCGCCGATGTGTCATAAACATAATTTGCAAGTCACAGTCGTAAAACTGCCCAAGGCAACGTTCTACTAGAGCCTGCTAGATCATTACGTACTGTCGATCCTGATTGGATAATCGACTTTTGATATTGAGAAACGACGCACTGATTTGCTGTTGGTGTAAACTAGGCGGAGCGTAATCAATAACTGACGTCGACACGATATTATTTAATCGCCGAAATCGGAAATACTCGGCGAAGTGGACTTCTCCTCGATGTTTTGATAGGGCGAAATGGTAACACACAAGGCGACATTATCGCCCGAATCGCCCTCGCGGCCGAGCCTTGATTTACGGTTTCGTTTTGAATTCGTACAATTTGTATCATAACAATTGTTATTTTATTATTATTTTAAATGATTTTAAATGTATCAGGCACTAAAATTTCGAGTAGCCCGACGGGATACCCAGCTTGGAAACTTAGGTAGTCCTTATGGAAAAAAGGTAGCCTCGGGCTAACGGACCATCGTTAGTATCTAGCCCTGGGAGGGGGGGGGGGCGCATTAAATTCTATTATAAATTTAACCCTGCTCTCGACCAATGAACCTATGAAGACACTTTAAAAGGTCAGTATTGAATAAAAAATCGCAGATCCCGGATCAAAATCAAATTATAAATCGAATCGGCACCCTCACAATCAAGGGAACAGGTCGTTTCTCCACTAAGTCATTTCTCCCCTGGTCATTTCTCCACTTTTTAGTAGTCATTTCTCCACTTTTTAGTAGTCATTTCTCCACTTTTATATATAATAGGGTTATAATAGGTTTATTGCGTAAGGTAATAATTACTCTTATTATTGGATTGTTATATTGAAACATAATATCAATTAAAAGTACAAACTGATATAATTTAAGCATGTTTTTATACAAATATTTTGTTGGTTTATGAGGGTATAGATAGATAGCGAAAACAACTTGTTTTCGCGAAAACAACTTTTTCACGAAAACAACCTGTTTAATTAAAATTATACGTTATTTCAAACAAAACTTTATATTTTATGAATGCATATTATAAAATACATTAAATGAGCAAGTTTTGGTACAAAATTCCAAAAAATAATGATTTTATAGCCGATTTTCTTGTTTTTGCGGATCACAACGGGAAGTCGATCTAAATGCTATGACTGACTGATTGTTGCTTTCGTATAAAAGTTGTTTTCGTGAGATTGACTGATTGTGGCTTTAATAGGAAAAGCTGTTTTCGTGAGATTGATTGTTGTTTTCATATAAAAGTTGTTTACATATAAAAGTTGTTTTCGTGAGATTGACTGATTGTTGTTTTCGTATAAAAGTTGTTTTCGTGAGATTGACTGATTGTTGTTTTCGTATAAAAGTTGTTTTCGTAGACTGACTGATCGTTGTTTTCTTAGGAACAGTTGTTTTCGAAGAAAAATATTCATAGAAATAGTTGTTTTCAGGAGACTGGCAGATTGTTGTCTTCGTAGGAAAAGTTGTTTTCATGAGACTGACTGATTTTATTTTCGTATAAAAGTTGTTTTCATAGACTGACTGATCGTTGTTTTCGTAGAAAAAAGTTGTTTTCGTGAGACTGACTGATTGTTGCTTTCGTATAAAAGTTGTTTTAATGAGATTGACTGATTGTTGCTTTAGTAGGAAAAGTTGTTTTCGTGAGATTGACTGATCGTTGTTTTCGTATAAAAGTTGTTTTCATATAAAAGTTGTTTTCGTGAGATTGACTGGTGGTTGTTTTCATATAAAAGTTGTTTTCGTGAGATTGACTGATTGTTGTTTTCATATAAAAGTTGTTTTTCATATAAAAGTTGTTTTCATATAAAAGTTGTTTTCATGTAAAAGTTGTTTTCATATAAAAGTTGTTTTCGTGAGATTGACTGATGGTTGTTTTCATATAAAAGTTGTTTTCATATAAAAGTTGTTTTCGTGAGATTGACCGATAGTTGTTTTCGTATAAAAGTTGTTTTCGTAGGAAAAGTTGTTTTCATGAGACTGACTGATTATTGCTTTAGTAGGAAAAGTTGTTTTTGTGAGATTGACTGATGGTTGTTTTCATATAAAAGTTGTTTTCGTGAGATTGACTGATTGTTGTTTTCATATAAAAGTTGTTTTTCATATAAAAGTTGTTTTCATATAAAAGTTGTTTTCATGTAAAAGTTGTTTTCATATAAAAGTTGTTTTCGTGAGATTGACTGGTGGTTGTTTTCATATAAAAGTTGTTTTCGTGAGATTGACTGATTGTTGTTTTCATATAAAAGTTGTTTTCATATAAAAGTTGTTTTCATACAAAAGTTGTTTTCGTGAGATTGACTGATGGTTGTTTTCATATAAAAGTTGTTCTCGTGAGATTGACTGATTGTTGCTTAAGTAGGAAAAGTTGTTTTTGTGAGATTGACTGATCGTTGTTTTCATATAAAAGTTGTTTTCATGTAAAAGTTGTTTTCGTGAGATTGACTGATTGTTGTTTTCATATAAAAGTTGTTTTCATATAAAAGTTGTTTTCGTGAGATTGACCGATAGTTGTTTCCGTAGGAAAAGTTGTTTTCATGAGACTGACTGATTATTGCTTTAGTAGGAAAAGTTGTTTTTGTGAGATTGACTGATGGTTGTTTTCGTGTAAAAGTTGTTTTCGTGAGACTGACTGATGGTTGTTTTCGTAGAAATAGTTGTTTTGTTATGATGGATGAAATCATTATTTTCCTATTATTATATTTACTCACCAATTAAACTTTGTCCTAAGAAATGATGTAAGATTAAAAAACAAAATCAAAACACAGATTATTTCAATTTCACAGTTTGTTAAGTTGTTTTCTACGTAAGCTAAACTGTTAGCTATAATAGTTGTTTTCGTGAAGGAAAACAGTAATATCATCATGATTTTGATTTATTGCTAGTAAGTTAATTAGAAAAAACGCATCCAATTAATATATTTATAACGGAAAAGATTTTTACCATGCTAAACATGAATAAATAAACTATCTTATAGGTTGTTTTCGTAAAGAACTTCAAGGTAGCAATTCAATCGTCTTCCCATTGTGATCCACTAAAACAAGAAATTCGGCTACAAAGTCAATATTTTTCGGAATTTTGTACCCTAACTTGCTCATTTAACGTATTTTATAATATGCATTCATAAAATATTAAGTTTTGTTTGAAATAACGTATAATATTAATTTAACAGGTTGTTTTCGTGAAAAAAAGTTGTTTTCGCGAAAACAAGTTGTTTTCGCTATCTATCTATACCGGGTTTATGAAGTGTCATTGAATGTGATGTGTTTAATCAAATCAATTCTAAGTGAAAATGGTTGTTCTTATTAGCACTTGTTAAGTACAATTTTTTTTCATCATTTTTTTTCCATAAACAGTGGTAATTAATGCAATTTTCTTAATTTATATAATAATTTTCCTAGAAATAACTCGAGCAATTTCATATGTAGTGATTTATACAATTATACAATTTATACAATTATTTCCATGCATTGATACTATAACCTTTTATAAAACTATGTGGTTAAAAAGACAATGAACAAATTGATTTATTTTATTTTATTTACAAGAAAAATTATCATTCCTTTTTATATTTTTAATATTTCATTTTTTAGTCAGTTACTAAATTAAACTGTAAGAAATATGCTGAATAACATACAAAATTACATTTTAATTTGCACTTCAATATTAATTAATTTCATCAAAATGGTACAATCTATTTATCATAATATACTAAATAAACATTCTAAATTATACTATTTTAGTTCAAAAATGAATATTATTTACAAAATGGCAGTGGCTAGAGTTACGGTACCGTAACTCTAGACCCAGGTTCTAGAGTTACGGAAGTTCCGTAACTGTAGACAACCCTGTCAGGGTTGTCTAGAGTTACGGAAGTCAAATAACATGCGTATGTTTAAACTTTTTAACATCGAGAAACATGTTTACATTCATTATTACTCGAAATAAACAAATATTTACCGACGTGACCTATTCAATTGTTATTACATCCGCCATTTTGGAAATGACTAATAAACTAACCAGATGTTTAACATACGGCGATATGTCGTTGTCGTCTTCAAAGTGTCACATACTTAGTTTACTTTTCAAGAGCAATTTGTTATATAGAGTTGGATTTTAATTTAGTCTGAATATGTCTAATTTGGACAGAATTAATATATAATTTGGACAGAATTTGTTAAATTGACAATTCTTTAGTGTTTTCTTATTAAAAAAGTTTAATTGTCCTGTAAGAAAAAACGGCGATTTTCTAATACAAAATCGACCATATTTTTGGACAGAATCAAAAGCAAAATGTCTTCAATTTGATAAAAAAAATGTTGATAAATGATATATATTAACATTGTCACGTTTAAAAGCGGCGATCTTTACCTAAAACATTGACCAATTCATTGAATTTAAAAAAATTTCCCCAAGATTTGCATACTAAAGAATCACGGCGTTTTACTTACATGTTTTTTTTTACTGGATAACTGCCGAGTTTTTAGTAAAATTGCTGACTTTTGGTTATGATTATGAATGGGTATTTTTTAACGAGATCATTTATATTTTCGTTAAAATTTTAAAGATTTGGTGAGGAATGACAAGCTGGATTTTTTTACAAAAACATCGACTTTCTAACTATTCATTTAACGTTTTCCCCCCAAGTACTAAGCTCTTTTTATCAAGCTAAATTCTCATTTTTGTTCACGAAATATAAGTCAATTTAACGTTCGAAAATCGCCAACTTTCTTACTAGACACTTGCAAATTATTCACAATTAAAATTACTCTAAGAATTGTCTATTTCCTATAAATATTTCCTTTAGGTTCCGTACACAATTATACATATTCAGTCCAAATTATAATCACACTCTATAACTTCTCACTCAAGTAAACTTATTATGTGACACTTTGAAGACAACAACGACTTATCGCCGTATATTAAACATCCGGTAAGTTTATTAGTCATATTCAAAATGGCGGTTGTAATAACAATTGAATAGGTCACGTCGGTAAATAATTGTTTATTTCGAGTGATATTGAATATAAACAAGTTTTTCGATGTTAAAAAGTTGAAACATGCGCATGTTATTTGACTTCCGTAACTCTAGACATCCCTGACAGGATTGTCTACAGTTACGGAACTTCCGTAACTCTAGAACCTGGGTCTAGAGTTACGGTACCTTACAAAATTAACATGTACATAATTCAATAACATACCTATATCTTTTATAAACCTATTATATATAAAAGTGGAGAAATGACTACTAAAAAGTGGAGAAATGACCAGGGGAGAAATGACTTAGTGGAGAAACGACCGTAAGCCCACAATCAAATCATTGCAGCCCTTATATTTGTCACTTGGTGACCCCTACATGAGAATGCTTTTTTATTGCATATTACAGTTTTGTTGGAGGTCTTACAGCTATTTTAAGATATATTTATATTTTGTAGTACAGTGCGTCGCGGTAGAAGTAACGCATCTCATACACAAATGTCGAAATTGCAAGCGTAAAAGTTACAATGACCAATGACACCGGTTGAAAATGCATGATAAACTCTTACATTTTCTGCAATATCTCCCACGATGTAAAAGGTAACATCCTTGAAAAGGTCTTCTTTACTTTCCTCCTTATCTTCCGTAGTCATCCTTGCCTTATTTGAGAAGTAACTAAGACAGAACTAGCACAAAATTGTAAATATTTGTTTACTTCGCGCTGATTCTCATCTCGACGTTTTACGACAATGACTGAGATGTCGTTAAATTTGATATCTCGCAAAATTGCTTATAATCCCTTTGATATATATTTTTTTGCACAATTATTATGTTAAATAATAATTTGCACATGTAAGTAGCAAAAATTAGAAGATACATTTTTTATGTTTTTACGACATTATTATCGTATGCCGGAGAGCAAATTTTTCGTTTCCACTGTAAACAACTGAAGTCTGAGGCGTGAAATTTATTTGAGTGGACGAACTTGTACGAGGTAAATACAATATGCGCTTGATTTGACGGGGATGGCTGTAAAAATTCATATGCTTGTATCAGAGACGTAGATATCTAATTCCCTGGCTTGTAGATCTATAGGTGAATGTAGTAATAAATGTTGAGAGCAAAAAATACCAACATCAGATAGATCTATCTATAAACATGCTTTTCATTGCAACTGTATAAAAAATATTTCTGATTTTATGTTTTGACCAAACCTTTTTTTGAATCTTTTTTGATCATCACCTTGTCTAAAGTTAGTTAAAAAAAGTGTGGTCTATATGTTTTGACCAATATTTGTCTAGACAAAGTGACTACTCTTTGACCAATGTTGCTGATGTACATCTATCTGTGTATGGAAGCAAGACATTATGACCCCAAGACATTTTATGGAGACATTTCAACCCAAGACATTTCGACCCAAGACATTTCGACACCAAGATGGGCTTTTTCATTGTATATATACCCCATACATAAATAAATGAACTTTGAGTGTATTAAACGGAAATATAGGTCTAAAAATAGAATATTGATCACATATTTATATACATGTGAGTATAGGCCGACTTGATTTGCCCGGGCGGCTTAAACCGGCGTACGCCGATTCAGAAACGGGTGCCGGCGATTCACTTTATTTGCTCCAAGATTGAGCCGGGTCAACCAACCGGCGCACGCCGAATGCGCCGGTTTCGTTAGAGCGGCGAGCGTGTGACAAATATGGCTAAAAATAGATACAGGGGGGAAACCATTATTATAAAATTTACTACAATTATGGACAAAATACTAATTGATGTGTTCAATAAACCTCTCTTACGCGTCATTTGTGTATTTAGTTATATTACAAGTACACATTTTACTTGCCAGACACGAATTTAAAATTTTAACTACTGACGTGGGTTTTTTACTACACTGCTTGAAATGCGACCATCTGCAACAGTAATTAGTTAGTCAGATCGCTTGATTCATATGTCACACCGGGGCGAGCCGATCGGCTATCGGCTTACGCCGGTTCCTAAGCCGCCCGGGCAAATCAAGTCGGCCCTATGTGTATGTGTGTAGAGAGAGAGAGTCAAACATTAATAAATGATGTTATATATTTTGATATAGATGTTATTATTATGCCACCTTCTGGTATAGACGGAGTTATGGATGATGATGCTGTAATAGAAGCAGAGATATATCATGAACTGGAAAATATAAACCTAGATGATGATATACCTCCGGAACCTGATGTTGATGATGTTGATGAAGAAGATGGAGAGAATAATTTTGTAAGTTTAGTTTCACATCATGGTTTCCTTACTATACTTCCAGACAAAGGTTCTTAAAGCCCCATTATTAAAAGTAAAACTGTTCTGGGGCTGAAAGAAAATAAACATTTATCTATTTCACATGCCTCTAATGAACAAGATTTTTTAACTAAATGCAAGCATTGCTTAGATATGTTTATAGTGTGCTCTTATAAAAGTATCCCACTTTTTTAAGAAATTGACACTTTGGCAAACTCAAATTTAGAAAGCAGAACGGTTTGAACTGTTTATTATGTCTCATAAGTTATATGTTATATTCTGATAACTTCATGTTTGTGAAGCAGTTTTCAAGTCCACAGTTGATAAATATATCTTCAATTTCGTATAGTGGCTTTAATTGTTATTTTTAAATCTGCTGTACTGATAAGTACTGCAATAATTATCTGTTGTGTTAATTTTGGTTGCTAACTCATGAGGTTCAAAGAAATTGGGACTATCTTATAAAGTTATGAGTACACATAATACTTTGCATAACTAAAGGTTCTAAATGCAACACTTTTAGTCTATTATTATATTATTTGTATGTAAACCTAGTTTCACAGCACTAGTATGACCAGTTACATGAAATTGTTTTAAGTATTGAAGTATTGTAATGATCAGTTTAAAGAAGTGATGTACCAATTAGTTGAATAATTGATTAACAGCTAGAAAACACCTATTGATTCCGATAATTGATGTTGGTCTCCCGGAATTGATAGAGGGAACAAATTAAATCGGGTACGAAAAAGGGGTTTTAGTAGTTCCCAAATGTTTAACATGGCAGATGATCGAAACGAATCAAAACTTTTTAACCATCCAGGTGCAAAAACAAAGTCCAGGGAATTGTGAATTTATTGACATAATACTAAACATATTTTTAAAAAAAGTTGCTTTGAAGCCCTAGATAGAATAATTTACTTGCGTATATTGCAAATTATAATGAATCGATTATTTAATCAATTAATCAGATCATTTAAGTAACCGATTCCAGCCGATAATCAGTTGACATTTTCCAGCCAATGTCCCATCACTAGTATTAAGAACATCTTTTTTCATTTTGTTAAATTAAATGTTTCATTCCATTTCTAGCTCACTCAAACAAGATGAGTTCAAGGTGAGCTCATGTGATATTAGTTTGTTCAGCATTCACATATTATTTTTTTATCTATGATTTAGGATGTAGAAAATGAACTAGATGATTATATAAAGAAGTTACAAGATCAAAGTAACAGATTTGAAGAGGAATTGTTAGAATGTGATGAAATACTTGCACATAATAGTGATAAAACAGGTATGGCATGCTTAGTGCTCTATTTTGGACATAATGATAGATACGATATTCTTATCCAAACTAAATGATATGGCATGCTTAGCACTTTAGTATTTCGGTCATTTATTTTAATTGAAGTTGCACTGTAAACTGCTTAATACCTAATATCTTATTGATATTTTAGACAATCAAAACACAATGTAATTTTATGAATGTATCTCTTATTCATTGTACAAATACGAGAAGTAAATACATCACAATTGTATAAACAACCTAATTTTACATAAGCATTAATGAAGCTGGGTTCAGAAACACGTTTACAATGAAGGATCGATCTTAACAATCAAATAGAAGGTAGATAACAAATACGAAAAAGTAGCGTTGTCATCAAAAATCCCAATATTGATGTATCACCAATTCTTGACAGACGCCTCGATATTCATTTGCAGTTTGGAATATTGATACAATCTAGCATTTTATAAAGCTATAAACTAAATGAAGATGACTTTCAATTTAACATCCTTGTGGCATTGTATTTATCTTTTTATATTTCTGAGTTTTCATGTTTTATGTCTGGAACAACTTTTAATGCATAACGTCGTAAGGGCATTATATAGTATTTATATACTGGAGTTCTAGTGGCTTCTATTACACTCTTTGTCTAACTTGATATATATT
Source organism: Mactra quadrangularis (assembly GCA_025267735.1). Classification (NCBI taxonomy): domain Eukaryota; kingdom Metazoa; phylum Mollusca; class Bivalvia; order Venerida; family Mactridae; genus Mactra; species Mactra quadrangularis. Next base: position 10,434,616 of record CM046304.1, read on the forward strand.
GATATATCACCAATACTTGCATTTCAATATTTTGTCCTACAAAACCTTTATCAATGACAGCCCTAGAAAAAAGGAAAATGATAAGGTAGAATTTGAACAAATCTGGCTGCTTGAACACCCGGCTTGGTCGATACTTTTTCATGTCCCCACAAGTTTGAGCCAGCGAACATTTCCTGTAGTTGTATTCATATACAGTTTTATGGTATGTGATTTTTTGCTTCAGATGGAAATTTAAGTAATGCCTTAGTACCGTATGAGGATCATGATTTTTTGTTACAACTTGCTCAACAACATGGTTGTGATGTGGAAGAATATAAAAGAAAGGTAGTAGACATTTTAAATGTACAGTAAAGTTCCGCTATTAAGTCAAGCAAAATCGATGGTCTTTATAGCAAAACTGTCTTATTATAGAGAACCTTTTGTTCACAAATTAAGCATTTGGGTTTAAATAATTCTCAATAATTGCATGATTTTGAAATAACAAAAGTGGTCTCGATAGCAGAACTTTACTGTAATATCAATGTGATCATTGAAATAAAGTATAATTCTTATTTGAAAATATATTGAGAAGGGTGACTTTGAGATTTTTTTAAGGTAAGAAGTTATTGTAATATTGGTAAGAAATTAATTTTACTGGCTAAAAAAATACATGTTTATAACTGTACTTGTAATTCAATTATATCAAGTGTTTCTTGTACGTTTGTTTTGATTTTGTTGGGTTTAACGCCATAGCAACACATTGTATTATCATATAATGGCTGTCAGTCAACCTACTTACTGCTCATTGAAAGGCTAAATCTCTGGATTTAGCTGTTAACCAACTACTAAGGGCATACTTTCGTCATTGACTGACAACTGCCCTACATAATTAAAAATAATTGGTAGGAGGGAGAATGGTCATAGAAATGATTTCATGACCAAGTTCCACGAAAGTATGCCCTGCCCGGGAATCGAACCTGCAACCTCTCGGTTAGTAGACTTGCATGCTATCAAATGAGCTAGCCAGGCGGCTATTAAGTGTTTCATCATTGTGTTTATTTGTGTATATATACACAATGAATAACAGAATAGTCCAAATCAAAAGTAGTTATTAATGAAGTTTCAATACTGAAACACATGTCCTGTCTGTAAACAATGAAAGCTTATTGTTTAAAGCTATGTTACACCACTTTCTTTTGAAAAGCCAAACTGATTTTTTGGTATCATCCCCATTTAATACATCCAGATACATGACCATGTCTGCACTGGTACATTTGTTATTGTTTTTCTTTAAAGGTATATATAGTTCTGTTTTATTAACCTGTCACAGCTTGAATAATAACCCGGTCACTGAATGTGTTGTTATTCAACTTCGTTTAACCTTTGAGCCACTGATCCATATTAATCATTAATGATTTAACTACCGTATATATGTGGCGATATTAATATTGGGGATATAACAAGTTCAAAAGCAGTTAAAAATAACTGATTCAGTGACTGTGTAATTATCAAAATTGTGACAAGTTAATAAAACAGAAGTTTAACATTATACATATGAGCTTTTAATTATTGTAGAAAAGATGAATTCAATAATAACCTGATTTGTATAATTCTATAAATTCATTATTTATTTATACTTATAGATTCTTGAAGATATAGAGAATGATGAAGTGTTGATAGAAGATGAATTAAAGGATTTTATTGATGATGATGATGATGTTCACACTGATGATGCAATGGTAAATCAGGATGTTAAATTACCTGTTAAAATTACACAAGCTGTAGAAGAAGGCATTGGTAAATATTGGTTTCTTTATTATCATACAATTTTACAGTATAATAATTCTATTGTAGGTTTAACTTGTTATGTATGAAAACTTTAGGAAGAACTATACATGTATGTCTTAATGGATAGAAAATCTTTATTTGTTTCTTTCAGTAGCATTTACTTGTATTTTATATAAAATAATATCAATTTCCTCACATGTTACTTTACCTAGACAGGCCTGGTTTTATTACCGAGTCATACATTTTACCCCATCACTATATACATGTAGGAACCACTTTGCCTGTCCGTCTGTCCATCGGTATTCTTTTTCGAGCAAAAACGCCCCCATGGATTGATGGCTTTTCAAATTACTTGGCAATCATGTTAACACTGATGAGTCAGTTAGTTGTGTGCAAGAACTAACTCCAAACCTCTAAGGGCATGGCTAATAAATGAGTTCAAAGTTCAAAAAATGGTTTGTTCAATCGATATCTCCACCATCAACCGATACATTGTAAAATTATTTGACACAAATGTTAACCGTGAAGAGTCAGTTTGTTGGATGCAAGAACAATGTCTATACTTTAAAGGGCATGGCCAATTAATCGGGTCAAAATTCTTTCCCCTTCAAATGGCTGCCAGATGGGGTATAAATCACTTCTGTGATAGCTCTAGTTACATTGGGAATGACATAGTTTTATTAACAACAATCCTCTGTTTTTATAATTTCATGTTGTAATAGAATACAGTAAATAGTTACGTATATTTGTTGTTGTTTATCTGTTATGTGGTATGTAACATTTGTTTATGGATACAATCAGATAGAGAAGAGGTTCCTGTATCACAAGAACTTGTTACTGTAAATGGTTTAGGTACAACACATCAGAAACAACTTGAAATGCAACAAATGTTAAAAGATGAATTAGTTAGACTTGAAAGTAGATATGAAGACAGAATGGTACAGATGAAAAAGGTACAACTATGTTTGTTTTCTTCTAAGCCGCATGGATAGCTCAGTTGGTAGCTTCCAAGTCTACTGATTAAGGAGTCATGGGTTTGATTCTCAGGTGGGGCATACTTTCGTGGAGCTTAGTCATGAAATTTTTACTACGGCCATTCTCCCTCCTACCAATGATTCTGAATTATGTGGGGAAGTGGTCAGTCACTGACGAAAGTATGCACTTAGTAGTTGGTTAACAGCTAAATCCAGAGATTTAGCCTTACCGCTGTTATATGACCTACAATGTGTTGCTACGGAGTTAAACCCTACAAAAGTAACCATAAGTTTTTGCAATGTATCAAATATGAATAATTATCATATTTTATTAGCTCATCGTGAGCTATTGTAATGAGTTTTTGTCTGTCCTTTGTCAACAAATTTTTTAATAGATCTTGTCAAAAACCATTAGGCCTACAGTTACCAAATTTGTCATGTAGTATCACCTCAAGGTTCTCTACAAAGATTGTTCAAATTATACCACAGGGGTCAATATTGACCCTGCCCTTGAGGTCAACAGATTTAAACAAGGAAATGTTAAAAAATCTTCTCACTAACTGTTAGACCTAGAGTTTTCATATTTAGCATGTACCATCACCTCAAGGTCTTCTACAAAGTTTGCTTAAATTATTCCTAATTGGCCTTGCAAATCAAACAAAAATTGATTCAAAATTGATAAACGGGTGTTTTTCCTGACTCTGGTTGTACATCTACTATTTACATTTTTTTTTAAATATCAAACAAAGTTAGAGTATTTAGTTTCTCTTTTGTCTTACGTCAATAACTTGTATAAAATGTGTTAATTTTTATCTAATGTTTGTATACCTCTAGGATGAAGAGTTTCGTAAAGATGAAGAAAATGTAAGAGAAAAAAGATCATTTGAAGAACGTTTGTGGAAAAAAGAAGAATTAGATAGAGAGGAAAAACAAATGATATTTGATAGAGAAGTAAGTAAATGTAGTTAATGGTTAGAACATAAAGTGATAGGCTAGGGCATGTTGTGATTGGTTAGTACACACAGTGATAGGTTAGTACACATAGTGTTAGGTTAGTGCATGAATTGATAGGTTGGTACACATGGTGATAGGTTAGTACACAGATAGGTTAGTACACACAGTGAAATGTTAGTACACACAGTGATAGGTTAGTGCACAAAGTGATATGTTAATACACACAGTGATATGTTAGTACACATAGTGATAGGTTGGTACACATAGTGATAGGTTAGTACACACAGTGATAGGTTAGTACACACAGTGATAGGTTTGTACAAACAGTGATAGGTTTGTACACACAGTGATAGGTTTGTACAAACAGTGATAGGTTAGTACACATAGTGATAGGTTAGTACACATAGTGATAGGTTGGTACACATAGTGGTAGGTTAGTACACATAGTGGTAGGTTAGTACACATAGTGATATGTTAGTACACACAGTGATATGTTAGTACACACAGTGATATGTTAGTACACATAGTGATAGGTTGGTACACATAGTGGTAGGTTAGTACACACAGTGATATGTTAGTACACATAGTGAAAGGTTAGTACACATGGTGATAGGTTGGTACACATAGTGAAAGGTTGGTACACATAGTGGTAGGTTAGTACACATAGTGCAAGGTTAGTACACACAGTGATAGGTTAGTACACATAGTGAAAGGTTATTACACATAGTGATACGTTAGTACACATAGTGAAAGGTTAGTAAACATAGTGATAGGTTAGTACATATAGTGATACGTTAGTACACACAGTGATATGTTAGTACACACAGTGATATGTTAGTACACACAGTGATAGGTTAGTACACATAGTGAAAGGTTAGTACACATAGTGATATGTTAGTACACACAGTGATATGTTAGTACACACAGTGATAGGTTAGTACACATAGTGGTAGGTTAGTACACACAGTGATATGTTAGTACACATAGTGAAAGGTTAGAACACATAGTGATAGGTTGGTACACATAGTGATAGGTTAGTACACATAGTGATATGTTAGTACACATAGTGAAAGGTTAGAACACATAGTGATAGGTTGGTACACATAGTGATAGATTGGTACACATAGTGAAAGGTTAGTACACATAGTGATATGTTAGTACACACAGTGATATGTTAGTACACACAGTGATATGTTAATACACACAGTGATAGGTTAGTACACATAGTGGTAGGTTAGTACACACAGTGATATGTTAGTACACATAGTGAAAGGTTAGAACACATAGTGATAGGTTGGTACACATAGTGATAGGTTGTTACACATAGTGAAAGGTTAGTACACACAATGATATGTTAGTACACATAGTGAAAGGTTAGTACACATAGTGATAGGTTGGTACACATAGTGGTAGGTTAGTACACATAGTGAAAGGTTAGTTCAAACAGTGATAGGTTAGTACACATAGTGATAGGTTGGTACACATAGTGATAGGTTTGTACACATAGTGATAGGTTAATATACATAGTGATAGGTTAGTACACATAGTGATAGGTTAGTACACATAGTGATAGTGATAGGTTAGTACACATAATGATAGGTTAGTACACATAGTGATAGGTTAGTACACATAGTGATAGGTTTGTACGCACAGTGATAGGTTTGTACAAACAGTGATAGGTTAGTACACACAGTGATAGGTTAGTACACACAGTGATAGGTTTGTACAAACAGTGATAGGTTTGTACAAACAGTGATAGGTTTGTACAAACAGTGATAGGTTTGTACAAACAGTGATAGGTTAGTACACATAGTGAAAGGTTAGTACACATAGTGAAAGGTTAGTACACACAGTGATAGGTTAGTACACACAGTGATAGGTTTGTACAAACAGTGATAGGTTTGTACACACAGTGATAGGTTTGTACAAACAGTGATAGGTTAGTACACATAGTGATAGGTTAGTACACATAGTGATAGGTTGGTACACACAGTGATAGGTTAGAACACACAGTGATAGGTTTGTACACATAGTGAAAGGTTAGTACACATAGTGATAGGTTAGTACACATAGTGATAGGTTAGTACACACAGTGATAGGTTAGTACACATAGTGATAGGTTAGTACACATAGTGATAGGTTTGTACACACAGTGATAGGTTTGTACAAACAGTGATAGGTTAGTACACACAGTGATAGGTTAGTACACACAGTGATAGGTTTGTACAAACAGTGATAGGTTTGTACACACAGTGATAGGTTTGTACAAACAGTGATAGGTTTGTACAAACAGTGATAGGTTTGTACACACAGTGATAGGTTTGTACAAACAGTGATAGGTTAGTACACACAGTGATAGGTTTGTACACATAGTGAAAGGTTAGTACACACAGTGATAGGTAAGTACACATAGTGAAAGGTTAGTACACACAGTGATAGGTTAGTACACATAGTGAAAGGTTAGTACACTTAGTGATAGGTTAGTACACATAGTGATAGGTTAGTACACATAGTGATAGGTTAGTACACACAGTGATAGGTTTGTACAAACAGTGATAGGTTTGTACAAACAGTGATAGGTTTGTACAAACAGTGATAGGTTAGTACACATGGTGAAAGGTTAGTACACATAGTGAAAGGTTAGTACACACAGTGATAGGTTAGTACACACAGTGATAGGTTTGTACAAACAGTGATAGGTTTGTACACACAGTGATAGGTTTGTACAAACAGTGATAGGTTAGTACACATAGTGATAGGTTAGTACACATAGTGATAGGTTGGTACACACAGTGATAGGTTAGAACACACAGTGATAGGTTTGTACACATAGTGAAAGGTTAGTACACACATTGATAGGTTAGTACACACATTGATAGGTTAGTACACACATTGATAGGTTAGTACACATAGTGATAGGTTAGTACACATAGTGATAGGTTAGTACACATAGTGATAGGTTAGTACACACAGTGATAGGTTAGTACACATAGTGATAGGTTAGTACACACAGTGATAGGTTAGTACACACAGTGATAGGTTAGTACACACAGTGATAGGTTAGTACACACAGTGATAGGTTAGTACACATAGTGATAGGTTAGTACACATAGTGATAGGTTAGTACACACAGTGATAGGTTAGTACAAACAGTGATAGATTAATGCATGAGGTGGTAGGTTAGTACATATTTTGTTAATTTAGTACAATTCTTATATGCATGCATAAAAATGTAACTTTCCTACAAGTTATACTGTATATAAATATTCAGGACAGAAGAAAAAATTCTCTAAAGTTATTGACCTATCCTCATATTGCATTTATTACTTAGACAAGCTGACTGTTACTACAAGCTGACTGTTATTGTTTTTCTAAACACTAATCATTTATAAATATTTTTATACTTGTAGATGGCAGATAGAGAAAGACAAAAGGAACAAGAAATGGCTAAGAAAGAAATGGAAGAACAAATGAGAAAATTTGAGGTAGCTATTTTTAAAATTACTTACATCATTGACCTATGTTTGAATTTTTTAACCAATTTTAAGTCAATTTACTTTGGTGGAGCAAAATGGGCAAAAAATGCAATTTTTGCTCTTTTTCAACCCCAACTTGCATTTCATTCAGTAATATTTTCCAAAATTGAGGTCTAAAGTGCCAGTTCTTTTCAGACTCTGAAAACATGTTTTCTTATTGGCATTTTGCACCATTTCTCTGCTCTCAAAGACCCAAAAAAAATTTCTGGTGATGATGGGTCCTTCAAACCCCAAGGGTGTGGCGGCCATTTTGAAGGGGTGATCCAGACGCGTAAAAATGCAGGATTGACCAGTTAAGAGTAAAACATTGATGTGGTGTACTCTTGATAGGTAACGTATCAAATCTATGTTATAGTTAACTATTGTTATATTATATGTACCTAGTTGGAGATGGCAACATTACAAGCAGAGAATGTTATAGTTTACTATTGTTATATTATATATACCTAGTTGGAGATGGCAACATTACAAGCTGAGAATGAACATCTAAGAAGAGAACATGAACTAGCTGTAGAGATGGAAAGACAAAAACTAGCTGAAAAACAAGACATTGCTGTAAGAAATATACAGAGAGTTTACCGTGGTTACAGGTTGGTACTGATCTCACTTGGATTCTTAGTATGAAACAATTATTATATAGCTAATAAATCTAACCAATCGACAATCTGCATTTGAACCACGTGACCGTTTAATATATTCCCGTATTGTATCAAAAATATATATATTATTTTCGTATTGGACGATTGGGTACATGTGCACTAAACGATGCTAGTCTGGTTTCATATTTTCATCTTTAACACATTGAAGACTGTCATTGCTTTGTTGGGGATTATGGTGATGATGATTATTTCAAAGCAAATGAGAGATATATAATAAAAAGGTTTTTATACATTTTACTATACAATACATAGCTTGAAAGTCATATTGGACTCTCCTATCGGCTTGTCCAATATGACTTTTCAAGCTGTGTACTCGGCCAATTATATTTCTGGATTGTACAGTAAAATGTATAATAACCTATAATTATTGTTTCATGTTGATTTATAAATTACAATAATATTAAATGCCATAGTATTTCATTGTAAAATCTGAATTTGTTTTTAAGATTGTTTTTATTTAACTTCACTTTATAATTAGCTGTGTATTGTTGGGATTTCAGAGCAAGAAAAGATGTTGGTCCATTACTATCAGAACAAAGAGAAATCAGAAAGAAGCATAAACAAGAATCCAGAATAAAAGAAGTAGAACTAGAAATAGAGAAGAGAAAGGAAGAACAGAAAATAAAAGAGGAAGAAGAAAGGTTTGTGCATTATCTTGTATTCTATATTGTCTCGTAGTTACTGGTTTAGGTTGTGATTGGATGGTTTGACTTATTCAAAAATCATTCTATTGTGCAACTGTAATTAGTGGTCACTTATTGCATCAGATCAGTGGGAACCTATTTTTCAAAATAATCATGTCAATTTACATGTATTTAGCAGTCTTGGTCTGTCAGATACATCATGTAATCAGCCTGGGTATTTCAACAATCTACCTACTCTAGTTATGAAATACACAACATTTATATAAAAGGAACATCACATTACATAAGACTTTCATTTAACCATTGAATTTGACATATTGTAGTACATTGAATCTAAATCGTTTAACCATTTTCTACAGACTAATCTATAATAAAGTGATGATGATTTTATTTTACATTTGGTCTTACTTTTATTGTAAACAACTAAAACTATGTTTGATTAAATAAGTCTGTGAACACGATACATGAGTTGCTTTGTTCTTGTATTTTATATAGACAAAGACAAGAAGAAATAAAGAGAGAAAAAGAAGATGAAAAGAAAAGATTAGAGGAAGAAAAAAGATTAAAGAAAGAAGAAGCTGAAAGAATCAAAGTCAGTTTTTGTTTTATTAGGCTTTTTAGCTCAACTATTCGAAGAATAGTGGGGCTATCTTACTCGGCTGTGCGTCGGCGTAACACTTCTTGGTTAAGTTTTTAGGTGCTACATTTTTGTATCTTTTATATCTTTGCAAGTACTGGAGGGATTCACTTATAACTTTATTTTTGTTTACGGGGTTACCATTGGAGGTCAAATACCAAGTTACATAACTCTGGGATGAATTTGGACTGAATTATGGCCCTTATATACTTAGAAATTTCTTGGTTAAGTTTTTAGGTGCAACATTTTTTCTTTGCAACTACTAAAGGGATTCACTTAAAACTTCACACATGTCTATGGGGTTACCATTGGAGGTCAAATACCAAGTTACATAACTCTGGGATGAATTTGGACTGAATTATGGCCCTTATATACTTAGAAATTTCTTGGTTAAGTTTTTAGGTGCAGCATTTTTTCTTTGCATCTACTAAAGGGATTCACTTGAATCTTCACACATGTCTACAGGGTTACTTATTTGATTGGTTGTTGCTGTCGTTTACACGAAAACCCCGAATAGTCGAGCGCACTGTCCGTGGACTGCTCTTGTTTGTCTTTTGTCTGTTTTCATTGTTTCATGTTATGTGTAGCAACCGTCTTACCTTACAGTCCTGTTTTCATGGACTCTTTTTTTACCTGTATTAATTGTGCCTTTCACAAAGAACAAACAAATTTTCTTATATGGAAGACAAAAGACATTGCTGAATTTTATGGAAGTGCATTACCTACCTTGTCCAGGAGTTGTACCAGCCATAGATTGCCCTATTTAAAGTGCACTACCTCAAAACTACACATGAAGTTACTAGTATAATAATATTATTATTTGACACATCTTGATAACTCTTAATAATTCTAACAATTGTTCCCATTGTCATGATTGCTTTTATGTTATAGTTAGTTTAAAAAGAAGCCACCTGGCTAGCTCAGTTGGTAGCACACAAGTCTACTGATGGAGGGGTTGTGGGATTTCTACAGCCATTCTCCCTCCTACCAATGATTCTCAATTATGTAGGGCAGTTGTCAGTCACTGACAAAAGTATGCGCTTAGAAGTTTGTTAACAGCTTAATCCATTGATTTAGCCTTTCCAGAAACAGTGAGTAGATTGACTGACCGCCATTGTATGACCTATACAATGTGTTACTACGGCGTTAAACCCAGCAAAATCAAACAAACAAAATTTAAAAAGAACTCATTTGACTTCTTTGTTTTAAATTGTTTGTAGAAAGAAGAAAAAAGAAAGAAAGAAGAAGAGAAACAAAGAAAGAAGGAAGAAGAGAGACAGAGAAAAGAAGAAGAAAAGTTGAAGAAAGAAGAGGAAAAAAGGAAAAAGGAGGAAGGAAAGAGGAGGAAAGAGGAAGAAAAAAGACAAAAAGATGAGGAGGAAAAGAGACAAAAGGAGGAGGAAAAGAGACAAAAAGAGGATGAAAAGAGGAGAAAGGAGGCAGAGGAAAAGAAGCAGAAAGATGAGGAAGAACTTAAAAAGAGAGAAGAAAAACAAAAATTAGAAGAAGAAAAGAAACAACATGAGAAAGAACAAACAGTAAAAGAAGAAAATGACAAATTAAAAGTAGATAGTGACAAATTATTAAAGGTATGTATGTTTGACTTGTATTCTATTTGATTACATTGAGTAAAAATATCATCTAAAACATGTGCTGAATGTTTGATGTATTATTACATTTACAGTGTTTGGCACAATGCTTCTTCTGGAAAATATATTAAGGTCTACACATGTATTACGAGGGCTAATAAATAACCAGCATAATCTATTTCAAGTTGAGATCTACTTTTTCTTTTTCAATGTAATTTCCCTCTATGGGTTATGCACTTGGGCCAACTATGTTAAAGTGCCAACAGCCAAGTAATGAAGAAGTCAGGGTCCTTTCTATAGAACCACTCCTGAACTGCTGCCATAAAAGCAGATGGTTGAGTCTTAAACTTCTTTGGCCATAGAGATTCCGGCAATACCCGCTGACGACTCTAGGCTTCATTTTCTGGTACCTTAGTCTCATCCAAAGTAATTAGACACAAAAGGAGATCATCTTTTGACCTCGAACACTTCAACAATGCACATCATATTGATGCTCTCATAGCCATTTGCTAATTGCTTAGGGGTTTTGGGACCCAAAGGTCTGTAAGCTTGTTCACAATCATGCGAGATTGTTGAAATGGTACCATGTGAAATGCCTAATGCTTGTGCTATTACTTCACCTATCTAAGTACATGTATACCTGGTCTCTGACTTTATGTCATAGGCTGGTTATTTATTGACTCGCCCTGGTAATATATATTTAGTTTATATCAAGGATCTTATATATTTATATAGAATCATTGATAAATTTGATATAAGATTCTCATTGTTATTGCTAGATGAATAGTTTATAGTTTATATATATACTTTTATATATTGTAACAACAATGTATCTAGTTTTGTCTAAAAATACATAATTTATGTTTATTGTATTTTATTATTCATACTACACTAATCAATTTACAGATGGAAAATATGGTTAAAGAGGAAACAAAGAATGGTACTATTGAGGAGGGAGAGGAGACAGATAAGTTTGATAAGAAATGTGAAGAGAAGAAGACAGTTACTGATACTTTAACCACAATTGAATGTGTGAAAACTGATGATAGTTTCCTGGAGAGTAAAACTAAGTCTGCTAATAATAATAACATGAGCGAGACATCAATAGAACATAATGATGTAAGTAAATTGTGTACTGCTGATATAGAGAAACATCATCATAGTGATGTCAATGATAAACCTTCCAACAATGAAGTATATGATGAGGAGAGAAATGAGACACCTAGATCAACACATAAACCAAAATCTTCTAGATCTAGACCATCTACTCCTAGAAAAGGAAAGAAAGAAGTTAAAACAAGGTACAATAGTTATAGATAATATATATCATCTTTGTTGTGAATTACCAGTAAAAATTATAAAAGTCTTATACCTTTGTATCAGAGTTAGTGCATTGAAATATTGGAAAACCGGTCTAATTACTAGTGAGGAAGGTTATATCCTTCCATTAAAAAACTGGTAAAAATCAAATCTTCTGATTATTGTGTAGAAGTTGAAAGTTTAAAGTAGTGATGGGATTAATATTGGTTGGAATCGGCTTGTTAAAATTATCTGATTAATCGATTCAATAATCGGTTCACTATAATTTGCTATATATACAAATGCACTTCAAAGCAACTTTTTTTTTATATGTGCAGTATTATGTCAAGTTTTTGATATGTTGGATATCTCTGTCATTTATGGTCAGATCTTGATGAAAATCTGGCTTTAATGTGGCTTCCACATTACGTTTCTTGTTTAACTTATTGTTACTGATACTATTTGTTTAATGATGTCTGTTATTTCAGCGATAATAAAGAGGATAAAAAGAAACCAGAAATAAATGCTGATTGTTTACCACCTGACTTAGAATTATTGAGACTCAATTTTATAAAAGAATGTCTACCTTGGAGGTAAGCTATGTTTATTTCTGTTTTTATAAGCCTTTCAAAGATGGGCTACAATATGTAAACATCCTTGAAGAATGATTCAGTGGAATACACGACTAGGTGTACAGGCATCTGTCATTGTTATGTTCTAGGAGTCTAATAAGGGACCTTAGTCAGTTATTTCCCCTTGTATACTCTTCAAATAGTTAGGTCCAATTAGCTGGATTACTCGGATGTTACCCTTACTTTTCAATGTCATTTTGCAAAAATTAATCTTAAATAACATTTTGTAAATCATTTAATTTGTTTGAAAATCAAGCTAAGTATTTTTAGGGTTATGAACTATCTAGATTTCACCACTTTTGTTAATATCTTCATTAACAAGAAAGATATTAGATGAAATATTTTGTTATCCTGACGTAGGACTTCAAAGATAAAATCTGAGGATTCCAACTGTAAGGACCTACTTACCAATTGGATTGCTTCAGATTTTATCAGGAAAAGATAACTGACAAAGTCCCTAATTGTTTTGATCCAATGTTCACCAAACAAGATTAGAATGTTTATTAATGCTGGGATAGTTGTGATAAGTTTGACATCCATGCTTAAAGTCAGAAACAATAGCTTTACAACATGTATGAGTTGTGAAACGTACAATGTGTTTTGGGGGGATATTAGTATTGTCTACATATTTTGTTTTTTTTCATCACTTAGCTGAAAACATAAAAAAGCATAAAGATCTGAATTATGGATGTATTAACAACAGTGAAATACTTTAACTACTGATTGAACAGTGAGGCTATCTTACTTAGTTGTGTGTAGGGTCACCATAACACTTCTTTGTTACGGTTTTAGATGCAATATTTTTATATGTTTATATGAAACCAAAGGATCTGCTTTTACGTATACATATTCATGCAAGTATCTATGGTATAACCATTGGATCATAACCATATATCAATTTACATTATTCTAGGATGAAATTATGCTTAAAAATTCTTAGTTTAAAGTTTTGTATACTAATCCTAGCACTTCAATCCAGAAAGTATACACTTGAAGTTTCTCTCAATTCTCATTTTGTAATTCATGATTAGTTTGTCTTCACACAAGCAACCTGTATAGTCAAGAACACTGTATATGCATTGTTCTTGGTAATGGTTTATACTGATATATTATGTATTTTAGTAAAGTAAGTAATGAACCATGGAAGTTAAAAGCAGGCTTATCAAGGAAACCATTACGTCGTCCATCGTCGGCTAAAAAACTGCCAACTTTACCAGAGGATGTCATTATACAATCTGCTAAAGTTGCTTCACTTAAAATGGTAAGTGTATTGCAGGGCTTGAATTTAACAAAAACTTGGACTTTCAAATTTTTGCGAGTTGATATATTTCAACTAGCAAATGAAAAAAAATGACTTGCATTTTTTCTCAAACTCTTAATAGAATAAATACGGTAGTTACTATTCATATAGGCAATATAAAAACAAAATAGTGCTATATTGAACTATGGATGGAACAAGGGCGTTATTGAAGGATAGACAAAGTGTATCTAACATGTCTTTTAGGGGAATCTTTTATTGATACTATCGATCTATCTGGCCGTTTCTAAGCTGATTTGAGCCTCATTATTTTAGACAGTAATATTTTTGTGTCATTTTCAACTCGCAAAAATTAGCAAGTAAAAAATAAAAGTTACTCATAATTTTTAAAATCCACTCACAATTAGTGAGAATGCGAGCTTAAATTTGAGCCCTGGTGTATTGTATCCCACTGAGTCTACAATCATCATAATGACTGATAGTATCTACTTGTGTTAAATTATTTTGTTACATCTATATCTATCTTTACATGTTTTTAATGTTTTTTGCATATTTATACCCCCGCTTCGAAGAAGAGGGTGGTATACTGTTTTACCCTTGTCCGTGCGTGCATCCGTCCGTCTGTTACAAAATTTCGGTCGCAGTTTTCTCTGCAACTATAACATGCAGCAGCCTAATACTTTGCATATTGCTTCATCCCATAGTCCCATGTGGTGTAAAGCGATTTCATGCTCCTTGCTCATCTACTTCCTGTTTGTCGCATATTTTTAGATTTCGTTGAATGAAAGTTACATTATGACAGTCATATTTCTCACTGCGGGGGTATCACTAGTGAGCATTAGCTCACAGATTACTTGTTTTACATAACCTGTGAGGGAAACATTCTGAGGAGCTATGTTATAACTACTGTATAATCTTGATTATTTAAACTTGTCCAGCTAAGCCAAAATATTTGGATAACCTATTTTGGATAAAGCAGACAATTTTTATTACACTTTATGGAGCAAAATGTTCAAGACCCTTAGATCATTTTAGATAACTGTAATATTCTTTAGATCTGACCTTAGATAGTTAAGATTTAATTGTAGACATAAATGGATTGTTTTCTGTTCACAATTTAATGTTTATCTTTAATGCTGGAGTTAACATATGATCATATTACCAGTATAATCATTGTATTATAGAATGTAAGATTGACCAATTTGTGCCAACTTGATATATCTATGTCTTCATTCATGTATTTGCCACCCCGCTAGCTCAGTTGGTAGCATGCAAGTCTACTGATCAAGGGGTCTTAGGTTCGATTTGGGTCAGGGCATACATTCGTGGAGCTTGGTCATGAAATAGTTCCTACAGCCATTCTCCCTCCTACCACTGATTCTTAATCATGTAGGGCAGTAGTCACTCGCTGACAAATTATGGGCTTAGAAGTTGGTTAACAGCTAAATTCAGAGATTTAGCCTTTCCAGGAACAGTGAGTAGGTGGACAGACAGCCATGATATAGCATATACAATGTGTTGCTACAGCGTTAAACTCAACAAACAACAAACGTGCTACCACTGTATCATATGTATAGGGTTAAATCTATTTTATATTTCTACATTTTTGACAGGTAACAACAGTGGAGCTACAAGATTTACCAGGTTATAATATATCAACATTGGGACAATGTGGTGGATTAAAATATTTAACATTAAACCATTGTAATCTTATAACATTAGATGGTTTAACACAATGTAAACAACTACAATATATTAATGTAAAGGTATGTAAACAACTACAATATATTAATGTAAAGGTATGTAAACAACTACAATATATTAATGTAAAGGTATGTAAACAACTACAATATATTAATGTGAAGGTATGTAAACAACTACAATATATTAATATAAAGGTATATAAACAACTACAATATATTAATGTAAAGGTATGTAAACAACTACAATATATTAATCTAAAGGTATGTAAACAACTACAATATATTAATATAAAGGTATGTAAACAACTACAATATATTAATGTAAAGGTATGTAAACAACTACAATATATTAATATAAAAGGTATGTACTATGTAAACAATATCTATGTAAAGGTATGTAAATATCATTACATTGTATATAATTATTGAAATTACAATATTATTACTTTTAATACATACTTAATGCGTATTATATCTGAGCTGTTTAGTTTATACTTGATGTATCTTGACCCACAGAAAATCATTTTCTGGCTTTTCCTGATATAAAATTACCTATGTTGTAATAAATTATATTGTCATTATTGTGACATCACATTGTTTTCCCTTGTACAATCATACGTTTAATATTACCGTAAGTTTCTATGTATGTTTTGTAATAAATCTATTGTATATATTGTTTTATATATTTCAGCATAACAAGATAGAATATGTAGATTTAAAAGATTTAGGACAATTACAATATTTAAATATCTCCCAGAATAAACTATCGTCTATCCATGGACTAGATAATTGTACTAACTTAAGATGGTTAGATCTAAGTTATAATAATATCACTAAACTAGGTAATGTATATATTATATCTTAATGTATTATCATTTTGTATAATAATTTATTGCACGATATAACCTTTCTGTGTTGATGAGCTGTAAAACCCCAACAAACAAACAATAATAATTTATTGTTGTAGGTAATAGTAAAATTTGTTTTGTATGTTATTGCTATCTTTGTTATTTATTTTATTTGAAAATTATTGTTATATTTGTTAATTATTATATTTGTATGTTATTGTTATATTGAAATAATTTCTACGGCCATCTCCCTACTTCTTCTGATTCTTAATCATGTAGGGCAGCAGTCAGTCACTGACAAATGTATGCGCCTAGTAGTTGGTTAACAGCTAAATTCAGAGATTTAGCCCTTTCAGGAACTGTGAGTAGGTTGACTGACCGCCGTGATAAAACCTATACAATGTGTTGCTACAGCGTTAAACTCAACAAAAAAGTAAGTCATATTTATTGTTATTTATAACATTTGTACGTTATTATTCTATTTCAGGTGGTATGGATACATTACGTAGATTATGTTATATAAATATATCACATTGTCAGTTGATCAGTACACAAGGTATCAATGTTGTACCTACAGTACAGATGTTAGATGTATCTAATAATCATCTACAAATGATAGAAGATATAGATAAATTATGTCTCTTACTTACAGTAAATGCTTCTGCTAATAATATACATCAGGTAACTTTAAGTTTATATTGTTAAATATTGTGCTATAGATCTTCTCTCCATTGCATTGGTTCAAAAGATTCACTCATACTCGTTCACTTTCTACCTCTGCTAAAATACTACGTGCAAACTGATATTTCTATTTTTAGACAGAGACACATAAACATTTAAATCGCATGACTGTCACATGGTTTTTAAAAATAGATGCAAAAAATTCTCACGCCTGTAATTTCAAAATGTCGAAATGCAAAGATGTTGGACAGTTTTGCATTAGTTATATAATGGAAAATTAACAAAAATGAAAGTAAACATTGATCTTTTTGAACGCGTATCTCTGATCTTTAAACTGTAAACATAGAGCAACTTATTGAACTTAAATACAAAGTGTAGCCACACTATATATGACGTCATACAAGGTTGCATTCATCACTAGTATGATCATACCATATAAGGCGTTGTTTACCCGTTCAACCAATGAAAATGGGTATAAAGTTTTTCAGCTAAATTGGAATTTGGTAAACTTTCATTGGTCCTTCAAAGGTTCATAGTAAAGGTCAATATCATAAATCGACTAGTTTTAAGGCAGCGGGTGAATGTAATGTATTCACTGAGCTGCGAGGGGAGTGTACTATAGATCCAATTGAGGACTTTCTCATTCCTATACGGGCATTATGATGTGAAATATCAAAGATCATACTGGAAGTCAAACAGTCAAACTCATATAAATGAGTATATCAGTAAAAGAAAATTCATCAAGAGCCCAATAAACCATGTGTTTATGTGTTCATCACATTTGGCTTTAATCTATGTGTGAACTACATTGTATTTATTAAATCCCTTGAACTAAGAGTTTTCTTTGCAACTTGCAACTGTTTTATTTCTGTAGGTATCAATTTCAAACTTTAAATATGTTCCTTATTGTCAAACACATCTCATGTGACAAGGTTCATAACTCCAAATATTTTTTTTCAAAATTGTCTCCTTTGAAGTTAAAATTTTCTTTAAAAATAACTAACATTTTTCTTACTTCTTTATTTCTTAAGGTATCTTTTTCAAATATATATGTTCCTTATTATCAACCACATCTCATGTGACAAATACTTATTTAGTCGAGCATGCTGTCTCTACTGACAGCTCTTGTTTAGAGCGTTTTTGATTGATGGAACTCGGGAATGGCTGCTATCCACAGGTGCCCACTATTCAAAGGTGGCTGTTAGCACAAGTTGGACTATATATACTTATTGAGAATACAATGTACTACATTCTGTGATATAGGTTTATCAACAAAAACATTCTGTGATATCTAATTCATATATTGTCAACTGATATCAAAGTATTGAAATACAGAAATACTTTAGTGCACATTGAAACTCATACTAATGATGACTCGTTTCACATCAGATTCAAGTACAAATCGAGCAAGGCAAATAATGCGGGCGAGATGTTAATTCTACCGTGTATTACTCACAAATACTATTTGTTTAATATACTAAGATTTTATTTTCCTCTTCGTCCCCTGCAAACTCATGAAGTACAATCAATTTATGTAAACACCTGTCGGCGATCAGTGAAACAAAGACAAGTCAGATGACAGATCTACTTTTATCACCTAGAAATTGACTGTGTAGTAAATCATAGACTCATGTATCACTCCACAGGTTAAACTGGTCAGCCATTTTGGTCGATTGTTTGCATTTGTGTTATAACTTTACCCTTTTGTTGAAATCACCAAAAGTCTAAAAATCATATAATCTTGTTATATCCTATTTAGTTATACAGTATCAAGGTATTACTACTATGTACATGTATATTTTTAGATTCCTAATTTCAAGAATCAGGTGCTACTATTAGATGTAGATTTATCTAACAATAGTTTATCTGCATTATCTGGTCTAGGATCTATATGGTTACCAGTATTGTGTTCTCTCAAACTTGACCAGAATAGGTGAGTTATTGTACTATACTATGTTGAAAATATATTTTATACTATTTTATATCATGCTTGTAATGGTAGACTGCTTTACCATTACACTAACAAGACACTCATTAAACATATTAAAATAATATATTTTATTGTTATTCTGAGCATCCACTGTTGTGGATTATAACATTGTATTGTTTATATAAACAGTATTTTGTTTTTTTGTACACACTATTGTATCTTGTAGTTATTTATAAATTGTGTATTAACTATTAGGGCTGTCATGATATACCGGTGTATTGCAATACGCAGCTGCAGCAATACGTATCGCAGTATGATTTTAATTTACCGGTATTTTGCAATATATTTTATTTCATTGGAAAATTCTTCCCTTCGCAAAATGAAAGTAGCGAAACGTCAGTTTTTCCATTGTTCATTCCATCTAACCTGAAGATGCAAGAGTTTAACCAATTGGGGCGCATCACAGTCCTAAATGACTGTATACTTAAAGAGGATAGATTCTATCTGTAGCTGCATATAAGATTTGCAATTTTTCTGTTTTATACAGCGGAAGAACAACGAATCTATAAGCCAGCAATATAGCGTGGTACATATTGCAATACGATAACAGCGTATTGCAATATATCGCGGTGCCCTTCTGGCATATCGTGACAGCTCTATTAACTATAATGTATATTATATAACAAGGAAACCCGGTTCGATAGCGCAGTCGGTAGCGCACCGGGATTTGGATACTCGTGCCCGAGGGGGTGCGGGTTCGAATCCCACCTGGGGAGGTTATACCCTTCCATGAAAATTTGACAATAATGTCAATTTTCCTCCATTGGTTAGATAATATGGAGAAGTTTCCGGCCTTGTGGAAGGGTAGGTGAGTACTGGTTATAGACAAGGGTCCAGGAAATCTAGGTTAGGTGCGCTGGACGCCGTGAAATGACCTAAATTGTGTTGATACGGCGTTAACTCCAATAAATAAAAATAAATAAATAAAATATAACAAGAATCAATGTTATATTTGTTGTTATTACAGCCTGGCAGATTTACCTGTATTACAAAATTGTTTGTTACTTAAAGAATTGAATCAATGTTATATTTTGTTGTTATTACAGCCTGACAGATTTACCTGTATTACAAAATTGTTTGTTACTTAAAGAATTGAATCAATGTTATATTTTGTTGTTATTACAGCCTGGCAGATTTACCTGTATTACAAAATTGTTTGTTACTTAAAGAATTGAATCAATGTTATATTTTGTTGTTATTACAGCCTGGCAGATTTACCTGTATTACAAAATTGTCTGTTACTTAAAGAATTGAATCTGTTATATTTGTTGTTATTACAGCCTGGCAGATTTACCTGTATTACAAAATTGTTTGTTACTTAAAGAATTGAATCTCATTGAAAATCAGATCACAGGTTAGTTTATTCTTAAAACATTAGTACCAGTGCTGTATTTATGATTTTTATACGCCCTTTTGAAAAACAGTTCTAATATGTTATGGCGCTGGCTGTACGTTCATCCCTCTGTCTGTCTGATCTTCCATAATATCTTGTGCAAGCAACTCCTTCTTTACTACCTGTACTTGACCTTTTTTCTTTAAACTCTCACTGATGATAGATATTGTTGTTTAGTTGTGCATTAAGAGGACATAATTCAAGTTTTCATCATTTACTTTTGGAGTATTTCCCTTTTATATATACTTATAAGGGATTTCTTGTGCAAAGCAACTCCTCCTTTACTACTTAGCCTATTTTCTTGAAACTCTTACTGTTGGAAGATATTGATGTCTAGTTGTGCAAAAAGGGGACATAATTCGAATTTCATTATTTACTTTTGGATTATTTCCCTTATATATAAAGTCAAAAAGAGAACATCACTCAAATTTAATCAGTCTCTCTCAAAATATTTCCCCTTTCTATATGCCATAAACTAATTCTTGTGCAAACCACAGGCTGCTGGTGTCCCCACAAAAATTTTTTATACTCTTACTATATACATGTACATGTGTATGTGTATACTAATTTTTTGTGGAAACACTGGCAGCCTGTGGTGCAGACTACTTCTTCATTACTTGCCTTAGATTCTTCTAACTCTCATTTCGAGTTGACCCATCTTCTGGCGTTTTTTTGCCCCGACCAGCAGAGCTCTAGTTATAACATGAGTTTTACTGGATACACCCAGGAATGTCAATACTTGTATGAATGTTGACTTCTAAACAGACTTTTGTCTGCTAGGTCATAGTTTCATTCAGTATTTTTGTATAATATGATTGTGTCACAAGAACAGTATAAACAGATTAGTTATAGAATGTCCACCTTTACAGTCTATGTTAATTGGTAAATGTTTTTTACTTAGTTTTTCTATTAAGATAAAATGACTTCCTCATAATGTTTAGTATATATCAGACTAGGATGTTATATTGATAATTGAATATTTTCTAGATACAACTACTGTATTAAGATGTGTAAACCAATGTTACTATCTAGAAGAATTAAATATATTAGATAATCCTGTAGTTGCTGACTTAGATGATAGGTAATGTTTAGTCTTTGTTTCTATCATGTTCTGTTTTGTTACAAGTCTCTTTAATTATGTATACAGCCGCCCGGCTAGCTCAGTTGGTAGCATGCAAACCTACTGATTGAGGGGTCATGGGTTCGATTCCAGGGCTGGGCATACTTTTGTGGACCTTGGTCATTAAATTATTTCTACGGCCATTCTCCCTCCTACCAATGATTTTTAATTATGTATGGCAGTTGTCAGTCACTGACGGGAGTATGCACTTAGTAGTTGGTTAACTGGTAAATCCAGAGATTTAGCCTTTCCAAGAGGAGTGAGTAGGTTTTACTTAACGCTGTTTTATGACCAATACAATGTGTTGCTATGGCGTTAAACCCAACAAACAAACATTATCTTGTTACAATTCTCTTTCAGTATGTATACACTTTCCTCCAAAAGTTCCTTTACACATTCTTACAATTTACATTGTACAAAATGGAGTTTTAGAAAGTTTTAAAGCTGTTTATAGTTATACGATTTTAATTTTGGTTTTTAAATCTGTACTTTTTTCTTATGGATATGAAATTACAAAAATATCTCAAACTTGATATTGGTTCATTGTGATACATGGAACATAGTTTTTTTAGAGGCTGATAGATAACTTTTGCTACAACTCAAAAATGAAATATGACTATAGAAATTTTGTTTCCATTGCATGAAAATGAATAAAATAAATAATGATGATATATTAAGTCTTAAAAGTTGAACTTGGAATTACTTGTAATGCAATTAATTATACTGTAAAGAAACTTTAGGAGAGCAGTGTATAACATTGACAATATGAGTTTATTTATAAAATGATCAGTCGTCTGTTATTCATTTTCATCTGTATTAATCTATTGTGAGCTCATCTGACTGCTTCTTCTCAAATCATTTTAACTGGAAAAAAAATTAATTACAGCAACTTTAGTCAGGTGGTTTGCTCTTTCTGCTTCTTATGTAACTTTCTGAACAATTATGATCATTATAATAACATTCGTATTTAATGAGGTTGCGCTTTTTGATATATTCAATCTTGTGTGTGGGCACCTTTATAACAGAAAGGAAATACTTTGTACATGTTAAAGGTACTAGTTCACAGATTTAGTTAAATTTTTTATATATTTTCAAGATACCATTCAGCGTCCTTTAATTGTGTCAAAGATTAGTTCTTAATATTTAAGACAAACTGATCTATAGGTTGCAAGAAATGTTATAAAAGTCACAAAAATGCATTAAAATGTTCTGTACTGTTACATACAGAGTAGATATTTACTGCATGAAACACCATCATTTGTAGTTGTACGTTAACTTGCACTAAAATTGTTATTATCAGAACACTACTTTTAGGCTTTCAAAAATGTTTCCATACAATTTTGATAGTTTTAGAAAAAGTAGATATTGTTGAAATCTTTGAATTAGTACCTTTAATATAATAACATTTTATTGTAGCTATTACTTCAAGTTAGAAATGACATGTCCAGGATTAAGTAAGATAGAGACAAGATGTACACAGAGACAACATACACCATTGAAACCAAGAAATAGTATAGAAACAATGTGTTTATCTCAACAATCAACACTTAAAGATTGTTTTAATTTATTTCAACACAATATAAGGTAAGATAAAACTGTCATTTACTATGTATACTTTTATATAACTGAACTGTTTCATAATTCAGGCGTCTGGTGTTGTTAACAACTGCGTTAAAGTTTTTCTTTACCATGTATCTGCCATTTATTGTCAGATCTTTATGAAACTTCATGCAATGATAACATATCATGTGATGAACAGAATTAGTAAGTAACCCCAAAACTGTGGCCGTGACGTAGTGGTTAACATGTCTGACTTCGAATCTGGAGATCGCGGTTTCGAACCTGGTCACGGTAGGTCATACCCTACACATGAGTTGTCGGCCTTGTGTCAGGGTAAGTACTGGTGATGATAGAAAAGTGTCCAGGAAACCTATAGTAGGATGAGCTGACCATTGAATATATAACCTAAATATGTGTTTAATACGACGTTAAAAAACACAATAAAAAAACAAAAACAAAAAACACAACTCTTCTGTAACCTGGCTTTATTATGAATGATTTCCCTTTGTAATTTTTGTATTAAAGTTTTTAATGTGTTGGATATTTCTGTCATGTATGGTCAGATCTTGATAAAAATCTGGCTTTAATGTCGTTTCCACATTACATTTCTTGTACTCTATTTATTTTAGTGCTGGTATAACAGATCAGACTACTATCTGTGATATATATTATAAATTGTGTGACAAAATATTCAACATGGCTGTAGAGTACAGATATATACATGAATATGGTGAAGTGACCTTTATACCATCGGCACCGAGTCTACCTAAATCAGGTCGACCAGTATCAGCTAGACAGAGAGAGAAATTTGTACATCCGAAAGATTTGTTTGAAAATGCTTTAAAATCCCAGGATCATGCTGCTGAACCCAATCATCTTGCCAATAAAAATGAAAGCAAATCAATCCACAATAATCCAAAGGATTTGTTTGAGAATGCATTAAAATCACAGACCAGGATAGATGTACCATCAACTAAAGAGAATGTAAATACAAGTAAACCATTAGAAAGATTGAACCATATGTCACAGAACAGTTATTCTAATCCTAAAAATTTATTTGAGCAAGCTTTGAAATCAGCTGATACAACATCACAGCCTAGTCTGTTTAATGGTCATACTATACATAGATCCAAACAAAGGTTTGTATATATGTTACATTATACAGTTATTTCATATGTGATTTAGGAACTGTCAAACTGTTGGCCCGAGGTGGAGGGAATAGTGTTTTGATTTGTTTCCTGAGGCTGTAGGCTTCAGGAAACAGTTTTATACACTATTACTGACACCAAGGGACAACAGTTTGACTGTTGCCAAATCACTCATAAAAAACTGTTTTATTACCTGATCAATTACTATTGTAATAGTACTTGACATGTTTACATCTGCTAAATCAAGATCGATGGACGCTTGATGCATTCGAAAGTGTCTTGTAAAGCCTAAAATCCTGTAGCAATTACTTCCCCTTATATCAGTACTGTAACATTTTTAAATAACATTGCATGGCATCAGAGCACGTGCAGGAAACAGTCAAAACTATTGACTGGTCAACAGTTCACTCAGAAAACAGTTAAAATAACAAATTATGCTTATATAAGCAATTAGGTAGTGATACTATGTATTGACTTATCATATGTACATGGTGTGATAAAAGGATGTTAAAGGTTCTCATTTACAGATTTGAACTTAAATATCAACTTTTTCTAAAACTGTCAAAATTGTATGTTTTTTGAAGCAGGAAAGTAGTTTTCTTATACAGTCAGATCTCGATACAACGACATTGTTCGTTCCCAGGAAAAGTGTCGCTATAATGCATTTGTCATATGAATTCTTTCGACAATGTACATGTTGTTAGCAGTTTCACTTAGGTGATGACATCATGCATATATACATAACAAGTAAAACAGTATATTCAAGGGAACTGTGTTTATATATCAACAACATATAATAATAATAATAATATTAATTTCATACCAAAAGCTGCCCGGCTAGCTCAGTTGGTAGCATGCAAGTCTACTGATTGAGGGGTCGAAGGTTCGATTCTCAGTGGGGCATACTTTCGTGGAGCTTGATCATGAAATAATTTCTATGGCTTTTCTCCCTCCTACCAATGATTTTTAATTATGTAGGGCAGTTGTCAGTCACTGACGAAAGTATGTGCTTAGTAGTTGGTTAACACCCAAATCCAGAGATTTAGCCTTGCCAGGAGGAGTGAGTAGGTTGACTAACCGCCATTATATGACATATACAATGTGTTGCTACGGCGTTAAACCAAACAAACAAATTTCATACCAAATACAGTTTTTTCGTAAAGATACTAATTATGATGTTTATAGTAATGATAAAGATATATTTACTGTATAAATGTATATTACAGTGAAGACAGATATAATAATGCTGCTGTGATGATACAAGCAGTATGGCGTGGATATAAATGTAGGAAAATATTACATAAACAAGAGATTAAAGAGATTGATATAGATCCAGAACTTGTTGAACGTATATATAACTCTGCTGTGAAAATACAGGTACGTTGTCTACTTTATAAATTGTGACATAACATTTTTATCATAAAATATAATATTTTCAAAATTGTCAGAATGCTTTCATAGTTTTGATTGATACCATTCTTGTCATGTTTCATTGAATCTAAAACTTGTTTATTCTATTTTCATAACTTAATGCAATGATACTATTAGATTTCACTAATGCTACAGTCCCATAAACATAAAAATAGCCATGAGGGCAACTTATAGGCACCGTGCGATCAAGCCCTGCAAGGATGCATACAAACTCCTTGCGTACCCGTACAGACTGTTACGTTTTACCAGGGTCCATAAGATGAGCCCAGATACACATATCAGTTTCAAAGTCAAATTATGAACAAAATTGCAACCAAGTATGGATTTAACTTGCATACCTTCCAACTACAGCTCCCTTTGGGTGTGCTGTTTTGTGACATGTGCGTAACATCACCTTAAAACACAATGCTTCCTACGGCCTACAACTGTCTGCACATACAGGTCTGCAACAAGCCACGATTTTATGGAACTGAGGCATAACAAGACTTAAGTCAATACTTGCACACACTATGGAGCAGCATTGTCATCATTGTTACTACTGATTTTTATTATAAAATCTACTTCTGACTACTTTAGATATTTTGTCTATAAACTACAGACTACAGAAAAACATTTTTAATATTGTCATCTATGTCTCTGTAATGGTTAGAATATACATGTATGTCATATTACATGTATAAACTTTTATATCTATCTTGTTTTACTTCAATCTTGTATACTCTACTTAATACTCTTACATATATTTCAATGTAGCCCTGTCACGATATTCCGGTATATTGCAATATGCAGCTGCGGCAATACGTATTGCGGTACAAATTTAATGTACAGGTATTTAGCAGTACTTCATTAAAAAATTCTTCCCTTTGCCAAAATAAAATAACGAAACGTCAGTTTTCCATTGTTCATTAGATTACAGCTTAAGTTCAAAGAATTTGGGCACATTCGGAATGTTCACATTACTCTAAAATGCCCAATTTTTTCAGTCCAGTCTGCTTCAGGCACTTTCCCAACAATATTTATAACATACTACAATACTGAACAGTTGAATATGTTGTTTTTGACAGAAGTATTATGCAGTTCTGTCTTTGGTTTGCAAAACAATATATATCGTGGTATGTATTGCGGTAGGGTTCTAGCGCATTGCAATATTATTAGTTACACAGTCAGTTACTGACCGGATACGGTGTGATACCGGGTCAGTAAATTAATATTGGGTGAGAGCTAGCGTAGCTCGAGCCCAATATTTATTCACTGACCCGGTATCACACCGTATCCGGTCAGTAACTGACTGTGTAACGAATTTATCTTACCGAGTACCCCCATCTGAATTTTAGCATCAAAGAACACGGACAAGAGATTATCACTCAAGCAATGACAATCGTCGCTTGGCTGCCATCTTTTTAATTGACCGAAAGGAACCAAAACGCGACTGTTATTGACAAAAAGGACACACAATATTGACACAGTGAACTCCCCTTATCGATGTAGTTAGTTCGAATTAATTTTGGAGTAGAAAAATAAGGTTTCGTCAGCGCTATCATTTATAAATTTTGTTACTGACTGGATATTAGAATCTACTGACCTAATATGGGATAATACATGGTCAGCACGTGACCACTCTCGGCCAATGAGAAACGAGTATTCTGTACGAGGTAAGATAAACTGCAATACAATCCTGGCGTATCATGACAGCCCTATTTCACTGTGTATAAAGATGTTACATATTGTTAATTAGGCAAATTGGAGAGGTTATATTCTACGCAAGAAATTATTGGCAGCTTTAGAGTATGCACAATGTGATTTTGATGATAATGATGATAATGATATGATAGATTTTGGTGATGAATTTGATCTAGACAAATTTGTTGATTTTAACCAGGTATGTTCATCTAAATTATTTTAGTATCTTTAAACACTAAGGTGGCAATTAGCCAATGTAAAAAACTGTGAAATGTTTTAGAATTAGTTAAGTTGATCCTATATTGAAGATAGTTCCTGACTGAACTCCATGAAGGTATGTAGACCATGTCCAAGAACTGAAACTCATATTTAAAATAGAGCTGCTTAAAGTTTCAGCTTAAAATGTTTATCTGTATGAAATTGTCTCATTGAAAAGACTTACATAGAAACATAGATTTCAGTATGACGCAGTAATTTTATTACATAAAAATGGTTGTGAATGTTAAAATTTCAAAAAGTCATTGGTTTTCATTGTGTTTTAGATTCTGGGTATGAAAATTCTTCACAAGTAGCAAAAATAAAAATACTCAACATTATAAGTTCATTATTATTACTGCACAATAGCAAGTTTTTATAATTAGTTCTCAGTCTTGGAAATGTTCTTCATTTCCTATGCCTGTTGTTGGTCTATAAATGCTAATAGACAACAGACTTGTCATTGTCAATTATTTATCTTTTTTAAACAAATAGTTCTAAATGTTAACAAGTATATTATAATATGTTTATGTTTAACTTATTATGTTTTACAGGATTTATTAGATACAGACTGGAGACCACCATCTACACCGGACATACCTAACAAGTAATATATTTTTTTAATTGGGTTTAATGTCATATTCAACACATATTTAAGTCATATATACGATGGTCAGCTCTTCCTACTATAGGTTTCCTGGACACTTTTCTATCACCAGTACATGTACTAACTTACCCTACCATGAGGGTCAGACATGCTAACCACTAAGCGTCGGTCTCGGCAAGTGATAAAACTTTATATCATTAATATATCAATACAGTCTATATACCATTATAACTGTACACACACTTAATATGTATATAGGTAGTTTGTGTTAAACCTGGACCCCTAAAAAACATGAAATTTTGTATGTGATCATAACTAGCACTCTCCTTCGCAAATCCGAAAATTATAATTTTTAGCTGGATTTTTCAACAAAAAAGTTCGGCTAATAGTTTGGTGTAACATGGGCGGTCGGGCGACTGGTGTCGTTAACAATTGCATTTAAGTTTTTCTTTTCCTTTTATTTCTGCCATTTATTGTCAGATCTTTATGAAACTTCATACTATGATAACATACCACGTGATGGACAGAATTAGTAAGGAACCACAACTCTACCTGGCTTTGTTATGGATTATTTACATTTGTAATTTTTGCGTTAAAGTTTTTAAATCTGGCTTTAATGTGTTTTCCACATTACTTGTCTTGTTGTTCAATTACATAATATACTTTCCATAGAAATGCAATTCTAATCTTGAAGTCAAAAAGAGGGTTTTGTTAAATGGGTATGTTCTGTAATTAGAACAGCCATATTACAGTACAGTATACTCTCCTAAACTCATCGGGTTTCCAAAATGCCTGGGTTCAAGAGCAGAGAGTTTTTTGTTATATAAATAAAGAGGCAAAATATTCAGGACCTGGAAAAAATCCAGTTTGGAGAGAATTCTGGTTTAGAGTGTTTCCGGTTTAGATGGTTTCCAGATTAGCAGGGTTCCATTGTACAAACAATTTTAACATACAACATGTAATACATTGTATATTTATGTTTATATTATCAGTTATGCTGTACTAAGGAAACCACCAAGTGGTAAACCTCAAGTTCCACGTATTAATACATCAGATGTCCATCCTCCTAACAATCCTAGACGTGCTTGGAGGAATGTAGAGTCACCATTATCTGATCTAGGAGGTAAAATACCACGACCACCATCTAGTCTAGCTTCTACACAACTTACTGTTAGATCAGCTGTATCAAAGAAAGAGGAACAAATGGCTGAAGAATGGTTTGTTAATTTATTATTTTATTGATTATTTCTATTTTTGGATTTTATGTTTGTTTCATAATTATTTATTGAAAGTGCAGTTTAAAGTGAGGTTTAAAGACTGCTTCCTTATATATGTTCAGCCGACATTGCACTCTTGTACCATATACCCTGATCATTGAAACCACCTTCAGGCAGGCGATCTGGGTGGAGTAGAACAGCTGTAGGTAAATTTTTTGCTCAAGGAAATTAGCAGTGCCCCTAGCAGATATTGAACTGGGGACTGGATCACTGCTCCTACAGCAGGGACAAAAAACCTGGCATTTTTTTATATTCTAGAAAATCTGGTGTATTTCTCAGGTCTTTAGAATGTAGCAATTTTATATTTGTTATTTATGTTATAAAGAGTTAATTGCTACATGAATATATAACATGTTTTAGATGACATGATTGATACTTTCAGGGGATTTAAAGACAATACTACAGCACATTTAATGATGCAAAGAGCTAAGAAGATGAAATATAACTCTGAAAGAAGACAAAAAATTAACAAACTAGGTGTGTTTTATTTTATACATACATGATACATCTAATTTAGTTTTTTATCTGATATGTTTTTTAAATTCAATAAATATTTGTTATGTTTTGTTTTTAGCAGGATTTTCATTGAAAAAATTTGGCTTATAGAATGGTGGGCGTCTGGTGTCGCAATTGCATTAAAGTTTTTTATTTGACATATATTTCTGCCATTTATTGTCAGATCTTTTTGAAACTTTATACAATGATAACATATCATGTGATGAACAGAATTAGAAAGTAACCACAACTCTACCTGGCTTTATTATGAATTTTTTCCCTTTGTAATTTTTGCGTTAAAGTTTTTAATATGTTGGATATCTCTGTCATTTATGGTCAGATCTTGATGAAAATCTGGCTTAAATGTGGTTTCCACATTACATTTTTTGTTATCAAATTGAATTATAAGATTAAGTAATAGGGCTGCAACGATTCGATTCGATACATCGAAACTCGATTGCAAGGGTGCCGATTAGATTTCGATTCGGGACCCGCGAGATTCGATTCGATACTGACTTATGAAAGTGTCTACATAAGTTGTAATGATAAAGGCAAAGGCGCGCCTAAAAGTCAAAATATACGTTGCCAGTGAAACTGGGTTTGACTTTGTTACATTTCCGTTTAATTTCCATTACAATTTTATGTAGCATGATTGGAAACTCTGTTCCAAATATACATTCTATAGTATATGCCCCGAAATTCCGCCAATTGGGTCGGTGTGATTGAATTTTACCTGTTCTGACAAACTAGAAGATTTTAGGCTCCGCATGAGCAAGCCAAGTTTTGTTGTTAGTTTATTCAAATTTAAATAGTTTTTGCATGTACAGTGTATGTTTAACTAATATGTATAAAAGTATACCAAGAACTGTATCTTTCTACAATTTATGATCCGCGCTGTCTTGACGTTTTAAGTGGATATTACATTAATAATACATTTTCGCGACCTTTACATTCGTACCCAATCCATTTTGTACTTGAATAAAGCAAATAATAATTATCAGAATTTTGAGTTTCGTGTTATCTAATTTTAGTAACAATTTTATTTAATTAATATTATTTAGTTTTAAGCTCAAATATGTGTATAAAAGCATATTTGTAGTAAATTGTATTAATAAAAGAATCGAATCGAAAAAAATCGAATCGAAAAAAAAATAATCGAATCGCATCGAATCGACTTTCCGGTGAATTGTTGCAGCACTTTTAAGTAATACATTTTGGTCAAGCTGCTAATGTTTGAACTGTCTACTCTTTGAGTCAGGAGACATTAGATTATAAGTATGAATATTCCTAGTCTAATCTTATTTCTATCTATTAATATTTCTGTGATAATTTTGTCGTCTCATTTCACTATAATGATCACTACAGGGAACACATTGTAATTAAAGATATAAAACATACTAGCTCTGGATCTCTTTTACATTCATAACTCTCTTTTAAATCAAACATATTGATGAAATTGTATTAAGCTACAAGGCCACATTAATTTGATGATGTGTTCTATGGATTCTTTCGCGCCTTAATTTTGACGGTTTTTACAAAAAAAATATTTTTATTTCCTGGCTCTCTCATAAAAGTTTGTTCAAACCACTATATTAAGCAACTGAATAAAGGTTTTTTTTTTAATTTTCTTCGCTCACTTGCCGCATTATTTTCCAGAAAAATCTAAGGCATGTTTTGTATATGACTTCATTATGATATGTATACAATATTATATATTATAGATCCTAAACAAAGATTAGCATTATTCAGAAAGCTAGAAGAAGTAACTCGTCCTGTACACTACACCATGAAACCATCTAGAAAAACTTTACCTAGAAAAGAATATTTCCAAGGTTAGTAAAAATGTGAAAGATTTGTAAACTTGATGTTTATTTACTTGTACATTGTATAGAATACCAAAAGATGACTATTCATTGTTTATGTTTCACTGTCCACCAGAGCTCGAATTTAACATTATATTGTACTTGCAAATTTTTGCAAGTTGATTTTATTTTAACTCGCAAAAATGAAGAAAATCGCTCACATTTTTTTCTTCTAAGTTTAATGGCATACATAGTAACTATTCATATTTTCAATATAAAACAACATAAAACATGTACTATATTATGGATAGAACAAGGGCTTTATTATGGGATAGACAAAGAATATCAAATATGTTTTTACTGTGAATCTTTTATTTATGCCATCAATCTATCTGACTGTTTCAATGCTGATTTGAGCCTCATTAGTTTGGACTGAAATATTTTTGCAGCGATTTCAACTCAAGAAAATTTGTGAGTTAAAATAAAAGTTACTTGCAATTTTCAAAATCCACTAGCATTTTGCGAGTATGCGAGCTTTAATTTGAACCCCGGAAAAATGATTAAATGCACAATTGTAATATAAACATGATGTAATTATGTTATAGCTCGTCAAGAAGAG
This sequence comes from Mactra quadrangularis, assembly GCA_025267735.1. Classification (NCBI taxonomy): domain Eukaryota; kingdom Metazoa; phylum Mollusca; class Bivalvia; order Venerida; family Mactridae; genus Mactra; species Mactra quadrangularis. The sequence continues at coordinate 10,467,174 of CM046304.1, forward strand.
ATTGTACGTCAAGATAGAGAAAAACATGAAGAATATCAAGTAAAAGCTTCAAGAACATTTGAATGGTTACATTCACAAGTTGGTGATCATGTTGTTACAGATTCTGTTATAAATCAAAGGTAAATTATCATATATATAGTGTATGTATTGACTACAGTATTAAATGATAAGACTATTGTAAGGGACCCTTGGTTATCAATAAGAAAGTTCGTGACTGGGTTTATAGTATTAGTATTTATTGTCGTTAGAACCCGTAAGAACTGAAAGAAAATAAAGTTGACAATTCATGATTATGTTCCTTTATACATAGAAGAATAAAGTGTTACATGGTTAAGTCGTTGAACAATTAAATAAGAATAAGTCTTAAAATTGAACAGAAATACATGTACTAAAAACTTATGATCATGAGGCATTTACCAATAAGCTAATACAAAAATGCAATAAATACCTGGTTCTTTCAACCAAGGTCCTTTAAAATTCATTTGATACAAATTTAACTTTGATTTTGTAACCTACTGATCTGTTCTGATTATGGCACATGACACATTTAACAAAACCCTCTTCTGGGCTTCAAAATTTGAATTTTTTCTCTTAACTTGCCGGAGGTATTGACATGAAACATTGTAGGTAGATAGATCCCATCAAATTGAAGTGCAGTGCATAAGAACTGCAACTCTTTCTTGCCTAAGTTTGGAGTTATTGCCCCTTTTTATTTTTTCACTTTTACACTTAGTAGGTAGATAGATCTCGGATAGATATGATATTGTCAGGCGACACATCTGACTTGGTGAGTTCTAGTTGATAACCATATTAATTTGATTTTTCTAAGAAAGATTTTTATCTACTTGTGTGTTATCATTTACTACTAAAGACTCAATCTCTCATACAGAGTTGTCGATCTTTACAATGATCTCTATCTCTGTTAACGTCTCGAAAGTAGTCCCAAACACGTGATCGTTTAAAACGATCATGTGACAATTTTTGAATTTTTTCCATACGCAACAGACATTTTGACTAACAGATCACCTTTCTTGTCTTGTAGATGTTCAAAGGCTTGTCGTTGACAGTTCCTTAGCACTAAATTTTTGCCATAATTTTTAGCAATATCATCTATTGTTGACATTTTAGCGGATGAGTAAAAAAGGCAAATTACTCAGAATAGGGAGACGTTTCACAAGAAAATAGTTCTTGTAAATATAACTCTTTAAAAATTGGATTTCGCCTATAATAAAATTCTATTTCACGTAAAACTTTAAGATAATATATATAAAAGACGAATTACGCGTTCGATACAAAATCTTAATTGTATTGAATTACTATTTTACAAGAATCTTGTAAAACCCGAGACGTTTACAGAGATATAGATCACTGTAAGGATCGACAACTCTGTATGAGAGATTGCTAAAGACTATTAAAGAAAGTAATGAGCTCATTTTCATTGTGCTACCATTTTTAAAAATCATCATATAGTTTTTTGTATAGATATTTTTTTATAATTAACTGCTCACTTTAAGCCACTATATAAAGATATATTCATTTACCTCAAATATAAATGCTACAAAGGTTTAAATAAATTTTATCATCAGTCTAATATTGTTATATATATATAATCATATTTAGATATACATGTATGATACTTCTAACACTAGTTATATTGTCCTATATTACAGACATACAGAAGGTCCTAAGTATATAAATCCAGACAATAATCTACCTGAGTTAATTGGTGGAGGAAAAAGAATACATTTAGTTGTAAGTACACTGTGTGATAGTCTAGAACTATTTAAGGATCATGGGATAGCCAGCTCCATGTTGGTTTGAATTCCCATCTAAAACCTACCTTGTTGTTTCCTTGAGCAAGAAACTTTATCCTACTGTTTGATGTAAAAGTATAAAGCTAGGTCAACAGATCTCTCTCTTAGGATAGTGCTTTTGTAGACTGACAACTTTGATTTGACTGAAAATTTGTAAGAACTTTGTTTAGTATCATAAACATTACACAATGTGAAATAGGTTATTTGTTTTGTTTGTTATGCCTCTAACTTTATTATTGGAGGTTATCTATCTACATCATATATTTAGTTGATTGTTTTATCAAACATTATTCTAGTTTAATGCTTCCTTCTCATAAATTGCAAGTTGATAACCCTTCATAATTATCACAACTTGCAGACACTCAAAACTACCTGATACATACTTACAAAAGTTTTTTTTAAATAGAAAAAATCAATAGCACACCTTAAAAATGTCCAACTGTTTTCAAGTATATATTACCTTGTATATATTACAGAGTAGTCCTATGTCTATAGAGTTACAATCTGTTGACAGTGTTAGTAGTGCTGGTAAAAAAGGAAGAAGATTTTCTGCTGGATCAGGTATATAGTTTTATTTATTTGTTTGTTTGTTTTTGTTGGGCTTTTGTTAATGCCGTAGTAACACATTGTGTAGGTCATATAACAGCAGTCAGTCAACCTTCTCACTGTTCCTGGAAAGAGGTTAGCATGTCTGACTTTGAATCCAGAGATCATGGCTTCGAGCCCAGTCGCGGTAGGTCATACCATATACATGAGTTGTCGGCCTCATGGTAGGGTAAGTTAGTACTGGTGATAGAAAAGTGTCCAGGAAACCTATAGTAGGAAGAGCTGGCCTTTATATATGACCTTAATATGTGTTTAATACAACATTAAAAAAAAGTGTCTGAACTGTTGTTATGTGATCATAGAACCACATGTAAACATCATGCTATTATATTCATATATTCTGTAACTGTAAGCATATCTAATTGTGGGTTAAACTAAGTTGTTTGTTTTGTTGTATGTTTGTTAGTAAGTAAAATAATTATTTATTACATGGGGTTTTCCCATGTTAAGTAGCGGACTGTAGCAAATCCTCATTAAAATTTGTCACGAACGATTACATTAGGCCATGCCTGCGCTTTTCAAGGGATACTTACTACTTTAATTGATATAGTTAGCATTACGCATTTACAAGGAGACGATATACTGTTTGTGCTATTGAAGTATATTAAATCTGGCTTATACAAAGGAAAGTCCCCTTGCATTGTTTCCATTTGTTATGTAATCCTGTATTCTATCAAAACCCCATGTCCGACAGCGCTATTGGCGCTTTGATATATTAGATAGGTTTGGTCATCACTGACAATGACTGATATTTTCTAGCTGTCCTAATTCTATAGATCTGTCTATTTGTCATCAAAATGTTAATGAAGTTGTTTTGTTTGTTATATTTAAGGTTCTAGCACAAGTAAGTTACCTCCTATACTGCCAACATCTGCTCCTGTACCACAAGTGAAAGAAAAAATGTCATTTAGAAATGCTCCAGTAAATCAATCTGTAGGTTGGGGTGGAGGAAAGAAAAGAGGACAACTTCATTGATGATAGAGCTTGTGAGGTACCTCATATATAGACTTGTACAATATGTGAACTATGGACAATAGGACTATTACTTGTTATGTAAATGAGAGATATAATCTATCTACATCTAACTTATGTAATCAACGTAAAATGCATAGGGTAACAATAACTCTGTCACTATATATTCAACTTTACTTAATAGCTCGACTATTCGGAGAATTGTGGGGCTATCCTACTCAGTTGTGCCTCGGCGGTAGGGTTGGCGTAACACTTCTTGGTTAAGTTTTTAGGTGAAACATTTTTTATCTTTAAAACTACTAAAGGGATTCACTTGAAACTTCAGACATGTCTATGAGGTTACCATTGGCGGTGAAATACCAAGTTGCATAACTTTAGCATGAATTTTGACTGGTTGTTGCCGTTGTTTACACGAACACCCAGAATAGTCAAGCATGCTGTCCTTGGACTGCTCTTGTTTTATATTTAGTTAGGTTCTTTTGGTACATGTAGGTGTTATCACTCAGCTATGATTTTTTGCAGTTATCAACATATTTATTTGGTTATTTAGAGCAACTTGCTCACCTCACTTTTTCACAAGAAGCCCAAAATTTCTCTGCATACAGGGGAAGTTCAACATTAATGTTAAATTTGCATGGAAGGGTATTACTTGCTAGGGCTGTGAATTAAATCCAGATAAAAGGATTGGAGTGCACAATATTTAAGTCGTATGTTTATGTATGATTTGATCTAGTTAGTTGCTACAACTTGTTTTATAGAGTACATATTTGCAATATGACTATATTTACCTTGAAATATTCTTTTTTGTTTTTGTGTGTGTTTCTGTAGGTTAGTAAATTATTCCATTCAATGGATGTACATATTGATTATTTACTAAATATAAAATTCAATACAAAACCACTACTATTATATATAAGTAAAAATAATTTTGACATGGCTTCTTGTGGTATTGAATTTTATTAGAAGAATGAAAAATTAAATTAAATGTTATATTTATTCCATTTGTCTTTACATTCCTTTAGATAATGTATAAGTAAATTTATTGCTAGCATTGTTTTAAATGTTGATTGTTTTATACACATTCCATGTTAATCTATTTGTGTTATATTGTTCTAGATTTACTCATTTCACTTGGTGCATTATCATAATCATATTTTACTTTGTATTTTCATTTAAAGTTGCTTGCATGCACAATGATTGGTTGTATTATATTAAAGAATCATTGCATGAAACAAATACACATGTACAATTGTTAATAGCTAGAAATTTGTTGTATGCCGGGTTTTATTGTAGTCTACATAATTTATTACAATTGTTAAGGTAAATATGTTTACTATTTCATAGTCTTTGTTGTGACTTTGTAATCATTGTGTAAGTTGGTTTTGAATTTAGCCTCTTTTTTCCTGTATATATTTATATATATAAATATATATTATCACTGATAATAACCTGTAACATTCTGTATTAATTAAATGAAAAATTTATGTTTACTTCATAACATTGTAGGAGCATTGATCCATTGTTAGGACAGGTGGTTAAGGATTGAGAGGTTCTGGGTTCAAACCTACTAGGAGCACTGCTAATTTCCTTGAGAAAGAAACTTACCTAAAGTTGTTTCAATCCATCCAGGTGTAAATGAGTACTGTTAGGGATCACCTGTCTCAAGGGAATTTTAATGATCAGGGTTTATCATCCAACATTTTTAAGTTTGCAGAACATGTATATGGAAACGTACGTTAAACTGGACTAATTTTAGCCAAATTTTTCAACAACAAAATTTGGTTTATAGTTTGGCGAAACTCAGGGGGCAGTCGGGCGTCCATAGACGTTAACAATTTACCATATATTTCTGCCATTTATTGTCAGATCTTTATAAAACTTCATACAATGATAACATACCATGGGATGAACAGGATTAGAAAGTAACCACACCTCTACCTTGCTTTATAATGGATTATTTCCCTTGGTAATTTTTGAGTTAAAGTTTTTAATATGTTGGATATCTCTGTTATTTATGGTCAGATCTTGATGAAAATCTTCTTGTTAACTTAATATTCTCATGATCAATTTGCTTGCCGATTGATATATTCAACAGTTGGGAGTTATTATACCCTCGCTTCGAAGAAGAGGGGGGTATACTGTTTTACCCTTGTCCGTGCGTCCGTCCATCCGTCCGTCCGTTACAAAATTTCCGTCGCAGTTTTCTCAGCAACTATATCATGCAGCAGCCTAATACTTTGCATATTGCTTCATCCCATAGTCCCATATGGTGTAAAGCGATTTCATGCTCCTTGCTCATCTACTTCGTGTTTGTCGCATATTTTTAGATTTTGGCGGGGGTATCACTAGTGAGCATTAGCTCACAGATTTACTTGTTTTACATTTTAATAAATATATCTCCAATGTACTAAATATTTATTGTATAATATTATATTGGGTCAGCCTCCATAGTCACATGTGTGTTTATTGTATATTGAGCAGACTGTATGTAAACAATACAACAATAGTATAGACTGGTAAATAAATAAACAATGATATTGTGAGTCTTAACCTTTAGATTATCATACTGGGTAAATATTTGTTATAAACAGAAACATAATATTTGTATCTATAGATAACAATTATCTATTTTTAAGTAGTTATTAATTTAGTTCTCATGTTTTCTAAATATATGAATAAATATATTCTTATGTATAGACACTCCTCTGTAAAATAACATTAATGTATAAGCCACTTCTGTATGTGATCAACTATACAACTGATATTCATGTGCGTAGGAAGGATCTGAATTTTCAGGCCACTGATGGGGTGGGTATGGGACGGGTGTCCCCTCCTGCTGGTTGAATTTTATTGTGAATGTAAGCCTCTGAAACTCAATTTCCGGCACTTTTAGTACCCCCTGTTTAAGAATAGATCTTTGTATTAGACCTCAAGATTTTCAATATGTGTCATGAAAAAATAACTTGTGGCCCCATTGATGCTTCTTGTCAGAATATTTGGTCCGCGGCCCTTGTGTCCTCAGTTCCTACACGCCTGATATTTATCAAGATAATTACTTTAAAAATAATGATTGAACATAATTATTGCTTTCTATACCTGTGATGTTTGTATCATATGATATTTTATTATTGTACCATTGTCTAACATACATTGTTATATTGCTGCTAGATGTCTTATTTATTGAATAAAGTTTTAATTGATAGAATGTTGTTTTCTAGATCTTATATCGTCTAATGTTACCTAATGAAGTAACTGAGAAAGTTTTGTATGTAAAATTTAACTGATATTGCACTTTTTTACTGGTTTACACAATGAAGCTATTTATTTTGCATCATTAATTATTGAACCAAGAATTTACCTATTGTAGCAGAGGTATAATACTGCACTTGTACTCCCTTGCCTTCAAGCAAGCTTTTATGGTGAAGTAGTAGAGTGTCCGCTTTCAACTTGAGAGGTCGTGGGTTGAAATCTAAGTTTTTAATAAGGTTACATTTGGCACCCAACGTAAATAACTCATTAAGAATTGTGTGATTGCACCCTCAAATAGTCACACAGACATTCAAGCTCCAAGAATTCGAGAACGAATTCTGTTAAGGAAGGGGTGTGGTAAGCAGTGGTATTATTATCCCATGGTTTCAAGCTAGCTTTTATGGCCATGTGATAGAGTGTCCGCTTACGATTTGAGAGGTCATGGGTTCAAATCTCAGTTTGGATTTTTATTGGGTACCTGGGCTACCAAGAATTTAACTATCACAAGCATCATTTTGTTCTATTTAGATAAAATGATACTGTAATGTATATTATTCTTTTTCAATAATAGCATGTACAAGGGCCATTAAATATATAATGCAACTGCCGTCAGCGTTTCTCCGTGTGGCACATGATTTTCATGTCTTGCATTCACACGTTAAGCTGACTGTCCACCATTTACATTGATACCAAATACATGCAGATCAGTTTTGAAACTGCTTTTTTTATAAGTGAATTAAAACACCCTACTCGCATACACTGTGTTAAAAATGGCTTAAGGACATTTACAATGAATTGTGTAATGCTTATGGGAAATCTGAAGTGTCGTATGCAACAATTACAAGGTGGATAAGGAAATTTAAAAGTGGAAAAACGACAGTTGAAGATGAACATAGACCAGGAAGGCCACGGCCAGTTGTTACTGAAAAAAAAACATTGAAAAAGTTCGTGAAATTATACAAGATGCAAGATATACAGTGCATGACATAGTTAAGATGACAGGGGTCTCATCAGGGTCAGTTCATTTTATTCTAAGAAAGTACGGCGGCGAATAACAGCTCGTTGGATTCCACATCTCCTGACTGACAAGGAAAAACAACAGCGTGTTTCAATTGCTAAAAAATTGCTTAGAATGTACCTTAAGTACAATTCACGAACATTTGCTGACTTTCGTACAGGTAATGAAACAAAAAACTTTTTTTAACCCCGTCGTAAAATTAATAACAAGATTTGGGCCTGAAACAAACCCGTTGACCTTGTATTGCCAGATGGCTACAAAGTGTTAAAAAGATGATGTACGCCATATTTTATAGTCCACAGGGTGTTGTGGCCTCTGTTCCTATTAAGCAAGGAAAAACTGTTACTGGACGTTATTACCAGTCAAAAATATTGTCTGAAGTTGAGAAATACTACAAGAAACGACGTCCAGCATCTGGGATACGTCATATCTGCCTTCTACATGACAATGTGCCACCACACAGAGCTCAAGTTGTGACCCAGTTTTTAGATGAGCGGAAGGTCAAAGTCATCCCGCATCCACCATATTCGCCAGATTTGTCACCTTGTGACTTTTTCCTATTTCCTAAACTTAAAAAGTTCCTTTCTGGTCGGCGATATAGGTCAAGACAGGCTGTTGGCTCTGCAGTATACCAGTTCCTTAAGAGTGTTCCTAAAAAGGACTATGAAAATTCTTTTAAAAGTTGGATTAAACGTCTGAAAATTTGTGTACAGGTTAAGGGTGAATACTTTGAGGGGCAACATTAAAATTGTGAAAATTCCTTGTTTTGTTGTCTAGAAATCCCAACAGTTGCAATATATATTGAATGGCCCTCGTGTATATTTTCCTATATGTAGTGTATTTACTGTCACAAAAAGGACATATAAATCTTGTTGATTAGCCCTTTATAAATATACTGGTATCATTACTTTGATAATGATACAATGCTTTACAAAATGTTGGTCTGTCCTAATTTTGTATCGCTTACTAACATCCTACAAGAAGAATTGTTTGTTTGTTGGGTTTAACGCCGTAGCAACACATTTTATCGGTCATATCACGGCGGTCAGTCAACCTAATCACTCCTCCAGGAAAGGCTAAATCTCTGGATTTAGCTGTTAACCAACTACTAAGCTTATACTTTCGTCAGTGACTGACAACTGCCCTACATAATTAAATATCATTGGTAGGAGGGAGAATGGCCGTAGAAATAATTTCATGCCCAAGCTCCAAGAAAGTATGCCCCACCGGGCACCATATAAAGACACAATGAAGTCATTTTTGCACACACATTCATTCAGTAGAATGAGTGCAAATACGTATCACCTTTAGTGAAGACAGGAAAATAAAAAATAATAAGTCACGTGATTGTGATAACCGCCCAGAATGTACTCAAATTTTGTTTCTTTATTAGTAATAAACACACTAAGGAACGTTATTTACGATGAAGTATTTAAATAACTTAAATTTTTGACTTATGTTTTTATAGATTGACAAATTTAGTTTGTTGACTATGCTTCCATAATAATTGTTTGTCCAAATAAACTTGTTTAATGTTTTATACATTTTTGTCATTTAAAGTACTTTTTGTCAATGAGCAAATCCTAATTACAAGGTAACTCAAGAGTACTTTAAGATAACAGGATAGTAAACATGTCTGATACCATAATATGATAAATGAATTTTATCAGACGTGTTAACTATCCTGATATCATAATATGATAAATAGATCATAAAGATAACTGACCGATTTGTTTGTAAGTTAAAATATAGATACAAAAATATTACTTGTACTTGTGAGTATAATCACATCAGTAATTATCTAACACTGTCAATTATAAGACACTCAGTTTCCCTGATTAACAATTTGTATTAGTAACTGACATTTCAAGCAAAAATAGTGTGCCTGGTAATATTTGCAATAACTTTTTTGTTCATGCACATTAAATCACAGGTCAAATTTACGCTGTCGTTAAGTAATATTTCGCTCATCTTACCCGTAGGAGGCATGAAGAGAAAAACGAGTACACTGGCCGATATCTTTAGTCCCCAAACAATAGAAAAATCAGTATAACTAAGGATAGTTGAGGTTCTGGAAATGTGCGCGAATCCTTTAGAAATGACAAAAACTCGGGACCCTTGGGAGCCGCCGTCCCTGTACCTCTGCAATTGTTACTAGTAAGGGCTTTACCCCGACCCATTTGGGGCTCTTAATGCCCCCTGAGCCCCAAGTTTGCTTGTTCGTTCCCTCCTTAACGAGAATTTTCCGCTGCCCCCCCAACAAGAAATGCTGGACCAGCCTATGAAAACATATATCAACGTTGTCCTAACCATTATTTGCTCATTTAGCTCCATGTTGACAAAACTGTTAGCTCATTCTTGCTCAACCCTCAATATATACATTTATATACATTGTATGTAACCTCAACACTCAATATATACATTTATATACATTGTATGTAACTTCAACACTCAATATATACATTTATATACATTGTATGTAACTTCTTGTTGGGCTGAAGATAAGCATCAACTGGCACAACGGGGAACACATGACCATGATGATATTTAGCCAAAGTTGGCTTCATTTGTTGGTCCAACATTGGTCTGTATATATTTAAATAGCATCTAACTCTGTTTTATAGCTTGCTCCCTGAATTTTAAGATGACAACTATTGTACGATCATGAATGACTTTCATGGGATGAGACTTCATTTTGTTACATAAACAAGACCAAAAAGGTTTCAATATTTGAGATTTATTTTCAAGTTTGCATTGAGAAATGTTGCATGATAAAAACAAACAAAAATATAACACATGAACGTATTCAAAATAATAAATAAACTTGTATGAATAATGGTAATTAGTAAAATACATGAATTAATTATTTAAAAAGCATCCGTTAATTGTATCTTTGCACGTCATTTTAGACAAATACAGTATAACCGGCATTAACAGCTTCCTGTTATAAGAAGTCACCTGCTGTAAGTGGCCAATCTGACTTCCTTCCAATGAAAATCCCTCTATTTTGCACCTGTTATAAGCAGCCACCTGCTGTCTGTAGCCAGTGGTCACCTATTTCCTTACAAATTCACCAATTTACCTGTATTAAGTGGTCAGGGTCAATTAATTTTAGAATTAACTTAGTGTCACCATCATTGTATATAGCACAGACGTGTGAAAACCCACCCAAGTTGAGTCTTTCAACGGTCTAAATTTACCAACAAAGTGTCATCACATAAAGGAAGACTTCAAATTTAAAACTGACATTGTCACTTGTGCCCTTTTTGAAGGTCATTTAAAAAGAAACTGCATATAAATAATTAACTATTCAGATTGAACTAATCAAAGCATTTTTATCTGAACCTATTTTAAGTGGTCACCTGCTGAAAGCAGTCAATTTTGTCACTTCCCTTCACTGGCTGCTTAATGCAGGTTATACTGTATATGACATACAATGGATATTTAAAACAATAAAGTATTACTGAGAAGCATTGAAGTGCGCGGACAAGTGTTTACATATCATTTGGAATCATAATAAAAATAGACATGAAAAAACTGTGTAACGAAGTAAGAAAACGTAAGCCAAGCATTTTATACAAAACATTGTGAATTAAATATTTTAAGAGATATATTGTTCTTCCAATCTTTTTTAATTTTTGGAAATTATTTTACAATTAAGGCTTAATTAATGGAACGAATGTCTTTTCCCCTTGAAGGTATCGCGTGCGTTTTAGCGGATTAATTTCTGTATGCTGTCCAAACTTAATTAATTGTCGATGTTTCAGTTACATCCCTTTGGTCCTTCTTTAAATTAACTTAAAGGTGGTATGGTACATCTGACTTTTTTTAGATTTGCATATAATTTTTGGTACCGTTGTAAACTTGACGATATTTCCGATTCGGATCTACACTTTATTTGACGTCATTATTGCTAATAACGTTACCATGACGTCGTAAACATGACGACAGCGTGCACTTTTTACGTCAGTCGACAATGGTTAGAAAACGTCTATAATGTGTTGCTAAATCTTTATTTTCCGCGCCTCAACAACAAATTAAACATCATTTTAAAGCTTACATCATTATCTACCTCCTGACCAGTGTAAATATATGTTTTATATTAAAGTATTCGAAAGAGACAAAAACTTCCGAATTTGCAACATCGGAAAAAATCCAGAAAAAATAATGACGTCAAATAAAGTGTAGATCCGAATCGGAAATATAGTCAAGTTTACAACGGTACCAAAAATTATATGCAAATCTAAAAAAAGTCAGATGTACCATACCACCTTAAAGGGAAATGACATACGTTCGTTTTTTCGCACTAATTACACTCGTTCGAAACGCTTCTTACATGCTGCTCGTTGCATTGTGGGAGGTATGACTAGAACACGCAATTATAGATAATTTGGGCGAAATGTACGAAATGAAGCAGACACTGGCGAAATGGGAATTTGATTGTTTAAATATATAGCAGAGATGTAAATGACTAACATCAATGAATTGTACATAAAATGACAATGATTATACATGTAATTATATTATTAGTAAACAGCTGTCCCTACCAAGGCAAAAAATAAGACAACTCCATAAAAGCGCGGACTACAGTCAGCGTTCAGTAAACAATTTGTCTGTCTAATTTAAGCCTTCACAGTACCGGTTATATCTTCAAGAAATGCATTTTTCTCACCGTAAGGAGCTGGCCAAGCAAAGAAATAATCTGAAATCTTCTCTGGTAACATAGAAACTATTCTAAAGAACACTTTAGCATCTGGACCTACGAGATATCTCATCTTTGGATATTTAGCTAACAAAGCATGTGTCATAACATCAGCAACATCTTGTGGGTTACCTTTAACATATCTCTCGGAAACCTTCATACCATCAATAACTGTAAACAATAAAACATAGGCAATGAAAGATATTATATCAGTTATAGGGTCTCATTTAAACATTGAATACAAATGTATACATTGTTGAAACAAGGGTGAAATAAGGCTTAGCATTTGGCAGGGTAATGTTGTATCATTAAATACGCATATTTTAATGAGATTGTACGCATTTTTACGTAGTCTATTTCTTTGTAAATCATGCTTTATAACATCATGTCATATTCCCTTATCTATATGTTTTATTAATTTAGAATGTGAATTTAGTGTCTTTCAGTTAAATTCATTCAGTAAAACATATTTATGATAATACTATGTCTTTCAGCTATAACATCTGTATTAATTTATGTAATATTAAAAGTATTATTGTTTTTAGTACGTATGATATAAAAAATACTGTGATGCTTCAGGTGATATTTAATTTTATTTAACATGTTAAAATATGAAATTATAAATGTATGACATTTGCCTCTCTATGTCCTGCTACAAATACCAAATACCTCAATGGATATAACGACTAAATCTTTTTGTGTTATCTACGGTACTGGGAAGCATGTCGATCATGGTACATGTACTATATTTAAGTGAATTTTTGCATGTTCTGCTTTAAATCATTGTCTTGGTAATTAGAACTAGATTTTATAGTCACATTCTGTCAGATTATATTAATTGTACCTTATGTGTTACCTAATGTCAAAATAAATTTAAATATAAAGCATATTTTTATATTAGGAGATTAGCAATGAATTACATAATTATGAAATAAAAAAGAAACAAATACTTTCCTTTAGAAATGAATCTCGGATAGATTAATACATAAAAATAATAAATTACTTCTACGTACCATGGTTAGATATATTTCCACCATAGAAATCTTTTGTTTCTTCACTTGCACTCAAGTATGCTTTCTTCCATACATTTATTATTCTATTTTTATCTGTAATATTTGTTTTAAAACCACCGGGTTCTATTGTGTGAGCTGTAACACCAGAATTCATCAATTCTCGTCTATAAATGTATAAAATGTTAGAATAATCTAGGACTGGTTATAGTTAATAAACTTCTTAAAAACAAAGGTGCCCGTCGCATCAAAAAGCCAAAATTTTGTTTAATAAAAAATATAAGGTATCCAACTCAATGAAATCGTTCTGAATTTTATTCGGAAGAGATGTGACAGGTCTCCTTTCCAAGACTAAACACCCATTCCGCTATGGTTTAGCGCTAAGTCCACTTTTTATTCATCTAGCATGTCCGTATTCGATTTAAGCCCATAACCATTAGGAAAAGGGTGTTTAGTCTTTGAAAAGGTGACCTGTCATATCTCTTCCGAGTTAATTTAATTAGGAATTCATCGAGTTGGATACCTTATATTTTTTTACAAAACAAAATTTTGGCTTTTGGTCGGAACTTTTGTATTTGGTGTTTTAATGATAATTGGAGCATGTTAAAGCAAAAATTGATAATAATTTGGTGTTTTGTAATGCGACGGGCACCTGTGCTTATAATAGCACAATGTAACAGTATACATGTATATTATTACAGTAACTAAAAATCGTGTGAATTTAGAGTGGTTACATTTTGTATTTTGAATAATTCGTACAAGTTAAATTCTGACAGTACTCTTTAAACTTAAAGCATGCTTAAGGTATTAACTGAAATTTAATGAAATTTGCATGGATATGTGGCAAATATAAATTTTGTTGAAGTAGCACGTCATCAGATGTTCACTTACAGTACCCACCAAACGTTTAGAGACAAATGAAATTAACTTTCGTTCTTAATTTTGGAAGAATATTTTTGTTATATATTATTTTTTATTTATTTAAGTATGGTTTGCGATAAAATGAAAACAAATTTCATGTATTCAACACATTTTATAAGATATAGCATATGATATGTTAAAGCGTGATAAACTATGTTCATCGTACTGTTTTATCTTTGGCATTGCTTTTTTCTATTTACGTTGTCTCATTTATAATTATAAAGGTTACCAAAATATAAAGCAAAACTAAAAAACATTTCAAAATAAACAGTTATCAAATTTTAGAAAAAGCTATTTAGTAGGCCTACAAAATGAAAATGACTCCAAACTTTTGGTGGGTACTGCATACTAAAAGATTCCATGTATATGTCAAGACAAATGTAAAACAACAAGAAGTTTCTTACCTTAAACATGTTGTAAACATTTTCACACCGGCTTTTGATATAACATAGTTAGAGATACCAGGATATCCACAATTAGATACTACACTACAAACATTAACTAATCGACCACGTGACTGACGTAACAATGGTAAAAATGCTAGTGTCATAGATATAGTTCCAAACAGATTCACTTTACATGCTGCTTCATATTCATCTAATGTCGTCCATTCTGCTGGAGCAAAGTTAGGCATTATTCCGGCATTGTTAACTAATCCCCAGAGACCTGAAATTAATAATTACATCGTATAAATGTAACCCGGGTCGATAGCGCAGTTGGTAGCGCGCCGGGATTTGGATACTCGTGCCCGAGGGGGTGCGGGTTCGAATCCCAACCGGGGAGGTTAAGCCCTACCATGAAAATTTGACAATAATGTCAATTTTCCTCCATTGATTAGATAATATGTAGAAGTTTCCGGCCTTGTGGAAGGGTAGGTGAGTACTGGTTATAGACAATGGTCCAGGAAAGCTAGGTTAGGTGCGCTGGACGCCGTAAAATGACCTATAATTGTGTTGACACGGCGTTAACTCCAATAAATAAATAAAGTATAAATGTTTACATCTTCAAACACTTTAATTTGTAGGCCTAGCGCGTACAAATAATAAAACTTGTTTGTGTAAACAATAAAAAATAAAAGTACATGTATTGAAAATAAAAGTTGTATAATTAATTTTAACAAAATAAGCATGGCGGATAATTACCACCACCATTTGGTAAATTATGCTTGTTATGGTAAAACGCTTTTCCATTACACCAACAAGACACTCATGAAACATACTAAAATTATATACATGTATTGTATTGTCATTCTGAGCATCCCTGTCGTGGAATAGTTCATTGTACTTTTTATATAAGCAGTGTTTCGTTTTTTGTATAAACTATAAATGATGTTTGACAAAGACAACAAAAAGTTAAAGCATTATTAAATCATTGAACAATGTTTGTGTTTACACAGGCTTTTAAACATGATTACATATTAGATTTGCTACGTTTTATAGTCAGAAAATAAATTTGGAACAAATTGTGTCATTTCTATTTTCTGGACTTGAAAACTGGACTAGTATCTTATATCTTGAACTAACATACAATATAATAGTCTTAAATCAAAGCTTAACTATATCTATGTATTGCCCAACATTAATATGAGAATACATATGGACATTGTTGAACTTGTAGGGATGAGGAATAACTCAAACACAGATATTTATTGATAGTTAGGGCATTTATTTTAAAATGCCATTAAAATACAACAACAAAAATAAACAAAAGTTTTCTTAATTGTTAATATAAAATTAGATAACCAAAAAGTTATTACGAAAACCTGTATGGTCGGCAGAACCGCCAAAAGAAGAACGCCGCCAGAGAAAATGAGCAGAGACAATAGCATTGTGAACAGAATATTTTATATTGATAAATAATTCAAAATAAATAAATACCATCATTATTGATGTATTGTTTGGTAGATTGTAAAGCATTCTCAACAGATTGTTTATCTGTTATATCAACCATAATAATCTTCACTCTAGATGATGTTTGTTGTCTTAGATCTGATGCTCCTTTCTCTGTCAAACATCCAGCAATAACATTCACACCTTTACTATCAAGTTTCTTTACCAATAAGTTACCAAATCCACTATCACATCCAGTAATACAAACCCAGCGTCTATTCAAACCTGTTATTTCTACACTTGACATTCGCATATGAGTTATTATTGTCAAAATAATAATAACAAGCACAAAGACTATAACGATTCCTGCTAAAAGAAACATGATGACTTATTTGAACTCCAGTAAACTAAAATCTACACTGACCGGTCCTCGTATCATACGTATTTTATATACCTCATTATGTTGTAGACTAGCAATAGGTTTTAAATGTCGACTCAATCTCTGTAAACAGATATCATGTAGATCATTATCGTACAGCATCTCTTAGGTTTCAATGGAGGGTCACGTCGAGATGACCTTTATGTCGACCAATCAATGCGTAGCTTTCATCTAGACTAAACACTATTAATAGCATTTTGATTTCGTAATTTCTATTTTTAGACCAAAGTTTGCGAGCTAATTTGACATCGGTATTATTCACAGTCTGCGATTGGACGGCTCATTTCAAATTGCGTGACGTAGACGATGTAAACAAGTTACTAAACATAACGATTTCGTCATGAATTACAGAGTGAGAAAAGGTCGCCTGAACGTGACCCTCGTAAGAAAACGGCCAAATCTAAATTAGCGAGTAGGCGAGCCAAAAAAAGTTTAGATTAGGTTTTAATCAGATTGATGTCGACTTTACTAAACAAGGTTAATAGATGTGACGGTTTTATTGATGTGTAAGCTCGTATATTAATTATGTTATATTGGTTGATCACAAATAATCAAGACTGTCATAGGTAACGTACAGAAGCATTTAAAATATGTAAACATGGAATTTAAAGGAATTGCAAGGCAAAAGTTCAACTTCATATTTCCTGATTTGGAATTATGTTTTTGTAATTGTGAATGCAACAGACACATTGTTATAAAACTTGGCAAAATATTTCTTTAATTTCTCGAGGTGTTTCCTAACTAGACCCACGTGGGTCAGGTTAGGCAATCATAGATTAGTGTTAAAATATGCATTCACTGATGAGAAGATACTAGAGCTAGTTATTGAGCAACATTAGTATAATTCTATTAAAAAGATATCCTAACCGCCTAAGAATTTTGAAAAGACAAGAAGCGAACAATGAAAATGTTCAATTTCAGCAAGTACGACATATAACAAATCTATAAATAGCTAGATGATTCCCTCAGTATCCTACTTTCGTTTTTAACAATGTTTATGCCATATGTTTTAATTCGTTTAGTTGTTATAAATGACTAATGTTATTATTAAGTGATTTCTTAATACTGTTTTAAAGACTAAATTTGGTTCTATACTTTTGACACAGTAATTTGCCTATATATCCCTTTAATCTTGGTACATGTCAAGTATTAGATGTAATCAGAAACCCAAATGAAAACCATGGTTGATTATAGTTTACACAAACATGATTTTGAGGTACATTGTAGTACCGAGTGCAGAATATCTTGGTGTTAGCATATAAAGTGATCTGTCAAGGAATCAACACAATTTACACAAGCATACAGAATTTCTATCAGGTACATGACCATTACAGTACACAAAAATACAACACAAGGCAATTGCTTGCGACGCAAGCGAAATTTTATATGACGACGTCATCGAAGTCATAAATTTCTATCATCATGGTCAAGAAATGATCTAAGAGCAGCCAGTTGGGTGTAAGGTACATACATATTACAATGACAATTATATTAGTGACAGCCTTAAATTGTAGACTTCATAATCATGAAGAACCTCTACTAGACTATGTATGTTTTCAAAATTGTCCACTGTTTTGGGACAATGTCAGTCCTTCTTTAACCTATACAGCCATTGAGAAGAACCAGACACATGCACCTAATAACATACAGGCAGATTCACTCTATCAAAAATGTTTTAAATACTCTTTCTTTCCTCAGTCCTTTATATTATGGAACCAGCTACTATCATCTGTCGTTCTACAGCCTGGTCCTAATAATTTCAGACATTAATTTTCATTTCAACATAATTATGATTTAATTTCTGATATTTATATAAAATTAGAACTACTTATTGTGGTATGACGCTAATCAGTATATCGGTGTATTGTGAGTTATAGTATTACAGTAGAATTAGCCGTATGTTTTGTAGAGAAAATACATATCATGCTATAATATTAAAAATTGCTTATCACTATTTCCATACATGGAAAAGAATCCTTCAAACAAAAAACTGGAGATATGACGAAAGCACGGTTTTTCTACGAAATTACAAATGTGGCAATATTTGTTGTAATTGCATGGTTCTCTGCGGGACGAATATACGATAAAAGACCATTTGCGACATGGCGTAATTCAGCCACCATAGAAGACCGGCTATTTATTATCGCCGTTCCTGAACGGCAATTTACAAAACTATCAAGATTTGAGCATTTTGTAGTCGACACCGGTTGCCTTCAACCAATCAAAACGATGCATTTGAGGTCACATGAAGAAAAATGGACGTTAAATAGTCAAATTTGGGGTGCGTGAATGGACTCGTCGATGCCATGTTTTGTCGGGTTACATGCTTGTATAACCAGAAAATACCATTATCAATATATATGTGTTAAATGGTATGTATTTAAAACTTTGAATGTCCGGTGGCCAGTCATTATTTATCATCTTTTATCTTTTCATGTAATAGTTCATTAAAATGCTACAATGTATAAAGTGTGAACTACGTCTACATATTTGTTTAACATGTTTCATGGACACTGTCTAGACGATTATTGACTGATTTATTTTATCATCTATAAATACATATAACCCTAGGTCGTTATGTACAGACGGACAAAATATTTTAATTTCATGTGACACATTGTATCACGTTTAAATGAAAACTTTCCACTTTGCTGAGGTTAAAAACTAGGTAAATACTGAATTTATACTTTTGCTGAGGTTAAAAACTAGGTAAATACTGAATTTACAGTTTTGCAATAGTTTTGCTGCAGTTGTTCAAATCGCAAAATCACACCCGTTTCATACTTTTTACTATTTTCCTGTAATTCCCATTACATGGAGTAATATATTGCTTAAGTAGACTATCGATAGTGATGTAGTGTTTTTCTGCAATCAGTGTATAATGAGGTAGTGGTTCGAAAGTTGGCTGCCCCGAAAAAGTTTGGACCCCCTTTGAAAAATTCCTGGATCCGCCCCTGAAACATTTTCATGTTTTATCACTAAATAGTAGACAAAAATTGCATAATTTCCCCCAAAATAGTATTTTGGAATTTAAAGATATGCGTGTAATTGGAAAAAATCTGCATTTTTTATGTTTATCAGGAATTTTTTACGAATTAATCTAACGTTTTAGCGTCATTATTATCTTGTTATAATACAGATATATTTAATATTAGTGACAAACTAAACATTTTGAGATGTTTCAATGATAAGTAATGCAATATTTCAAATAAAATTTATAGAACTTATTTGGTGTCACGTTCTAATGATGACAGCGTAAAGAAATTAAATGTCCGAATTTTAGGGTATTGTCATTTGTACAGTGTTTATTACTCTTTACTCTGAGAACCTTAACCTACACAGGGAATAATATATTTAAGTAATTAAAGTAAAAATAAATGTCAACTACACATTGTTGTGTTTATTCCTCTATCGCTTTAAGAAAATATTATCATATTGGGTCCTTGACTAACCTTAATGAGAAATCAAGTGAACTTTCAGAAAATTAAAATGTATTATAAGTTTAACGTATAACGGACTTGTCTTGTTTCATACAACATTTGGGTGAAAAATGTTATAAATTGTCAAGTTAAAGGAGAAAAATCTTGACACATCTGCCTGGTCAGGTAGCAAATAATATAATTTATTTCTTCTTATATTTCATAAAATGCTTTAACAATTTATTTTTTCTTAACTTTGTATCTAGCTATTGGAACCATCAGGAAACCCTCGCCAGTCCGGTAGTGTTTAGATTGTATAGGTTGATATTAAGGCCAGTCCGGTAGTGAAAAGGGAGAGTAATCTCTCCATCGCTGAAAACGCCAGTCCTGTATTTAATCGCTGATGAATCTGTTATCTTGACTGAGTTTTTCCCCCCACTAAATTCTATCCTAAGGTGCGTGATAAAATATCAATAACTTAAATAAATAAATTCCACGTAACTTTACACGGCGATGAATGTATTAAACATTGTCAATGCAGATTTGTATTGGGAATTAGCCAGAGACATAGTATCTAATTCCCTGGAATAAGCTATATGAGATAATTTAGCGGTGATAAATATTTTATTATTATAAGAGTAAATACATAATTAAATGGTTGCAAAAAAATAAATAGTAATGTTTTGATTTGTATTACTATATAGCGAAAAAAACCGATTACATATGTTTTTATGTCAAAACATGGAAACATTTAGGCCAGTCCGGTACTAGAGAAGTGTACGCCTAACCAGTAGTGTCAGTATCTGCGTCAGTATTTTAGACCAATCCATTGTTTAGTGGCGGCAAGTTCTACTTTCATTTTCAACGATCTGAAAGAAAAAAATGCAGAAATCTATGCGGATGAAGAAAGAACTAAAGATGTTAACTGAATCTCCACCTCATGGAATATCATGTTGGTCTAATGGGGATATTGATAAGTTAGAGGCAAGTAAGTGCTCGTTTTCATTGATTTAAATCGGTCTTCGTTCGTACCCTGGACATCTCGTCCTTTAACTTTGTGAGGCGAGTTTTTTATTGGTAAATAACTTCTGTGTTATTTCTCAGGATAATACTTTTAACGTTGAAATACTATACTGTGTGTTTCAGTTATGATACATACTTGTTTGTCTTATACTATGTGTTTCAGACTTTATTTAAACTCATGTTAGTTCTGGCTTCCAAAAAATTATAAGCTACTTTTTTATATTTTGATTTTCATTTTCATCAGATGCGGCATTAACAGAATACACACATGTTCGCTGAAGACCTTAAGCTACATACATGTATGTCTTATACTATGTGTTTGACTTTCAGTTATTCTGGGTGGAGAGCATACACCTTACAAAGATGGAGTTTTTAAATTAGAAATTCAGATTCCTGATAGGTAAGTTTATATCATAAAGATATTTATTTTATTATTATGTAAATACAAATACAAATACAAATACAAATTTTATTTACTGTCGGTTTGTACATACAATGATAAACATAAGCTATGTATAGCTTTTGACCGACTAACACAGAGGAATATTACATATTAATACACTTACATAAACTAAACATAAGCTACTAGTACTAACACAGAAAATTACATATTATAAAAACATATATATATATATCTAAAACAAACACAATTAAAAGGATTTTAAGACTAATACCATTTAAATCTTAGATAATCACTAGTTAAAAGTACACATATATATAGCTTTAAGTTAAATTTTTAAGCCTAGTTTTATATGAGAGGATGCGCATGCGCGGAACGAGCAAGACAGACTTCCCTCGACGGTCTCAAAAACTCGATTTTACAAGATTTGTAACTCATTCTTTTTGATTATCTTTCGTTAATAACCACCAACAGGTCTTAACCTTTTGATCCAAACCAGAAACAGCCAAAATTTACGTCTCTATCGTCCCACTCAGTCGTATTTCATTGACAAAATCACCCAGACGCTTGTCTTACGCTCGATCTACTCAGATTGGTTTCCGGTTCTCTCAGTCTACAACAACAACAAATTTCATGTAAACAATGATGTTTTTCCAACTATTGCTGTCGTTTACTTTAATTCGGAATGCCATTGTCACCTTCGAGGATCTCTCCGTCAACTTCTTACTCGCTGACCTCAACCAAGAAGATCTCTCAACACATTTGGTATGCAATTCGTCAATTTTCACATGTTTTCGCGACCCTACATTTTACTCTGTGTCGCTGTCTAGGCCAACCGGCAACCATTTCAACACCAATGTTTCTTTCATAGAATGGGTTTCATACTCTTCACACGGCTCATCAACAGTCTTCCGGTGTCAGAGCTGCAACCTAGTCAAAATTATTCCAATCCACCTCTTCATTCAACCCTCATTTATCAACATAGAATGGTTAGATACTACAGGAACTGATTACATCAGCACCACCACACTTGAATCTCCATTCATCAATTATTTTCTTATATCCTCCAACCAAAGTGTCTCTTTATGTTTGGACTCCATCTTTATTTGGCTTCGAGACATCAAAATTACTAAGCAAGCCTCTACTATTCAACCTCACATCAGCTCTCATCGCCTGATCCTTTTACTCATTGCTGGCATTGAACCAAATCCCGGTCCCACCAGCCAACATCAATCCAATGGACTGTCTACTGATAGCTTTCCATGTAGGCTATGCAGTGAAGAGGTTGCTGACTTCAGTCGACGGGCACTTTGTTGTGATAACTGCGACCAATGGATTCACAAGTCATGCATGGATATGAACACGGCCTTATATGACCAATTAGCTGATACCTCCAGCACATGGACATGCCCCCACTGCGGTAGCCAAAATCAATCTACAGTGATCTATGATATTGCCATTACTGACAGCGTAGGTAGTTCATACTCTGATGTCACCGACTCCAAAATGTGCTCCACGCCGAGTTCTAGCAAAACCAACAACTCTAGCTTCTTGAACTCAACTTTTTCATCAATTAATAGTCCTCTTGCCACTTCTTCACCAAAACCTTCTACTGACAAACCAACATGTCAAAAGAAAAAGTCTTTTCGCATTGTGACCATCAACTGTAGTAGTATTGTAAAGAAAGGCAAACACATAGACATTCTCATAGATACGGTTGCTCCAGATGTCATCATAGCTTGTGAAACCTGGTTGCACCAGGACATTAACACTGCTGAGTTCTTTAACCCTGCACATGGATACAATGTATACAGGAACGACCGAAGGTCTGATGCTCACGGTGGAGTACTTCTTGCCGTGAAGAATAATTTGCAGTTCACGGATGTTATTACATATGACAACATAGAGTTCATCTCTGGCACTCTCCTTCTTCCAAATAAGAAGCACATGGTCATAGGCGCCTATTACCGACCTCCATTACGTACTGACATGGAGTACCTTACCAACTCCTACGACACCATCTCAGCTCTTAGAGCCCAGCACAAGAACTCTGTTTTTATTCTTGGCGGGGACTTCAATCTCCCTGATGTTAACTGGCACCGCCATGCAATTGACGGCCACAACTATCCTCATCGTGTCAGCCAAACCTACATAGACATGGCACATGATCTCTCGCTAGAACAAATGGTGGATTTCTCTACGCGCAGACTAAACACACTGGATTTGCTGTTTTCTTCACATCCTGCCTTCATGTCACAGTGTAGACGACTACCTCCACTTGGGGACAAAGCAGATCATGATATGGTTTTGTATGAAACCTCCCATCAAGTAATGCGAGCAAGACCACCTCGCCACACCATATTTTTGTGGAACAACATCAACCCCGATGTCATCAAAAAGGCCTGTGCTGAACTCTGTAAGACCTTTCTGCAAACACATTACCACTCAATCAATGATATGTGGTTGGCTTTCAAGACAGGTCTCCATGAAATCATTAAAAATAACATACCAACAAAGACCAGCTCTTCACGCTACACTAACCCATGGGTCACCACCAAAACACGCCGTCTCAGTCGACGCAAAGCCAAAGCCTATCGTAAAGCCAGAAATAACAACAACAAGCGGGACTGGCAACGCTACAAAAAACTTAAGGCTGAATCTCAGAAGGAGATGCGTCAAGCTCATCGACAATTCATTGAAGATACTGTCAACCAAGATCTTACCAACAACACCAAAAGAATGTGGGCATATATTAAGAGTAAGAAACAAGATCAACAAGGCATATCACCACTCCTAGATAATGATGGTTTTCTTCACAGTCGCAGTAAAGAAAAAGCAGAGATACTGAACAAACAATTTCACTCCGTCTACACTAGAGAAGACCTTAGTCATATTCCGAATCTTGGTCAAAGTAACATCCCATCAATGGAAAACATCAAAGTATCAACTCCAGGAATCATCAAACTAATGAAAAAACTGAAAGCCCATAAAGCTACTGGACCAGATGGTATCCCCAATAGAATATTGTCCCTAGCTGCAAATGAACTTGCACCCATGCTTGAACGTATATTCCAAACATCACTTGACACTAGCACTGCTCCTGAGGACTGGAAAGAAGCCAGGATTACTCCTATCTACAAGAAGGGCCCACGTAATATCGCCTCTAATTACCGCCCGATTTCACTTACATCCGTCGTCTGCAAAATGTTGGAACATATAATCTTCAGTCATTCAATGAAACACCTCACTCTCCATAACATCCTTGCACCTAGTCAACATGGTTTTCGCTCAAAAAGATCTTGTGAAACTCAACTCATCTCTACCATACAAACCATCGTCAAAGACTTAACATCTAAAGACCAAGTGGACATCATTCTTCTAGACTTTGCTAAAGCATTCGACAAGGTGCCTTTCCAGCGACTCCTATTAAAACTTGACCACTATGGCATCCGTGGTAACACGCTTGGATGGATCAGTTCTTTTCTTCAAGGTAGAACTCAGCAGGTCCTTGTGGAGGGAAACGTCTCGGAGAAGCTTGAGGTTCTTTCAGGGGTACCCCAAGGGACTGTCCTGGGGCCCCTCCTTTTCCTTATCTACATAAACGACCTTCCATCTGCTTGTAAACACTCATTTGCAAATTTATTTGCCGACGACACACTACTAGGCAAACATATCCGCAATGACAGTGATGCCATAAAGCTTCAAGAGGACCTCACTTCCCTTGAAGATTGGGAAACCAAGTGGCAAATGAGCTTCCACCCTGAAAAATGCACTGTACTAAGGATCACGTCAAGCAAGAAAAACCTGCGGGAGACTTCCTACTTTCTCCATGGGCACCACCTTGAAGTTGCAGACAGCTCCAAATACCTAGGTGTGACTCTCAGTAACGACCTGCAGTGGAGTAAGCACATCCAAGCGACAGCTGCTAAGGCCTCAAAGACACTTGGTTTCCTAAGACGTAATTTCCGTGATTGCAGCAAAAAAGTACGTGAGACAACTTACAAGACCATGGTTCGACCAACAATGGAGTATGCCTCTACAGTCTGGGACCCTTACAAGGTATCCGACATAAACTGCCTTGACAAAGTCAACCGTCGCGCAGCCCGCTATGTGTGTAACAACTACACCGACAAGTCACCTGGTTGCGTCCAACGCATGCTATACACTCTTGGCTGGGAAACCCTTACTGATAGACGTCAAATCCTCCGTCTCACGATGCTATATAAGATCATCCATCAACTTGTAGAGATACCGGAAGCCAGCAACATCATCCGCACAAGCGACAGCCGGACCAGAGGAGCCAAGAGACTTTATGTACCTTACACCAACTACACACTCTATAAGACATCATTCTTTCCAAGAACAATCCAGGACTGGAATCATCTCCCAACATCAATCACAGATGTCCAATCTTTAGAGGCCTTCAAGTCTGCACTCCACGCCAGGATTGCAGCCCTGCCTCCATCTCTCGCGTAGACAGTTCACGGGTGTAAATAGTTTTAATCTGTAAATACCATGCTATTTTTAAATGTAAATAAATACGTCGAGTAACTGTCTTGCTCAACCTCCCGTGGGACTAATCACAATCCAGCTTGGATTCCTGTCCCTAACCAGGAAGATGATTCTTATCATAATTTAAAATATATAAATTATTGATTAAATATATCACAGTTTTTAATTTGTTAAATAGATGTAAGTTTAACAGTTTAAAAATTTCAGAAAAATAAAATTTAATATAAGTATCTTACTTTAAAAATTGATCAAATATAACTAGTTAATCACAGTGAGCTACTCAAATGCAAAGAAGACAATTATGTTGTTTTATTTGTGCATAAAATTGAACAACAAAAAATAATAGAATAGTTGACAATAATAAATAACAATGAAAATGAAGGGACAGACTATCTGTCAGATTTAAATTAAATTCTTACAAAGCAAGTAAAATAGTAAGTAAATTATTGAGTATTTAAGCAAAGTTTTAGATTAATATTACATGTAAAGTATCAAAGCTACAAGTATCTGTAAACATATATAATATAAGCTATCTTCTAAAGCAATGAATAAATAATTAATCTCAAAACATGCTATAACTATGGTACCATCATTTAATAGTAGCTATGTACAAAAAGAACAAGAACAGCTATCTCCATCCCATGCATCGACTAAACTTTTAAATTGGCTAAAGTTTGCTTCACTTCTAAAGTGTTGTGGTAATGAATTCCACAGCTTAGGTGCATGTGAACGGAAAGAGTTGCTGCCATAAGCAGTGGTCCTCACCTGTGGTAGTTTAACAGTGTGACGATACCTAAAAGAATAATGATTCTGTTTAAAAACAACAATATCATGTAAGTAAGAGGGGCCTTGTTTGTACAGTATTTTATGAGTTTGTAAAGCCATTTGCCTCAAGCGTCTAAGTTTCAAAGATGGCATTTTAGATTTTTGCAACAGGGTATCATAATCTGAAATATAGTCATCATAAATGAATCTAAGAGCACGTTCTTGTAACTTTTCTAATTTTTTAGTATACTTTTCACCACAGAAATGCCAGGTTAATGGGCAGTAATTAAAATTTGACATAATAAAAGAGTGATAAATGTTTAACTTGCCCAGTTTACATAAATTTTTTCCAATACGCTTCAGAACATTTAATTGTCGGGATGCTTTTTACATATATTTGAAACATGAGAATGAAAATTTAATTTGAAATCGATAGTGACACCTAGAAGTTTAATCTCTTCTTCACAAGGAATGCTGTTATTTTCAATGTTAAAACGAAGGTCTAATTTTTGGGTTTTGGAACCAACGGCAATGGACTGAAACTTACTTGGGTTAGCTTGCATATGATTATTAGAGAACCACTGTATAAGAGAATGACTGTCTGTCTCTAGATTTGCTTTAACTGTCTCAATATCATGATGAGCAGCTGACAAGGTATTATCGTCTGCATAGTTATATAATTCACAATTGGAAATAAAATGGAAAATATCATTTAGAAATATGTTAAAAAGTATTGGCCCGAGTATGGATCCCTGTGGAACACCCTTGTAAATTTCTTTAAAACTGCTGCCAAAAGAGCTTAATTTTACATTTTGTTTTCTGTTGGTTAAGTAGCTCTCAATTAAAGCCAAAGCACCCTCTGAAACGCCATAATATTTTAATTTTAGAAGCAACAGTTTGTGAGGCAGACAATCAAAAGCCTTAGATAAGTCCATTAGTATAGATGCCACATATTTATTTTCATCCAAGGATCTTTTCCAATCTTCTATTATTTTAAGTAAGGTGCTTTGACATCCATAATTAGGTCGAAAGGCAGATAAAAATGCATTAAAATGACAGGAGAAGAAATCTGAGAGTTGTGAGTGTATAGCTCTCTCAAACAGTTTTGAGAGAGTTGGTAATATGCTCACTGGGCGATAATTACCTTTATCCAGGGTACTATTTTTCTTGTGAATAGGAACGACTTGTGCCACCTTCAGATTGTCTGGGAACACTGACTGTAAAAAACTTTGGTTAATGATATTAGTCAAAGGGGCAACAATAGATGGTTTGGCTAATTTTATTAATTTAGATGAAATTCCATCGGCTCCAGTGGCCTTTTTACAACTCAATTTATTTATTTCCTTACTAACAAAATTAAAATCAACAGGGTAAAAATACAAGTCAGGGACATCTACCTTATTTTGTTCTATTTTTACTAGACTGGGATGATTTTCATCAATAGGGATAGAGTGATTTCCAATGTCTTTAGCAACATTTACAAAATAGTCATTAAAAATTTCACTTACCTCTGATTGGTCATTAATTAATGAATCGTTTTCACATAAAATTGTGTCTTTGTGAATAAAACTTCCTTTGTTTGTCAGAAAAGGTTTAACAGTGGGCCAAAATGACTTGTTTTTACATCCTCCGGCACATCTGTCCAAGAAATACTTGTTCATACATTTTCTTTTGAGAGATGTTACATAATTACGTTGCTTTCTAAAGTTTTCCCAGTTTTTTGAATTTTTATTTTTATTATACTTATTTTGCATCATTCTCTTTTTGTAAATTGCGCTTTTCAAATTAGTATTCATGTAAGGTACAGGTTTGTTTATAATCTTCTTTTTTTTTACTGGAGCAAACTTATCAACTACATCAGATAAAGTTTTACTAAAATGGTCATACATAATATTCACATCATCTGTATTTTCATGTAAATCATTAAATTTATTACATAATTCAATATTAAAATCAACAGTGTTAAAATTTTTAAAACTTCTATAATTAGTCCATCTACATCTACTTTTGGTTCTAGGTATTTCAGTTTTTAATTGAAAGGCAATCATATTATGGACATCGCTGAGTCCACAGTTAAAGTTACATATGTTACAAATAGAATTAATACAGTTAGTCAGGACAACATCAATAAGAGTAGGTGAATGATGTCGTGTGAAACATGTTGGTTCTTTAACCATGTTTGATAAATCAAACAAATCACATACATCTGTAAGGGGAACACATTTATCAGGATCTAACATATTAAAATTCAAATCTCCAAGGAACACATACTTATCATATTTTGCAGTCACTTTGTCCAGAGTTGTAGAACAATTGTTTATGAAGATATCATTAGGAAGAGATGGTGGTTTATATGCTCCTAGAATAAGCCATTTACATTTATTATTGAAGTTTACCTCGATGGCTAGTGATTCAATGTCAGTAAATTCAAGATTTCTTTTGCGGTCACCAGCAATGTCCGATCTGAGATAAACAGCAATACCACCTCCATTTGCATTTCTATCTGCTCGCCATAAATGATAGTTGTTTATTTGGAACTGTGCGTCAGGGAAAGATTCATCTAGTTTTGTTTCTGCAATAAATAATACGTCTACAATGTTAAGTATAAGAAGTTCCTTTAAGGAGTCAAATTTGTTTCGCATGCTATTTATATTTAGATAAGCACACATAAATCTATGTGGATTTTTCTTTTTTGTTTCTAAAATATCATCAAATATGTTGGTTAAATATTCAGATTCATCATTATATGATACATTACAATCAACATTCATTTTCAATAAGCGGGTGCATTTTGGAGGTATGAAAAACAAGAAAATCAGTGTTCTAGAATTCTTTATTTAGCATTTTAATCGAAGAATATAACCTGTAAACTACAACTTTCTGAAATATTTTGATCATGACATCAGTAATTGTTGTCATATGCTTATTTGAAGTACAACTGTCAGGGGTACAAATTTTGCCACGAAATGTTCGTTATGCTAACTTTCAATGGTCGCTTACCAAAAATAGTTGGTATAATACACATTTAAAAATTTTCCTTAATATAAACAAAGTGTCAATCTTCAGAAAATTAAGAAAGATATTCGTACTGACTAATAATATCCAATTGCCATATGCTTGATCAAACTCAGTACAATCTGGTTCAAAGAAAATTGTAATCGATATGAGTAAAATAAACCATAATTTTATGTCTGGATATTTCACGTTTATAATTCCATTTAAATATTACACTGGTACCTTAAAAGGATAGTGTGTGATTGAAGAATTACTCTTATATGGGATTTTTCACAAGATTTTTTTAAAAAATGCTACCAAAATGTCGCCGAAATGTTCGTTACCAAAAGTATGTAATTTGTTTTTTCAATCTTTCTATATATAAGTTCACATTGCTTTTGCTCTGTTTAAGCCATCGACGATTTATATTTCTGAATTCCTGCCCTTCATTTCACAAGAAAAGAAAAAAACAAAATGAAATGTCCGTTACTAATCTTGACATGTTCGTTACTAATCATTCATTGGTGTATCACTGCAAATAGAATACTGCCATGCATAGGATTTGTACTCTGCTAAGACGTGTAATTATTTCCCTTCTAGTTTTACTCTCCGATTAATTTTTCTGAAACTGACTAAAGACAGGATGAGACAATTTAATTGGTTGGGCTTACAAAAATATAAAACGAAATGAAGGTGTCGTATAATAAATACGATTTCAAAAGAAACCATGCTTAAGCTAACTTTAGATATTGGTAAAAAGTGAAAATAAGGAACGAATTATATACTTAAATTGAAGAAACAACTTAATTGTATGTTAGACTGGTACGGTGAATCGTTAATGCTGCTGACATGTTCGTTACATTGTCGTAACGAACATGTCATACTGTTGTCATGGCTTATATTTTGAACCTTTACTATGCATCCAATAAAACATACTATATATTCAAATTTCACTCCAATATCAAATGATTTAGCAAAACAAAATATGAGAAAACCGATTTAAGCAAATTTGTGGCTCAAAGAAAATAACCTTACTGCCGTATTGCGAGATCTCCTTTTAATTTCTATAAAGCGGCAATTGACCTTCTCTGTAAGCTTTATCGGGAGTGATATCGTCAAGTTTAAATGAAATCGTGTACAAAGAGATTAAAAAATGAACTTAAACCGCCAAAAACACACTTTATGTAAATTTCAGTCACGAACATGTCAGTAACGGACACTTAAAATTAGGAGCTTTTACTTGATTATCCTTCAGTAATTTCAAAAGAATATAAAGTTAACATGTTCTTTTGAGATAATACACAGCATTACTCATTTCAAGGTAAGTTAATGTCTTTCTAATAGTATGGTATTTTAGAAACTTAAGGTAACGAACATGTCAATTAAAAGTCAATTTAGGGTGAGTAATAATTTTAAACTTATATATTGTCTAAAATACTTAAATTCTTAACAAGAATTGAAGCATTATGTAATATTATAAGACTAACGTCTATGAAAATAATGGAACCGATACAATTTAATGTGTTATTCTTTGAAATGCTTTCATGTAAAAACTTAGTAACGTACATTTCCGGAAAATTTTATTTCTAAAAACCAGACTTTTAATGAGGTTGAAAAGTCACTTAACAATCGAAAATTGTTGGGAAATACATTTGGCTTATGGCTATAAGCTTTCAGTTACTAAATAACCTTAACAAAATTGAACTACATTGCTTTGTTTAATTTCTACGCATGTTCAAAGACACAGCGTATTGATCGGCGACAGTAACGAACATGTCAAAAATCGACTTTAATCATCAAAATTTTCGCTAATTTGATGAGATAATACTTTTTATAAACCATGCAGTTGAAGGTCTACTGCTACAGCATATTTTAGGTTGATTATCCCAACTTTATATCGTAAGGGACAGAGAGAATAGACCGGCGACACCACTTGCACCCGCTTATTGAAAATGAATGTCAAGCTCTTGAGATATGTCAAAAAACGAATCACTAAACTTGAATTTAGTGCAGTTATCACAACACCATGGCTCATCAGATGCGCTTAACTGATAATATTCAGCAGCTGAAACATTTGCACATTTTATATGCCACCATAAGTAACAAGATTCACAGTAAATAGCTCTGTGTGTCTTGGCCACAGGTTTAAAACAGTTTCCACATGGAAATCTAGGTGGGCCTGGGTTCACGGAAATATCACCGCACTGTAACAGTATACACAGAAGAAGCTTATGTTTGCGATAAACAAGCTTGATAGGCTGGGATAGCGGTCGATTTCTACTGTGCTTAATATGGTAGAACAGTACATATGACATATCACACAAATTTTCAAACCCTATCTTGAGATGATTAGGTGTGACGTAAGAACCTTGCAGCCAGTATGTGGTTGATTTTACCAAACATATGCCCGTGTCATTTGTCCAATCTTGATAGACCATGTAATTATGAGTGTTCCATGTCGATTGAACACCATCAAGGGGTGTTTCAAGACACTGAAAAATCAGCAATAACTGCAATACAGTGTTTAACATCATTATTAGTTACAACAGCTACAAGAAAACTATATGCTGTATTCAAAATTTCTAACAGCTTATCACATTGATAAATACTAATGAGATTCAATATAATGTTTTGACAAATTCAATCAGGTCTTATACATGTAACATGAATTTAATTTGCTAACGCAGAGATTGTTGATATAAATAAAATAAACTAAATATAAATTTAACAAAATAGAAACTACATTAGTTGTCCGTTAACATACAAAGTTGATGACAGTAAATCAGTAAAACAAACACTATGCAATCAGTTAGAATAACAATAATTGACAAATGATAAAATCTTACCTGGTGTGACAAAGATATCATACACTGTTTATACAATGTGTATTGAAAACCAATAACACATTAAAAATTTTACATCTATAATTTTTAAAACAATAATATTCACTAAAATATCTACAATGTTAAAAACAAAAATATAAAAATAAATATACCATTTAAAAGATCTCTTAAATCCAAATCCAATGACATAAAATATGTTTAGGAAACAATTAATAGAAATAAGATATTTGAGTTTTTGATACGAGCACAAAAAGTCCAACCTTTGTCACACACAGGTTTACACAAAGTATCTATAACTTAGAACTTTTTTTATTTAACTTACACAATATATATGATAGTTCTGTTTGTTGTTTGTTTGTTGGGTTTAACGCTGTAGGAACACATTGTATATGTCATATAACGGCAGTCATAGGAGGGAGAATGGACGTAGAAATAATTTCATGACCAAGCTGCACGAAAGTATGCACAGCTGGGAATCGAACCCATGACCCCTTGAACAGTAGACTTGTGTGCTACCAACTGAGCTAGCTGGGTGGCTGTGATAGTTCTATCTGTTCGTGTATTCTAATCTCTTAGTAATATAACCATATAGCAGGTTATGTTTGATAAAATGTATACAAACTACAATGTATTGTTATGTTTCAGATATCCATTTGAACCACCTAAAGTAAAGTTTGTAACACCTATATATCATCCTAATAGAGATTGTTATGTTTCAGATATCCATTTGAACCACCTAAAGTAAAGTTTGTTACACCTATATATCATCCTAACATAGACACTGGTGGACGTATATGTCTTGATACACTTAAGATGCCTCCTAAAGTAAGTTATAACCTAGGATAAATACTTTTAAACATGCTCAATCTTAGTACATCATTTTAGGGTTCAACTTTTAACTGTTTTACGAGGGATCCAGAGGGAATCTCTTCATAGTTATTCAGAGATTCCTTTTTAGCATTATGGATTCCTCCAATAAAAGAAAAAACAGGATACAGGCTTGCAGTTGGAAATTTTGATAATAATTGATGAAAACTCCAATTCATAAAAACACACTGCAATTCTTCAGGGAACCTGACAGAATCCCCAGCTGAAATTACAGTGGTTCCTCCCTTGGACACTGTTGGTGTCGAACCCAGTATTTTATTACTACATGTACACAGTGTATGTTAAAGTTTAGCAAGCATTAATTAATTATTTACATTATAAATACATTCTTTCTTCAACATAAACAGATTCTCATTATGATTTTTAGTTCTGGACTACCTTACTGGGTTAAGGCGGGAGTCCACAGCCTAAAGTTGGATTTCCATATTTTTCTGCCAGTGATATTAAGTAACTGAATTTTCATTATAGTTATTGCCATTGTTGACATGCAAAGTAAACTACTTGCCAAAAGTCAAGAATCAACAACAAATAATTCAAGGAGAACAAACTTTTACTAACCATAATTTTTGTAACAAACCTTTACTGGATGTGAGTGCAGACCATCTGTTACCACCTGTTTTGTAACAAAAACCTGAGTTATAATAATTATTACAAAATGGGTTATTACAAAAGTGGTTGAACATACCAACCTGTTTTGTAATAAAAACCAAAAATTACAATTCAGGTTTTTATTGCAAAAAGGTTTGTAACAACCATTTAATCTTAAATATTGCGTAAGACTTGAAGAGCAGCAAACACACATTCTGTCTCATATAATTTTTAGCCAGATTTTTCAAAGAAAAAATTAGGCTAGTAGTTTGGCGAAACGAAAGTGGACAGGCGGATGTCAGGTGTTGTTAACAATTGCGTTAAAGTTTTCAATTTAGCTTATATCTCTGCCATTTATTGTAGGATCTTTATGAAACTTCATACAATGATAACATACAATGTGCTGAACAGAATTAGACAGTAACCACAACTCTACCTGGCTTTATTATGGATTATTTCCCTTTGTATTTTTTGCGTTAAAGTTTTTAAATCTGGCTTTAATGTGGTTTCCACATTACATTTCTTGTTAGTGGATGATTTTTTATAACAAAACTGGTGATGTTATACATGTATGTTATAATAATTATTATTGTTTTTCGGCGTAGCTGTCTAAGCTGGATTTTGACCTACATTTCTGTATAATGACGTATGTCTGGGGATTTCGGAAATCCGCCGTTCTATTGGATGATTTTATAAGCACTGAAAATGACGTACGGGGAAACAGAGAAAATCCCCTCTTCGATTGGATGGCCCTGACAAGCGCGAAAAAATAAAGGCCACACTATTGTAATGCAGTGTTTTACGAAATTTTGCTTCGTTCGTAGATTATTTTTTTGGGGTAGTCTTCTATTGCTTTCCAAAGTGTTTTTTTATATTGTAACAATAAAAAATTACGTGTCAAACACAATATTTTATGGGTAGAATGAATTACGTCTCCAGATGTGAACCGGTTTCTAGTAAAAAGTCTGACATATTACCCAATAATTATTAAGTTAGCCTCACTGCATCCAGTTTCCGGGGTTTACACTTTGAGAGTCACAGCTCCACATATATTTATTAATCTGCAGAGTTATTGATACGTAACTTTTA
This sequence comes from Mactra quadrangularis, assembly GCA_025267735.1. Lineage (NCBI taxonomy): Eukaryota > Metazoa > Mollusca > Bivalvia > Venerida > Mactridae > Mactra > Mactra quadrangularis. The sequence goes on from CM046304.1 coordinate 10,502,255, forward strand.
AGGTTCTGGAACTGTAACTAACTTCGGTAAACTCGACACTCGATACAATCCGGTTTTTTTTCGATTACCTATCTTCGTCAAGTTTCGTAATTGCTATTTTTAGAAATTTTCACCACGTGACGTGGGTTTTTCCAGAAGTCATAGGGTAACGCATTTTCCGAAAATGGCGAAACCAGACGCTCTACAGCGTGATCGTAGTTAGTTATCGTAAAAATGATGGTTTATCGACATAAAAACAATGAAAAGCCGTAGTGGATCATAACTTTTGCGTTGATTCTGTTTGTACAGGTGTAAAATACTTTTTTTCATCTTTTTTTGCGATGTAAATTGGGTATGACTGAAACACGAAATGGAGATTTTGAGGCGAAATGGACGAAACGGAGAATTTGGGGCAAAATGGGGTTTTGATTGTTTAATCTATTTTGTGTACTAAAAATGATCAAAGGTAAAATAAACTACACAAATATCGATAAACTGGAAATAATGTTTAACTTATATTGATTTATTGACGAATTCTCACAAATAATCGTACCAAAGTCAGCATATAAAGACAAAATCGTTGCACATTTTCTGTTTTTAATATCATCATATTCTAATTATAAAAAACAATACAATAAACAGCATAATTTGAAAGCTAAGGCACATAATATGCCAACATTACTAACTCTAGTGTCCAACTGTTAGTGCAAAAAACGACAACAGCAGAAAACATAGCTGGTACAAGTTTAATCCCCAAATAGTCCCCTCAAGCTTGCCAAAAAGCAATGGAAGAGAAGGTTTTTATATGATAGTGCAGAGTTTAACATACATTTTCCATCTCAAATACCAATTTTAGATGATATATTTGTATAAAGTAGTATTATTTGTAATTGACCATTTTGACGTTATTTTTCTCTATAAAATCTCTTGCAGTTTCAGCACAGTAATCTAATACAATTTCTTATAAAAAATTTTAGAAACGGTAAAATTTCTTAAATTTTTCATTATATGGACAGTTAATACTGCAGAAAAAAAACTAGTTGCATGTGTCTAACTAACTTCTAACTTGAGATATTTGCTTTTAAAGATAGGGTAAATTTTTTAACATTCTCAAAAACTCGGATTTTTGCTTGGGGGTACATGTATGCAAATCTCTGTATATTTATATGTATTTGTCCAAAGTGTAACCTGGTTGCTCTGATTTGTCATTACATGACTGTATAACAAGAAAATGGATTAAAACTTGGAAATAAAACAGCAGAATTTGAAAAAAAAATTCTTTCACCTTTTGTCCCAGCACAATTTACGGTCTTTCTGAAAATGAAGGGTCACGTTATAAAAATGCACATAACTTAAGTTACAAACGGTAAATTTCTTAAAAATTTCAGCATTCAATGTCTTTAATAGTATAGATTCAAGAAACTATATCAGTATAAGAATTGTGGAAGGTCACCATTACAGTTCCAGAACCTTAAGAATAAATTCATAATTTTTGTTTTGTAGCATTAATGAATAGGTTTTCACAATGCAATTCTCAAAAATCTTCTTGTCTGAAACTACAAGGCCTAGAGCTTTCATATTTGGTATATAACATCATCAAGAGGTCCTCCATCACAGTTGTTCAAATTATGCCCCTGGGTCAAAATTGACCCCACCCCATGAATCACAATATTACATTGAATTATATAAGGAAAAGTTCAAACAACATATTCTTTTGAACCGCTTATGATAATTTGCCCAAACTCAACAGGAATGGTCCGTGGGTGGTTCCCAACCAAAATTGTTCAAATAGGTCTGATTGGTTGGATAAGTAGGTCACTGGGTCAAAAAATAGGTTTTAACATTAGTGGTCCTCTGTAAATGGCTCTTCTGTGACCTTTGACCTTTTCCTCCGGTGAGCACCCAGGGCCCTTTGGGCCCTCTTGTTTTTAAATCGACGCCGTTTGTCTTTTTTAAAGACATTTCTTGTTTATATTACAGGGTGCATGGAAACCATGTTTAAATATAAGTACAGTATTAACATCTATACAACTATTAATGGCTGAACCTAACCCGGATGATCCATTAATGACTGATATTGTAAGTTATTATATCTCTACATTATATGACTGATATTGTAAGTTATTATCTTTAATATCTATATATTAAATGACTGGGTCTACAGTCATCTTAGCTTTAACTAATTACTAAGTGTTTTTGGGCGTCTAAAGCGTTCAAAGTGAAACATAGAATATTAAAATAAAAAATGTAACTGATTGACTTACTTCATAGAATAGTCAGTGACAAACAATTTAGAATTAATGTGGTCAGTAGAGCTGCAACCATTCACCGGAAAGTCGATTCGATGCGATTCGATATATTTTTCTTTTGATTCAATTTTTTCAATTGCATAGCTTTAAAACTTCCAGTTTGTCAGAACAGGTTAAGTTCACTCCCATAAACCCAATTAGTGATACAGATCGAGGCATGAATACATAAAACATAAATTTGGACTAGAGTTTCCTAGACATATTTCTTAAAATCGTAGAGAAATTTAACAAAGTGAAACCCAGTCTCCCTGTCAACGTACATTTTCTTTAGGCCCACCTTTTCTTTTATCATTACAACTGTAGACATGTGTAAAGGTCAGTATGAATCGAAAATCATGGTTCACGAATGGTAATCGAATTGGTGCACTCACAATCAAGTTTGGTTGAATCAAATCTTTGCAGCCCTTATAATCAGATATTTCAGACTTCACTTACAGTGGCTAATTATACTGTTTAGTTTAGCTCAGTACAGAGTTATAATTTATAGTTACTTTATGTTCTTTATAACATAGAATGCTAGGAGAGCAATACTGGTCCAGTTTTCTATTATAAAGACCATTGATGAGCCAAGTTTAGTATACATGATTATATTGGCTATGTACTTCTAACAAATCACAGCTTTCAAAGTCTGTAAGTGTCCCCACTCTTGTATAATGAATTGGCCAAAAAAAATAATTGAAGTTCAATTGCATGTATGGTCTTAAACTCTTATTACATTTCTGACGGAGGATAGAAACATATCTCTTGTCTGATTATAAATGTCCACTGTGTTTTTTTCATGGCTTTTATCATTTATACGAAATATATTCCAGTCCAATGAATTCAGACATAACAGAACAGTTTATGAAGAAAATGCAAAAAGATGGACAGAAAAACATGCATTACAGGTATAAAACTTGCGTAATATTTATGTTATTTTGACAAACTTGAAAAAGCTTCTATGTTCGTTACAAATATGCTAATATTTTTAATGATTCTCTGTCAGTCTCTCAGTGAACAATAGCTTGTCAACCCATGTACCTAATGTGACCAAATTTTATCAGTATCAACTGATTACAGCTATCCTATGTTTGTGTGCTTAAGGGATAAACATCAAGCTCCTCCCTGTGTGTATGTCATGCTTGTTTTTTAACCACTGCCATCATGTAAATTACGTGATGCTAGTAATACCATGTGATACCATTGTCCAATGTGTTGCATGTGAAAAGTTGTTTCGTTATTTTTACAAATTATTAATTAAAACTAATATTTTTTATCTTTATGTACTTTGGACATCATAATTTACTACAAGAAGACTCAATTTATAGAACATTTTGAAATGTGAAAGAAAATATGAAAAATATTTGGCTCTCTGAGGGACAAATTTACTTGTGGTAGCAGTGGTATTGGTTTGATAAAGGGAAATAACTGTTGAGGGGAGTTTATACAAACAAAAGTTGTCTCCCTTCCTCTATAATTAAAATTACATGTACATACAATAGATTAAGTTATTAACATACATGTAACCATTCTGGAACCATGTTAACTTAGTAATAGGACTTATTTGCTTAAGAAACAATGAAGTATGTCTTGAATATGAATAGCACCTAAACTGTCTTGGGTATTATATAATATACAATATGTTTAGTTATATGGAGAAGAACAAGACTGTTCATTTCTGTTATATTTTTGTGTTTGTGTGGGCATAATACTTTAGTTAATCTTTGTTTTTTGTTGTTATTTTTTTACTTGGTTTAACGCTGTGTTAAATAGAAGTTTTTGATTAGATTTTATATTTTGTTTGTTTTTGTTGGGTTTAACGCCGTAGCAACACATTGTATAGGTCATTTAACGGCAGTCAGATGACCTACTCATTGTTCCTGGAAAGGCTAAATCTCTGGATTTAGCTGTTATGATTTATCCAACTAATAAGTGCATATTTTCGTCACTGACTGACAATTGCCCTTCATAATTAAGAATCATTGGTAGGAGGGAGAATGGCCGTAGAAATAATTTCATGACCAAGCTCCATGAAAGTATGACCTGCCCGGGAATAGAACCCACAACCTCTTGATCAGTAGACTTGCCTGCTACCAACTGAGCTAGCCGGGTGGCTTTAAAATTTTATGTTATAACTATGAAATAAAAGTACTTAATAATAATATCTAACTTTATTATAGGATACTAAAGTAGCTGATACAAGTACAAGTAAGGAAACTGTAAGCAATGAAAATAGTGATACAATTACCTCACTATCTACGGATAATGTATCTGATGATAAAACAGACAATGATTCTACAAAACAAAAAAGAAGTTTACCAATGTATGATACAACTAATAAATGTCCTAAATTACACTGAAACTTGGGATAATACCTGGTAGGGGTGTAACGGTTAACTGATATACCGGTTAATATTGCAATACTAATTCTGACATTTTTTTAACCGGTTTGTTTTTCTAAGAACTGGTTTTTCTAAGAAGTTATGTTCCATACTGATCGTTTTTATCTGAATCCATAATGTTTGAATAAATGTTAAAATGTGTTTGAAACCTAAATAGTCTTTATATGCTTTAACAGGTTAATAATTTCATCAAATGAGAGAATAATTATCTTTGAAAGTCCTTTGAAAACTGCACTTTTTTAACTACATGTAAATCAAACATTTTGCTTAATAGATCATTTGAAAAAAAATATATGTGTAATTTTGATCAAATTAAGACGATGCACATGCATTTATTCATGTTTTGCTTGTCTATGCAAAAAACATTACTTATTGCAATTTATTGCAATACAAGCTTTATGTATTGCAATACGGGTTGTACCGTATTGTTACATCCCTAATACCCGGTACGTGTGGAACATTCACTTATTCTTAGAGCATTTATGTCTTATATTTGTAATGCCTTTAGCATTTATATATTTTGTTCATATTCATTATATTTTGTAAATAAATCCTACATTTACTAAGTCAGTATCTTGTTTTGTTATTATACTAAATTTACTTTACGAAACCTCTTAGTACCCCTATTTCAATATGATAGGAAATGATTATTTTTCAACATTTATGTCTGATCGATAATGGAAATGTGTATAGCGCCATAATGTTGTCTGCTTGCAGGGTTTTCATGCTTCTTTATTTATGCAAAATTGGTTTTGTCATGCATGTGTTGAAAAGGGGAAACAGGGATATGCTTTTCGTACAAAAATCCCATGTGGTCAGTTTTGGTGAAAATCATTAGTCTGTTATTATAAAAAATAAAAAAATAGCTAAAAAAATTAGCTCAAATGTCATTACAAGATTAAGAAATTGCCATAGGTCTTTTGCAAGGTGGTGCGTCACCTGCAGAGATAAAAATTCTAATTGTTATGTTTCTGTTAAACCAAAGCAATTAAAAATCTCATAACCATGCATGCACCACAAATTTGGGTTTGCATTGATAAAGGAGTGTAAAAGCCATGCAAGCAGACTACAGTATGGTCCTTTACACATTTCCATTATTGATCGGACATAAATGTTGCAAAATAAACACTCTACAATATTGAAATCAGGGTACTTTGAAGTTTCATTAAGTATAGTTCTAGACCTTGAACTAAACAACAAAATAATTTGTGACAATTATACTTACAGTTTTAACTGGATTTTTTATTGATGATACATGGTATTGAAAATACATGTACCTTTGTATATATGAATTGTACAAACTTGTATATTTGTATGCTAGATCTATCAAGAGTAAAGAAATATTTGAATATATATATATTTGGTATAGTGTACACATAGCAAAGATTACATCATACAAAGAACATATTTCATCAGAGCATATGGCAAATTGCTATAACAAGTTTACCAATACCATGGGTAGGGCAACCCTTATTTCGATTGTGGTCCTTTAATGTTGGTGGCTTGACATGGAGAGGCTATGATAGCATGTTACAGGTAAATGAATATTGATGTTAACATAATGAATAATACTTGTATATTACATGCATCCGTTAAGTATATTATTGTATCGTAAAACTAATCACTGAAAATATTCCAGTTTCACAGCTTAGTTGCCTGGGAAATTGTATATATTTGTTTGATTTTGTTGGGTTTAACGCCTTAGCAACACATTGTTTAAGTCATATAACAGCTGTCGGTCAACTTACTGTTCTCGGAATTTACATGTAGCTGTTTACCAACTTCATAATTAAGAATCATTGGTAGAAGGGAGAATGGATGTAGAAATAATATCATGACCAAGCTCCACGAAAGTATGCCCTGCCTTGGAATCAAACCTGCGACCCCTCCATCAGTAGACAGTAAATTTGTGTGCTACTAACTGAACTGGCCAGGGGGCTTAATTGCATATATAGACCATTACAAAAAACATCATATTATGTTATGTTTTGTGATCTCACCTTAGATTGAGCGCTGCAGAATCTCACAGGATACTTTAAAAACATGACTAATGTCATAAACCTTCTATCTAACTCTTACTGGCTCAGTGTTGTAAACATAGTACATTGTGATAATGAAATTGTGGGTTTGAATCTGGTAAGTGAAATTTTAAAATAGAAAGAGAGCTAATGCTATGACTAGCTTTGGCTTAGCTTGAGAGTGGAAGTTAAAGGGTTGTTTTAAGTGTTTTATCATAAGCACTTTCCAAGATATAGATATTTAATTGAAAGTTAGTGTACTTGTTCATTATGTCTGTCACTGACTATCCCAGTCATAAGTAGTTGTAATGTTACAATGAAACAATGATAATGGTATTAATAATTATAATTAATCATCTGAAAATAAATAAAGCAAGGAATAACAAAGTGATGTCAGACATGGGGTCATGAATTAGTAGAACTTATCAATAGAAAAACAGGACCAGTTATAAATTAAAGGTTTAAAAGAATGGTTTAACTTATGGTGAAGACTGAAATAGATAAATTGTAAGGAAGTTGGGGTGTAACATTAAGGTAAAGCCAGTATTGCAATATATTGCAATAAGTATCGTTTTTTGCATAGACATGTATGAATTAATGCATGTGCATGGTCTTACTTGGACCAACATTACTCACATGTAAGTTTTTTAAATGATTTCTTATCCAAATATTGAATACTTTGTGTAATACGGACTATGGGTTTGAAAAATACATATTTTGAAAAGGACTTTCGAAGATAGTATTTCTTTTATTTGACGAAATGTTGAATATTTTGAAGCACAATAAGATTATTTCAAGTTTTCAATACATTTTAACATTTATTTTAACAAACATTTCATATTTGGATAAAAACAATCAGTATGGCACACAAATACAAAAACGGATTCAGGGAAATCAAACTGGTTAAAACCGTCAGAAATCGTATTGCAATATCGATTAACCTTTACACACCTAGTAATAAGAATTGTTCAATGCTTTACTAAACACTGAATAATGATTTGAATACATGATTTAGTGCAATACAAAACCAGAACAACTTGTGCCAGTGAAAAAACATGGTGGAGTGACAAAAAGTTTTCCATGCGTAGTTCACAGAAATGAAATGAAATAAAATGTTATATTTATGATAAATTATGATAAAGTACAATGAATGAATTAGTAATGTGTTTTACAGAACTGCAACTTGACTTCTAGGAATAACTAAATACCTGTATGTACCTATGACATCTACACAAACAATACTTTGAAGGGACAACTCTAGATGATTTTTGGCATAATAAGTTTTTCTAATGAAATATCTTTAATACTTCACAAGGTACATCATTGTTTATATTTACAATGTTTACTGTATTATAATACATCAATGTTTATATTTACATGGTTTACTGTATTATAATACATCAATGTTTATATTTACAAGGTTTACTGTATTTACAAAGTTTACTGTATTATAATACATCAATGTTTATATTTACATGGTTTACTGTATTATAATATGTCAATGTTTATATTTACAAGGTTTACTGTATTATAATACATCAATGTTTATATTCACAAGGTTTACTGTATTATAGGTACATCAATGTTTATATTTACAAGGTTTACTGTATTTACAAGGTTTACTGTACATGTATTATAATATGTCAATGTTTATATTTACAAGGTTTACTGTATTATAATACATCAATGTTTATATTTACAAGGTTTACTGTATTATAATACATCAATGTTTATATTTACAAGGTTAACTGTATTATTATAATACATCAATGTTTATGTTTACAAGGTTTACTGTATTATAGGTACATCAATGTTTATATTTACAAGGTTTACTGTATTATTATAATACATCAATGTTTATATATACAAGGTTTACTGTATTATTATAATACATCAATGTTTATATTTACAAGGTTTACTGTATTATTATAATACATCAATGTTTATATTTACAAGGTTTACTGTATTATTATAATACATCAATGTTTATATTTACAAGGTTTACTGTATTATAATACATCAATGTTTATATTTACAAGGTTTACTGTATTATAATACATCAATGTTTATATTTACAAGGTTTACTGTATTATAATACATCAATGTTTATATTTACAAGGTTTACTGTATTATAATACATCTATGTTTATATTTATAAGGTTAACTGTAATAAAGATACATCAATGTTTACTTTTACAAGGTTTACTGTATTATAATACAGCAATGTTTATATTTACAAGGTTTACTGTATTATAATACATCAATGTTTACTTTTACAAGGTTTACTGTATTATAATACAGCAATGTTTATATTTACAAGGTTTACTGTATTATAATACATCAATGTTTACTTTTACAAGGTTTACTGTATTATAATACAGCAATGTTTATATTTATATGGTTTACTGTATTAAAGGAACATTAATGTTTATATTTACAAGGTTTACTGTATTATAGGTACATCAATGTTTATATTTACAAGGTTTACTGTATTCAGGTTTCCCAGCGTTCCTAGTTTTCCTACTTTTTCCTACTTTTTTAGTGGGTTCCTACTTTTTCCTAGTATTTGCCAAAAAACTCCTAGTATTCCTAGTTTTTATATTTTAAGGTAATTTTTTTTGCAAAATACTGATACCTCATTTTTTTTCTGTAAGATATATTAGCAGATAATGGCCAAAAGTTGTTGGATTGACATGTTCCAATGCTGGTATGGTGTCTAGTGTCAGTGTTGACTTACCAAGCTGCATGTGTTACCATCAGTGGAAACTAAGCCTCTATGACAACATGGCGTCTATGCCTGAGCAAAGAAAATGTCAACTTCGCAGCTTCTGTGCCTGTCTTCTATGGTAATTATGTATAGTTCCAGGTTGAAAAGGTAAACACTTTCCTAAAAGAAGACCTAGTTTTTTGCATTATCTTCCTAGTTTTCTCCTAGTTTTTTGAGTTGGCATTCCTAGTTTTTTCTAGTTTTTTACTTTGCACTGCTGGGAAGCCTGTGTATTATAGGAACATTAATGTTTATATTTACAAGGTTAACTGTATTATTATACATCAATGTTTATATTTATAAAGTTTACTGTATTATAGGTACATCAATGTTTATATTGACAAGATATACTGTATTATAATACATTAATGTTTATATTTACAAGGTTTACTGTATTATAATACATCAATGTTTATATTCACAAGGTTTACTGTATTATAGGTACATCAATGCTTATATTTACAATGTTTACTGTATTATGAGACATCAATGTTTATATTTACAAGGTTTACTGTATTATAATTCATCAATGTTTATATTCACAAGGTTTACTGTATTATAGGTACATCAATGTTTATATTTACAAGGTTTACTGTATTATTATACATCGATGTATAATTTACAATGTTTACTGTATTATAATACATCAATGTTTATATTTACAAGGTTTACTGTATTATAGAAACATTAATGTTTATATTTACAAGGTTTGTTGTATAATAGTTACATCAATGTTTATATTCACAATGTTTACTGTATTATAATACATCAATGTTTATATTTACAAGGTTTACTGTATTATATAACATCAATGTTTATATTTACAAGGTTTACTGTATTATTATAATACATCAATGTTTATATTTACAAGGTTTACTGTATTATATAACATCAATGTTTATATTTACAAGGTTTACTGTATTATATAACATCAATGTTTATATTTACAAGGTTTACTGTATTATAATACATCAATGTTTATATTTACAAGGTTTACTGTATTATATCACATCAATGTTTATATTTACAAGGTTTACTGTATTATATCACATCAATGTTTATATTTACAAGGTTTACTGTATTATATCACATCAATGTTTATATTTACAAGGTTTACTGTATTATAATTAATCAATGTTTATATTTACAAGGTTTACTGTATTATAATACATCAATGTGGACGTATGTTTATAATGTCAGTTTGTCAAATGTTTTATAATCATCAATTTTGTATTGACATTTTAGGAAACACATAAACTATTGTATAACATTTAACAAAAAAATCTACATTAATATTGTAATATACTTGTCTTCAGGTGAACCAATAAACTTTCACATTATTATTACTGTAATATTTTTTGTTAGATAGAAAAAAACTTATTACAATAATACTATTGTTGTTATAAATGATCAATACACAATTTATGATTTTTTTCTGTTTTAAATATTGGTAAACGTGAAGATATTTATTTTGAGTTGATGTAAAGTTTTAATTAACATATCATTACCTGCTATTTGTTGATTTCCTAGAACTTTTTTAATGACTTTGATCTTTGGTTTTGATATGGAACATAAATGAACCTTTTACTATGTATGTATCTTATTGGAATGGATTTTTCGTAAGGGACAGGTAATTATTGTCAGTCTTTTTTAGATTTACATCGAGTAACATGTATATAGTAAAGTCTTTTCTGGAACAATCAGTCTAAGATCTACAATAATAATAAATAATTATGTTTTTGACATAAAATTGTTTCCTCAACCTAAAAGAACGAAGGTATCCAATTACATGGTTACAGTATGTTTATATTACTTAGCAACGTACACTATACAAAGTTTTAAAGTACGAATAATTTAGTCATATATGTGTGGAAAAATAAACATTACATTTATAAGCAAGACATTTCATTGCCATTGAAAGTACTGGATGGCCAGGTTAAAGGAGTGACTAGCTAGTGGTTGAAGTTCTCGTTTCACAACAGGCTACATTACAGTACTTGTGATGTTGCAGCATTTGTTGTACAAGTTCATACTGCGTGACCAGATACAAAAAGTAGCTAATTGTCACAAGATATGACACATAAGTATGTTTCACCACAATGCTCAAGTAAATAACATTATTTATGGCTATTTTAAGGTAGCAGCCAATGTTCAAGATTGATTAGTTAAGGATATAAGAACTTGTTGACCATCCAGCTACAAGAATATATAAACAATGGACTAAATACATCAGTTTACTAAATGTTCTTGAATACAGATATACTTCAAAATGCCCCATTTTGGTTCCTCCCTGCCCTCAGTTACTGACGGAAGTATGCGCCTAGTTATTGGTTAACAGCTAAATCCAGAGATTTAGCCTTTATAGGAACAGTGAGTAGGTGGGCTGACCGCCGTTATATAACCTTTACAATGTGTTGCTACGGCGTTAAATCCAACATGACTTATACATTTTTAGTTTCTAGCTACTGCAGACTTAGTTATTTCTCTAAGTGTTCTGACTACATATCATTCTAGGTTTGTTCCAACTAATCAACTTAAGTCTGACAGAATAATGGCCGAACTAAGATTTGAATAACACAGAAAATGTTTTTTGTGCTTTTGAATGCTGGGATAGAGAAGATAGGAAAACTAGTGGGTGCCACCCTGTAACAAGATCGAGCGTTATTCGTACATACGGCGGCCATTTTGGACGCCATTTTGAGAATTAACAACCGAATGATTGTTTACGACAATTACAATTATTTAACTCTCATATCTACTTAACATTTATGTCCATGTTTAGGGCATTTTTGTGCATAATCATTTCTGGACATGTTTTAATTTTGAAATTTGTCTGATTTTCCTCCATCTTGGACGCCATCTTGAATTCTTGGAAATGCTCAAGGGTTACAGGGTGGCACCTGCCAGTTTTCGTACCTACTTCAGCCCAGCATTCAAAAACACCAAAAACATTTTCTATGCTATTCAAATCTAGGTTTGGCCAATTTTGTCCCCATATCTGTCGGACTACTTGTACTATTGTGATCAGTTCTGTCAATTAAAATACGACAATACTAACTTATCTTCATTCCATACGCATTTTAATTGATCATTTAAAATATTAACTAGTAAGCGATTTACATTTTCATTAAATTTGAACGACCATATATCAATTTACTAACATTTTTAAATCTTGTCAATTTATGGGTGAAACTATACTTAAGGTAGAGATTTAATAGTTTACGATCTATGACCTTTGTATAGGTTGTATCATATTAGCTAGTATCATAACTATTTTCTGTTAAACTGAACTCTCTTATAACAACTAATTTAGTCGTATCATTCAATAGTTTAGGTGTATTGTACAAATTTAATTGAATGTACGAAGATTTAAGACCACTTCATTCAGCTTTGCAATCTGTGCTAGGATATTTAATAAAAGAATAATACTAAAGTGTGTTAAAACAACACAACGGGTTTAAAATAACTAGTTTGTTATTTATGGTAAACTTAGTATATTTGCTATGTAACATTTTGTATAAATTATAAGATATAGCAGAAAATGATACTGTGATCAGGAAAAACAGCAAATATACAAATCAGGATTTTAGAACTGTTTGGAACATGTTTTCGATGGTATAAACATCTTCATGAATTGGTATGTTATTTATTTAAAATTATATATTGTTGTATCAGCTCTAAATAATCTCAAATTTAACAGATGAAACAAAATGTACATAGTTTAAATGTTGATATAATTTTATAACTATTTTATGTATGTGTATTTATAATTTTTCCTATCTATTTAATAAATGTACCAAAACTACCTGACATACATAGTAATTCAGTGTTAGAAATAAACCCTTGCCCACTTGCCCTGCAAAGGTGAACATTGACCGGGCAAATTAGTTACAATTGTTAATTGCTGTTCCGCACAGCAAGTCAGCATTTTGTTTTGCTCTTCTCAATCTAGTCAATCTTTCAAAGTTTAAGTTTTGTAATGGAGGAATAAAATGATACTTGTAAAAAAGGAAACTAAAATTTCAAAATTAATAAGTACTGTCAAAGTGTAATTCAGTAACAAAAAAGGCCACAATTGATGATAAAAGTTGGGGCAAATGAAAGGCAATGAGGATATGTAAAAGCGGGATTAACTTGTCCCTTAAATCTAACACTGTATACTGTGTGTAATAACGTAAAAAAATAACCAAAGCGCTGAAAGCACTGAATTTGTTCGGGTTTGAAAAGTCTAAGTAGATTTAGTGCTCCAACAATTATGTAAACAAATGACAATTCAGTGACGTTTTTTTGTAAGGTAGAAAGCATTGATTAGATAGTGAGCACATTAATTTTTCGTAATTGATTGAACGGATGGCCTTGATTGTTCTTGAAAAGGTTTGTTCTTAAATATTACTTTTTGTACATGTTTGTGTCCATAAAACACATAATAGATATCGAAGTAATGATTTTTTGCGAGTAAAATGTGCTCTTATAATATATAGGCTCTTACATAAATGGCGCGTACGAGAGTTACACAAAACATAGTTGTAGTATTTAGCAAATAAAATGAATTAAATTTTATAGTAATGGTTCACCTTGAAGCCATTTTCTGAAGCCATTTTCAGCCATATTTGTCACACGCTCGCCACTCAAACGTAACCGGCGTACATCGGCTAGTGATTCCGGCTTAATCTCGGAACAAAGAGTGTTTTGTCGGTGCCCATTTAAGAATCGCCGTACACCGACCAGCTACACTTGCAAATCAAGTCGGCCCACTTTCTTTATGGTAGGTTTATTCTACGACTTTGGTAGCAATGATAATAAATACAAAATTATATATAGTTATAATATCTTCTTGTATTTCAGTGAAAGTATCTTATCTTTATTACTGCATATACAACTGATATTATTTAATTTAAGTTATTCTTTTTGTCTTGTCAATAATTGCTGATTTAGTTTGGTGTTAATTATACACGCTAGGTGTAGCAAGACTTATTTTTTACTCTATAGAACAATGGATTGTCATTTTTCTAACCCCTTTTATCTATGGGCATGCTTGAAGTGATATGAAAGGAAAGTAAACGGCGTGCCTGACATATCGGTTACAAAAGTTTGTGAACATTATAAGCTAGCAATTCTTACTATATATTAATCTATATTGTAGATCTATGTTAATACAACTAAATAAATACTTAAAGGTACTCATTCACAGATTTCAACTTAAATATCAACTTTTTCTAAAACTATCAAAATTGTATGGGAGCATTTTTGAAGCAAGAAATTGTTGTTTGGATAATGACAATTTTAGTGCAAATTGACGTACAACTACAAATAATGGTGTTTGAAGTAGTAAAAATCTACCCCGTATGTCACGGTATAGACAATTTTAGTGCATTTTTGTGACTTTTATTATATATTTCTGGCAACATATAGGTCAGTTTGTCTTAAAATGTTAAGAATTATTTTTTTACACAATTACAGACCCTGAATGGTATTTTGAGAATATAGAAAAATCTTAACCAAATATGTGAACTAGTACCTTTAATGTATTGTTTGATATATTGTAATATATTTCAACGAGTAAGATTAGTATCTAAACTATGAATAGATCTATGACATTATCTTATACTTTATTATTTACAACAATAAATCTACTAGTTTACTACTTATTTATAAGATCTTATACAATGTAGAGTTGTAGAGTTGTAAATAATAAACTGTCAACACTTATAATGATATCAATATTATGTTTACAATCTCAGACTAAATAATAATGAGTGATTAAAGAATACATTCTATAGTGTATTATATATATATATAGAACTATGCACCATATCTTGAAGTATTATAAAGTTAATACTAGCTGATCCTAATACGAGTAGTTTAGAGTAAACCGATTACAGAGTAATACTATATAATGGTTATATAATACAAGAACTTTAAGATGAGTTATTATCCTTAAAATTACACTACCCACCAAAAGTAAGGAGACATTTTCACTTTGATGGCCTACGGTGGATCTATTATGTGGACGGGATCTGCCTATTTGTTGTCTGCCTAATTGTTGTACATAAAGATTTTACGTACTGAATAGCACTTATCTAAAATTTGGTAACTGTTTATTTTGAAATGCTTAGTAGTTTTGCATCATCTTTTTGTTTATCATTATAATCATAACTGAGACTACAATAATAGCATGAAAGCTATGTTATGGAAAATAATGACAATAAACATAGTTTTGAAGGTTTTAGCATGTCAGTTGCTGAATCTTATAAATGTACTGCATTCATGAAATTTGTTTTCATTTTATCACACACCATACATAAATATATATTAAAAATAACGATTGTACAAAAATAATAATCAAAATTCAAGAATTGTTGTAGATTTTTGTCTCCAAACTTTCAATGGGTACTGTGAACAATCTGTACTTATTAGCTTATTAATCATGTTTTGTGAAACTCATTTATATATAAAATTGTTCATTGTTCCTAGTCCAATCATTTTACATTGTATATCTAAATGATGGCCAAATCTTGGCAATATTTTATCAGTGTAGGAATCTTGTTAACGTGAATGTATGTTTCTACTTTCAAAGTTAAATCTGGCTATGATTTTCAACAAAATAGATACAAATAATATGTCTTACACTGCAACTTATAAATACAATAGGAAAACTTACATTTGTTAACTGGGGACATTAATTTTAGATTTTGTAATTGTTGTATTTTAGGTCTTCGATTGTAATTTGTATGAACATAGTTTTGTATTATTTGCAAATATTTTTATCATAAACGTGAAATAGTGTACATAGTTCATGATTTTATAGAGATCTACTCGCTGTGTACTGCTGTATAGTATGTTATTTCAATTAATTTTAGTCGTTGTTTGGATGGGTTTTAACATTCTTTTGAACCAGAGAAGTGACGGCTACCTATGCTAGTAAATGCCAGATAATAACCCCTAATCTAACAACTTATCACAAGTATTTCAAAATGAAGAATCAATTGTCGCTCTCATTTGTTTAAGACCGTATCGTTATTTTAATAAAAAATCATCTAATTTTATTCACACAATTGATCACAACATTAAGAAAACTAACATAAAGTACTGATCAACAAAAACGTGATTATGTGAATACATTGTAGTTACATAAAATATACAACACGTTTAAATGTATGAGTAAAAAGTAGGAATAGGCAGCATAGTCATATCCATGTATATAGCTCAAATCACTTTAAATGAGAGATTTCATCACTTCAATATTTATATATGTATTCTAGGAGTACATTGTATATAATGCTAGTAAGGCTGTCACGATAAACCGGTATATCGGTATATTGCAATCCGCAGCTGCAGCAATACGTATGGTGGTACGATTTTAATGTACCGGTATTTGGCGATATTTTTTATTTCATTGGAAAAAACTTCCCTTAGCAAAATAACAGTGCCGAAACGTCAGTTTTTCCATTGTTCATTCCATCTAATCTGAAGTTGCAAGAATGTAACCGATTGGGGCGCGTCTCAGTCTTAAATGGCCGTTAATACTTAAAGAGGCTAGATTCTATCAGTAATTGCAAATAAGATTTGCAATTTTTCTGTTCAATACAGTGGAGGAACAACAAATCTAAAGGCCCACAATATATCGTGGTACGTATCGCGATACTATGACAGCGTATTGCAATATATCGCGGTACGCTTCTGGCGTATCGTGACTGCCCTAAATGCTAGCCGTTCAAACTGTAACGAATCTCTAAAGCCCTTATCATTTGTTTGCAAAAAATCAGTACAAAATATTGGCTCACTACTTCATCAATCTGGTCATATGTTTTTCTACCTAACAAACAAGCGCCACTGAACTGTCCTTTGTATACATAATGTCGTTACAGCCCTAATTCTACTTTCAATTATCAAACCCGAACAAGTTCAGTGCCTTCAGTGCTTTGATTATAACTATGACCTGTATCTGTTGTTGGGTGTTACCTATTTTATTAATATTATGTTACACAAGTATATAATTGATAGATTGATGTATAGATATGTTGTATACTTATAAGAATAGTGACAAATTTCACCACTTTGATACCGTGTTTTATTGTATCAATTATAGTTACAGTATGCTTCATTTAACATAGCCAATTATATATAATATAGTTTTCTTTAAGTAATTTCTTTAATCAATCAACCAAATCACCTAAATTGTATTGAATCATAAATAATTTCAGGTCTTAAACAAACAGTTTTTTATTAACAAATGTATCACAGGTTGATATCAGTCTTTATTCACATGAACAACATGAAGTAATATGTTGATTGAATTAAAAAACCTAAACCAGTAGCCTGTTCAATTACCACGAACGTTCCAAAACGTTCCGTAACGTTAGGGTAGGAACAACACAACCCAAAGATAACTCAACCCGAGACAACTCAATCCCCTACTAACGAGTTGAGTTGTCCCAACTTTGGCTTGAGTTATCCACAGGTTGAGTTGTCTTCGGGTTTAGTTGTCCCATACCCGTAACGTTCGTTAAAAGTCATTACTGAACACACTGCAGATGTTCATGTACAAATCGGTTACTTGTTTTTTGTACATGTATTGATCTAAATCAACGGGAGTAACGCCACCGACTTCGTTAGACCTAATCCAGAAATTAAATTTATGGGTTTTTCCGTCCGTGCACAGGTGGTACAAACAAAGTTGTCTACACATTATTGCTAAACAACACGAACTATGGATTAAATACTACTGTTCTTTTTTACAAACGTTTTCATTGAAACAGTGAAAGTTTGTTTGTACCGGAGGGGAAAACCCAAATATTTGAATTTCGGATATAGTCTATTCACTATGGCAGTTACTATTTTGCAAAATGTACTGGAACTATTTTGTTTCAGGTTGTTTCATATTCGCGTACTATTTACTAAAACCGTTAGCTGTTGGCCTTAAACGTTTTCTGCTAACAGGCCGTTCAATTATAACTGTTGGCGAACGTTACAGAACGTTCGCGGTAACTGAACGCAGGGCTGTTCAATTACCCTAAACTTTACAGAACGTTCCGTAACGATACATTCGGAACTCCTCGGCCATTCACTGCAAATAATCTCATCTAATACACAAATATGCGATCGTGAAGGCAATGAGTGATGTTTCAAAATTTACGGACTAAAACGAAACATCACTAATTGCCTAAACGATCATATATTTGTTTACTTCAACACCGGTTGTTTCAAAATAGCGTCTAAATATGTTCGAGATTAATCGCAGTGAATGGCCGAGGCGTTCCGAATGTATCGTTACGGACTGTTCTGTAACGTTTTGTGTAATTGAACAGGCTACAGATACAAATCGTCGAGGTCACTTGAAAATGCCGGAACTACAAAAAGCTAATTTTTAAGGGGACGAAAAAAAAACATTATTTCTTAAAGCTGAACTATGAACCTCCGGCATTTTTAATAGTTACAAAATCATACTTCTAATTGGATATTGAGGATGAAAGTTTAACAGAACGACGCGGGGAGACATGTAGTTTTGGAAAAAAAGAAAAATTGAAACTTTGTAGATCCGACATTTTCAAGTGACCACGACGATATGACATTTATGGCCTCATGCGGCCTTGGGAATGACGATCTGTTGTTACGTAATATTTCGCTCTTGCAGAATGAGGCGTGTTGAGAATCAAAGTACTGAAAGTACTGATGGGACAGTACTTGCTACTGAAATCCTAAAGCACTGACTATGACGTTAATAGGATGTCATTAAGAAACTCGTCATGAATAAATTATTTTTTAAGGTGTTTAGCTCGACTTTTCTAAGAAAATAAGAGCTTATGCTATCACTTTTGCGTCGGCGTTGGCATTGTCATCGGCTTTGATTGTGAATGATGGCAGCATTATCACATGAGTGGGACGCCATTCCTGCTGACGTCCGATACCGATCTTTTCGTATAATGAAACTTGTAACTTAAAAAATGTTAAACTGTCATTTTCACCCCTCTCTCTTTAAACGTTAATACTCTCACGTTAAAATTAGAAATTTCATTAATTTTACGTAGCGAATAAGTTTTGCTAATAACAAACCTTCTTATATTGCATTAAACTTTGTAGGCGAAAATTGTCTTTTAGTGCATGCACATTTTTTGCGTATAAGTAGTATGATGTTAAACATTGCAAGAGATTTAATTAAGAAGTTAGACTATTTATCACCCCATCTGTTACATGGTTAACTTATTTGACTATCCTAAAATAGTCTACGAAATTAGTAGATGTCCTGTTGCCCGGGACAACAACTTTTTAGTTCGGGCAACCAAACATTTCTTTTGGACAACCAAAAATCTACAAACAAGATACAGTATAATGCTTGCAACTAAAATGCTACTAGGGCAACCACTTTCATATCCTAATTTCGTGCAGACTGTAAAATAAAACATTCTGTGTATACATGTAGTTTTTTACTGTATTTAAGCGCACCTAACCTAACATTACTGGACCCTTGTCTTTAACCAGTACCCACCTACCTTTCCACAAGACCTGAAACTTCTCCATAATATCTAATCAATGAAGGAAAATTGACATTATTGTCAATTTTTCATAGAAGGGTATAACCTCCCCGGGTAGGATTCGAACCCGTACCCCCTTCGGGACACGACTCCCATGTAGTGTTTCATTTAAGTTGTCCCTCACCTTTAGAATCATGATACACTACTTTTTTCTGTTAAAGAAATGATTGTGCTTGTATTAGATTTCTTTAAGACATTAAAACAATTAAGATTTGTAATCAGTTAAACTATTACAAGAAGAGGTATTGTTTTACTTCTCTTGTAGTGTCCGTTTGTTTACAAAGTTTCTTAAATAATGTGGTTGTGAAATAGAGAGGCCTTCAATGTTATCAGTTAAATGTTTTATATTAACATGAAAAACGGTTAACTGTGCTTTTGAGATATCATTTTAAAAGTAACATTGGTTACACATAGTTATTTTATATCTCAATGAACCTCAACACACAATAAGTGTCACATAGTGTCAAATATAAACATTATCTAAAACTAGTCAACCTTTCACAGATAGACAAAATGTACAATACATTTACAACAAAGTGATTCGTGACATTCATAAAACCCGCGCGGCTAGCTCAGTCGGTAGCACACAAGTCTACTGATCGTGGGGTAGTGGGTTCGATTCCCGGCGGGGCATACTTTCATGATGGAGCTTGGTCGTCATGTTATAATTTCTACGTTCATTCTCCCTCCTACCAATGATTCTAAATCATGTAGGGCATATGCGCCTTGTAGTTGGTTAACAGCTAGATCAAGCAGCAAAGAGGGCACGTCCCCTCTTCGGAACCGACCTGAGACATCTTTAGATGGCGGAGTGTCGCTAAAAATCATTTTTTGGACAATGTTCTTAAAGTGAAATTCACAAAATCTAGTCAATTTCAAGGCTGTGGCGACCATTTTGAAAGGGGTCCAGACATGTAAAATTAGGGGATTGACCAGTTTAGGGTTAAACATGTCACACATCTATTTTAAAATGATGTAAATGACCATTGAAGGACGGCAATGATTCCAGTCACAACACTATATGTTATACATTTATGTATATATACATACATGTATATTTTTCAAAATGATAGATATTCACAAGTTCAAATTGGGGACAATTTCTCTATTTTCACGGTGTATACATCGTGAAGGCTTAGCTTTGCCAAATAACACCATCTTTTGCATACTCCAAAAAATAAATTCCTACTCTATTCTGCTTATAAACATATACATCTTAGTTACCATCATTCTGAGGTGCATTCATCAATGTGAGCGTCGGGGCGACTCTGAGCGCTTTTATTCTGAACGCGGGCGCCCAGGCGAGTGCTCGCAAGCGCTAGCGATTCTGTACTAGAGGTGTTTCGCTTAGATATCAAAGATGGCGGCTGAAAGAATTCAGTTTTGTATCTCAAAGAATTATCCCTGAAAAGTGGGACGCAAACGTTTGTGTTACTTTTTCCACATAACATAAACACGCAATGCATAGAATAGAAGTTTTTTGGTACAGTACATTGTATTACATGTATACTGATTCATATAAAATGAAATAGGTAAAAGATCTTTTGTATCAGCAGAAATAATTGCCCCCACCCGCTATTTTCAATTAATGTGCTGTTTGGCGCCATCTTGGATTTTACAGCGAGCGCTTGCAATCGTTCAATAGCCCAACAGTTCGTGAAGCAGGCGCTCGTTCGAGCGTTCTCATTGTTAAACACACCTCTGGTGTTTTGAGAGGAACCCTAGATTATGCCTAACACATGAACTCATATACTAAGTTTATTGTATGATACTTGTTAGATTGCAAGGTATAGTGATTTGAAATATAAGAGTCAAAATGTCGTATATTGATCTAACTTACAAACAGTTTTAATATAGTAAAAACTTTCTACATCGACTACACTTATCGGCATTGATTTAACATTTTTATATGTGATTTTACGACGAAAATTTCTGTTTGACAACGACGTAAAAACCATGGCAACAAAACATGAACGTAATTGATTTTTAACAATGGATGTTGTGTATTACATTGTTTTGTAAGATTTTTTACAGGATGGTGAATCAATCGAACAAATGTTTTATCCCTAGAAAACATGACGTTTTAACAAAATAAATGCATTGTAAGATAAAATCACGACATTGCTAACATTCTTGTCTTGGTCATAGGCCGATCCAGCGGGGGTGGTGGGTCAGAGGGATCCGGACCCCCCCTGAAATTTCCAAAATATACCTGTCCATGGGTGTATTTTTTTAATTGTAAGCCATTTCAAAGCTGCAAGAAGCAATTTTCTCATGTACGCTTTGTGTTTAATATAAATCTAATGGTCATGTAGTTTTTATTATTAATATATGGCACTATTCTGCAAATAATGTATAATGTGGTTTGAAAGTTTGGACCCCCCTTAGAAAAAGTTTGGAACCCCCTCTAGAAAAAAATCCTTGATCCGCCTCTGTTGGTGATATTTTAGTTAAAGTATTTGTATTAGCTATTTTGTTTGCAATATTATAAAATATATACAAAATTATATAACATGTGAACCTCAATGATCAAAGAAACAATATAAAAATAAATTAATTGTACAACAGTGTCTATTGTCTTTCTTGATCTAAGTTGACAACATTGTCTAATTGAGTCCATTTTTGTATACGGTACATTATGTCTCTTATGTAGATTTTTTTATGTACTAGATTTATGAGAACTAGACTTAGAGAAAATGAAGAACTAAAAATATTAACAAATACGTGATTCTACATGTAACTCTAAAACTGTCTAAAATATCTTATTCTAACGATGATAATGATGATTGAGGTTTAGTTTTTCACCAGGGTCTTTAAAGGTGCATTATGTGCAGACCCTAGCTAGAATTTAACCTCAAAAGTTAAGTGTCTAGAAGTAGACAATGTTGAGAAGTCTTCCTTCTTCTGCTGGCTGCGCTTCTATGACAGTTGGTGCCGTGTGATCCCTCTGCATATCTCAACCTGGCTTGGGACAGGCTACGGCTGCATTCTTACTTTAACAGTTGTTTATTGAGCGCACACCGAAGTGTGCGCTCTTATATGGAATGCGTTTTGAATATGCCTGTGCATGCGGAACTTTTCGGCTGTTACTGCCTAATTACTGTCTAACTCACTCTTGGAGGCCGCCATTGAAGTCAGCAAAGGTTAGACTAAAAATTGTACGTACTTTATGTGTTAAGACGTACAGCTAGACGAGAAATTTTAAGTAAATGCATTTATTTATCTGACCTGTTTTGTAAACATTTCAATTGTTTTGTTTAGCATTAATAAATGATCTTTAATAGGACTTTCTCCAAGAAATTAATAGCTTCTCTTCTAAACTGTGGTTTAAACTGACACGTATACTCGACATTCGCGGTCTTCGACGTCTATTTATAGAAAGCACGCGCGAGACCATGTTTGGGGACGGTCTAAACCGCTTGCGAAAACACTGTCACCATAAACAAAGAAGGATTATTAGACCATCACTTATTATAACCCTATTATATATTTTGTACATATATTTAGGTGTTTATGTTTTAGTAATCATACTTAATTGCTTTAATTAGCGATTAATAAGCAATATTTTTTATAAAAAAATAATGTCTCACTTATAGAGAATTAAAAGCGTTTAAAAGCAGAACTTTCATGTTATTAATTTTTGCGCTCTTTGATGCTTTGCATCAATATTTTCTTGTAATAATATGGAGCCTTTCCAGATACAGTGAGTAGGTTGACTGACCGCCGTTATATGACCTATACAATGTGTTGCTACGGCGTTAAACCCAACCAAAACAAAATAATAATACGAAAAAGACGAATATCTTTTCCACTTTAAGGTATCGCAAGAGTTTTGGCGGAATATTTTCTGCATACTGTCGAAACTGAATTTTCTGTCGATCATTTCGGTTTCTAAAAACCTCAATTTTGTTCTTCTAAAATCAAATAAAAGGGAGATAACATACCATCATTTTTTCGAACTAAATTCACACGTTCGAACGCTTCTGGTTTATGTGCTTACCAACCATTGCATTGTGGAACGGTACGACTAAAACATACAATAAAGCGAAATGAAGCAGACATTGGCGGAATAGAGATTTAATTGTATATATATGGTCCTTACGACCAACTAACTACTTCACTAAATTGCACGTCTTTTCCATCAATAGGTCGTGCCTACAGTTATATTATATAACTGACTATAAGATCTTGTTGAATGTGATAGCTGTATGTTATTGCTAGGATTGTATGTTTTATATTTCAGTGAGAATCAAGTACAAACTAACGGTCATCTTGCTAGAATGGACTCATTTATCAGTACGCCAAGAACTCCTGGTCGTAATGATAGTTTTATATCTAATCGTAAATTGGATCTATCTTATCAGTCAGCTTTAAGTACTGTCAGTAAAAGTATAACATATGAGACATTGAGAGAACGAGCACTTGTCAGGTAAACACTATATTCATAATATAAGTCATTCTAGCCAATATTATACACTTATTTCATGGGTGTTTGGGGGAACAGTCAAAACTGTTTTCGCGAGGTATCAGGGACAACTTAAGAACTGTTGTCCGATGCCGTTAGGCCGAGGGCAACAGTTCTTAATGTTGTCCCTGATACCGAGGGATAATAGTTTTGACTGTTCCCCAAACACCCATGCAATAAGTGTTTTATTACCTAATGCAAGTACAGATATAACATGGCAATAAAGATAGTTTCAGAAGCGGATGACATTACGTGTGCTTAGCGAGTCCCGATTCTCAGCAAAAGTTCGAGATCCCTCTCTTCAATGTCTTCAAACAGCGACATATCGTAGATATTTTCAACAGAATTTACTTTTTTTCTACTTTTCGTTTGGTAACTCTAAAGACGCTTGCAATGATCTCGCTCATTGGACGCTTGGAGTTTTTTAATGCGGTTACTTCCCTTGGCACTGCACTCTATGTAACAGTTCGCATGTGAGGGCAACAGTTCGCACGCGAGGGCAACCGTGCGAGGGCAACAGTTCGCACGCAAGGGCAACAGTCAAAACTGTTTCATGCGCAGTGGCGTTGCGCAGTAAAACATAACAGGTTTAATCCGGTTTCATTCAGAATAGTTGAAAAAAAATTAAAAATAGCAAATTGACATTTATATAGAGCATATGATAAGGTAATAAATAGTTCTATTTTATTAGCCAGTCACAACTTTCATAATTACGCGGTTACTGATTCATGTGTTATTAACTTATTATTCAACTTCTTTTTAACCATTGATCCACCCATCCATATTAATTGTTGATGATCTAACTATATATGCGGCGATTTTGAATATCGAGGAAATAACAGTTTCAAAAGGAGTTAAAAATGACAAAATTAGTGACTGTGTAATTATTAAAGTTTAGACAGGTTAATTATACAGAACTATACTTACCCCCTTACTTTGCAATAAATTTAAACATTGTCGTGAACATTAGTGTTTACGATTGTTATATTTAGAGAACTGAGAAAATGCATTACATTGAGTTGAACATGATATTATTTATGAAACCATGAATCTAACTATCAACATGTACTGAAAAGAATGATAGATAGAGTTTATTCACTAAATGAAAATATTACTCACAGCACTTAAGTTACATGATTTGTAAATGCAATACATTTATTGTACTAGGACATATTTTCATTTATTAAGGATATTACAAAAAGGAAATGTGAATCTCCTTGTTTCCATTGAATACATGTCCTAGCAAGGCACACATTGTCAAATCCCTCAAACATAAGACTAAAAACAACAATAATAATATAAAATTAAGGGGCTAAAAGACATCAAATAAGTATTATCACAGACAGGAATGACTAAATACGAGTATATCACAGAGATGTATAAGAAATTAGTAAAATAATGTTTTTGACTAATTATTTAAAAGTGTCATAATTAGAATGAAATATTTGATAGAGTTAGCTTCTTTCGATGACATATATACAAACATAACCTAGTCTCTTACATAGATGTATGACGTTTTCACTAAACACGAGAAAACAATAAAGAATCATATCAAGATATAATAACATCTGGAAGACAAATGTATAATATTGTAAATTATATATTTTATGATCAAATATCTAATTAGTTTTAGTCGTCCATTTGGTATGTAATTAATGCTCACGTATATATAAACATGTATACTATAGGTCGCACAAAATGACATTACATGTTTGTGTAAACATTAAAATAACCGAATCCATTCCAGTGGTAAGGCAGTATTGAAAATATTTTTTTTTACAAAATAAGTGTGACAGATAAACCACCACCCTCTTAGTTAATCTTGCTTGTATTTGTAGAACGGATTGCCATTACACCAATGGCACACTTGTAAAACTATATTATAATTACAATTTATTGTCATCCTGAGCATCCCATATCGCGGATTAGTTCATTGTACGGTTAACATAAACAGGGCTTTGTTTTAGTACGCACTTTTTATACTAGTATTTTGTATAGTGTATGACAGTATTTTATCAATGTTATAATGTTATATTTGTATATTGTATGACAGTATGTTATCAATGTTATAATGTTATATTTGTATAGTGTATGACAGTATGTTATCAATGTTATATTTGTATAGTGTATGACAGTATTTTATCAATGTTATAATGTTATATTTGTATATTGTATGGCAGTATGTTATCAATGTTATAATGTTATATTTGTATAGTGTATGACAGTATTTTATCAATGTTATAATGTTATATTTGTATAGTGTATGACAGTATTTTATCAATGTTATAATGTTATATTTGTATATTGTATGACAGTATTTTATCAATGTTATAATGTTATATTTGTATATTGTATGACAGTATGTTATCAATGTTATAATGCTATATTTGTATATTGTATGGCCGTATTTTATCAATGTTATAATGTTATATTTGTATATTGTATGGCCGTATTTTATCAATGTTATAATGTTATATTTGTATATTGTATGACAGTATTTTATCAATGTTATATTGTTATATTTGTATATTGTATGACAGTATTTTATCAATGTTATAATGTTATATTTGTATATTGTATGACAGTATTTTATCAATGTTATATTGTTATATTTGTATAGTGTATGACAGTATGTTATCAATGTTATATTTGTATATTGTATGACAGTATTTTATCAATGTTATGATGTTATATTTGTATATTGTATGACAGTATTTTATCAATGTTATATTGTTATATTTGTATAGTGTATGACAGTATTTTATCAATGTTATATTGTTATATTTGTATATTGTATGACAGTATTTTATCAATGTTATAATGCTATATTTGTAGACGTGTATTGTTTGAAGATCCAGCTTTCCCGGCGTCAGATTCATCATTACAAATCAAATATAAATCATTTTCTGATAGTATAGATTGGAAAAGACCTCATGTATGTATATCCTCAATCTTACATTTTAACATTCAACTATTAGAAGATAAATAAATACGAGATAAAATCATAAAAGTATAATGTAATGACTATATTATTCAATGTAGCATTCGATGATGTGGTCAGCCCTGTAGAATGTCTTACTTGCTGTTTGAAATACTTAGATGTTTTATATAATAGATTTTGTTGTTGTAATTTATGTTTGCAAGAGAAGTATTAAACTTGAGTTAACACGTGAAGTTCCGCTATAAGACCACCCTTATTATTGCCAATTCATGCGAATTTCGATTTTTTTAAGTCCCAAATTCTTAATTTGAGAAGAAAAATGTTTCTATATTAAGATTGTTCCGCTATTAAGACCCCCAATTTTGATGGTCCGAATAGTGGAACTTTACTGTAGTTTTCATCCTTTTTACAATCATATAAAATCTTTTGGCAGGAAATTTCAAAAAGACCAAGTTTTATTTCGAAGAATCCTGGTATATTTGATGTTCAGCCTGGTATCTATGGTGACACGTGGTTGGTTCCAACGTTCTCATGTTTAACATTAGCTCCATCATTGATACAAAGATGTCTTCCAGAAGATCAAGCTTTTGATGAAAAATATGCTGGAATATTTAGATTTAGATTTTGGCGTTATGGTGAATGGATTGAAATAGTGATTGATGATCGTTTACCTACAAGAAAAGGTAACATGTTTGTTTAAAGGTACTAGTTCACAGATTTGGTTATTTTTTCTATATTCAAAAAAACATTCAGTATTTGCATTTGTGTAAAAGAAATAATTCTTAATATTTTCAGACAAATTGACCTATACATGTTGGTTGCTAGAAATATATAACAACAGTAAAAGAATTAAAGCACTAAAGTTGTCTAAACCGTTACATACGGGGTAGATTTTTACTACATAAAACACCATCATTTGAAGTTGTATTTCAATTTGCTCTAAATTGGCATTATCAGAATTTTTTTCCTGCTTCCAAAAATGTTTCCTTACAATTTTGATTAATTTAGAAAAAGTTGATATTTAGGTTGAAATTTGTGAATGAGTACTTTTAATGTCAAAATACATTGATAGTTTAAAATAAGCTCTAATAATAAGAACTTTCTAAGGTTCCCTGTAATCTTCACTTTCAAACTACATTTGTTTGTCTTCTTTAATTCTTGAAGTTAAAGGTATTCACTCACAGACTTTAACTGAAATATCAACTTTTTCTAAAGCTTTTACTACTGTATGGAAACATTTTTGGAAACAGGAAAGTAGTGTTCTGATAATAACAATTTTAGTGCAAACTGACATACAATGATACAACTACAATGGATGGTGTTTCAAGTTGTAAAATCTACCTCATATACTTGTAACGATATAGACAATTTTAGTGCATTTTTATGACTTTTTATTGTATATTTCTTGCAACCTATAGGTCGGTTTGTTTAAAATATTACGAGTTAATGTTTTTACACAGCAACAGACACTAATTGATATTCTAAAATTACAAAAAATAACCAAATTTGTGAACAAGTACCTTACTCAACTTGCAAATGTACAGTAATCATTAATTCTTTCTTAAATATAACACTATCAAGACTATAACATGTACTACCTATATGTCCTTTTTCCCCGTTCGAATATTACAAATGGAAAAAGTTGCGTTTCGCCATACTTGAGCATGATAGAAAGTGCACCAGACATGACTACCCATCGTCGGTTATCCCACGATACATTACTCCGCTATGCTGCGCTATGTACCGTGGGCTATTTGGTTTGGAATATCTCGTAATCATGAATAATTAATGAGGCAGTTTTATTGGGTCCGCAAGTAAACCACTGCGGAAAACTAGCCAATGAAAATACGAAACCTTTTTTTTGAAAATAAACAGGTGCGTTAGTTTCTATTTTAAGTAAGAAAATTCCAGTATATACATTTTATTTCCTTTTTGGAAGGAATTCTTTTGAATTCCTTTCTATGTCAGCGCTCTTGGGAATTTGAAAAAGAACGAACAACACATAATTGAACTCTGTTGCGACCCAGAAAATAGAGCAACAGAAAAATGTGTATACTATCAATTGCAGACGAGTTGAAAAATACAAATTTAAACAAATACTTAAAATTATGATATTCAATGTTTTTTCACACTAATCAAACTTTATTCTATCTGTGTACGGAGAAAAGTTATTTTGTATCTTTGCGCATTTTCTATCTGCCACGCTTTTGTATATGTATATTAATTCAGCATAGATTTTCATTGTAGCGGCAGTGGCGTAGTGGTTAGCACGTCTGACTTCTAATCATGAGACTGCTGGTTCGAATCCTAGTCTAAGAATATTTTGAGTATTTTTTTTTTTTGGTTTAGGATACAAAAATTTGATTTTGTTCGTCAGATTTACGCACTTAAATTTCAGAAAATGAACAAAAAATTCTCTAGTTACTTTTCACTTATCAAATGAATACATCAATTATAAATGCAATGCACGTTTACCATAAATTTTATATTAACGCATGATCATCAGTTGAACACTGACGTAAACTTGATGTTTTCATCAACTCTACACAGCTCTGGTTATGTGACGTCTTATGTCCCCCCTGCTGTGTAAAAATAATTCAAAATACTATTTACGGCAAGCAGGTAAGACGGGGTAGAATATTTAACATTATAATTGTTAATGCCCCAAAATACTCAACCGACTCATTTTGAAATAAAGTTGTATTTTGCATAACGTACCCCAAGACTATATTTATATAGGCCTACCTAAAGGTTTAGTTGACTATGAATGATAAGAAGGTAATGAATGAGTGATATCGAAATAGTATCTCTGAACTCTAAAATGATAAAATCCTTCAAAAATTCCTTCCGACAGTACTTTCAGTACTTTGATTTTAGAAAGGATTTGCATATACATTACATACATTAGAATAGTGCAAAGTTTACAGCAACAACAATAAAATAGATTTGTAAATTACATGACAATAAATAAACAGATACATGCATTATCTATAATGCATTACAATGAAACTAAGAACACAATGTATATATTTTACGAAAGACAACATAATGAAGTTAAGGACATAAAATATACGGTACGTATGGAGTGTAACGGAATAAAGTACTGTAGTTGCCGACGATGATGACTACCTAAATCTAATCTAACCTAACCTACTAAACATACAAAATTTGTTTATGGGGAAAATATAAGATAGTATGGGTTCCTGTTTTAGTGGTGAGCTGCATTAAATCGTTAAAAACTTAGAAAACAATTAATTTATTTATTTCTTATTAATTTTATACATGTCTGTATTTCAGGTCAAATACTTTTCACACGGAATGCGGATCCTAATGAGTTCTGGGTTGCATTGTTTGAGAAAGCATATGCAAAGTAAGATACAAATATTTATATATTGTTGATATATCTAGTCAATCTAACTATTTCTTAGTCAAATATCGACAATATTTCTTTACTCAGTCTCAGAGAACAACTGTTACAATTATACATATACCTACATTTAAATAAACGTAAAGTAAAACATCATGACGGAGTTACAATATTCCCGAACATGTCAGTTCTAATCAGTCCAAGTTGGAAAGTATTTAGTCAAAAGCAAGAGAATTAATTACAGGGTCATTTTGTGGGCCAATCAATTACACATATTATTGAATTATGTAGAATATCGTATACCGTTTGAATAACAAATTATAGTTATTTTTATTATCCTTTTCACTTTGAACTGCTAAATTATGAAATTGACGTTTTTATGGTTTTCTTTCCAATCCTCATTATAAGATTCTTGTTTATATTACTTTACTTACTGTATATTTTAGATTATATGGATCGTATGCTGCTATTCAAGGTTCAATGGTTCACTGGGCGTTACAAGATCTAACAGGAGGCATCACCGATAGTTTTATATTTAGAGATAATATTAACTTGATGCAGAAAGTCATAGATTTTTCTATGGCTAGAACAACACTGCTCACGGCAACTATTGCAGTATGTAGTTGTGTGTTTAACAAGCTTGGTTAATTTCATCGCTAATCATTTAACACTTAAGAAGTGTAGAAAGATAAATTTCAGAATGCCAGAACAAAATCATTTACATTGATTTAATCCAATCGTCACCAAACTTGGTGACTAGACTTGACAAGCCTTGTTATTGAGGCATATTTCTGCCACCTATTAACCAGATAGTTAACTAGTTAATTAAATTGTTAACTAGTTACGTAATTAGTTAATCAAATATTTAATCAGATAATAAACGTAACTAGATAACCACTAACCACATATCTATAAATATATTTGCATAGTATCTGATATCTGCGATAACTAAAGTGTGACTGTGCATAAATACAATTGAGTAAAAACGATGCTATTTATAGATAAGAAATAACAGGTAAAGTAGTTATGTATCTAGATAACCACTTAAATAACTAGTTAAAAATCGGGTTAACTAGTTAAGTAATTAGTTGATCACTTACCACTTATACTAATATCTCCAACTGGTAAGTGATTATCTAGTTACGTTAACTAGATCATCTCTTTATTGACTAGTTAAGTATATGATTAACTAGTTAAGTAACTAAATAATCACTTAAGTAACTGTCTGATTATGACACCATACCTTGTAGACTCAAATAAGATTAACACCAGTCTAACATACTCCCTTTGTTTATCATCCAATAAACATTTATTTGTGTATGTTTTTTAATTGTGTAGTCTTAGATATATTTCACACGTACTTAATGTTATAGTAAGAGTATATGAAAATGTAATAACAATACATGTACTTACAGGGCCAAGGTATTCCTCATGGACAATTTGCAAATGGTTTGGTCTCAGGACGAGCATATACTGTCACTGGATATGCAGAGGTTAGCTTAGTTTTTAGAAATAATTTTCAGGAATATGATTATTGATTTTATTTTTATCATTTTGTGAGTTTTAATAAATAATTGCTATGGTCTGGCTTGTTACCAATGGTCACATAGATGTGATAGTTCTTATTGTAGTAGTACAATGTAGTGGTCATAGTATGTGCTTTATTCACCTGTCCCGCTAATACAATCTAAGTGTTGCCTCTTTTTACGAGGTTAATGATAAGTCGTACATTTCTTTATAATATAGGGCGTTAACACTGATACCAGTATGTCCTTTGACTTCAGCATTTTACGCCAACCCTATGATATTAATGTACAATATATAAGACACCGTGTCATAAGTTTGAGCCTATAAACGTATCGACAAAATCGTCATTTTACGTCGAGTATGAGTTTTTTTAAATAAAATTCGCTGACAAAAGAGATGAGATGATACCAACACTAGTTAAAATTAGGTGTATTCTGACAATATTAACCTGAGCTTGACCTTTATGTAAGAATATATTAAACTCAGTATTTACTACATCTATTTTCGTCTTCGTTTGTAAATCGCGCTTTATCGGAAGCTTTCGGTAAAAATACACGTACTGAAAAATAATTTTGTGTTTTCAAAAAAATAAATACTACGAATCTGTGCCGTATTTTCCTATTAACGAATGAGTAAAAAAGTAAAAGTACAATAACAAATTTATAAGAAATTATAGGGTAATAAGCAATTATAAAGACCGTGGTATACCTCTTAAAACAGCGTCATCCTACGTTAACGTCGGCATTTGCGTTGTTTTAGACATTTCTTAACTTTTTTGGGAGGAAGGTGTTCAGGTACATTAACTGTTGACAGACGTAATAAATATTACAGGTACCGTATTTAGGAGGTAGTGCTATATTGGTACGTCTAAGGAATCCTTGGGGTAAATCTGATTATACTGGTCCATGGAACAAAAGGTATTATCTTACGTTATCTTTATATTATATATATCTTTCTTGCCTCCATTTTCTGGAGATTTTCATAGTAATTACAAACATAATTATATAAAATGAACAAATAGAATATTAGAGAAAAGTACATGTAAGTAAGTAGGAATACAGTAAATGCTATGTACATGTACAATAAATAGAAAATGTATCAAAATTAATACAGTAATAAATAGATTAATCCAACGAGCTAATGGATAGCGCGAAACGAAAACAAATCAATTTGCACTACCCCTAGGATATCAGTTAACTTGAATACAAATTTCAATAATTCTAGAATGAATTTATATTGAATTGTATCCCTTGACACATTGAACAATGGAAGCGTTTAATTTCTTATTTCAATGCATATCTATAATCTATATTAGATTGTTTACAAATACAATCACATCAAATAGTACTACACTGCATGTGATAATACATTTCTATTGTTTTATTTCCAGATCTGGTTTATGGGATTCATTGGCACCAACTATAAAAACCAAACTTGGACATGGCTATATGTTAGATAATGAATTTTGGTAATATATATCTTTTATATTTATTCTACCTTTCTTACTTAACTTCTAAGATAAGGCTATTTAACAAATTTCTGAAATTTCATGTTGTTTAAGGTTTTTTTATGTTTGTATATATTTTACTTTTAAAAGAAATCGTTACAAAAACGTTTATTTCTACAGGATGCCATACTCAGAATTTTCCAAAGTGTTTACAAATTTAGAGATGTGCCATCTTACGCCTGAATGTTGGAATTTTGAATCAAAGTTAAAACATCGGTTACCATGGAAATCAGTTGAAGCTCACAGACAATGGCGTCGTGGTTTTAATGCTGGAGGTGGTTTAAACTCACGTAAGTTAATAATATTTTGAATCTTTCTATTCACTTATTATCTTGGCAATATAATTTAGGTCTATGTATTCTTATTTATTTCATTTTTATGTATGAGTTCATGTTAAAAAGTATTTGGAATCTATTCTCCAGTTTGTATTTAAAAATCGAACAACTCATGTGTTGTTATTAAAAAATCTGCAGTCGGATAATCCTTACAACATTATATTTTTTGTTATCTGACCCCTTGACTAAGGGAGTATTCCCTGGCAGACATATGGTAATATGAAAAAAAGTTTGTATGAACGGAAGATACTTACCAAGCAGCGTTTAGTCACAGAACAAATTCTTGCTTTGAGATAAAATAGAAAAACAGAGTAGTGAGTTCACATTGCATCATCTAAATTAAACAAGTTGCATCTCTTCTTGATAATGAAAAGGCTGACAAAGTGTCGATGAGATATAGCGTGGACAACAATATAGACAAAATTTGAAGAGCGTTTACTGCAAATAATGATCGAACTAAAGCAAGTTGTTTTAATAATGAAGCTTTTTTTTATAAAGTTTAGGTGAACTACATTGTATATTGTATGTTTTTCTTTCTTAACAGTGCATATGTTAAACGTATCATGGAACCAAATTATGATAAAACAATAAAATCTACATGTGTTTTGTGATTTCAGAAATAATGAGTTGTAACAATCAATTTTATATGGAATTAAAGAAACCATGTAGTATAGTGTTATCATTGATGCAGAAATATAAACTACTGGGTGAAGTTAGAGATTTTGTTCCTTGTGGATGTCTTATATTTCAAGTGAGTCAAATCATTATTCACATTTTATTGGCCTTTTAATTAAAATGTTAAGAGAACAATTGTGCCATCCATAATTACCTTTACACTTATGTATATAATCATTTGTTTTAAATTTTACCAATACTTGAGAAATTTAATCACATATCTATAGATACATCTTACATGTATGTTTATGACAAATACAT
This sequence comes from Mactra quadrangularis, assembly GCA_025267735.1. Lineage (NCBI taxonomy): Eukaryota > Metazoa > Mollusca > Bivalvia > Venerida > Mactridae > Mactra > Mactra quadrangularis. Next base: position 10,537,319 of record CM046304.1, read on the forward strand.
ATGAAATTTTATTGTAGTAATGAAAAACCAGCTTTTTACAAGTGTATAGGTAATTTTTGATGGCACTGTAAATGATACAGTACCTACTATAAGTTTGGAGACATTTTCACTTCGTAAGCCTACTGGATATCTTTTATCTTTTGATGACTGTTTATTTTGATACGCCTTTTAGTTTTGCATAAAAGCTACATTATATCATATAGCTTTAATTCTATATGGATTTCTTCGTTGTCATACATTATGAAGTAGCTTTGTTGGCCAATCATTTGCATGCATAGGCCTGTGTTTGAGAAATACCATTAACATGTTTACAAAAGTTTAACTCATGTTTCAAGTAAATTTATCATCTGGTTCTGTCATCAACGTGACATTTTTATTATACACTCACCGCTACTTATTTTTATCTTTACTCAACTTAGCTGTGTCCTTACTGGATTCAAACCTATGGTTTTATGACCCTTACGCATTCAACACTGTACTACTTAGTTATCATAAGTTATAAGTTGTTACAATTATTGTACCTTGTCGTGTATATGACAGTTGTGATTCTGTATGTAATTAGTACTTGTTATGAGTTTAGAACATATTTCTCCTATATTGGTGTAGGCTCCTCAAGGTCGTACAACAAGGTTACAGATGACCAATTTCTTACATTCTAAACAAGTAGCATCTACAGGTATCCGAGCAGATAGAGATATAGTTAGATTCTTCACACTACCAGCAGGATCATATGTTATATTACCAGTAACATCATCACCTGGTGTTGAAGGAAAGTTTTATCTTAGAATGTTCTCTGATGATAGAGAAATTGTTGTAAGGTAAGACAAATCATGATTATATATGTATTACATTCTATGTGGTGTGTATAAAACATTTTTGTCATGGAGTTGTAACCTTTGTGCTTGGCCTTCGGCGTCAGTCAGAAACGATTCCGGTCCCTTGCTACATCGTCCAAAGTCGCGATCGTCGAAACGACCCAATTAAAGTGTCATGTAACTTGAAAAAGGAATGAACACATTGAAAATAATAAAATTGTAGCATTTTCTAGTTTGACAATACTTAACCGATATTTTTTAAAGATATTTCTATGAACAGCCACTCATCTGTTTGATAGAGGCTCCAGCATTCAACATTCCATTGGCTACGCCACGATCCTGCATCGACATTCGTGCAACGTTTTATGTTTTTTTTTCACTTATAAAGTTAACAAGGATTCGTGCAAAGTGAAATTTAATACCCACCCCTCTCTGCACGAACATTTCGTGTCAAAATGTGTAAACCACACCCTGTGTGCCGATTAAGTGCATCGGACCATATCAATTTTTTCCCCAACAAATCGGGTAAAAACGACACAAAAATCACCTCTGCAAAATTTAATAAGGATCCATTGGCCTGTAATGAAATAGTCAAAATTTGAAAAGTGATCGGTGAGACCTTTTGTTCAGTGTATTAGACTATAATTATATTTTAACTGTACATATACCCAAAGTGTATTTAAACGGTACAATGTTTTCACATTTACTGTTACGTATCTAGATTTTAACTGACTTATACCCAAAGTGTATTTAAACGGTACAATGTTTTCACATTTACTGTTATATTTCAATGTTGATTTCAGAGAATTAGATGATCCTGACACGGCATCATTTATACAGGTAAATTTATCTTTCTCTATCAACACTTCACTTCTAGTGGCTATCATCATTTTTGTATTATCCATGTCTTTGATTATTTCTTTGACATTTAAATGATATGTATTTATCTTGATTCTACGTCTCTGTTAACTAGTCCATACCATGACAGTTTTTTACAGTCTGATGTATATTCGTTAACTATTGAAAGTAAATCTACTTAATTGTGCCCTGTACAATACTTACTATATCCCAGCCATTACAGCCTGTTTGTCTATATAATATCAGCAATCAAATATAGAACCATGTAGTAAAAAATCGTGAAATAAAGAATCTACCATATTCAGTTTACATTTATCTATTATGTTTACATTCTCATTGACTGCTTTCGCGTATTTCATGAAACTACATTTATTTATTTATTTATGTATATATATTTACATATTTAGAGTGAGAAACTTATTGATACAGAGACTATGTTCGTTCTACAAAGAAGATTTCATTTGTTTTGTAACAAGGTAGGCCCTACATATATGTGTATAAATGTTAATGTCTGCTTTTTATCGGTTTTTAAATAAATTATTGCAATACAGGTAAATCAATCTTCTGTAGACTATTAGGTCAACAGTAATCAGCAAATATAGTATAGAATTTCAGTGAAACAATGATGTTGTTGGTTTTTTATCCAGCACTAAACATTCTGTTCATGGATATAATAATAATAATAATAATAATAATAATAACTTTATTTAATGAGGCAACTCAGTTGGGCAAGCCCAGTCTTCCCTGAGAGCCTCCAATATGCAGTGCTACATATATTTACTTCTTAGTTACTCTTCTTCTGAAGCCTAGTACTTCTTAACAAGTAGCCGCGGCCGTTGCGTTGTGGTTAGCATGTCTGACTTCGAATCCGGAGATCGCGGGTTCGAGCCCGGTCGCGGTAGGTCATACCCTATACATGAGTTGTCAACCTCGTGGTAGGGTAAGTTAGTACTGGTGATAGAAAAGTGTCCAGGAAACCTATAGTAGGAAGAGCTGACCGTCGTATATATGACCTAAATATTTGTTGAATACGACGTTAAAAAAGATTTATTAACATCTGTCATTTCACCTTTATAGAAAACACAGCAGTTTTATCAAATACAATAGGTATCAGTATTTGGATATTATCATAATAGTGAAGTGAAATTAAAAAAGATAATATTTGTATACATTGTATACATATTGTTATTCTAGTATGATGAGATAGATGGTTATGGTTTGAGACAAATACTATCATATAAACAACAAAATGGTGCATCTCAAATGTTATGTTGTGAACCTGAAAAAGATGGTAACTATTGTTTTAACTCAATTTAAACTATTTATTATGAATGTCTTGTATGATATTTACATGTATTATAATTATTTTACTGTTTGAATTGTGTTTCAATAGATACAAAGGTTTAGGTTAAGAGCCTCTACACTTGTATAAAAACTCTATTTAAAATTATTATTATATTTCTAACCAGGGTTTAAACAGCTGTTTTCATGAAATATCATGTAGTTTATAAGTTCATCTTGAAAACTTATCGATTAAAAGCTTTTTTTCTACGAAATCGGAAAATCTTGTCAATTATTTTAATTATATATTAAAACAGCAAACAATTGTGTCAAACGTCTTTTTTAATCAGAGTCGGTTTTAAAACTTTTAAAAGTTAAGTATATACATTTACTGTATCAATATTGTATTTTAGGGTAGATATATTTATACTTAAATGATGTACATGTACAGTACCCACCAAAATTTTGAGACATTTTAACTTTGTAGGCCTACTGATTAGCTTATTTAGAATTTGATAACTGTTTATTTTGAAATGCTTTTTAATTTTACATTATTTTTGCTTATCATTATACTTATAACTGAGACTACAACAAGGCGTAAAACTATGGTATTGAAATTAATTACAATAAACATAGTTATGGAGGCTTTAGGATGTCATATGCTGAATCTTATAAATGTGCTACGTTAATTTTTGTTCGTTTTATACCAAAACAAACTTAAATATATTAAAAATAATGATTCTACAAGAATAATCATCCAATTAGAGAATTTGTTGTAAAATTTATTTTGTCTCTTAAGCTTTTGGTGGGTACTGTATGTAATATTTTCTCATAAATGTATGTCTGTTTCTGATTCAGATATACATATACAGAGATTGTTTCTATCACCTGAGACATGTAAAGCAGCAATAACCATTGAAGATGTATCCTTAACTTAACTATGTTAAATCAAATGTTTGAATATTGGTTTATTATATCATGTTCGATTAATCATTAACTATGAATGTTTGAGTATTAGTTAATTTTATCATGTTAGATTAATCATTAACTGTAAATGTTTGAGTATTAGTTAATTTTATCATGTCCGATTAATCATTAACTATGAATGTTTGAATATTAGTTAATTTTATCATGTTCGATTAATCAATAACTATGAATGTTTTAATATTGGTTGATTGTATCATGTCTGATTGCTCAATATCAATTTAATATTGATTAATTATATAATGTTTGATTGCAAAAAAAGGATTGTCTGAATTTTGGTTAACTTTGTTCATGTTGGATTGCAAAAACATTGAATGTTTAGATATTGGTTAGTTTAATCATGTTTCATTGTAAGAAAAAACCAATGAATGTTCAAATATTGGTTTACCATGACTTTAATCTAAATTATATTTCTTTTGTATTTTGCTTACAAATAAACAATGTATATAGTATTAATCTTAACTATCGACAGAAAGATATGAATGGAAGAATCAACTACACCGAGTTCATGGATTTGATACAGAAGCTAAGCCTCTGGCAGGTACTTCAAACTATTGTTTTATTAGTCTCTGTTTTATTGTGAGTGATATTTTAACCGCCCGGCTGGCTCAGTTGGTAGCACGCAAGTCGAGGGGTCGTGGGTTCGATTCCCGAGCTGTGCATACTTTCGTGGAGCTTGGTCATTAAATTATTTCTACGGCCTTTCTCCCTCGTACCCATGATTTTTAATTATGTAGGGCAGTTGTCAGTCACTGAAGAAAGTATGCGCTAAGTAGTTGGTTAACAGCTAAATCCAGAGATTTAGCCTTTCCAGGAGGGGGCGGGGATGAGTAGGTTGACTGACCGCCGTTATATGACATATACAATGAGTTGCTACGGCGTAAAACCAAACAAACAAAGAGTGATATTTTAATGACTGCACAGTTAGAAAGACGATTTTCATATATGCCTGCACTGAATATATTGTGGACTGAAATCAAAGTGTTAACTCTGCTATATAAATGTTTTATTTTATGTTGCATATTTTCAGAATATATTTAGAAAATTTGCTGTTGGCAATGGTTCTGTCATGGATTCATATTCCTTAAGAAATGCTTTACGGATTGCAGGTAAAATGGTTTATATTCCTTAATTGTAGGAAAATCTTTGTAAACATACAAATGTATCAAAAATATATTATTCGCCAGACCAAAATTTGTTAGAAATGTTGAGTTAGGGAGATTTTCGTGGTCATTTGCGTTGCTGGAAACAAACATTTTTAAGGATGGTCTGAGTTTAAATAAAAACATGTTCATATAAAAACTATGATGAACCCGTTACACTTTTGTTAATCTATTTTTATCATGTTGAATAATAAATACTGTGGACATAATAACAATTTTAACAAATAAAATGATTTTACTAAACTTTACTTATGTTGTGTATTTTATTCTTAAAATAACTGTCTTCTTTATAACAGGATTTTCTGTCAGTAACAAGATACTTGAAGCATTGGTACTGCGGTTTGCTGCTAAAGATTTGATTAATTTAGAAGGTTTTATAAACTCTGTTGTCAAACTACAAGTTGCTCATCGTAAGTTATCTAAGTATTTTATGTGTTAAATGTATATTCATTGATTCATGATGTTTAGATATCATTAATAGTATAGAGCTTTGTGTAAGCTAACCAATCATGTGGGATCTGTAACTTTATGAAAATTACATAAAATATCATGTTTGTGTATGTCACTATTATATTGTAGACAATTACATGATAAAATAGTATTGACACACAAAGCAAGAAGTTATATAATACAAATCATAATATTATACAATATATATAGTGCGAACAAAAAACAAAACACTGTTTACAATAACAATACAATGAACTAACCCACGACGAGGGATGCCTAGGTTGACTTTAAAATAAACAATTGTGTTTTACGTGTGTCTTAGTTGTTTGTGTAATGGATTTAGCGTTCTACCATAACAAGCATGATTTACCAAGTGGTGGTGGTTTACCAACCATGCTAATTTCGTTAAAATGAATTACACAAATTTTATTTTCATTACTGCCTACCCCTGAAATGAATTGTCTCATTTGTAATGTTTACCAAAACACGCTTTGTTTTTTGTACGCACTTATAGTATAAGTTATGTTAATGACGAAAAAAGCATTGTTTTAATTACCTTAGCATCTGTGGCATATTGGATGGTAATTTTTACAAATTATTGTTCTGCTTATATAAACAATACAATGAACTAATTCACGACAGGAGATGCTCAGGATGACAATAAGATATATAATTGTGATATGTTTTATGAGTGTCTTGTTGGTTTAATGTTAAAGCACCATTACAAGCATGATTGACTACGGGGTGGTGGTTAATCGGTCACAATTATTTTGTTAAAAATAAACTCACACTTATTTTGTTAAAAATAAACTATACAACTTTTATTTTAAATACTTGTCTACATGTACCTCTGGAATAGATTGGTTCATTTTTAATGTTTACACAAACACGTTTTGTTATTTTGTTCGAACTATAACAGTTTCACACTTATAAATTGTGTACCAGCTTTACTTTTGGATTAACAACAATATGCTTTGAATTTTATTCAATGTCTCGTCTTTTCTTAAAGGAAACAATTTATCTGTATGTTTTGTCTATATTTGTAGAGACTACATCATTGATAGGTATAAACAAACAAACAAGCATTTCTTCTATCTCCTCTTTATTGTTGATAATATAAAACAATGTCAGTATTACATACAGAATTATAAACACTTTAGTTATAACATATCATAACCATCAAACATTTCTATACATCCATCACATTCGGTGCTATTTATAAGTTGTCTCGTACTTCTTGCTTCATGCTCGTGGTCACATCCTTCTGAATTATTGTTTCACTTATGTTTAATACAATTGTTGATGATTTAAATGCAATAAATTGTATGTTATTGTTAAGGTTTATATAATTTTACTACAATATATTCTTAAGGTTTCAATTATCTTCCAGATAAAATATTGCCATTGTTTTATATTATTTGATGATTACTGTTGATGATCTACGTTTTATCATCGTCGGCAACCACACTATTTTCTTCTGTTACACTCCATACGTAACGTTGGCAATTTGACGGCGAAATCTCGTTTTTATGAATATGCATGAGGCAGGGGAGACCAATCTGCTTCCCATGAAATCGCATTTTTCAAACTTTTCAATAACAATAACGTCATACTGGGATTTTCTTCACACGCTTTAGAAATAATCTTATGGTGGCTGCCTTTTTGAATGGTAAACTAACCCTTAGATATAAAACGTAATTTTATTGGCTAGTTTTCCACCGTGGTTTCCTAGAGGAACCAATGAAACTGCCTCCTTAATTATTCATAATAACGAGATTTTCCAAACCAAATGGCCCACGGTACATTACGCAGCATGGCGGACAGTTATAGACTTAATACTGTAGTTATATCTTCTGTGTTTTATCTACTTCACATAATAAATCATTCTTTCACTTTTTGATACAAAAGGTACATTTGTTACTGGGTTGATAGGAGGTATATATTTGAGAATCTAGATGTTATTGTAACAATCACAGCACACATCTTTTTCCCATATTGTCTTGATATTCACTGTGTTTCAATATGTTTTCAACCTTGTTTAATTTCAATAAAGTTGTTTGCCAATTGATCTAGTTATGGAGTGTGTACAGCATACGTGTTTGAATATATACATGGTTTGAATGGCAAGACTTTTTACTAAATTAACCCGTACATCAATATATACTAATGATTAATTCTTGTAAATTTAAAACATTAGTCAAATGACAGTTAGTACTAGATTTAACAGTAATATTTCCAGTCTGACTTTTTCTTTAACAAACTTAAATGTTCCTCAAATTAACATGCTTAATTATCATTCATTAGTTTGTTTCAACATTGATTTATTACAGTAAAACATGCCTTACTATTTTTTCTGGTGCCACAAAATCTGCTGTTAGCAAAAAGAATTTTATACCATGTAGAACTGAAGAAACTGTTTACATGTGATATATAACTGTGTTACCTGTTTCAGCAACCTCTGTAGGAGTACAAACGTAGAACCCAAACAAATTGAAACAATGAAAATGATTTGATAATTTTATTTACCTTTATTTGTTTATGACCGTGTTACAAATTTGTTTTGTTGGAAGTTTCGCAAATTCTTCCCCTAGCTTCAACAATAAATTACCCTCATCTAACTCGAATTGTCACGCAATGTCTGCTTACTACTCTTTTGTGTGATATGTAATAGAACGTAAGCAAATGTATTGTTATAAATCTAGCGTGTTAAGGTGATGAATTCTTTCTAAACTTGCCAACATTTTACAAATATATATTGTAACATATTTTTGTAACATACAAGTCATATATAGTATGTTTATAGATAACTCTATGTTGTTGTTATTATAGAACGCCATACAAGAACAACTGATACAATGCCAGGAGTATCAACAGATGATCATAGAAAATATCTACAAGAGGTAAATATATTTATAGTCATTGTAGTAGAATTAATTTATTATAGTCTTTTAACCATTTAAAAGTATAATCTGCAATAGTGTATATTCTTTCAGCAAATTTACAAAAATGTTTTCAAAACAATAACTGGAAATTTCAATTGATAACGCACAAGATAAAATGGAACTTTTGAATGATATCAACATCCTCAAATCTCTAGACATACTGATTTCGTAGGTCATTGTATTAATGTGTAAGAATAATTGTTTAGTCGATTCAGACATTGCCTATTTGTTAAATATTCTTTATTGCTATTATAAACATGATTTTGCATATGTTATTTTTGTTACGAATTTAAAACACATACAGGTGTGTCGAATATGTAAATCTCCACAGACGCAACAATTTTCACCTATTTCCATCATATAAGACTAGGAAACGTTCAGTTAGTCTGTTTACGTAGTAAAAGTACTGTGATAATGTGAAATGCATTCAATTTAATTCAGTGATCACGTAAATAGTTATTATTTCAATTTACGTTCCGTAGCAAGCTCTCTGTGTTCCGTAACGAAATTAATTTTCATTCTCAATAAAAGAGAAATCAACATTTTTTTCTTTCCACTTAAAGAAATATGACAATAGGTGTATTATTAATTGTAAAATTAAAATATTAAAGTCACACAGATTTCAGATTTATGCTTCATCCTGTACCTGCACTAAAATATGTTTTCTTACACACGTACCGTAACTGTTAGTGCTAAGGCCTAATTTTGCTTTTAATATGCTCAAACGATCAAAAGAGAAATTTGTTTCTTCCATACATTATACCATATAGCATGCCAAATACTTGTTACGGAGAATAGTCGTTACGGAACACAGGTGTTTCGTAAAAGTTTCCATCAATAAATATAAAAGTTACAATAAATGTACGCGTTACTTGCACTTGATCACACTAATGTACAGTAGCAAAAAACAATCTAATATAAAAACACCTATAACGTCGCTAGCAACTGTCTTACGCTTGTTATGGAAGCATAGTTTCTTAAATGCGATATCTAAAAATTTGAGTTTGGAGTTAATTTGTTTATTCTCCTTTGGATAGATAAGATTCAAACTTTGTTTCCCACGATATTTGATTCATTGTAGTAATAGTAAACGGTTTAATAATTAAGTACAACACATTTTGGAAAGTAATTTAACCATGCAAAAATTAGGGTGACATAGGACTGTTTTGGAGACAATCCTAAAATTTGGTAAATCTTTGAATTTCATATTCGTATAAGTAAAATATCTTTAAAATCATACAATTCAATAAGCATCTATTGTAAATAAATACATATTATAAGCAATAGCAAGCATTAGATTACTTATTTTTCAAAGCAAATATTAAAAATAAAGCTGGAGACACGGCATTTTTCTACTTATCGAAGTTTTTGCTTAGCGAATTGTTGCCATAATGCCTAAGTTTTCAATGTTTCTTTTGTACCACTTTAGCAACAACAATCTTAGTTAACATTTCCAAGTGATTATACCAGTAAGTGTTGTTTCACGTTTTGTATATAGTCGTATATAACCTGGTGACATTTTCAAAATGGTAACGATTTCTGGAGAATGGCTGGATGGTGTTTCAAGTAGTAAATATCTAACCCGTATGTCACGGTATAGACAATATTAGTGCATTTTTATGACTTTTATTATATTTCTTGCAATCAATAGGTTAGTTTGTCTTAAAATATCAAGAATTATTTTTTTACACAATTACAGACACTGAGTAGTTATTTCAAAATTTAGAAAAAAATCTTAACCAAATATGTGAACTAGTATATTTGAAAAAGAGTCTAGATGTAATATTTATGAACTTATTTTGTAATCCTTTCTCTTCTTTTGTCTTTTCAGCTCCTACGTACATCAATATATTCATGATATTACTTGAACTGCTGTAAAGATTACCGTGGTTATCATATATCAGTATGTCACGTGACATATTGTCAGGATTTATAAAATATGTGTTATAATAATTGTCTATATACTTGCCACTTGTAATATAATCAGTTATATAATTGACAAGATTATAGTTGTGTTTATACATTGATCATATGTTGTAATGATTTTCTCTAGTATACAATGAATTTACAAAGCTTAAGAAAGAAGTAATGTGCCAGTTTTGTAAACAATGTAATTGAAAATATTTATTTATTAGGAACAAATACTTGAGTAGTATAGTTGCGTGCAATTATGATTTGTATACGTGACAAAGTCGTGTAGATATGTAAATTAACATTGATAATAGAAACAATACATGTAAATGGTTATTTAAATGTTCAGACTAGATGAATACAAGGATGTGTTTTGTATAACCTTGCCTTTTTTATAATTTGTTATGTTGGCTTTAGGAATAAGAAATCGTTAAAACTGGTAAATCGAGGCTATTTTCAAAAAACGTCCAAGAGAAGGACAATCTGCTAGCGTTGTGTTCATTTGATAAAAAAATACTCTTCCATAAGCAGACAGTTTTTTACCATGAATAAGACATTTGTCTATTGCGTTGTTATATCAGTAGAGACATTAGTTACTACCCAATCGTATTTTTTACGTTCTATCAACTCATTTCTAGATTCTATTCCACGCCCAACATATAGATAAATGTACATAGATGAATGTATGATAAATGTTTCAGAAATGTGTTCCTATGATTACAAATAAAAGTAAGAAGTGATCACATCATCGGCAACTACATTTTTTTCTTCCGTTACAATCCATACTTACCGTGGGCAATTCGACTGGTGAAATCTCGTTTTCATGAATATGCATGAAGCACGGGGACCAATCTTCTTCCAATGAAATCACATGTAACAATTAAATATTCTTTAATAACAATGACGTCATACTGGAATTTTCTTCACCTGCTTTAGAAAAATCACCGGAGGCCGCCATTTTGAATGGTAAACCAAACCGTAGATTTAAAACTTAATTTCATTGGCTAGTTTTCCGCAGTGTTTTTTTTTGCTGGACCAATTAAACTGCCTCATTAATTATTCATGATTACAAGATTTTCCTAACCAAATGGCCCAAGGTACATAACGTAGCATAGCGGAGTAATGTATCATGGGATAACCAATGATGAAGTGATCAGTGATTATAGTCAGTTTGTGTACAACTTAGATGTAGAACATTGAATAAACGCATTTAAATGTCTGTATAAATGATTTTAAATATATAGAGAGATTTTAGTTGTTTGTGTCATTGTGTTTTAAATGTTATATTGAAATAAAACCATACCCTGGGTTACTTTATCATCATCAAAACAGCTCAAATCGTTGGTACAATCGAAACCTTTATCAGTACGTAGTTTTGAGGTTACCTGGTGGCTTGTACTGGTTATCAAACAAGTTATCTAAGTGAAATGATACTGTTTTGTTTTTGTGAAGATTGTATGAAAACATTTTTACCAGACACCTGTACGCTGCCGCCATGATGGTTCATCATTATATCGAAAGGTATTTAAAACTAGAACTGCCACCAGTGGCGAAAATACCCCCGCAACAGCAACATTTCAAGATAAAAGCAAGTCAACATTGTGGAAGTCCAAAAGGGTAAATGTTGTAAGAAGCATAAAAACCATAAAAGAATAGGATGCAAATATCAAATTGGAAATAAACTGCAAATTACAGTGTAATTCCCTATAGATTTATGAAAAAGCAAAATGAACAGAGTTGTCATATTTCAAATGATTTTTTACATGAAAATGAACACCATTTGGTCATTATGAATGTAAAGTGGAACAACAGACAAAGAGTGATCACATTTAAACTCATCAAGAGTATGTTGTAACCAGATGAGCAAAATGTAGAATGTGTTTGTAATTTTTTGATAAATAAGTAAAAATAAGACAATTGTAAAAATGGTAGTCAGCAATGTACACAATATAAATCAAACAATTAGTATTTACAATATCTTGTATCAAGAATTTCACAAATACCCCATAAGAAAGCTTAAATTACCGATCATTATTTTCATAGTAGTAAAGTTAAAATAATATCCAAAATCTCATGTAGCTATAACGAAATAAGATGTTTTCTTCTCAACATTACAGAAAAAATCAAGATGGCTATTAGTTGGTCCATTGAAATACGTAAAAAAATAATACATATAAAAATTTCATCAACAAGTATTTGTCAGCACAATTTTATCAAAACGAGGTGAGAAAAAAAGATGTTTGCTGTACAAGATATTAGAAAATTCAACATGGCTGCCAGTCAGCCATTTTGAATTCCACTTAAGAAAATGCCAAACACATCAACTTAAACAATTGCTAACTTTCACAAAGTCTGTACAAAAATTATCAAATCATTTGCTTTTTAAAAAGAAAACTCAGAATGGCTGCCAATCAGCCATTATGAATTTGATAAAATATCAATACATCAAAAAAAAAAGTTTAAAAATAAGAATTTGATAAAAATAGCAGAACATAATAGACTTCAGCAATTCAAAATGGCAAACAATGTGGAATAATGCTATATTTAATAAGTTACATGACATAAAGCCATAAACCCTTGATTCATCTTCGTCAATAATATTTGCTAATCAATGAGATAAATAGTTACTACGAGATGTAGAATATGTCATACTATATTAACACATTCATACCTTCTCAAAAGAGAGGAAGCACCTAAATGTAAACCCTGTGACGAGCATTTCTATGTCAAACACGTTCTCCTTGACTGTCAGGATCTTAAAGACATCCGTGACAAACATTTTAAAGTTAACTCACTTAAAGAACTTTTTGAGTCTGTACCATCATATGCGATACTTAACTTTTTGAAGGAAATAAATGTATATAATAAGATATAGAGCTTTACATCATTAATATTGTTTTAATAAATAGTGTCATTGATTGCTTTCGGCGCGATATGAACTTTTTGTGTTGGTGCGCCGTAAAACCAAAACAAAACAAAACCTGAAAGAAATAAATGTTTATCATAAAATATAGGACGTAAAATCTTCATTATCTATTGAAGTAATAGTATCATCAATTGTTTTCGGCGTAATATGACCTTTTTGCATTAACAAGCCGTAAAATCCAATTAATCAATCAATAAATCAATCAGACTTCAGCAAGAAGAAATTGGTAATGAAATAAGCTTACTATACAGTTATTTAAACAAAGTCAAAATGGCTGCCAGTCTGCCATAATGAATTTGTATCCAGAGTAAATCCATGTACGAGTCAACTACATCAATAAAGACTTTGGAGCGAAATTTGGCTAAAATTGAGTAAAAAAACACATACATGTACTTACAGTAATTTAAATAAAAATTCAAAATGGCTGCCAGTCAGCCATATTGAATATAAATTGATGAAGAATAGTCATACTGATCAACTGTATCAGTGAGACCTTGTATGCAATTTCTTTTCAAAATATGAATGGTAATAAGTCAATATAAGACTGTATTAATTTTGAAAAAAGGATGACAGCCAGTCCGCCATTTTGAATTGGAATTGAGTTAAAGTGTATGTACACATCAACTGTGAACGCCTGTGCAAAATTCTATCTAAATTAGTTAAGAAAAAATCTGTTGAGAAATAAGCATACAGTAATTAAACTAAATTAAAAAGAATTCAAGATGGCCGCAAGTCGGCCATTTTGAATTGGAATTGATATAACATGCATATAAACATCAACTGTAAACGCCTGTGCAAATTCTATAAAATAAGATAAGAAAAAAATCTATTGAGAAAAAAAGCAAACTATACAGTTATCTAATTAGATTTAAAATATATAACACAATTAAATATTTTAAACAAGTGAGATATGTTTCCATAGTTACATGAGTTTTGTATACACCATTAAATCATGGTATATAACAGCTTCTATTCAAATACATTAAGAAATAAACATACTACAAATGTATTAATTTTTTGGGACCAACCAACCAACCAACCAACCAACCAACCAACCAACCAACCAACCAACCAACCAACCAACCAACCAACCAACCAACAAACCAACCAACCAACCAACCAACCAACCAACCAACCAACCACCAGGGTGATTCCAGTATACCCCCGAAAACTTCGTTTGCGGGGGTATAATTAACAACTTGCAACTTTACAAATACCAGTTCTAGTAACTTTTGGAGGAGTATGTTTAAATGAAGAAAGATCTTTCCCCACAATTTACTAGCTTTTATATTATACGTGATTCTATTTATACATAATTATATATATATCATACATCAACTGCCAGTCATCACAAACAGTAGCTCCATAACTCGTCTCCAGAACCGGCACTAACTTGACACATCTCGAGGACTTCTATAGAGGCTTAATTAGCCCAGGTTCGTTTACAGGTTTTTGAGTAAGTTTCGAACACTAGTAACGATAGATGAGACTGTATGGGTATATACATTTTAAGGAAAATGAAGAACATACACCAACACGTCCTGGGAAAAGCTACGATAAGTAACAGTCACGGGCATACGTGATTGTCACTCAAAAATGCTGAACCATATATCACGTGCAACTGATGCAATGTGTCATATGATGCACCATGCACCGAAATGACAATGGAAAAACTTTTGTTCTAATAATTACTAAACCAAAGCATGTCAATATTACACAGATAGATCTATTTCGGGTTTGTACTTAACTAACATTTTGATCATGTGACATTTCACGTGCATGTATATCATAGTTAGTACAATTATTACAATCATATGCATAATTAGGAAATACGAGTTTAAATGAAAATGAAAATGGTTAAGAGATGATCAAATATAAAATAATAAAATGAAGACTAATATAAAACTAAGAAATAGTGATCAATAAATTGCTCATAGTAGTTAAAAAACAACAACAAAAAACAAGTGAATTTTTAACTGTAAATAGGTAATAATGGATTGTTGGTAGAATGGCAGCCAAAATGGTCGATGGGGAATCAGGCTAGATGCCCTGAAAATCCATGATTGCAAGGTGCAAAGATGGATTCTAATTCAAGGTTCCCGCTCGAACATCCATCAGAATTAGTGTTCGCGCGTTCTACCAACCAACATGCATTATACAGTGGTCAGATAGTATAAGTGATAAAGGTTAGATTATGAATAAAGGCAGCCAACGGCCAATGGGAATCAGACAAGATGCCTTGAAAATCCATGATTGCAAGTTGCAAAGTCGGATTCTAATCCAAGGATTCCACCAGAACATCCACCAGCGTCAGCGCCTGATTGCTTAGATAAAGTTTAAGTGATATAGGTAATGATTAGATTATCAATGGGTAGGCAGCCACTGACCAATAGGGAATCTAGTTAGATGCCTTGGAAAAATCTATGATTGCAAGGTGCAAAGTCGGATTCAAATCCAAGGACCCCGCCAAAACATCTAACAGCGCCTGGTTGGTTAGATAAAGTATTAATCTTACAAGGTAACGAGTATATAATTAGTGGAAATGCAACTCCCAGCCTATGGAGAATCTGGCTAGATGCCTTGGAAAATCAATAATTGCAAGGTGCAAAGTCAGATTCCAATCCAAGGACCCCACCAGAACATCCATCAGCGGCAGCGCCTGATAGGTTAGATAAAGAATTATTCTTAAAGGTAATTACATGTAGTATATAATCAGTGGAAAGGCAACCCCAGCCAATAGGGGAAACTGGCTAGATGCCCTGGAAAATCCATAATTGCAGGATGCAAAGTCGGATTCTAATCCAAGGATCCCACCAGAACATCCATCATGCGGCCGCACATTATTTTGTAATAAAATTCGTGCATAATTATGGTTTGTTGTATAGAATTTAATAATTTCATCATGTTATATGTTCTTAATTTAGGTATATTTTAATATCATTTAGCCAGATAGTTTATATTGATTAAAAGTACAACTCCGGAACAATTCAATAAACTGGGCATTAATATGCTCATAAATGACCCTTTACCATAGATATGTATGGCTAATGAAATCCTTATACATGTTTATGTATATACAACAGTCAAACCCAACTTTTATAAGAAATTGATATTTTGAATAACTTGACCCCTAAAAGGGAACCCGATAGAGAGAGTTATTATAATCCAAAGACAGTAATATTCTATAGTCTTTTAGATAGTATTACTTGCTATTAATTTGATGATAAAGATTTTGTCTTCGTTTAGTGGCTTTAACATCAATGATAGTTAGTAGTAGTACTTCGCAAATTCAAAACGTGATCTCATATGCAATTAAAACTTTAGATGTCTATCAGTCGTCTAACTTATAATATTCTGTCAAACGTTCTCCTCAACTTATTCGGACCAATACCGGAACATTGTCGCAAACCACGGTCCCAGAAACATAGACAAACTTAGACTGGCGAGTCAAACACTAACTCGAACGCTTACTAGCTAACTCCACTAACGACTGGATGCGCGTGGTTTATATACATAAGAAGAACAAAGAAATGTCACCATGATATTTCGGATAGCCTTGTCCTACACCTTCATGAGGACATCAGCATTTTAGATTTCAGTTCACACCAGACCAAACTGGCTGTGACTAGTTTTAGAACAAAGAAAAAGTCTAGCGAAATTAGGTTATGAGGACTGGATGATGCAATCATTGTGCGCAGTCAGCATCACTGGCGTTTGAACAAAGGACTTAAAATGTTAATCACACATGTGACCGATATTCCACAATTCGGTGAAATCAACAAGTTGACTTTTAAAAGTCAGTTCTTGCATCAGCGTTTAAATTAGATCACGTGT
Source organism: Mactra quadrangularis (assembly GCA_025267735.1). Classification (NCBI taxonomy): domain Eukaryota; kingdom Metazoa; phylum Mollusca; class Bivalvia; order Venerida; family Mactridae; genus Mactra; species Mactra quadrangularis. The sequence goes on from CM046304.1 coordinate 10,554,483, forward strand.
CCCCATTTCAGAGAACATGCATGCACTGTACAAAACAGTTGACATATCATGTAGGTAAATCATGTATATGAATGATAGCCAAAACCATATATACATGTCTCTGTAACCATCCAAAATATCGAGTGACTAAAATGAAATGTAATAAAGTACAACGTCTATACGATAACCAATTAACTAAACTGTATATAATCCTTATTATTTTATACAACCAACTATCCTCATTCAAGTACACTTTTTAACCGGTAGTTAAATCTCCAGGATAACGTGTTTACATCTGTCATTCTTTACAAATTCCTATAAATCTTAGTTTCACCTTATGATATCCGAGGTTTATCTGCGTAGAAGATCGACGAGGTAGTTCCGAATGAAACATTTGAAATCGCAAGTAGAATTCACGGTTTAACTATGTATCTGTACATTTAGAGGTTTAAAAGTACTTTGTATCTATGGATTTATATTCCTGTAGTTTAAAGTGATCATATGTTTTTACATTTTAACAATGATTAAGTAAAAAAACAATAAACTCCAACGATTATGTCTTCATGCATCGCACTATATTCTGTTGCGTACCAAATTGCCGAATTCTGCGAAGCATGTGCGTCTTAGTATAGATGTGATGTCTTCACCTTCCATATATAGAATGGTGTGCCATTACTGGCCTGTATAAAGCAGTATATAAAAAATCCAGGTTTCAACAGTACAACACTATCGGTTAAGTTTTTAGCTTATTCTAATACCACACATTTATATCAAAAGCCATGATTCGTAAGATCGCATAACAAACTAATAAAAATAGTCTAAAGTACCAAAGTCTAAGACTTTGTATAAGAACTGCATGTTTATAATAATACATATCTTGATGTTAGCAAAGTTTATATGTGATTTAACACTCGACTCCTAGTAATACATTATGTATTATAGCATACATTATACAATCGCAATCTTTTTGACGTGATCAAAATGTTTTAATAGACGGGTGTATTTATATGTTCTTTAATGCATTTTGTATAAGATCAGTGTTGATATCAAGGTACTTTGCTGTATCAAGTAATTTCCTTGGAATAGAAGTTTCAGGATTTTCTCGACGCCAAGTCAATAATACTTGATACGTGATACCTCTGAGATCCTCGCAATTTTGACAAACTTCCGTCACTTTTTCGTAAGGTAGGCCAAGCTCAAAAGCAAGAAATGGATACGAATTACCAACACAGTCCATAGCAGAAATAATGTCTTGATTCTGGTTTGGTATTTGATCCAGCTTTTCGTCTGAAATGTCTAAAACAAATACGAGCAATTTGAAGAAGTTACTAATAAAAACTGAACATAAATGTTTTTCAACTTAAGTTTCTTGTTCAAGAATGCTAACTTTCTCACAGTAACAATCGGTTTATGATGAAGCCGAATTAAATGTTCAGTGATTTGCTTATTTGATCAGTATTACCCCCATTGTACTCCTGCGTATAAAATAAAGGCAATGACACTCTTAGTTATCACGTACACGAGATGTTATAAAACAGGTGTACTTAGTAAGATACCATTGCCGAATCAGAGTTATAATCCAACTAGATAAAAGTGCAAAACATGAACCTCATGCGGTTTCTTTGAACAAAGGCTAGTGACAGACAAAAGCTTCGTTAGAATAATTTTACTAGCTGAACACTACCGCCGGTAGCCAATTTGCCTGTCAGCAAAGTTAGTGTGTAGGCAGCAACTAAAACAAAATTTTGAAACAGATGAAAAGATGGGAAACGGCATTAAAGAGAAGACCAGTTATAGTAACTAAGTATTTGTCTACAATGCTCAGGTACTAAGTATAATCTTTGTATATCTTAAGTATAACTATAATACATTTATGATAGCGAAATCTACAGCCTGGGTTTACATAAATTCTTAATTTTGTCAATCAAAAGTCTTTATGTCAACTGGCTGCCGAATTATGACATAAGAATTATTGAAATCAGGCGTTTAGTACGACCATTGATCTGTAATATAGATCAATGAGTACGACATATTAAATGATAGAAACTTACCATACTTGTTCCTGGAGGGTACCTCTTCCAACAGCTGAATCAAATCTATCTTGTTGTAGTCTCCGGTTTCGGTAAGCAACTCTAATAAATCCCCAACAGAAGCGCCGTGGTGCTGATTCTTCCATTTCTTAAAGATAAGGAAGCGACGGAAATTTTGATCTCTGGTTACCACAGCTACACAATCGGCTTCTACATTACCAGTGAACAATCTTATACGAATAGCTAGACTTGCGGCATCTTCTCTTTTCAGTTTCATTGCAAGTCGACTAATGTGCAATGTAGATAGATTTTCTTTAATAATTGGGTAAATGTCCTAGAAATAAAATCAAACAGCTATTACAAATTCAAAGACACATTGTAACTATTTTCAAACAAAATAAACATATTTCTACCCTGAGTTCTTCATACCTGCCTGACAGTGCTACTGATAAAGTAACACATTAAACTCAATCTAATTAAAACCGATCTTAAATGTTTCGCTTGCCTACTCGCTAATTTAGATATTGCTGTTTCGTTATGAGGGTCACGTTCAGGTGACCTTTTCTCATAATAACATTATGACACGATCATTATATTTAGTAACTTGTTTAAATCATCTGAGTCACGCAACTGACCGTCCAATCACAGTCTGTGCATAACACCGCCGTCAGGTTAGCTCGCAAACCTCGGTCTAAAATAGAAATTACGAAATCAAAATGCTAGATATAGTGTTTCGGCTAGATAAAAGCTAGCCATTGATTAGTCGACGCAAAGCTCTATTCGACACGACCCTCCTATCGAACCTTAGACAGCGCTCTACAGGATATCTGTTAACAGATATTGGATTAAACTGGACACCAATAATGTATAGACTCCATGATTGAATTCCAATAATTCCTATTTGCTAAGGGCAGGAAGAAAATAACACTTTTTCTCTCGTCTATGTATTCCTTGTGACATTTAAATTGTTATTGATTCCATATCACCTCTCAAAATATGAGCGTCTTTACTTATTTAAGAAAACAATAAAACAGCTTACCTGCTCAGGCTTTTCTGATTCCATTAGTTCGTTTAAAGCAACTTGATGCCTCTCACCTTTTTTAAAACACATTGCCTCTCCATCTTGACGTAATTTGCGTAAAGCCACAAAACTTCCTTTATGTTTTGGACATTCAGCTTTGGTCTCATGCCGTGTTTCGATGTGTCTGTATATGCGAAATATGTTTGTCATGCATTCTGAAAACGTGTCCATAATTTTTGCCAACCCAATATCGGCGAATTTCACAGTCTTGGAAAAGTTTTTAATGCAAACTGTTATATAAGATTCGCTCCAATACACCTCCATATGTACGGTTTCTACGTCCAAATAAAAACATGCGTACAAATTGAATACTTCAGGCTCACCAAGGTTAGGTTCTAGCAGTTTCCATCGTTTCAAAAGTTCTGACATAAGCACGTAAAAGAATGTAGAAGGCATTGTGTTATTAAGGAATTCTACTCTGAAAGTTCTCATATTCTCCGATTCGTATTCATCTACTTCATCCCTGAAAGGTAATAGACAGGGTAGAAGATATCTGTCTTCATTTGAATGCGACTCAAATGGGTGGATTATTGATAACTTTATCAGCATATTGGTTAGATATGTGCGTGATTCCTGAAACTCTTTGATGCCAAGTCTATCCACTGCCTCATTGATATACCTCTGATTGATAATACCATCATTATTGTATGCTCCTTTACCTTGTTTTTTTCCTCTTTTTGATTCTCTCATTAAGGTGTTCAAAAAGTTGGACAAATCATCTGGATAGAGTATGATCATATTCTTCAGTTCTTGATGAGGAAAATGAATCAACTGTCCTCTGCAATGCTGATGTGCAAGAAAAGCTGTAAGCCTATCATCATCTCTCATAGGCAAATCATTTTCTTCATCAAGAATTTTCAGATCTTTAAATGTTAAAATATGTTTTCCGTTGTTCTTTTGTTCTTGTACTTTTCGTTCAAGTTCGATCCATTGAGCTGGAATCATTTCATCAACAACTCCAAGCCCTAGTTCAAGAACTCTATCTCTTATTGCTTGTATAGCGTCAGGATCAGGATTCGTGTTATCAATGGCTATGCATTCAACATCTGTCATTTCTAAAATTTCTTGGATTTCACGAAACTTTTCATCTATCATTTCATCAAGCGTACGATTTTGTCCAGGCTTTAGTTTGTCTTTATGAGTACCAACGACCATGATTGGGGACGTTCCACCCTTTGAATCAGTTGTATATGCTTTGATTGAAGACATCCAGAAAGTAAGACATTCTGTAATTAAAATTGCAATTCTGATTTTCTTACATGTCGATTGCTATTATATAAAATTATGTTGTGCACAATTATCAACAAGAAAGCGACATACGTTGCTAATGATTGTGCACAAATTAGCTCCTGTCGGGGACTTCCATGTTGTAGTGGCTGCGTAAGAACTTACTTCTGAAACAAATAGATCATGAGAACACAGACCATTTAGCTGGACTAAAATTAAATGGGACTAATTTTTAAACCAAACGGCAAAACCTGAACGATTTTTGATTTGTTTGTTTTGTTTTTTTTTTGTTTTTTTTGCTGGGTTTAACGCCGTAGCAACACATTGTATAGGTCATATAGCGGCGTCAGTCAACCTACTCACTTCTCCTGGAAAGGCTAAATCTCTGGATTTCTCTACTAAGCGCATACTTTTGTCAGTGACAGAAAACTGTCCTACATAATTAAAATCATTGGTAGGAGGAAAAATGGCCGTAGAAATAATTGCATGACCAAGCTCAGCGAAAGTATGCCCCGTCCGGGAATCGAACCCACGACCCCTCGATCAGTAGACTTGTGTACAATGCGTGCAATCAACTGAGCTAGCCAGGCGGTTGAAAGATGTTTGAAGAGGCCCTATAGATGATTCCACATGTAAAATATAAACATTTTAGGATTTAGAGTTCTAGGTCTGATCACAATACAATGTTTATCATTTTTAGAACTTATATCTAAATAGGATTCCCCATTTGTTGACATATTCAACGAAACTTTAACTTTAATGCTACAAGTGTACTTACCTGCTACGCTACTTTCGTGAACATGTTTGCTTCTGAATTTCAGGGTGTCTGCTGAGCGACTTTTTATTTCAAGACTTAAATCAACAACAAGTATATACACAGCTGAATGAGACAAAAATGCCTGATGAGTAGCATAATACGTTGACTGTCCAGCAAAGTCCCAGTACGAAACATGCACACATTCTGCAGCGTTTGCGTTCACTCTTCCAATAATTTTCTTCAAATAAAGATCAAGTTTTTTCTGATTTTCCATGTTATTGAACATAGGTGAGGTTGAGACTTCTTCAATCTCATCAGACGACATGAATATGAAATCGTCAAAACTTGACATAACTTCATCCACCACCTCGTCATTATCTTGTGTGTCAATTCTAGTTGCATTACGCATCGCTTCTGCCATTCTTTGGACGTTTAGTTCAGTTTCGCATCCTACATAAAATATCCAACGATTTTTAAAATCACTCAAATTTACAAAAAAAACATACCGTGTAATTGTCTCATTATTTATCTGTTAAGTAATTTGTATGTCCAATGTATAAATGAAACATCGCAGCCAGGCTCAAAGTTGGTGTTGTCAACCCAGGCATTGGAATTAATCCTGCGGAGTCATGAGTTATGATTTTTACCGAAACTTCGCACTTTAATTATTCCTGTCTTTTATTAAAGGTTTCTTTCACATGTCATTGTAAAACATACGATACGATAAGTATCTAATACACGACACATGATGCAAGTATTGATTAGCGCAAGGATTTCACAAAATACCTAAATTGTGATAATAAAATAGAAAATATCAGTTCCATTCGAAACAGTGGTTCATGACAAGGGAAGCAAATAAAACAAACAAACCTAATTGACCAGTCTCCCATATTTTCTTGCCGTTACTTTCCCAGCACATTGTTGTAATTTCGGTTACATCTAAAGCTTCTGTTGGGAGTTGCTTTTCATCTGGACATTTTACCTTTATGTTTTGGAGTAACTTTACCAGAGTAGTTTTGCCTGCGTTTTGGTTTCCAACAATATTAACTCTTACAAGATTCGATTTGGCTCTTCCACATTTTAATGTTTTAGTGTAATTTTGCCAATCAGTTGGTGTCAGTCGTTCTGGAAGAGGGATCGGTAAACGATCGTCTTCTGAAAAGATAAGAAACCAAAAACTAAATGTATTTGCTTTTCAAAATTAAAGTTTTTAAAAAATGTTTTATTTAAAGTAAAAACCTTTTTAAAATTTAATTCTTTTACAGTATGATCGGGACTGGATGGCAGAAATAATGCAAAGAGATTTTTAACAGCCTTTGACTAGCTTTGGATATCTAGCATCAATGTAATAATTAACTAGACTGTTTTATGCTTTTATGATTGTTGGTTTGCTATATGCTAGGTCGCATACTGGACCACAAACATAACTTTGTAGACTTTAACGCGGAATATGTGGCGCACAAAAGGCTAGATGCAGTATACATAAACAAATGACAAATACCTTCATTATCCTCGTCGATAACTGGTTCTGTCTTTGGTTCTTGAGTTTGAGTTTTCTTTTGGTTTTTTCCAATTCTTCCAGGTACATAGCTGGGACCTCTAAATGGCTGATGTTGCCTCGATTGTATCGTAGATCTTATAGCAGTTAATACATTTCGAGTGTCTTCAATTTTTATTGAAAAAGGTGCATTTCGTCTAAATATGTATTCCCCTTTTGATACATCGCCAGAGGAGTACTTCATTTCAAACACGTTGGTATGGAATTCATTTTCGATTTTGGCGATAGTAATTTCGTGGTTGTCGTGAAATTTTGAAATATCATTGATGTACACGAATACTTTGTTATGGTAATTTTCTTTTATTGTTTCCTTTTGGTGTGTCCATGCAGGAGTGTTAAGATTTGGGGTCACGACAGCTACAGTGTTGACACCAGCCATAGTATCAGGTGTAACAAATTTCCTAACTCTTAAATTCCGACGGCAAGATAACTGCTTGAATACATTTTTCTGTTGCATCATAGCGTTGGCAACGTCACATTTCGCCTCTAAATTATGGCCAATTAGGATAATACGAAATATATCTGAAAGAAAAAGAACGTAGATTACAAAACAAGTATAATAGTACGTAATGCATTAAATGGTATAATAAATCTACAAGAAGGCAATGCCGGGCCTTTATCACTCACCTGAGTCCAAATTTTATATTCATGAATCAGAGTAAAAAAAGAATCAAGTAATGCAATCGTTTTTGAAATTAGTGAACGTATTGTTTAATGCATTTAATATGGCGTGTGGAACGTTGCAAAATTCAAAAAATAATTTTATATGCGATAATTTCATATTTATGTTCTATAATTAACATTCATGTGGTAAAAAATAAAATTTATATGGTATAAAATTATTTATATTCGAAAGAAAAATTTATGTGGTATAAAATGGTGTTATAGAATGTCCATGTAACATATTACAATGTCTTAGGGTGAATTACACAAAAAAGTATTTCCAAATGTAAATATCAACCTATATCAACATTTGGATTTACTTTAATTATGTGTTTGGACTGACGTTTGGAAGGCTATTTCAAGGTTAGGTTAAATGTTTTCATTTCTTTCTAAATATCTTATTTGTTGAGTTTTTTTTATTTCCATTATCATGTCTATACACTTGACGTATCACTTACAAAATATATCAAAATTATTTTGGAATTTATGGATATTTTAATATGTTTAGTAACCACACCCACTTCATAGATTTTTTTTCAATTTCAAATCCTGATACACCCTTAAAACCCGGTATTCCACTGGAAAGAACGTATAATATTCGCCAACGTCGACCGTAAGTAGAACCCGTTCTAACCCGATGTCAGCGTCAAGCCCGGCTACAATGTTGCCGTGAACACAGATACTGGACTTTTGCACAATGAGGGTACTAATATTGGAATACCACGTGATTATCAACGAGAAATAAGGGCAGGATTTTAAGGAAGCCAAACAATTGCATGGTAAATCCAGAGTTCAATTAAGATGTCCATCCGCCTTTGTAGTAAATGGTAAAACAGTACGTGACCTTTTCCCTGGTTGGCATGATATACTCAAGGGAATTTAGAAACTCTGATATTACGTCACGTGTTGAAGTTAAGTATAAATCCACTGTTGCTAACTCTTTATCTAATACATGTTCTATAGTTACTGAACCTGAACTTATTGAGGAACCTTCTTGTGAATCAGATTCAGATGATGAATCTGACATCACCAATCTTCTACATGACAACGAGGCTCCAAATATTTCAATTGATAAACATGATGAACCATCAACATCTACATAACAAGGCTACTTATTAAATGTACACCCTCCTATCAGCAATGTTAAACTAAGCAAACCAAGAAAATCTAACACTATACCTCCTAAAGTAAACTCTGAGTAGCATCATTTCAAGGAACGTGCTAATACAGCTATGAACCAACCAGATACTGGTGATACAAGATCAACATCGGCTGATGAAGGATAGAGAGACGCGGGGATTGTTTACTTGTGTGAGAAATATATGTTCTTGCCAAGTTGTTCAACGTATACTGTGTACATTCACCAAAGTGCTTCACAAATTAATACTCCTTTCCTTTTGTCTATTCTCAAGGTCAATCATGTGAATATACTCTCTCATGTGTTTCACAAGTTTTCCTATTTGTGTAAATGATAAGCAAATATGTTATACATTTGTAGTAATAATTCAATAGTGCCTAATTCATGCGGAAATTTGTTTAACATCAAAGATTCGATTAATCCAAACAATCATATTCAGTGTAACGAAAACCAAGAATCCAAGCTTGATCGTGATGTCTTAGAAAATGTTGGAGTGTCCTTTATTCAAGCACAAGACAAGAAGTCACAACGTTACATTATAACATTAATAACATTCGCAACTATCAAATTACTGAATTATATAAATCATTAATTTCATCTAACGATGAGAAAACACTAATTAATTTGAATTTTTTTTGTAAAGTCCTACTATTATTTTTCAAAACCAACTGATCATGATGTACTGTGTAATTTATCTTTTTCATCTTCTGTATTCTATTAATCATGGCGTAATGAACGTATATATTTATTCTGTAATAATCTTATAAATTATAACACTAGTTTATGATAATCAGTAATATGATCGTATCTATATTTCCCAGGCAGAAATTGATACGTTCCTTACAAATATGGAAGTTGCACTCGAGCTAGCAATAATTCATAATGCAAACATGTCTTAGCTATATGATGTACTTTCTTTATTAGTAAATATGATACACATGATGTCGATTAATGTCTTAAAGACACAACTTATAAAACTTGGACATCAAAAGAAAATTGTAGTATAGTGGTTACATCATAATAGAGGTGAAAAATATCTCTAACAAATTTGATTAAGTAAATTGTTTTTGCGGCGCCTGGTTCCAAACTGTTTGTCATTCAGACAATATTTCCACCATTTTTTTTAAAACAATGTATAAAAGACTTATTTAGCAGACAACATTTAACTTAGCAGACGACAGTTTTCTTCGTAGCTGGTCAACGATTAGACATATGTAATAAAAATGAAAGTATTTTTCTATTCACAATTCTATCTACATTTGTCAATGGATTTCAACAAAAATTTCGCAGAAGTATTGTCACCAAGTGCCTTAGTGTACCAAATCCTCTTTATCGTCCATATATGGATCATATATAGCTTTTCAAAGAGAATGAGAGCTGATTACTGTCACTCGGGTGTCGGTATCCGATGTCTCACCGTCAGTGTCGGCAGACTTTGATCATTTTAGTTGTATCAAGATTTAAACAACAAAAAATGTAGTCCATTAAGGTCATGTTAGTTTTTCGCTGTTCGATACAAAGATTAATTTATATAAACGTTACATTTAAACTAGGTTTATGCACTCATTGCAGGGCTTCAGTGATTATATCTATTCACCGTGACAAACTTCTACCGTTATATCTAGCCACGAAAAAGCATGCAATACATGTGTCAAAATTCATGATAAGTTGTGTCTTTAAAGCCACTAAACGAAGACAAAATCTTTATCATCAATTTAAAAACAAGTAATAATATCTAAAAGACTATAGCATATAACCGCCTTGGCATTATAATAACTCTTCCTGGCGGGTTCCCTTGTAGGGGTCAAGTTCTTCAACATATCAGTTTCTTATAAAAGTGGGGTACTTTTATAACATGCAAATTAGACTACGGAGATACTCTCTCAGCCAATCAAATTGCTTGAAAAGTATTTGATAAAACTTACACGACTATGTTAAGTGTTGGATGTATCACATCGTTTTCCAGTGATTTACTCGAGAAACCAACGCCCCATTTCAGCTGGGTACATAATTTCCATGATCAGAATACCAAAAGAAAACATTAATGTTGTTAGCCTGTAAAAAGTCCTTGGTGACGTGTGCAACGTGAGGTCTGTCGTTCTTATTCTGATAGAAAAAGTATTGACGTTGCCAGAATATAGCGGCACTCCGTGACATAACAGCTGGTCAATGTAATGTGTCCACGATATTACCTCAACAAACAACGAGTTGTGACTGCAACTTGTTTTAAGACACTTATAAGTCTGAGGGAGTTACATAAGTCGAAACACGACTCATCACTGAACTCCTAATACCATGACCGCGATGATACGAGAGTAGAGATAGACGTCGGTGACGATAGCAAAACTTTAGAATTAGTCCGCGGTACGGTTTACGCCAAGAAGTTTTCCTCATTGTTTGTCGACTTATTTGGCGTACACGGTTACCCTTTCACTACACGTGACGTAGATATTGCCGTGAAAATCTATAACGCGAATGACGTTGGTGTTTACATAAATTTTGCAGATGTCTTGTCTTACCCACGTTACACCCGTTCTATCTGAACGTGGCATATCAGCAAAACTTTCTGTATATTTAAAGACTTAATTGATGCGTTTCTTTTTCTCGTCAGTATATGTTCATGTATGATTTTATAAAACTATTTGTAAACATGAGTTTCGTGTTTTAATTAGTTTTCGCACGATATTCACTGTACAAAACGTGTATTTATCAAAGCAGGAAATTTGTTTACTTCCGAATTGAAGTTGTGGTTATTTTTAGCCACGACGGGATATCCCGACCTTGTTCGTCGAGTTCCGTGATTTTCCGTTGAATCTTTACTTTCGTTTTTAATCGCGAATTTCAAAATAGAATTAGTATAAATTCTGGGGAAAATACTTAAGATTTTTGTGCCTGGGATGCGTTTGATATATTAGTTTAATGTTTACATAAGTTTAAACAAAAGCGTGATACTTGACAATTATCAGCGTTCAGTTTAGTAAAGGGGCTTTAATTAACACTGGTGAGCATCATATTTCTTGTAAGATTGGGTTCATCAGCGAAACCCTTTATATACCCTAACAAAATCATGTTAAATTGGGTTTATCAGCGGAACCCTTTATATACCCTAACAAGAGTTCAGTGGCTACCTCTGTAAATAAAGGTTATATTCTTCAGTGAATGTTTTGTTCTATTCACTACGGGACATAATATGATTATATATATAGGTCCCAGATGAAGACTACATACATTTGATTACACCATTTTACCAAACAAAAGAGAAATATGCATATTTTGTATCGAGTTTGACTCCGTCACGAAATAGAAATTTTACGTGACGGTAAACTAGAATAAACGCTCATGCACTTTTATCATTAAACATTAAACTTTGCTTTTGTTGTAAGTATAAATGCTTACATTTCTCGATTTCATAGAATTATATGTTTTGTCATTTCAAAAAATGTACAATGCATAAGATAGCATTTTTAGAAAGACATATTTTACCGTCATGCAAATAATTGACATTTGTCCCAAACCATGGTTGTGTGTTCAAAACTTAAACCATTCAAAATTGGTCAAATTAACATTTATGGTTTTATTTATTATAAACATAGAAATGCTTAATATTCTGGTATATATCATTTATTCTACAATTTGTATACTTAATTGTGTATTTTTTCCATTTTCCGTAACAAAAAAAATGTCCCACCGTTTTTCTGTCCCCCTCCGTAACATTTTAAAAATATAAAATTGCTGACAGTACTTTGATAGAATGACATCGAACATTTCGTCATAATACGGACGCTGTTTAAGTGACGTAATTTCCTTTTCGTTTGTTTTGAAGGACAACAATGGCTGCTGAAAAATCGGAGGTAGGATCCATTGTCTCCAAAACCGTATGATTTTGTTTGTCTTTACCGAACAGGCTATAAAGCATGCATATTGTACTTGATTGTTCACAGCCTTAGCTTTGTAAGTACCGTTTATGGTAACTAGAGTATACTATGATGTAACATCTGTTTAAACATGCAAGTATCATCAGTGAAGCGCGTGTTTTTTAAAAACTGTCTACCACCGTCACTGTCTCCCTCCGAACATTGTAGTTCGTGACGGCGAAGACAGCATGTGTGACGGTGGAGACAAATTCAAGCAAATTTCAAGAAGATGTAGTTGCTGTATTATTTTTAAATATGTCAATTATCATGATTTAAATACAGCTGGTCTTTTTTCTTCCCTACTTTAATTATAAATTTTAGGAAGTAACAAAGAGTTGTTTAAGTGTTTCAATTATCTTTAATTTTGAAACTCAAGATTGGTTTTTGTTTAGTGTGTTACTGCTTTTGAATAATTCTTTATTGAAAGCAGAAGTGAAATGTATGAACCGTATTGGATATAATATGTTCTTTTTATCGGATGGACGACATTATCTGGTACAATTGGAATGACGACGTAATGTCGATACCAGAGCCAACCAAAAGCACAGACTGACACTGCCAAATAGACCCAGACAAGTAAGCTGTTATGAAGGCGTATCTAAACATCTAGTTTTCAATTCCAGGACCAACTTGTTTGAACTAGCCAGTGTATATTCTAGAAGTCTCAAAACAAATGGGGTTTCCATTATTTTTTTCTTCATTAATGTGCTTTTCTAAATACTGACGTAGATTAAGCCATGTCTCACTTAAGGTGGGTCGGTACCATACTCGAAGAAAAAAATGAAAAAATGTATTATGCTCACCGATTATGATAAAAGTTGGCAGGCAGACACCTTCATGCCTCTTGTTTGTTTTTCTGGTAGTCTTAGTGACGTTGTCGTTTTAGTCACAACGTCATGGACGTCACAATTGTTCTCGCTATAAACTGGCATGCAAGTACATTAAACCCACATATTTAAAGTATTGAATGTCCGAGGCCAATGATAATTTTACCTGAATCTTTCTCATATGTTGTTGCAAACAATTCATTTGTTCCGATTATCTAAATATCACGTCATTCGTAAAGATTGTACATTTCACCATTTAATTCAGGGTTTTCACGTCTAAAAGGTTTACCAATTGCCGAGTTATAACGTTTATTTTCATATTTATGCAGAATGGTGGTCAAATTCTTATCGCGATTTTTGAAAAGTACACACTTTTTGTGTCATTTTAAAGAAATAAAAAAGGAAAGTGAACGTTCTCAGTTTTTCACATTATCCAGTTCAAAGTAAAATTACCCTCATAACAACGACGTTAATTTTACGTTGCGCTGAAGTTGTGATTAAAACATTAATTTCAAAAGTAAGTAGAAGCGGACTTTTAAATCCCCACAACAGTCTCACAATTAATGCATTTTTTTAGCTTATAGCCTAACACCAAAAACGTTAAAATAGCTAGTTAAATCAATGCAACATTACATTTTGTCACATGTTTCTTAATTGCAATCGTTTGATTACGTAAACAATTGTATCGAGTCGATGTTAATTTTTAGAAGACGCATATCATCTTGAGCGTATGCTCCGCCTTTTTAAACATGTACGTTAAGTTTAACACATAATTATTAATTGTCAATTAACACGGGGCTAAACATTCAAAGCGTATTGAGAACTCGTGGCTGTTTTTTTTTAGTGTCCAAGAGGCAAAAGTATGCGCAGATTAGTGTTTCCGAGTTGTACGATTTTTCTCTCCAATTTGGCATTTTAATGCAATTTCTGCTGAAAAAAGGGGCGAAATCGTACTACAAAATGATCCTTGTGTTACTATTTGATAATAAGTTACAATTTCAAGAGTTGACATAAGTTCCTGATGTATTGCTATTGCTACAGTTACTGAGTATAAAGCGTTTCATACATTGTCATTTGCAATTTACGTGTATTAATTGCAAAAAGATGGCTTTTCATTAATACAATGGAGATTTATTTCAAATGTACACGTATATACCCATTTATTACGGTAGTTGAAATACGTAACAATTGAAAGGGAAGTAATGGTACTTGATGCACTTGTAATAGTTATTGTCCGTTTTATTTCTCAACTGGAAAAATATGAATGCTTTCATGGTGTTTTGGTGGGTTTTTTGTCTTACACTATTATTGTGATAGTGTGTATTGAATCACCTTGAAATTATTCAAACTTTGACAGTTGAGAAACATATACTATATACATGTATATGTAATAAAGATATGTTTTTAATTTCAGTATTGATAAAAGTTTAAAAACAAATTACACATTTACAAAACATGAAAGTTAATTATGGATGAAAAAGTATATATAGGGTTTAATATTTGGACAAACTGTATTGTGTGTAATTATTGTCAATGATTGATTGTATGAACGTTCATTAAATATGATGATAGTTTGAAATAAAATATACAATGGCATTCTCAAAGTAGTGTGTTTTTTGATAGCTAATTAAATATGAAAAGGTATTATTGTCACACTCCGTCACATAGCTGTCGTCTCCGTCACAAAATGTCTTCTCCATAACAGCACTGTGTTTTTTTCTCATTCGTTTATACAAAAGAAACACTAAAACATCATTAAGCAAGAGAACATGTGCACATTAATATTTTCTAGAACAATACCAAGTTAAAGTCAATTCTAATCAGCCTTCACAAGATTTTACGTGTGCGATTTTCTCCATGTTGTGAACCACATCTTAAACACTTTTAAAAATCTTGATTATTTTTTGTGTAAAACTCAACTGGTTACACATTTTAACTTGTTTTGGCACATATCATACATAAATGAACTTTAAAATTGCCACAAAATACACATTCCTGCTTTATAGAAGATTTTCTAGTCCGTGACGGAGGAGACAAATTTACTTTTTGACCTCAAGGTCAAGGTCATTTCTAGGAAATCAGTTGTACCACTGTAGTCCAAACACCAGGCAATGAAATTTCAAACATTTATCTTACTCCCCTTGGTAAAATAAATGAAATATATAAACATTTTCTTTTTTTCAATTATCAACAAACCACAATTTGAAATCAGAAAATGGCCCATACATTCAAAATATTAAGAATGTCGAAACAGTTGGTCTAATGGTCAGTAATGCCACACCCCCATGCTATCTAGCTAACCAATGGAATATCTTGATGCATGCATGTTGTAGTATAGTATGAATGTTCTGAGTATTATAATCATGTACTGTTAGAGTTCTAGAATAAAGGTTATACTATTAAACATCCCTTTTGGGTCTGTTATTATATACAATCCCTGTTCAGGGTCGGATTACTTCTAAGAACATTACATTGGCGACGAGGATAAACTTAATCAGTGTTTATATCACTTTAACAATTTCCACTAGGAATGTGACAATTTTACAAGAAAATCAAACATTTATCTGGATTTAATTAAAATGGAAATTATGGCAAGTTTAACTCCGTTTCTAAAATTTGATGTGTACTCGGAAGAAAACTCGCTAGGTGTTAGGTGGAACAAATATGTGTCAAAACTAGAGAATTTATTTATTGGACTTAACATTGATGCAAACAAAAGGGAAAAAGGCATTACTGCTGCATTATGCAGGAGATGGAGTTTTTGATATTTATCAAACTTTGAACCTGGAGGAAAATGACTCAAACTATGATGATGTCAAAGAAGCTTTAACACGGTACTTCAATCCAAGGAAAATAAGAATTTGAAAGGTACGAGTTTAGAAACTTAAATCAACAACCCAATGAAACAATTGATCAGTTCGCGACACGGCTTCGCCAGAAAGCAAATAATTGTGAATTTTTAGACAAATAAGGAGAGATCAAGAGTCAAATTATTCAAAGCTGTACGTCCAAAACACTTAGAATGAAATGTCTCCAGGAAGACAAGCAACTTAATGATTTGTTAACTTTAGCTCGAACGAAGGAGATCTCTGAAAAGCAGGCCAACATTATGGAAAATCATGACTCGCCCCAAGTTGACAGGATAAAACCAAATTCAAGAAATCCAAAATCTAGATCACATAAGCCAGTACAGATGTCAGCAACCAACAGATCATGCAGGAATTGTGGAAAAAACTACTCACATCAAGACAAGTGTCCAGCTATAGGAGCAACGAGTAACTATTGCCATAAGATGAATCACTTTATTGCAGTCTGTCGGAAAAGAAATCGAGCAAACAAATACCAGGGTCAACGGATAAATGAAATCGAAGAAAGTGACAGCGAATCCAGTGAAAATGACCAATATTCAAAAAAACAAAGTCACCTTTGGAATGTCGGAAATAATAAAATATGTGGGAGATAAAGTGCCAAAAGTATATATCAATGGTGTATCTTCAAAAGCTCTTGTGGACACTGGAAGTTCAATTAACATAATCAATGAATCTTTAATTAAGAGAATGGTTCCAGAACCTAAAGCTAAGAAGTCATTAATTAAGGCATATGCGTTTGGACAGAAGAAAGCTTTAACCATGAACTGTTAGTACACCTTACCTGTAGAATCGAAATCTAAAATAATCATTGCTGATTTTCATGTCGTTGACGGAGCATCGGAAACATTATTAAACGGCAGTGGATCTAGGCATCATTCCTGTAATCAACTCCGTGCAACCTGACTTGTCGGAGAAATGCAAATCAGTATTAATGGGTCTCGGTAAACTCAAAGACTGTCAAGTAAAATTTCACATTGATGAATCCGTTATACCAACAGTGCAACAGCCGAGAAGAATACATTTTCATCTAAGAGATCAAGTCAATCAGGAATTAAAACGACTCGAGCAACTTGATGTTATAGAAAAGGCCGAATGTCCGACACCATGGGTCTCAAACATAGTCATAGCTCCGAAATCCAAAACAGAGAATGAAATCAGGATATGTGTTGATATGAGAAAAGCCAGAACATTATGTAACACCAACTATTGATGATATCATACATGAGTATAGAAGTACGCCACATCCTAGCACTGGTGTGTCACCGTTTGAACCGATGTTCAATAAAAAAATCAAGACAAAACTACCACAATACATTGTACCAAAGAATGACAAACCCATCAGAAGAAAGGATGAAAAAGCAAAGGAGAAAAACAAATTGCATGCTGATAATCAAAGAAAAGCAAGACCTTGTTTTTGAAACCAGGTGACAAAGTATTAGTGAAACAAAAGGTACACAATAAGTTAGATACACATTTTAGTCAGACACCCGGGACAGTTATAACTCGGTAAGGCTCCATGATAACAGTTAAATATCGAGATAAAAATGTTACCAGAGATGCTTCTCATTTCAAATTAGTGCCTAACCAAACAAATAACTCGCTAGATAAACAACATTAGCAAAATGCTAGTAAAGAACAAACGATACAACGAAGCAAAAGACAACTACGTGTGCCAGCCCGTTACATGGATTAATCACCAGAACTAAGTGTGTGAGTGTCAGCGTTAAAAGAATATTCAACAGCGGAGATAATTATCAGTGAAATTTGCAGGTCACAATAAAACCTGTATCAGGTTAAAATAAATTGTTTCTTTGTATTAAAAGTGTTCAAGCACAGGTCATTATAACACCTGTTCTATACTAAATAAATAGTGTCAGTTTCACGCTGGATTAAATAAATAAGTGTTCTCAAAATTGTTTCTATCAATCTAATTTCTTCAAACCAGACGAATTTTCTGACATTTGTGGATTGTAAATCTTTACTGCCACACACGCGAATGACTTAGTCTTCTTGCCAAGAAAACTTTTGGACATGAATAGAGATACTAATTGACCATTTGATAAACATTAAATCAAAGTTTCATGCTGATTTGTACGGTCAAACTTTCAGACTAATGAACTTAAATTTTGTGTTATCATCAACTGTAGAGAAATTGAGATTTCAGAGAACTGTAGACAGAGTAAATTAAGTGCTTGAACTTTTTGTAATATGAGCCAAATGTTGGCTAGAATAAAGGTAATACTATTAAACATCCCTTTTGGGTCTGTTATAGCCTGGATTCCAGGCGATGAAGTATTTTACTTTTAATAATTCTTCAACTAATAAATTTGAGCCAGTCTACACCTCTGTCTGAACTTCATCCAGATATCTCTCTCAATGCAGTATGATAGAAAATAGACTGGCTACAATATAAGTATGTTATGATATTTAAAACATAAATGGAAAGACAATGCAAACTAATTATCAGACTAGTAGCTAGTCTAGGTCTGTTACTATATACAATCCCTATTCAGGGTCGGATAAGTTCTAAGAACATTACAGTTTGTATTGCATAGACGAGTATGTACAGCTTTCCAGGGTGAATTTGTATATGTTTGTATGGGCATACTTTTATCTCTGGTTTTTAGCCTGAACTATTCGTCTGAGCATCTACAAACGTGTATATGAATGTAATAATGTTGGTCATATTCATGTATGATGAAGATGAACACTGTATTGTGTATTTAATGTTGTTGGAAATATTCATGTATGATAATGTATAATGACAGGTACACCTAACATATATTAATTTCAGTTGCAAAACAATGTTAATTTAAGTATGTGAAGTTGTTGCAAGTATTCTTATGACAATTCTGTTGTAATAACAAAATTCATTTATTAGATTATTGGAACGATGCTAATTTAGCATCGTTCCAATGGTAACAAGAAAGTATAAGATTACTCTTTTCACGCTTCAACAATTTTCAACATAGACAAAGAGGCGTAGTTCAAGCGTGAAAATCATTAACATCTCATTTAAATGTAATACAACGCTGGCTTGTGTTGTCGTTCTTGAAACTCTTCAGGAAAAGGGAGGTTACTCTCTGGACAAATAAATTTTGCAATGGAGACGGGACAACTCAGCCCGTAGACAACTCAACCCGTGACAACTGCAATGATTACTTTTGGAATGAAAAGAGCCTACGATGTTTTTGACAATGCCTGTAATATGTGTAACATAATTACATCATTCCATAGTAATAAACAATATTAAATCATCGTTTTATATTAAGCAGTGGCTAGAGTTACGGTACTGTACGGGGGCGAATAGTCTTGGGGTCGGATCGTCTGTATACCTTGGATATGACTAATACACTTACCGG
Source organism: Mactra quadrangularis (assembly GCA_025267735.1). NCBI lineage: Eukaryota > Metazoa > Mollusca > Bivalvia > Venerida > Mactridae > Mactra > Mactra quadrangularis. The sequence continues at coordinate 10,573,889 of CM046304.1, forward strand.
ATGTTTAATATACGGCGATATGACGTTGTCGTCTTCAAAGTGTCACATTTAAAGTTTACTTGAGCGATTTTAAGTTATAGAGTTTGGTTATAATTTGGAATGAATATGTATAAGTGTGTACGGAACTTTATACAAATATTTATAGGAAATAGACGATTCTTAGAGTAATTTTTTACTGTGAATAAATTGCAAGTGCGAAACGTTAATTTGACTTAATATTCGTGAACAAAAATGGGAATGTAGCTTGATGCAAAAGAGCTTAGTATTTTGGGGAAAACCTTAAATGAATTGTTAGAAAGTCAATTTTTTTTTTAAAAATCAGCTTGTCATTTCACACCAAATCTTTAAAATTTTAACGAAAGTATTAACGCTCTCGTTAAAACATACCCATTGAAAACCCAAAATGAGAAGTTGTCAGCTCCTTGAGGTTAAAGAAAATAGTCCAGAATAATATTTGGTTTGGTGAGATCGCTGCTGTACATGACCCTAAAATGTGTCGATGAAAATTAATTCTTTGACTGGTTTATTTTGTTTGATAAAGTAAGATAAACCTAGCCATGATCAAACCACTTGAGAAGTCTAGTGCTATCCTTTTGTTAAATTATGTTAATTGATACTTAATACTTTGTTTTATAGATAATATACATAATAATATATTCTTTAATCAAAAAATAAGTTCAGGACATCGTTCCTTCAGCACTCCAGTGCTTTGATTATACCATAACGTATGACTAGACATACATTAAAGTACCCATTGTTTTCACGCTAACCGGATGAATGGAATACCGGCCTAAGACTGTAATATCTTATGACTAAAAAATAAGTAAAAACTTAACACATGAATAGTTCGTACAAAAAACAAAACAATGTTTATATAAACAATACAATGAACGAACTAATCCACGACATAGGTTGCTAAAGGCGACAATAACATATTTTTTTTTAATTTGTTGTATGAGTGTATTGTTCGAGCAATGGTTATGCGTACTACCATTACAAGAATAATTAACCAAGGGTAGGTGGTTTATCCGCCACACTAATTTTGTTGTAATGAACAAAACAACTTTTATTTGCCATACTGCCTACCTCTGGAATGAATTTGTTCATTTTTAATGTTTACACAAACATGTTTTGTTATTTTGTACGAACTATATATAAACGTATCGTGACATAAACATAAAAAATACAAAACACATTCCTACCTCCCATAATGATCCACTGGTTTTTTCTCCGTTGCTATAAACAATCATGTAAATAATCAGTGACAACGTTTCCTCAATTATTCCATAAAATAAACCCGGAAGTAAAAAAACTTTTCGACCTAAGCATGTACCAATATGTTATTCATAATATTTGAAACATTAAGTGTTAATTTAAGTTTAAAAAATTTGTTTTAACTGCAAGACACAAGTTATCTATCAATGGAGTTACATTGTACATGTATTTCCGAGATGAATCAAAAGCAACCTTCGACTATGTTCGTAAATAGAAAACATATTCAGCGATTGAATGGTCGAAATATTCCGAATCAGTATCGAAGGAGTATAGTTTAATTGATTATGATCACGTATCACCTTTCCTATTGATATTATTGATTTTGCATTTAAAATAGTAAATTTTAGCATTCTTTCGATCGATAGAAATTTTTGTATTGTAAAATTGAATTCAACTGTCAGTGACGTATACATTAACCGTAATGATTTAAATACTCACTGTTGTACTTCTGTACTCAAGATCGATTTATATCATCGGGGATAATGTATGGGGTACTGCATTCTCGTACCCAGAGTCTAGTAGGATTCTTAATACTAACTTTAGATGAAGGCGCTATGTAAGCGACACTTGGATTGGTTGATAGAATTAGCGCCAGATGACGTTTGTCGCGAATGTTTTTGCAAAATTTGGTCAATATTGGCCAAAATTATGACGTTTCATTCCTGAATATACCGTGTGGCGCCAGAGGTTAGATCGAAAATCTTGATAACCTCGGGGTACGAGAATGGGTGTACTGATAACTTAGTCAAATGTAAAACACACTTTAAATATTTTCACAGTAAGCATTAATTCTATTACAAAGACATAGCGACACTAGAGCTGTTATTGTTGAGCTCGAAGCGTATCGACGATATCGATATATCGAGAAATGAATATCGACGACACACCGATATATATCGATAACTACAGTACTATATAGACCATTTATGTTGCCATAAATTCATAATAGATGTATATTTGTCATGGATATTATACCTTTAGTGGACTATAGTGCTATTTCCTTAATGGGGGGGGGGGCTCGTTAATATTATAGACCTGTCAGCTCATATTATGACAAGGCATCTGTTTCCTCTCACGATTGAAGGTTCTTCTCGCAAATTTGACACTTTCAGGGATGCATGAAGAGATTTCACTTCAACATAATATGTTAAAATTGTGAATCAAAGTGAAAGTTTGAATAAGCTCAGAAAAAGTCTGACCCGATGGAGTGCTTACATGTATCAGAGCAATGTGGATGACTATGGCTTTTAAATCATAGGTTAACATTCTGTATCATAATATGTTAACGTTAAAGTTAAAGTGCGGGTTAAAGTCTGCTTCCATATACATGTTCAGCCGACTTTACAATCTTGTACAATAACTTCTGATCACTGAAATCACCCTCAGGCAGGCTATCCCTCACAGTACCCATTTACACCTGGGTGGAGAGGAACAATTGTAGGTTAATGTCTTGCTCAAGGAAATTATCAGTGTCCCACTAAGAGCCCGGTTTGCCCAGTTGGTAGCACATAAGTCTACCGATCGAGGGGTCGCTGGTTAGATTCCCGGGCGGGGCATACTTTCATGCAGCTCGGTCATGAACTTAATTTTCTACTGCCATTCTCCCTCCTACCAATGTTTTTTAATTATCTGTATCTGTATACATTTGTATATTACAAAGTTAGGAACCAGTACTGGCATTAATAACTTTGGAGGCCGGGGCGCAGCCTTATTAAACTTCTGGAGTGCCGTCTTGAATGATTCTACTGACAGAGCATTCACTGTTGATTCGTCAAGACGATTCCACTGAATAGTAGTTTTTACAAAAAAAAAGAGTTCTTGAACTGTTCAGTATTGTAATTAAGAATGTTAAAACATTTACTATTGTTAGTGACCTGTGTTTCTACAAAGTTTTTGGATTCAAAGTCAGTAAAATTACGAGCTTTAATCTGCCTTTTCGGTCTTAGTCTAACTAAGTAATCACTGGTGTCTATTGCCGGTACCATACCCCCCACAATCTTGTACATGTACGTCAAACGGTTGGCTTCCCTTCTGTCTTGGAGGCTTGTTAGATTGAGATCTAGCAGCATATCGTTGATGCAGCCTTGTTCCCGGGATTTGTAGTCCTTTTTTATGAATCTTGCCGCTTGCCTCTGTATTTTTTCTAGTTTATTGATGTCTTTTATCAAATAAGGGTCCCAGATGGAGGAGCCGTACTCAAGGGTTGATCTTACTAGTGAACAGTACGCTAGCTTTCTACATTCTTGGGGACAGTTCCTTAAGTTTCTTCGCAGAAAACCAAGAGTTGAATTAGCTTTTCTACAAATGTTGTTAATGTGGGTCGACCACTGTAAATCTTCCGAGATGGTTACTCCCAAATATGGACTGGTATAGGAACTTGTTGTAGTATAGTATTGTCCAGCTGGTAAAATTTGGATAAGGTGTTCCTGATGCTAAGTTTATAACATTTCTTGGCATTGAACCTCATACCCCAGGTCGATGCCCACTTTTCTAAAGAGTTAAGGTCTTTCTGTAATAGGACTTGATCTTCTATTGATTTAATTGAACGATAGAGAAGACAATCGTCCGCAAATAGACGTACTTGAGATGAAACACATTCGGGTAGGTCGTTTATATGACAAAGAAACATGAGAGGTCCAAGGAGTGTCCCTTGTGGAACTCCTGAGTCGACATGTACGCTTTCAGAATGTTCACCCTCGCAGACCACATCCATCACTCTGTCTGTAAGGAAGGAGGATATCCATTTGTTTAGTTGACCTTTTATGCCATAACAGCAGAGTTTATATAGGAGTTTATCATGTGGCACCGTGTCAAATGCCTTGGAGAAATCAAGAATGGCGATGTCTACTTGTTGTTTTTTGTCAAATGATGATAGCAGATCGTGTGATGTGATTAACAGTTGAGATTCGGTTGAAAATCCTGATCTGAAGCCGTGGTTTAAGTTAGTTAGAATTTTGTGACGGTCAAAATGTTTCATCATGTGGCTACATATTATGTGTTCCAGTATTTTACATGGTACAGATGTTAGGGACACGGGTCTGTAATTTTCTGGCAAGTGTCGGTCTCCTTTCTTAAACACGGGGGTGATGAACGCGTCAATGTTCCAGTATCTAATGAAATTTGAAAAATATCACAGAGTCCTTGTGAGAGTTCTTGTGCACATGTTTTGAGAACAATATTAGGAATGCCGTCTGGTCCCATGGCTTTGGATATGTTTAAGTTCGACAAGAGTTTGTGCACTCCTTTTTGTGTAATAATTAAATGAGGAATATCTTGTAGGTTTCTTGGAGTATTTACATGAGGGTTGTCAGAAGATTCATGTTTTTGGTGAAAACAGATTGGAATTGTTCCACTAGAATGTTGGCTTTCGCTTTAGCATCTGTGATTAGATTACCTTTATGTTGAAGCGGGACAATCCCTATGTTGTCTTGTTTTTTGGATTTAACATATTTCCAAAATGGTATGGAGCTGGTTTTTTTTAAATCCTTCTTTGATGATGTTGTTTACATGGTTCCATTCGGCAGCCCGTAATTGTTGTTTACACTCTCTTTGGAATTGCTTGTATCTAGCCCAAGAGTTAAGCAATTGTGTAAGGCAGTTGTCAGTCACTGACGAAAATATGCGCTTAGTAGCTGGAGAGATTTAGCCTTTCCAAGAGTAGGTAGACTGACCGCGCCGTTATATGACCTATTCAGGCGCGTATCTACCATTACGCACTTTACGCACGTGCGTAACCTCAATTCCAGCAATCGAAAATCTAAATGTGCCAAAGACACTAAGAAATAGGATGCCTAACACAGGTTAAGAATTATTTGACTTGACTGTGATAACGATACTCCAATAGAAGTCTTATGAAACGACTCATATTGAGCAGTACACAAATTAATTTCTATGTATGTTTGTCCACTTTGAAACTTTTTTCAAAACAGAAAGATTGAAAACGGAAAACCGCATTGGTTAAGCAATGGCAATTGGTAATGACTTACGCTCAGTAAAAGGTCTGCCTTTGTTTACAATTGGTCACATATATTAACATGGCTTCTGCCATAAGTAAGATGTACTCCAGTACACAGGTGACTGACTCAAATTTTCCTTATTATAGTATATACTATTTGTTAATATATTTGACCAATTGTAAATAAAGGCAGACCTTTTACTGAGTGTAAGTCAATTACCAATTGCCATTATAGTATATACTATAATAAGGAAAATTTGAGTCAGTCACCTGTGCTCCAGTATTTACATGTTTAATATGTCACTAACATCAAGGTGTACATTATATTGAATGCATATACATGTACTTTCAAAGAATAAGAATCTAAAATAGCCTTTTGACTGTTTCAACAGTATGCACTTATTCCATATCAGATTTATTTAATCAGCAGTGTTTTATTAAGTTTTTTTTTAAATAGACCAGATTTCCAATAACATTAAACAAACATAATGTTCACGTCTTTAAGGGATTGCTGGCGTAACGGTCGATCATTACCAAAACCAATACATGAATATTTACATTATAATATGATTAGAAATGATAAATGACAAATGATAAATTTAGCAAACAAGTCCTCGATATTTACCAAAGTGATTTAGACATGTAATTTTATAAAGTAAACATTAAAATCGTAGGGCCCTCGAATTACACTCAACACAAGTTTTTACTATCTGAAACGAAGTATATCGTCGTGGTCACTTGAAAATGCCGGAACTTCAAAATTTCGATTTTTCGTTTTTTTGTAATATCCAAAACTACATGTCTTTCCGTGTCGTTCTGTCATACTTTCATAATTATTTGCAAATTAGAAGTATGATTATTTCAAATTATTAAAAATACCGGAGGTTCATTGTATAGCTTTTGAGATTTGTAAAATGCTGCAACTACAATACTTGCAACTCCGGTATTTATGTAACATAAAATCAATTTCAGTCAAACACGAGTTTGAGCAGTTCCTGTATTTTATATTACAGTGTTATACGGTTTGAGCCTAGTTGAGTTTTTATATTCATTGGTATAATAATTAATTTGATGCGCGTTTTTATTTTAAACTTGTTTATTTTAAGTTAAACATTTAAATAGAAATATGCAATGGTCATTTGGCGGAAGAAGCAACACAAATTGAGGATGGAACCGAGCATTTCTAAATATCAATTGCTATTCCATTCATATTAGTTTTTTCCATTTGTGACTAAGGTTTTCCAGCTCAATGACAAAGGGCATTAAAACGGGTTCAAGTCTCTTCATTTCTGAGATTTCAGCAGGTGGGTTGGTTTTTCCCCGGGTGCTGCTTTGTAAAAACCTAGGGTAAGGTAAACCTATCCTTCCTATTCGTTGCCATACTGCCTAAAATGTGTTAAGCATGATTGGTGCGTAACCTCAAAAATGGCCTAGATACGCGCCTGTGACCTATACAATGTGTTGCTACGGCGTTAAACCCAACAAAAACAAACAAACAAATACTAACAGAGGAGTCAAAGTACATGTAGGTTAAATTCGCTTTCAAACATTTACTACAGACTGATTATTGTGTTACACTGTCATGTACTGTAGCACTGTACTATGCAGTCAACCAAGATGGCGGACTGAACGCTGATGAAAATGTAAACAGATTATATGTCTCGATTTCTCTAACTTAATCTACATTTATTGCTGTATAATCAGTTGTATTCAGTCAGGCATAGACTCCGGTGCATAATGTACAGCATCTATTCCCTTAATATCCACCCAAGAGCTCTGAACTGAATCACTAAGTTGCACAAAATATGATTTCAAAAATTGAAACAATTTAAATTCTGTGTTTTATGTTGATTGATTTCGGCACACTTCAATCATTATTATATCTTCAAGAAGTAAACAGTGTGTCAAACTAGATTAGCATACTAAATTTGCAATTACACTTATCAATAGTCACTTTGTAAATAATGCTCATAACAGTTTGTCAAACAAATTTCTGCTTTGAAATCGGAACGATTATGACCTACAATTCTTTTTTATTTTTCCCATATCGCAATTTTTTAGCGTCAATTTGAACATTAATAGCAAAAATAATATTTAATTACCGGTTAAACAGTAATTAAATCTTAAAATTAGATTAATGTTACATATCTTATATGCAATACATACGAGAACGCAATTGAGTGTATTTACGTCATCTTAATTTTTATTGCTTGCTCATCTGATTTTAAGAACTCTAAATACTATGGAGTGGTTAAAGTAGCAAAGCGTGACGTAAGCTCTGTGAGGAGTTTGTTGCTAATAATTATTGTGAAATGCAATTTGCGAAATGACATTTGCTAATGATTATTGTGAAATGCAATTTGCGGTATTACCATAATGTATGCGCTTCTTACAATGGATGACCAGCAAATTGAAGCATGTTTCTTTCCTTCCTGGAATACAGCGCGTCAGCAGTCTGATTAATGTCGGAAATTGTTCTGAAATAACCTTGTGCCAATAAGCATTTCGCATTTATCATTAGCAAATGTCATTTAGCAATTGCAATTGGCATGGCAGAATGGCTTTCCATAAAATAGCAAACAATTAAGTAACTTTTTATTCACAAATATATTTTATTTTCGATAAAAAGTTGATAGTTGAAACAAATTTTAATGATAAATTTATAAGTAATTATATATGATATGGGTTGACTTGTCCAGGGTGAGTTGTCCCTCATTACGGGTTGACATGTCTCCGTCAACTTTGAGTTGAGTTAGGGGGGGGGGGGGGGGTTGTTAATTTGACTTTTTTATGGGACCCTGTTTAAAAAATGCTACATGTACTGACATGTAAGGAAAAGCATATCTTTTTAATTTCTGACCCCATTAACCCCCCTGTACATACCCTCTGGAGGTTGGCCACGCCCATTTTCATATAAATTACCAGTTTTTTACATTTAATTGCAATAAGTTGTATGGTATTGGACTGCAATATGTCATTCTATAGGTTTATTAAGGTGCTGAGTTCAAATATGAAGTCAAAAACAAAATTAATCAAACAAATATGGCTGAAAATTCAAAATGGCCGCCAAAATAACCATAGTACAAGCATATTCGGGAGTTTATTTATCCTGGACATTTAATATGTTGAATCATGCCTGCAATATGTCTAGCTATAGGTTTCTAAGGTGCTGAATTCAAATATGAAGTTAATTTAAGAAAACAAAATGGCGAGAAATTCAAAATGGCTGCCAAATTTAACCTAGTTTGTTTTAGCATATTTGGGTAATTACTTACCCTGGCATTCAATGTGTTGAATCATGCTAACATTATGTCAATTTATAAGTTAGTTAGGGTAATTAGTTCAAATATGAAGTCAATACTAATCTAAACAACCCAATATGACCAAAAATTCAAAATGGCTACCAAAATAACACATTTTCAATGTATACTGGTTATCAATGGTCAAATCTATATGTTGAATCATGGTTTGTTATCACTCTTAATGCAATTGTTTAGATTATTTGTAAAATAATAAAGCAAATAATCATATATTACATATAATAATCTGTTTTGCAAGAACTTGTATCTTAATATTTAATGAGGTATGTCAGTTCAACACGAAAGTCAGACCTGACATTGCTCAAATAAATTTTCAGATTGGTGGCCTACACTTTCAAAGGCTATCGTAAAGATCCATTAATTTACGTATTTTCCATAGTCCAATAGTGTAATGTTAAATTATGCATCATCAGGCAACTGATATATACATATAAATATACCAGTAGTCAAATGACCATGGAAAATAGCTGCACATTTGGTTAAAATATGTAATCTTAAAGGTTTTGTGTTTAAGTTCTTGTAGTATTGTTTCTGTGGAAAATGTACCAAATGTTTTCTGCTCATCCTCAGTTATGGAGAAACCATTCTATTCCTGTATGTATTTATAAGTTTATGTCTTTATATAAAATTCTCATTAGTTACAAAGTGTATGAAATATGAGCTAAAAGATTTCCTGTCTGTTTTAGCATTCATGAGAGATTCAAAGGTTTAATCAATTAACACATTGCGTTTTGCTTGGTTTGGCTGTGATTGTATAAACCATTGCACAAAAAAGTAATTGCCTATTTCAATTATTGTTTTCTTTACTTTTCTTTTACTCGGTTGTCACTTAAGCAATCTCATTTTCTAATCATGGACTGTCTTGCATTTGTTTCAACCGTCCACGGTTGGCCAAATAATTGAACACCGTCATCTCAATCATTAGTTTTTAGGGCTAGATAAAAGAAATGCATGTAAGTATAAACAAATTAATAGAGATATAACCAAAATTGCAAATAAGAATTAAAGGGAATGACACAATTGCTATTGTGATATTGGAAAATTGGAGAATACAATTCTTTGAATTTCTGAAAGCAATTGTTGGTCCATTTACTTTTTGTGAAGATTTTGATACATACATAAGCCAAACTAAATAAACATAGAAACAGAGAAAGTAAATGAATTGCATCTAGAAATCTGATAAGCTATAAAGTCATTCTTTACGAAGAAATCATTGCTTTATTATATTTTCAGAATTTAACAACACAGCACAGTCTTGTTAAAAAAAGTTGCAATCCATATTGTAGCTTTGATGCTTGATACATGATAGCATACAGCCATCACCCATGATGATCCTTTAGTTACTAATATCTATAAAATTTCCTGGGAATTTTAACTCTACTTTGCAACCAAAGTGCCAAGACATTTCCTATGCACATACTCATCAACATCTTAATGAAGTAAAGCAATCATAGACACATTTTTCAATCAAGACATCACATGTGCCACTGGTGAGGTTGGAACGAATGACCTCTCAGACCTTAACCTCTAATCATACCTCTAGAGCTCTACCTCAGCTATATAATGAATAAAATATATTTGCACACTTATAATCAAGTGTCATAACTTTGGTCTTTTGTTAAGATTTCATTAACTAGAGTTAATTTATAAATTGCGTAACATGTTTAAAGTGTGCCGTTTATAACTGAAATATGATTTATTTTAGCGGCCATTTTGAATTTTCTGCCATATTAGTTTGTTAAATTTAGTTTTGGAGTTAATATTTGAGTTCAGCACCCTAAAACACATTTAGATTGATATATTGCAGGCATGATTCAACATATTCAATGCCCAGTAAATATAATACCCAAATATGTCCAAAATTTGGGTCATTTTGGCAGCCATTTTGAATTTTCTACCATGTTAAGTTGTTTAATTTAGATTTTGACTTCATATTTGAACTCAGCAGCCTAACAAACCTACGCATTGATCTATTGAAAGCCTATAAGAATTGACTTATAACAGTTGGATATAAAAAATTGCTATTTTTATGTAAAATGGACGTGTCCGACTTTCAAGGGGTATGTACAGGGGGGGGGGTTAATGGGGTCACACAAAATTTTTTGTAGTTGCTTTTATTATCATATTGATGGCACCATATTTTAAGCAGGGTCTCACATGGTTATATTTAAGAAATGAAATTAACAAGCCCCTGGTTGAGTTGTCCAAGGTATGAGTTGTCCACGGGTCTGTCAGTGAAAGGGAGACTACTGTGACTAAAACTTGTTAAAACGGCAAGAAAATGTCATTATATAATGTTTTACGGATATTTCCTAATCATTACAGATGTTTGGTTTCAAAACTTCAGGTAATCTATTATATTAAATAATTTAGCCTTCAAATTCATCAGTCAGGCGGTGTAGTTAATTTTTAAGGTAATTGACATTATATAACATAAAAGTGTGCTGGTATTCGGATACATCGGTAAAAAAATAGTAACCAAAAACTTGACAATGTAAGAACAAATGGCAATGGCATTCTTCATAGATCATAGCGTACAATTATACCAGGTATTTAGAATTATTTCTGTCCCTATTGTATTAATTTTATTGAATTTTTATTGAATGTCAGACGATTCGTCCCCAGTCACATTCGTCCTTAGATGCCCGACCTTGGCCGATCCTCAATTTCGTCTAAACAAAGTTTGGACGATACGTACCATTGTGCTTGTAGCCTCCTGAGTAATAAAACTATGCCTAGGTGTTAGAAATATTTGTGTATTCTGTGTATACATATATTTTGTTAGAGAAAATTCGGGTCAGACTATTTACCCCAAGACACCCAAAGACATACCCAACACCTCTAAGACGTGTAAAACATGTCATAAATTTACATTTAACATTTCATTTATATTTTTTGAAAAAAGGCTTTTTATATTGACTTTAAGACTGGACAGAGACGTAAGATAAAGTCTTGTGAAACAAAGGGGAATAACTACGTTTGTACTATTACACCAGTATGATGGAATTATATGAGCTAAATAATAATTACAAAATTCATTATGTTGTTTGAAGCCTGTGTTATTTGAGTTAAGCAAGCTGATCATAGAAAACATTAGAGCATTTTGTCCAACAATGTTTAAAGAGATTATTATGATAAATAAATATCTGTAGGGTCCTTGCATATGTTAATAACTATTCAATTTCTTCCCTTCATTGATTTGATCATTTGAATGTGATTCTGGTGTTGTAACATATTTTTACTTAATTATAATACAGTGTAAAGTGATATGTTTTTTTTAATCAAAGTCTATAATATACAAATATAGATTATCTCCAGAGAATTCCTGCCAAATATCTAGTTATTTAAGGGAGATAATTCAATACGCATCAATATTTTGAACCAACTGAGTGACCTCCCGTAGTTTATGGACAACCAATTCTTTTGCCAAATCAATCGTTAGTGTGCGATAAAATTTGTTGGTTAGACGTCTTTAAGGTGGAATTGAAATGGAAATAACACTTTAAGAGGCATTGAGGCCGTCTATGGGTGGCTTGGGATAGTCTTGGGGTAATTAGACTGACAGAGAAAATTCCAATAATTACAGCTCTAAATAGAACCAAGTTTATTTCATAAACATAGGCGACTGGAATGAAAAATACAATCTACATTTTTTATAATTTGAAAGAGTATGTATGTATGTATGTATGTATGTAGGATTATTATGTATACTAAAAGCAATATTGAAATGTTATAATCAATTCTTTTTCAAAATTTAAATATAGATAAAATGTTAACTATGTATTTACATGTCTATGAACAGTTTTAAACTGTTTTCATGTTTACATTGTTTACCTCTAGATAGTTCTGGCTTCCAAAACTTTATAAGCCGCCTTTTTAACATTTTGATCTTCATTAGATGCGGCCAGTTCCAGGTTCATTAACTATATACACGCAGGTTCACTGAAGACCTTAAGCTTGTTTACCTCTATATAGACATCTAAAAGGTTACCATGTTCAACATGCACGTTTTCCTTTAGATGTATAGAGAGTTACACAATAAACTCATACATTTTTTATTGAACTATTTCAGAGAGTAAGTGTGATATCAGAGAGATTATTATGTGATAAAATATTAGATCCACCAGATATGTCACCTCCTATTCCTGAATATGTTGATAGAGGTAATAAAGAACCAGTAGATGAAAAACGGGCTAGATTATTATATCAAAGTAGAAAACGTGGCATGACAGAAAATGGTCTGTTATTAAGGTAAGATAAAGTCTAATTGTTAAGACAATAAGATGTTTGAAGTATTAATATTTAAAGTGAGCAAAGTGTACTGCTATTACCATTGCAGGGGAGACCAATCTATCTATCTTTCTATACTGTCATAACACCTTGCGGGTACATAGACAGGTGTAGACAATCTTCTTCCAATGGAATCACATGTTACTATTAAATCTCGTCAATAACAATGATGTCATGCTGGGACTTTCTTACTTAAAATAGAAACCAATGCTCATGGTTATTCAAAATGGTTGTGAAATTTCATTGGCTAGTTTTCCGCAGTGGATTCCTTGCGAAACCAATGAAACTGCCTCATTAATTATTATTCATGATTACAAGATTTTCCTAACCAAATGGCCCACGGTACATAACCCAGCATAGGGGAGTAATGTATCGTGGGATAACCGGCTATGTGCTATTACTGGCTTTTGAATTAGAACAATTATGTCTAACAAAAGCAGAATTAATAAAAGAAATGATTTTCAAGAATATATACAACATGTAATTTATGATTATATTACTTAGATTTTATCATATTTAGTTCCTCTAAGCATTTCTAAGTTAACTCAAATACATGTGTATTTCTAAACAATAGATTTCCTCCTACACAGTTCATTCAGTAGCATCCAAACTGTACAAGAATGATACTTGTGTGATCCATGTAAAAAATTGTTACAACTTAAAAATATGTATAGAGCTATCATGTTGGCATGTAGTATCTTCTAGTGGTTCACCGATGTCCTTAATTAACAAGTTGGCTCAAACCATGATGAAAAGAAAAATGGACCTTACGCTAAGTGTCACCAATGTTACATAATTTTACAGAAATATCAATAAAAGCCTCTTGTCTGAAACCATATGAATGCAGTATCTCATGTGAATAGGTTTGGATCATCATTATTTTCTGTCAATATATAGCCATCTGGCTAGCTCAGTTAGTAGCACACAAGTCTACTGATAGAGGGGTCATGGTTCGATTCCCGGGCGGGGCATACTTTCGTAGAGCTTGGTCATGATATTATTTCTATGGCCATTCTCCCTCTTACCAATGATTCTTAATTTTGTAGGGCAGTTGATTGTCACTGTTGGAAGTATGCGCTTAGTAGTTGATTAACAGCTAAATCCAGAGATTTAGCATTTCCAGGAGGAGTGAGTAGGTAGACTGACCGCCGTTATATGATCTATACAATGTGTTGCTAAGGCATTAAACCCAACAATAACAAACAAACTGTCAATATTATGACTAGAACATAGATGTTAACTATGAAGTTTTAATATCAATCATTCTATCTGTTTCAGTACATTTGCTGCCTTACATCTTGGAGAACTAAACAATGAACAGTTAAAAATGTATGATAGCTTAATAAATAAACCAACTAACGATTGGGAAATATATTATTGGATTACAGGTATAATAATTATAACTACATATTTACCGTATTCTTTATTTTCACAATTATTGAACTGCAAACTGAGGGTTGCCTGCAAGACTGTAGTAAGTGCATTGCATTAGAGTGAGTTACTACTGTCTTGAGGGCAATCCTCAATTAGCCAACTTTGACTGTTTAGCTTCTCTAGTATATATTCTCATTGTTAATGAGTGGCTGAATTGAAATAACATTTTCAGATATTGGTCAAGTTTAAATTTGGTTCTCATAGAAAACAAAACTAGGTGACAGCAGCACTGTCTTTCTGGTATATCTCAGTATATCTACTTCACTGGGAAGTAAAGTTATTTTATGAGGTCAGAAAACAAATAGTACATTGTGTAAGAACTTTTTTTCAATTTTAATATTTGAATAAAGTTTTCTCTACAATGCACTGTAAATTAGGGTCGTCATTGTAGAAAATTTTGTATCTATATATCGAAAGGCAATTGTTGATGATACATCGAGATATCAAGTCAGACAAGGAGTGTAATAGAAGCTTCTAGAACTCTTGTAAATATATACTATTTAATACTTAACAGAATACGTGAAAACTCAGAAATATAAAATAACATCCTATAGTTTATAGCTTTATAAAATGCTAGATTGTATCAATACTCCTAATTGCGAACCAATATCAGATCATCTGTCAAGAATCCGTGATACATCGATATCGCGATTTCTGATGACAGCCTTACTGTAAATCTTTAAAGGAAATCTTAGATGATATTGTGATTTTTTCAGAAAACAAACCTACCCCACCGGAATATGATAATGAAATTATGACTATGTTAAAAGATCATTGTAAGAATGAGAATAGAGATGTTCGTCTTACACAGCCAGACCTCAAGTTTCCTGAAACATAAATTACCATGGTTACTTACAGATTGTAGTGTTTTTCTGAAGTATGTCAGACTTGCCAGTGAGACTACAGTTAAATATTTAAACTTGATAGTGTTAAAATTTTATTATAGTGCGACAATATTAACCTGAGCTTAAACTACCTTATTATAATAATTGCATGTTTCTTTTACATTTAGTCGAGAGATTCCATATGCGTGTGTACAATTATACGCATGTTTATAACAACCTATGGAATATACATCAATTTTGTAAGCATGGCGTGTTATTGTAGTTTTAATTTTGGACATATTCGTTTATAGGGAAACACGTATGTCTGCAATATTTTGACACCGTTTCAAAGTATTTATTTTCAACAATTAAAAACAAAATTAATTGTTCAATGTGTGTATTTAGCCAAAAGCTTCCGATATAATGCGATTTACAGACGAAGGCAAAAATAGAAAATAAATACTGAGTTTAATATATTCTTGCACGAGTCAAGTTCAGGTAAATATTGTTGGACTATACATAAAAAACAGAAGTATTCACAAGTGATAAATTGTCCAGGGATTATTTAACTTCTGTGTTCTTTTACTGTCAAGGCTTTGAATTGCTGGCATTATGTAGAATTATTTGTTCTATCCTCTTACTAGATCTAACTTATATATTTTGTTAAAAAATAAATGCTTCGTTTTATTATTTATCCAAACTCTATAATTTATAATTAAAAGTAATGAAACTGTTGCTTGGTGTGGTTATGTGTTATTACAAGCTAGGCAACATATCTGTAACACAGTATCCTGTTTTCTATATCTGTCACAACTCTGTCGTCATGTAAGAAATAATTGTGTAAAAAGTCATTATCAGGCAAGTTCAAGTGTTGTTTGCTTTTGTACTTTTGGTTAATAAGTTCTTATTGGTGACCATCTGTTGATCCGGATTTGTTGTACATGGACCTGCCATGTGCAAAATAGGATACAAGTAAGTGTTATGTCAACAGGATACATACATACTGTAACGAGCAGATTAAAGTTTGAAGTAAGAATATGCTGATATGCTATATTACATCTCCAATTACATATACATACATATATGGTCAACCAGTCTTTATAGAATATACATGTATTTGTTTTAGGAAGGATATAAAAATATTGTGATCACATGTTACTTAATATAATTATTATGTAGAGAAAGCCCCTTCATGTCCCTTATTCATGTTCACTTAAGACAATGTTCTGCACAAGTCTACTTCTTGCTGTGTTTATACTTGCCTACACATGGTACAACAGATCAAAGATTAAAACTAACAATTGTTATGTGTAACCATGTTTTTTAAGGCACTAAAAATATGAAATAATACTTGGGGGGTTAATGCTGTAGCAACACTTTCTATAGGTTATATCACGGTGGTCAGTCAACCTACTCACTGTTCCTGGAAAGGCTAAATCTCTGGATTGAGCTGTAAACCAACTACTAGGTGCATACTTCAATCAGTGACTGACTTCTGCACTACATGATTTAGAATCAGTGTTAGGAGGGAGAATGACCATAGAAAATTATTTCATGACCAAGCTCCAGGAAAATCGAACCTATGACCCCTCGATTAGCAGACTTGTGTGTTAGCGACTGAGCTAGCCAGACGGGCTCATGAAATAATAGAAAGAGTAGTTGAAATAAACCACTTCTAATCCTGATATATTCTGGATGCTCCATTTATATGGGTTCCATTGTAACTTCTAGCTACCAGTGTAAGGACTACATACCCACCAAAAGTTGGGAGACAATTTCACTATGTATATAACTTTTATCTAAAATTTGATGACTGTTTGTTTTGAAATGGCTTATTGTTTTGCTTTAGTTTTTGGTTATCATTATAAATACAACTGAGACTACAAAAACAACATAAAAGCTTTATGGAAAACAAATACAATATACATGGTTTTGGAGGCTTTAGGATGTCAGATGCTGGATATTAAAAATGTGTTGCATTCAAGAAATTTGTTTTCATTTTATCACGAGTCATACTTAAATATATGAAAAATAATGATTCTACAAAAATATCAAATTCAAGAATTGTAGTAAATTTCTTTTGTCTCCAAACTTTTGGTGGGTACTGTAGATTGTAGTCAATACAACCATTTAGACCTTTAGTTTAATTATATAATAATTAAAGATTCAGCTATTTTTGGTTTTGCCTTTATCTTTGAACCTGCTAGCCAAGGATACTCTATATAGCAGTCAAAGATAGTATAATGATTATTTGTGATTATAATGAACAACAAACTAATTAGGTTAATTGTAGTTAAATATTTCGTTTTATTAGTTTACAACAATTTGTGGTAAACAAGTTTAAACAAGCACTTATTTGAGTTATCACTGAAACTGATATCAAATAAATGTTTTTAATTAGATGGTTGTTTTGCTGTAGCAAATCCAACTTGGCTATTTGCTTGATCAAATTCAGCATAATATTGACCCAGAAACACATCTCCTAGAATCCATAATGGACCAGCTGGTGGTGGAACGTCTAATCCTAGAAATCCACTGATACATTGTGTCTGTCCTCCTTGTGTTACCTGTAATATAGTCATATAATACATTAGTTGACAAACACTACTTCTATGTTCTATCATGTAATATAGTCATATAATGCATTAGTTGACAAACACTACTTCTATATTCTATCATGTAACATTCTCGTACCCAAAGTCTAGAGAATCTTGGGTACGAGAATGGAGAATGTCATATAATAGAGTCATACATTATATAACTTCACAAACGTTACTTCTATATTCTATTACCAAGACATCAAGCTTCCTTCTGGATTCTTTTCATACAAAATTATTGAAGTGAACACTTCTACTACAGAAATCATTAAAAACTTCACAGGCTTGGAAAGATTATACTAAAATTTGAACATCTTGAAACTTTCAGAATACATAGTATTCTTCTGAAGTGCCCGTTTTTTTTCAGAGACTGAAAACATGTTTCCTTATCAGCCTATGGCGCCATTTCAAACAAAGGTGGGCACATACACCCTTCGGACCATCACAGAGACATCTTTTGATGGGGGAGGTGCACGAAAAAAGGTCGTTATTTTAGGACAACTTTCCTTAAGTGAAATTCACTAAATCCAGTTAAAAACTCCCAATTTTGAGGCTGTGGTGGCCATTTTGAAGGGGAGAGTCCAGACACATAAAAATGTGGGATTGACCAGTTTAGGGACAATGTAAATTTCACATTATAAGATAGAAGTAGTATCATGACATTGATGTTACAGATTATAACAAGTTTAACCTTGGCCATAATATTGTTCAGAAAACAAGTAGTAACATGGTAAAATATTAAGATAATGATTATATTTCACAATAATGAACTTTATCAATCATCTTATATGTATTACTGTATCTCTATGTATCAGACAGTTATCATCCTATATCTGATGACTTTATACTGATACAACATACAGTAGTTTATTCATATCAATTTATCACATCATGTCTACCTGATGCTACGATACACCTTGTAGTATCTATAGTACAAGTCTTCATAAATAGCATGTATGAACCCTAGGACCCTATATACAGATGTAGGGTCCTTGATGAACATAAAACTTAAAGTTTTATGTCTAGTATTATCAGTGTTTGTACAATAAAGGTACACCCTGTGTCCATTAGTTAGTACACTTTGTTAACTGTTCTAGTTAAATCATTTTCATTGTGACATGAACAATTGAATGATAAAAATGAACTAAAGGCCAACATGAACTTATCAAAACAAGACAAGAATATTTGTTTAAGAAATTGTTGACAAACGGACAGACTCAGGCACACACACACTAACACACATTGGTCAGACCCCCACAATAGCTCTCCTTGAGCACTTGGTGCTATAGTTCAATCCTTCACAATGCGGTCACAGGCTAATGCACCAAAATGAAGTTACACTACTCTAGTATTAATAACACATTACACTGTACTACTACAAGGGCTTATTAATTGGTTGATGATTTATAAGACATTTCATATCAATGTTCTCTACTGTTATACTGTGGTTACATTATACACTGCCCCCCAAAAATTCCTTCACAGTACAGTTTATTAAATTGCAAGAAATTCCAAGTTTAAGCTTGAATCATTCAATCATTATTTTATTCATTATTCAAGCATGGAATCAAAATTTCAATTTGTGCATTTTGAGTTGCAGCAGAAGTTATCCTTCAGCCTCCTAAACTATGGTCAATGAATCTCGATGAACCAGTATCAAGTTTGAGATATTTATATAATTTCATATCCAAAAGAAAAGTGTACTGATTTTGAAAAGCAAAATTCAAAATTATTTAACAATAAACTGCTTTCACAACTTATGAAATTCTGTGCAGTACCTAAACCTAAACTTTGAATGTGTGAAGGAACTTTCAGAGGGCAGTGTACTTGAAATGTTTTCTGTGACAAATAATATCAATCATATGAAATCACTGTATAACAAAGTTATATTGTAAATAAGAAATGTTAGACAGTGCATGATAAGTTGATAGGAAGGTACAATGTGTAAACAGTTTGAACAAAGTGTAATATGCTAGGAGAATAATAGGAATAATAGTTGGTATGTTGATATCCAAGACTAATCTTTGGAAACTTGTGCTATTTTGTATCACGTTAAGAAGTATTAAGGTACTGTAAATTGTACACAAAAAATTATAACAAAGCCATTTCACATTTTGATATTATAATTCACACATCAATTATTGACTAACACACAAACAACACTTGCTACTAAAGGTGGAGTTATTATATATAATAAGTTGATATTAAATTGATTAAAGAGAAACAAAATAAACAACATCTATATATACAACCTTATACAAACATATACAAACCAATAAATATGAGCAACAGAATCACTACAGTGATCATACATTATAGATACACTGAATCAGATATACTTTGTTATTTCTCTTTTTGATTTTATATACATAAGTATAGAACATATTTTTAATATTATACCTCACGTGATTTGTTTGCTATATAGCCTAACGTGATGTCACCGAGTGACAATTCATATTATCATACCTCACGTGATGTGTGTACTATACATATAGCCAAATGTGACGTCAACAGGTGACAATCCATATTATCATACCTCACATGATGGGTGCACTATATAGCCAAATGTGACGTCAACAGGTGACAATCCATATTATCATACCTCACGTGATGTGTGTACTATATAGCCAAATGTGACGTCAACAGGTGACAATCCAAATTCTACCTCACATGATGTGTGTACTATACAGCCTAAATGAGACAATCCATATTATTACACCTCACGTGATTTGCGTAGTATATAGCCTAATGTGACGTCAACAGGTGACTATCTGTAATGTCACCCTCTTGACATAACCTATCGACTCGCTTGACATCACCTATTGGCCTGCTAAAAGCGATGAGAGACCACTGTATTGGAGTTAGCTAAAAACTGGGACCCCAGTTTTAGCCATTCAATTTAAATTACCTCTCTTACCCAGATGCTTGCTTTTTACCTAACAACTAACTTAAACGGTGTGAAAATGTCTTCAAGTTCAGAAGCAAAGAAAAAAGATGAAATTTTAACGGTTTGTGCCTATTAAATACAATGTAGTTAACAATTTCTGATTTTTGTTGTTCAGTACAATAACATAAATATTACATCCTAACGTGCAGCCTCGGTAAATAGCAATTTTATCAATTAAACAAGTTAATATTGAAAGATAAATATATGCAGTTATTAATTTACAAGATAAATTGATACACATACAAATCACTCTTACATATTATCATTATTATTAATATTATTATACATGTATACCGCATTTGTATAGCGCTCTTTTCATAGTGAATATATGTTCAAAAGCGCTTAAATATATGAGTATATACATACAAACCAAATGATATTACATAAAACGAAGCTGGAAGTTTTGAAAAAACTACAACATACTTTAAAATTTTGAACTAGACAAATTTCACACGCTATGAAAACTTAACAAGAATGTATCTAAGACAAGACTACAACCAGCACGGTTTGAAGTGAGTAACAAATGTTTAATTTGGTAAACAAATATGGTTTGATCACTCTTACTCTAACAAAAGTCTCACATTTAATGCAAAATACAACCTTACATAGCACACATACAAGTATAACTTGTTACAATTACTGAGGGTAAGATTAATAAAAAAAACAAAGAGGTCTTAACTAATACAAAATTCAACAATGATAATAGGCACCAAAAATATTATCCTAGAACAACATATAAACTGTAATACAAACCATTATTGATTATAACTGTTTAACAAACAAACTCATGGAATTACTATATAAATATCACAATGCACTTACATACAAAAAACATCTCTCTCAATAAATTCTATTTTGCTAATTATTATTTATAATTTGAAAATTCAAAATGTTGTAAGAAAAATGCACAAAATCAACAAACAAGCCTACAGCTATATAGCCAATAAGATGCTAATAGAGAATGTGTAATAGACAACAAAAATGTCATTGAGTGTGGGATGAAACAGAAACAGGGCTCGAATTTAACAAAAAATTGAACTTGCAAATTCTTGTGAGTTGATTTTATTTCAACTCGCGAAATGAAAAATACACTTGCATTGTTTTCTCAGAAGTTTAATAGCGTACATAGTTACTATTTATAATTGCAGTATAAATTAACTATGGATAGAACAAGGGCGTTATTGTGGGATGGACAAAGAGTATTGAACATGTTTTACAGTGAATCTTTGATTAATTCTATTGATCTTCTGACCGTTTCAAGCTGACTTTAGTTTTAAGTGTAGACATCAATATTTTTGCGTCGATTTAAACTCACGAAAAATTGTGAGCAAAAATAAAAGCTACTTGCAAATTTTAAAATCCACTCGCTTTTTGCGAGTATGAGAGCTTAAACTCGAGCCCAGTAGAAATAACCCTAGTGGAGACATACCGTGAACAAAGTCTGGTTATTTCTGGATCATCCCAAGTATGCATTAAAAAAATGTGTAGATTGTTTATAAATCTCAGTTCATCAGCTAGATTATTAAAACTTGTAAAAAAACTTTCAGATCTATTGATAAGGCGTTCATATTTATTTAAGCAACTTAATTCATAACGTTAACAACTTTGTCTATACGAGAAACAAACTTGGCTGGCTGTAAACGATACATGGCCGTTTCCTCCATTGTTGAACTGGCATTCTGCTTAGATCTAGCAAATCCAACCCGGTTGTTTATTTCATCAAATTCAGTGTAGTATTGACCAATGAAAATATCTCCTAGAATCCATAATGGACCAGCTGGTGGAGGGATATCAAGTCCAATAAATCCACTAATACATTGTGTCTGTCCTCCTGTTGTCACCTGCAGGGATAGGTAGAAAGGTATTGGTAACAAGGTATGTATGTGCATATGGAAGAAGTAATTTATAAATAAACATGTGCAATGAGGGACTTTTGTCAGTTATCTTTCCTTGATAAAATCTGAAGCAATCCAATTGGTAATTAGGTCCTATCAGTTGGAATCCTCGGATTTTATCATTGAAGTCCTATGTAAGGATAATAAAATATTTAATCTAATATCTTTTTTGTAAATTAAGATATTGGCAAACTTGATAAAATTTAGATAGTTTTTCATCAAAACAATAAAGTGCTTGATTTTCAAACGAATTAAATGAATTACAAAAAAGTAAATCAAGATTGTGGCAAATTGACATTAAACGGTAAGGGTAAAAGTAAGTAATCCAAATGATTGGACCTACCTAATTCAAGAGTATACAAGGGGAAATAACTGACTAATGTCCCTTATTAAACAAAGGTTAAGGTACATGTGTAACTTGACAAGTTATATTTTAAGTAAAGGAAGATGAGTCTTATACTTCACAGAATATCTCATACTACTGATAGTATATATTAAAATGAAGTTGATTGACCTGAATAATATTTATACCTTATAAGAAACAAGCTGTTACAACAAATAAACCCCCAAGGATACGAGACAGCCTTTACCAACAGGCTGGCAATGTTTTATAACACGAAAATTAAATAGACATATTTGCTTTTTATCATATTTGCTACCTAAATACTATAGGAAGCTTTTACATATTGTTTATGCTACAAATAAGATATATCAAGTTTCATTTAATGTAGCATATACACAATTAAGTCTTTTATTCACAAGAATACGAAAACACAGGATCTATATTAAAGTTTAAATTTGGTATGAGTTGATTTTATCTAAATAATACAAGAAATGAATTTTCATCCAGATAGGTTGAATAAGTTAACAATGAATCTATTAAAACTGAATGCATTGCTTTAACAAACACTCAAATTATACAGTTTACATTTACTGCATCGAGTTTCAAAAGTTGTACAGGCAGTTTATTGCCACATGATTTTGAAATTTGCTTTTCAAAATCAGTACACCTTACTTTTCTTTTGGATATAAAATTAATAAAATATCTCAAATTTGATACATTAATCAAGATACATTGACCACAGTTTTAGAGGTTGATGGACACTTTTGCTGCAACTCAAAAAATGCACAAATTGAAATTTAGATTCCATGAATAAATAATGAATAAAATAAACAACGATTTAATTATTCTTCAAGCTTGAACTTGGAATTTGTAGCAATTTAATAAACTGTACTGTGAAGGAATTTTTGGAGGGCAGTGTTTTATGTAGGAAATGTTAATACTATGGGATCAATAAATGTATATGAACATACCTTTAATACATATTGTGAACCAGTCAATGTATATTCTTTTCCATTTAATGTAAATACTACATCAGGTAAACTATCAATTGATGCACAGTCAATTATATACTGAAATAATAAACAAATATATTTGTTTTAAATAGCAACATAAAACTGGTACTTGTTTTTGTAAGTATCAAATAAAAGTAACACCTCAGGGGATGATAACATGATTAGTTCAATTTGATCAAAACTTATCTTCCATAATCATTCCATAACGTCTGATACTAATGAAACAAGTTGATGAATTAATTTCTGAGCTGGCCCAATTTAAGGCTATTTATTAATAACTATCTACATGTACTACTGTATCAAGGAGTACAGCTATTAGCCACTGGTATATTGGTAAATAGCATAGGTCCAGAAATCAGTGAATACATTGTACAGTGCTTGAGACTTACCCTCTTATACTAGGTAATCATCAGTAATAAATAAACAATTTGTTTATCTATTTGTTTGGGTTTTAACGCCATGTTTACACATTTTTGGTCATTTTATGGCATCCAGGGCACCTAACCTAGCTTTCCTGGACCCTAGTCAATAACCAGTACTCATCTACCCTTCCACAAGGTCGGAAATGTCTCAATATACCTTCATGGGTGCAAGTTAAGAATTTTGAAAAACCTGAAATCCTGAAAATTTGTCAATTTATATAGGGAAAATCAAGAAAATCAATCATTTTTAGACACACAAAAACCTGAATTTCAGGCATAAACCTGAAAACTTGCACCCATGTACCTTATAAATGGAAGAAAATTGACATTACTGTAAATTTCGTGGAAGGGTATAACCTCCCTGGGTGGGATTCGAACCCGCACCCCCCCCCCCTCGGGACACCTGATGTGAAGTCCCTGCGCACTACCGACCCTTATTGATAAATAAACAAACAGAAAAGTATACCTCTCCTCCTACAATTGGTGTTCCTCCGATCATTTTGTTTAATTTTTGTATTTCATCAGAAGGTCCAGCTAATAGTGAGGTACCAGTATCAGCTATAGCCTGACATCCACCATTACAGAATGTAGTTGATTGTACTGTTACACTATATTATATCATAAAAATAAAATGAATAATATATATATATTTTAAAATATATTTATAATGCAACATAACATAAGTTAATAATAATAACAATAAAGACTTTATTTAAAGAGGCAACACAGGCAAAACCCAATCTTCCATGTGAGCAATACTGCAGACAAAATATTTCAAAATGTCCAATAACAAAAATCCACATTCTTGGGACTTGAAATTCTCTCATAAGAGAAAATTCATTACTGTTTACTTAACAATAAACATATTTCTAGTTACGATACTGGATGCTATAAAGTTTCAAGTTGATATCTCCAGGTACTTTTACAGTTATGCCCTGGACTAGCAAACAGTATGAAAATAACTCAAAAAGTAGGCAAG
Organism: Mactra quadrangularis; assembly: GCA_025267735.1. NCBI lineage: Eukaryota > Metazoa > Mollusca > Bivalvia > Venerida > Mactridae > Mactra > Mactra quadrangularis. The sequence continues at coordinate 10,599,183 of CM046304.1, forward strand.
GCAGAGTTACAGTTCTAATGCACTGCATTTCTACTTGATGAGATCTATATACATACAAAGTTTCAAGTGAATACCTCTTGTAGTTTCAAGGTTATGTTCAATAAAAAATATGGTTTGTAACATAACTTACCCATCCATAGCAAACTGCCAATATCCTTTCCTTGTGACAGGAACATAAGAGAAGTTACCAGTATAATATTGAGGATCACTACCACCAAGTATTAATTCACCCCCTACAGCTCCATCAGGATTTCTGTAACATACAATATCATTGTAACATAACATACAATATCATTGTAACATAACATACAATATCATCGTAACATAACATAGAATATCATTGTAACATAACATACAATATCATTGTAACATAACATACAATATCATTGTAACATAACATACAATATCATCGTAACATAACATACAATATCATTGTAACATAACATACAATATCATTGTAACATAACATACAATATCATTGTAACATAACATACAATATCTTTGTAACATAACATACAATATCATTGTAACATAACATACAATATCATCGTAACATAACATACAATATCATTGTAACATAACATACAATATCATCGTAACATAACATACAATATCATTGTAACATAACATACAATATCATCGTAACATAACATACAATATCATTGTAACATAACATACAATATCATTGTAACATAACATACAATATCATTGTAACATAACATACAATATCATTGTAACATAACATACAATATCATTGTAACATAACATACAATATCATTGTAACATAACATACAATATCATTGTAACATAACATACAATATCATTGTAACATAACATACAATATCATTGTAACATAACATACAATATCATTGTAACATAACATACAATATCATCGTAACATAACATACAATATCATCGTAACATAACATACAATATCATTGTAACATAACATACAATATCATCGTAACATAACATACAATATCATTGTAACATAACATACAATATCATTGTAACATAACATACAATATCATCGTAACATAACATACAATATCATCGTAACATAACATACAATATCATTCTAACATAACATACAATATCATTGTAACATAACATACAATATCATCGTAACATAACATACAATATCATCGTAACATAACATACAATATCATTGTAACATAACATACAATATCATTGTAACATAACATACAATATCATTGTAACATAACATACAATATCATTGTAACATAACATACAATATCATTGTAACATAACATACAATATCATTGTAACATAAATAATGCATTACAGAATACATGTATAACCAATATTACCAAAAGAGATATACAAAGAGAATATTCGTCAACTTTGAGGTAAGATGGATTTTTATTTCACCGAGGGAGCTCAGAAAACATATTTTCACTGGTGGCATAGCCATGAAAAATGTCATTTTCTGAGTTCACGAGTTGAAATAAAATAGATCTTACACCAAAGTTGATAAATATTCTGTTTCTTTCATGTACAGTTTTGTGATGAATATTACACAATTAATAATGTGACGTCAATTCATCTCAAACATGACATCATTTATCTTCTAATATGACGTCATAAACGATGAAAATATAAGGTTATACACGTATTTTCACTACGATGAAAATATGAAATTTATATTTTCATCTTTTATCTTCAAATAACACGTTTCACAATAAAGCATGAAAGAAAGTTACATCTTAATCATCCAAATTCTGATCTAACAAATATCTTGGATTATCCAAAATGATTGTTTAGTTCATAATGTTGTGCTCTAGTCTTATTTCTTACATAAAATCTTTAAATCATTTTTAAATTTAGCCGTATGAAAACTGTTACACCACCAGCAGGGTTAATTTTAACTTGAGAACAAACTTTGTTGAGGACAGACATTACAGTTTTAGAGAAGATTTTTTAACATTTCTTCATTTAAATCTGTTGACCAATTGGACGGGGCCAACATTGACCCCATGGGCATAAGTAAAACAATCATTGTAGATGACCTTAAGATGATGCTTTATGCCAAATTCAGTAAAGTTAACAAAATAAATTGAGCTTGTACTTTACAGTACTTGTGTTACTGCTATGACTTGAATAGTTACCAAAAAGTTGTACCGAGACTAAATTTTATTTTAGACATTTTGTGACAGTGTCTTGGCATAAAGAAACCAAGAACTGCAGGTCTTGTCAGTCTGATTTAACATGTCTCCCCAGCAATCATGTCTGACCTGTTTCACTCGATTTTACTTTACTTGGTATATAATCCCTAAATTCAATATATTATGTAAACTCAGACCTTTTTTCATCATATAACAGGGGCTGTTTACAGGTGCCTTCCCCTCCTGAAATGTCTTTAAAATCATACAGTTTTCCCCAAATTTGGAGTTTACCTTGGATTTTTTGTTCCCCTATGAAATTTGATAAAATTTCTAGAAATGTTCTACATAAAAAAGGCCCCTGGCCCCTTCCCCAAATACTGAAAAAAATCCCTGAAACTTACCTATCAAGCCAGAATGAGAATACAGCTTGTTCTACAAGTCCTTCAGCTACAGCATTATCAAACACTGGTGTAACTCCATCTACAGATATAGTACTATAACCCATACCTAATATACCATCAAATTTAGCAGCTACAAATGTTATACCTGGTTGGTTTGTGGCTTCTGCAAACGTTTGATCTTTAATCTTCAAATTTCCAATCTGTAAAATACAAACAATATATTATCAAAAGGCACCAGGAAATTCACCAAAGTAAATCTGTCAAGTCCATTCAAGTACCCGATATGTACGGACTGGATCGTTCACTGAACTTTATTCATGACCACAATAGTTATTTATTTCTACCCTTTAGAAAAGCATTGATTGTTTAAATTTGGTTGAAATGTGATAAATCTAATCATTTATCTAGCAAGCAAAACATGGTTACTGAATTACCTCCCCACAAACCTATTTGCTGGTCTGTTAAATAAACTTGGCACTTGAAAAATAGCTGTTTTATAAGCCATCATTCTTTGATATGATAATATCTAAGCGAAATACCTCTCGGGCTGAAACGCAAGTGTTTGCAAGCATTTGAGGGGGTGCCCACATTCAGAACACACATCAGGTTTCTGCTTATATAAATAGACTTTTTAAAACCATGATAAAAATAACTCATGTTATATTAGAATTAATGTATGAGTATACTTACAGTGACAGTATCAGTACTAAGAAATCCTGTCAATGAACCAGATCCATATCGTATCTCAAAGTTTGTACCATTGGCTTTATATGTTGATGATTTAGTACTGTCATATTTCTTATGTAATACTATAATATATAATGTGAAGATTTAGTACTGTCATATTTCTTATGTAATACTATAATATAACATGTGAAGATTAAGTACTGCCATATATCTTATGTAATACTATAATATATAGTACGGGGGCCAGAGGGGTCCACCGTGCACCCCCCTCTAGACTTTTTGCCACCCATGCTAAATTGTTCCTTAGGGTCCACTGAATCAGAATCGGCTTTGTCCTCAAAAATAAACTCTTGGGCACTACCTGAAATTTCACTGTTTCCATGGCAACCCCTTGTTTTTTGTCAAAATTGTTGGTGTTTATAAAATCATTAATAACTTAAAGACACATTAAGCTAGAATAATATAATTAGTGTCAAATTAAAGCTGAGACAATAACCTTTGGAAATATATGTAAAGCTGTTTACTAAAATACAGTTAAGTTAAAATTAACCGTAAAACATAAAAAACTCGGAAAAATATCAATTTTTTTTCAATTACATGCATATCTTTCAAAACCCCATTTTGGAGAAATAATACATTTATTTTTTACAAAATACTTCAGGAAATACTATTCTATCAGATTCAAAACTATTTTTATGACAGAAGTACTATTTGTGTATGCAAAAACCGTTTCCATAACAACCGCCATTTTCAAGTAAGAACTACCATTTGGTGATTAAACTTGAACTTTTTGGTCAAATCTAAAAGAGTACTTCTTGATTGTAAGTCATTTTAAGTAGCAGGAAGCAATTTTTTCTTGGTGCATAACATAGATTTAACGGTTATGTAGTTTTTATTATTAACATGTTGCATTATTCTGCAAAATGTTTGTAATGTGGCTGAGGTTCGAAAGTTTGGACCCCCACACCCAGAAAAAGTACAGACCCCCCCCCCCCCTAGAATAAATCCTGGATTCACCCTTGCTATTTCATGACTAGTTAAAACGAATCAAAGATAAAACTTTGTTAATATTTTATCATACAAACACCTGATCTCGGACCTCACCTGATCTCGGACCTTTCATAAAAAAGTTGTTTATTTTGCTATATTATTGCGTATGATGTCATCAATTCGTGTGCACTAATATTAAGTAAACAATCGACGCAACTACAACTGTCAAACGTGAATAATGCGCAAGAAACAGGTAATTAGAATGAATATTTTGTGATGGTGAATATTTTTCAGTAAATCCTTATTACCTTTTTCCGCTCTGTCAGTACAATCCATCAAATAGTGTTTAAAAGTATGTTATAATAAAAAAAGCACATGGCAGGTAGCCCTTGCTCATAAAGTCACATGACAGTCATGTGGCAGCTAATTATGACGTCACAAAGAGCCAAATACGGTAGAGGTTCGAAATTAGGTCATCTATTTTTAGCTGCCATGACAGTTTTCAGAAAATGGTCGTGTTTTTTCTCGAAGGATTTGGATTTGTTTTAAATATAAAATATCAGCAAGTATATGATAAAAAATGGAATATAGATTAAAAGATTCGTTTTTAATGTATTTTTCTGAAAGTATTGTTGCATTAATTAGAAATGGTTCATTGAGTCCTTAGAGGTGCGAGAACCCGTGTGTCCACCATAAATGATAGACAAGTAATAAAGAGTAAAGTAACTTACAACACGCTATATCAGTAATTTTACATTTCTTAGATGGTACCCATAGATTAGATGATCCTGTATCAAATACAACATCAAATGCTTGTGGTGGAGTTCCAATAGTTATAGGACCATAATATTGAGCCTGAAATATTTACATAAAAGTCATTTTGAGCTTACATATAGATAGTTTGGAGACCAATACAAATGCAAAATATTTTTGAAAAATAATTATTGGGTGTCTTGAAACTATACAAAACTACAATAACAGACTTGAAATGAACATTTATTTATTTATTTTGTAGGTTTAATGCCATAGCAACACATTATTTAGGTCATATAACAGCGTCCAGTGCACCTAACCTAGCTTTCCTGGACCCTTGTCTATAACCAGTACTCACCTACCCCTTCCACAAGGCCAGAAACTTCTCCATATACCCTATTAATGGAGGCAAATTGACATTGTCAAATTTTCATGGAAGAGCATTACCTCCCCGGGTGGGATTTGAACCCATATCCCTTCTGGACACTAGATTCGAAATCCAGGCGTGCTACCAACTGCTCTACCAAGGCGGGTTAAATGAACATTTATCTTGACAGTAACATACAAATATATAAAATATTGTATCTATCTATCTATCTTAGCTTTTAGTCTTAAACATAACTAATCAAACTACATTATGTAGGACCAGGGACCAGGAAATCGCCGGTTTTTCGGTTTTCGGACCGATTTTTCCATTTTGGACCGATTGAGATTTCAAAATCCTTAAAAAAATCGGTCCTAGAAAAACTCGCAAAATTTGACCTCAAGCCTTTAATTTTCATAATTTTCAAGAAAACGTATTGATAAAATGTTATCATACATCGATCAGCTGAATAAACCCACTTGTTTATTGCAGTAATATCCTGCTTATTTGTACACAGGTTATATCAAGGACCCTGTATATGTATCCATGGTTACATGTATCATCGGGGGTTGACGCAGTGATATTTTTTTTAAGATCGAGCACAGCAATGTACGCTTGATTTGCACTCGATTAATTTGAAGAACAGCAGAAGAATATGTTCTTACTTAATCGTGTCCATCGAACCGATTACGTTTTTCAATCGGTCTGTTTGAAACCTGTAAACTTGTAAAAAAACAATAATGTTTTATGAAGAATGTTTTATGAATAATTAAAGAAAACAATTAAATTGCGTTTGTTGTAAATTCCTGATTGATGTATTTGTTTATTCTTTAATTTGTTTGACTTGATTCGTGATTTATTTTACGTCTTTGCTTGAGGTGTGAATAATAAGAAATAATCTTAGGACTTGCCGATTATTTTCGGCGAAATCGAAAGTTGAAAAGTTGATAGGATCGCATAATTTTACTCTTTCTTGAAACACGCTAAAGGGTTACGGTGCAACGGCCCGTTATCAATAATCAATATTTAAGAGTCAATTTACTAATAACCGACCACTCTGCTCTCAAATCAAAAATAAAGACATCGTCCGTCATTATCGAATTTAGGTCGGCGGTATAATCATCAAAGAAGTTGATATGCCTTGACTATCAGTTCTAAAAGACACAGTAAAGCCGGCACACATTTAATTGATTTTTAATGACGATTGCATGTTTCCTTTGTGTATACTAAGATTAAATAAAATTATATGTCTGTAAATATTACGTATTTTATGGATATTTATAAATATTAACGGCGTCAAAATCACGACAACATTTACTCAAACTTTCACTACGAGGTGCTAATAAATGTCATCACATGACCTTCATAATTAACTGCCAACAAGTAATCCTTTCAAAAGAATATAACAATTGACACTTGTCAAGTTTGTATATTACATTTTTGATCTTTTGTTCGCCGATTGTTTGGTTTCACAAATTATTCAATGTAACGCATGGAAAGTAAAATTGAGCTAATGCTCAATTCAAATTCGGTATTTTAATTGGGCCAATTTTTTATTAAATAGATAAGTCTAAACATTTTTTTTCTGACAAAAAAAACAAACTACAAAAGCCAACTAGATGTACTGGCGAAGTATTAGCGTACATACTTAGAATTCATTGCGTCCGCGGTAAAAAGCTTGCGTATCTTACGCAGGACGACGGCTAAATGAATCACTGAGTTTAAATACAATTTTGACAAGTTCTACTATCAATTAAAAGCGGGACACAAAAAACCCAACTCTATTCGTCGTGGTTTTGTTTTACTTTCATTATGAAAATACAAAGTTTTATGGTATAAAAGGTAAGACTAATCTTTAAATTTTTCGACATGATTTGAAGTGGGGGAATTGTCCCGCACGTCGTCGAAAAATCTGGGGGATTTTCTATTAAAGTGGGGGATTCCCGCGATCCCGCGGCCTAGAATAAACACTGGAACAAATAATTAAGAAACTATTAAATTCCAAATCCAACGAAAATAATTTTCAAAACAAACAGTTTTGTCATTAATTTTTATCTATAAATAGGTAAACTATGCACGATATGATATTCTTTTGTGTTAAACGAAACCGCTTGAACCATTGTGATGAGATGTCATACATTTTCGCGACCCACGCTAGATCGTCACTTCGTATGAGAAACGTTTTAATCTACGTTTGTAATTAAAAAGTTTATCATTATTTTACATTTTTATTCGTAATTTAGCGAACGATGCTTAAAAATGCGAGACATCTATTTTGGACTCGTTTTTTGCGCATGCGCATTTAAAATAATTTCCCCATATGACGAATTTTTCCAACAACATTAGAACTGGATGAAACAGCTATTTTTTGAAGTTCTGATTATTGAACCGACCGACGATTGCGAGGAGTAAAATCGGTAAATTCGGTAGAAGTTAAATTTTGTAAAAATCTAAACAAACAATGTCAATGTATCGTATGCCTTCTTAATAGGGGAGCAAATTAAAATAAATACTAATATGGTCGTGAATAAAGTACAGTAAACGGCCTGGTCCGTACGGTACACGTTAAAACCCGTTTCCGGTACTCGGACGGCCTTGGACCGATTGACTTCGGCGAATTTCCTGGTCCCTGTGTAGGACAATAAATATTAGTTAGAACAAAGGTACAATATAACATGATACCCGGTACTTAAGTTTTTATCTAATAGATAAAACATAGAGAGTCATCATTAACATCATTGTCTTGTATTAACAAGTGTCTAAATAATCTTAAAACAATCCTCATCATATGATCTCATTATCAAAGTTCAATCCTACAATTACACCATCCACTTGTGATAACACTACATACTGTATATCAATTCATTATACACATAACTTGTTAAAACAAAGCTACTTTAAAGGTACTAGTTCAAAGATATGGTTTATTTTTTCTATAAGTTCAAAATACCTTTCAGTGTCTGTAATTGTTTCAAAAATATTAATTCTTATTATTTCAACTAAAGACAAACTGACCTACAGATTACAATAAATATATAATAAAACTCATAAAAATGCACAAAAATTGTCTACACCCTGACATACAGGGTAGATATTTACTACATGAAACATCATCATAAATTTGTAGTTGTATGTCAATTTGCACTAAAATTGTCATTATCAGAACACTACTTTTCTGCTTCCAAAAATATTTCCATACAATTTTGACAGCTTTAGAAAAAGTTGATATTTAAGTTGAAATCTGTGAATGAGTACCTTTAACTATCATTAAGTACAACAACTTACTGATTGTACAGTTTCTAAGTGATTGCTCAGAACTTGAAACAATGTGATGACTCAAAGTCACAATAAGATCACGGAAAATAATTCTAACTATTGAATTGAATTTTTCAATAACTTAAAGTGATATTTCAGGCAAGTCAGTAATAAAATAAAGTAACAAGAAATATAATGTGGAAACCACATTAAAGCCGGATTTTATGCAAAAATTACAAAGGGAAATAATCCATATATTAAAGTCAGATAGAGTTGCAATTACTTGCTAATTCTAAACATCACATGACATGCTATCATTGTATGAAGTTTCATAAAGATCTGACAGTAAATGGCAGAAATATATGATAAATAAAAATCTTGAACGCAATTGTTAACAACACCAGATGCCCGCCCTCAGGGGTTTTCCTTAACTATAAGCCAATTTTTTTCGTTGAAAAATCCGGCTAAAAATCATGTGAAAGCTCAAAGCATTGACTTTAAAAATTTTAATGTATTTCACAGCTATATAACATGTTTAGGTGAAAAAGGTGTATAACATAGTACTATGTCACTGGTCATAAATATATGTCAACCGAACTAAACTTTCATCTCCCACCAGGCTAGCTCAGTCAGTAGCGCACAAGTCTACTGATCGAGAGGTCATAGGTTCGATTCCTGGGCAGGGCATACTTTCGTGGAGCTTTGTGATGAAATAATTTTCAACAGCCATTCTCCTTTCTACCATTGATTCTAAATCATGTAGGCAGTAGTCAGTCACTGACGGAAGTATGTGCCTAATAGTTGGTTAACAGCTAAATCCAGAGATTTAGCCTTTCGAGGAACAGAGAGCAGGTGGACTGACCACCATGATATAACCTATACAATGTTGCTATACAGTGTCGCTACAGTGTTAAAACCCAACAACAACAACAACAACAACAAAAATACTTACATCTAAATAATTAGACAATGGTTCTGGACTAGGACCATCTGTACCATAGTTACTGTACTTTAATCTTAATGATTCTATAGATGTATCAACTTCTTGTAATGTTCTTCTTACTGTTTTCATAGGATGTAACTTTATTCTACAACATTTGATAAAAAACAAGTTATGTAATGTGGAAACCACATTAAAGCCGGATTTAAAAACTTTAACGCAAAAATTACAAACGGCAATAATCCATAATAAAGCTAAATAGAGTTGTGGTTACTGTCTTATTCTTTTGATCACATGGTATGTTATCATTGTATGAAGTTTCATAAAGATCTGACAATAAATGGCAGAGATATATGCTAAATTGAAAAAACTTTAACACAATTGTTAACAACACCGGACGTCCGCCCAATCATTTTTGCGGCTAAAAATATTTGTAAAGTAATTCACTTGTCACAATTCTATATCATGGAACTTTATTCTGTAAACAATAGAATAATGAGTTAATGGATCAATTACATGTACTAAGTATATGGTGTCTAAATTGTGTGCTGTCAAAAGACTTAACTATGATGATATGATAGCCAACTTTTAGGCTCCAAATTTGAAGCACAGTTAGCTTCATTTTAGGAAATACAACCAGCTAAATAATGAATTAGAGGCTAAAATGTGCAAAATAGTTTTTTACCACCAATTTATCCCACCTCAGATCCTCTGCATTGCCATAGTAACCAAGATATAGGTTCACATGGCTATTTCTTACAGTCAATAAGCCAGTGAACAGAACAGAATGTACCATTATTAATTTTGTAGCAGTTTACATAGTTTTTTAATTACATGAGAAACAAGAGCACAGCTAGGCAGAGCATTATATGCCCAAAAGTGTTTTATTTTTAGTTAAGTGCTCCGGAAACTGTTTTCAGTTTAAAGGTAATAGTGACCTTGACCTTTGACCTTGTGACCCCAAAATCAATAGGGGTCTTCTACTTGATATGGACAATCATCGTATGAAGTTTGAATATTGTGGACCAAATGGAACTTAAGTTATGCTCTGGAAACTGTTTTCAGTTTTAAGGTAATAGTGACCTTGACCTTGACCTTGTGACCCCAAAATCAATAGAGGTCTTCTACCTGATATGGACAATCATCGTATGAAGTTTGAATATTGTGGGCTAAATGGAACTTAAGTTATGATCTGGAAACCAAATTGCTAACAGACGGGCGGAGGGACGCCAGGGGGTATTATATAAATAACACATGACAGTGAGGGTGACAGTACAAATTATCAACCCGAGGAAAATAATATCAACTGAGGCGCTAGCCGAGGTTGATATTATTTTTCAAGGGTTGATAATCTGTACTGTCACCCTCACTGCCATGTGTTATTTGTTTTATTATACTATCTCAATATCACGGGTGTTAGACAAAGAGCACGAATTCACCTGTCAATTATTCATGTTTTGACAGTTGAGAAAAAACAAACAATAACATGTAAATATTTATTGAACAACAAATAACAACACAGTAAAGAAAACTATCAGTAAAATAAAAAAAAACTGAATTATATCACTAATATACCCTGCCGCTACCGGGATTCGAACCCGCGATCTCCGGATTCGAAGTCAGACATGCTAACCACTACGCCACGGTCGCGGTTATTTACGTCTACTATACGTTAATCAGTTGTTTCCCTTAGACAGCGGGTAATATTACCATGTGATCGAACAAATTATCACCCGCTCCGGTATAGGGCTTTAGCATGGGGAAATTCCAGTGAGGTATAATAATATATAAATAACACATGGCAGTGAGGGTGACAGTACAGATTATCAACCCGAGGAAAATAATATCAACCGAGGCGCTAGCCGAGGTTGATATTATTTTTCAAGGGTTGATAATCTGTGCTGTCACCCTCACTGCCATGTGTTATTTGTTTTATTATACCGAACGAAACTGTTACAAAAATATTTATTGAACAACAAATTACAACACAATAAAGAAAAAAAACAGTTCAATAAAAAAAACTGAATTATATCACTAATATACCCTGCCGCGACCGGGATTCGAACCCGCGATCTCCGGATTCGAAGTCAGACATGCTAACCACTACGCCAGGGTCGCGGCTATTTACGGCTACTAATCATTAATAAGTGGTCTCCCTTAGATAGCGGGTAATATTACCATGTGATTGAACAAAATATCACCCGCTCCGGTATAGGGCTTTAGCATAGGGAAATTCCAGTGAGGTATAATAAAACATAATATTCCCGAAAGAATTTCGGGTATATAAAAATGAATACATAGTACATGTAAATGACTAGTAGAAGTAGCTTGTACCAGTTGGACTAAGTCATTTGCTGGTATGTTAAAAAAGGAGCAACCATTTTTGTAAATCGGCTGCAAAATTCACAATAAATGAATATAGCTGTTTTGTAAATTGTTTTATTGATGCAGTTAACTGAATCATCTCTAAAACTTGGCAAATTATCTAATTTAAATAGGCAATTTTTTTTATAAATTATCAATATTGAGTGCATTTTTTAAAATTTCTCAGCTTTTTTATTTGTTTATTTTATATACAACTGTAAAATGTCAATAGGTGTAATTTGATTACTGATCATATCAAAAGGAAATATATAACTTATAAATATTTATCATTTTGAGATCTAGTTAAATGGAAACACTGATAATTATCACACATTCAGACTAATTACACTATTTTATGACTTCAGCACTTTAGTTTTTGATCAGAAGTATACATACATGTCTTGAGCAAATGACATTCTTGACAAAGAAATTAGAAGTTTTACAGTATCCGAAAATTAACTTTATCCGAATTTTGTGCATTAGACAAAACATCAGTAATTTAAAGGAACTTAAAACAAATATACGTACCTTTGAAGTCCATTGCTCATGGCAATGAATAAGAAAACTATTCCAAATATTGTCAGTTTCATTTTGCGTCTTGCTTTATTCACAAATAATACGAAGTGAAACTCAGTCGGCGACTTGCGGAATCACGTGACTGATAATCATATGATACATCATTCGGGAAATCTCGGTGGTGGTATTCGGTTGTTTCCGTAATGATCAAACAGCACATAAATCAAAGTGCTGAAGGCACTGAATACTTTTGGTTGGCTTGAAGTAAACACATTTCACTAGCAGGATCATTCTCCAGTTTACTAATAATCACCCGAAAAAAGTCAATGTTTGCCTGTAAATGATGAAATTCAGAAAAATTTAAACTCGTGTGAGTCTGCTTAGAATTACATGTAATATGACTAAGACAGAGACACAGATAACATAGACAAGGGCGGAACCAGGATTTTTTTCTAGTCTAGGGGTCCGAACTTTTATAAGAGGTGGGTCCGAACTTTTTCTAGGGGGGTCTAAACTTTCAAACACTGGAACCACAGTATACATGTACATTGTTTGCAGAATAATACAACATATAAGTAATAAAAACTACATACTGTAACCATTAGATCATTGTTAAGCATTATAATTAAATGCAAACGAAGCGAGCCCGAGAAAAATGGCTTCATACTTCTTAAAAACGACTTACAGTAAAAATAATACACTTATGGACATGTACATTTTGGAAATTTTAGGGGGTCCGGACCCCCTGACCTCCCCGCTGGAACCGCTTGTGATAGATAAATCAAAACTTTCCCAATAAAAGCCGATTTGCCCGTATCGGGTTCGATTTAAATAACGGTATTTTCGGACCGTAAATTTTTTTGCCTTGTTCATTTAAACATGAATTTTACAGGGCATTAAAGCGAGCTCGACGAACTTATAAGCTGGGATGTAGCCAACTTTTTTAACTTGTAGGTCCATAAAAGCGGGAAGCCGGAAACAAACGGAGATTAAAAGGTCAAAATGAATATCCCAAAGGAAATCTATTTGCAAGGCCATCTAACAAATCATATATTCTTAACTATTTGAATCTGATGGGCACATTGAAGTAACCAGTCTTGTCGTTTATTCAACGGGGAGTGAGCATAAAAGTTTTAGATTGGCAAATGTCCCACTTTTGCTGTCAATAAGGCTGATTTAGAACACTCTGTTGATGTTGATTTTACAATATCGTCACTGAGGTAATTCCAATCTTGAACCAGGGAGTTATCTATGTCTCTGCTTGAACAGTTCTAGGACAAATGAGTTTTGAAAGTCTTCAGTTTTTGTATACTTGTATAGGTTGGTAGCACAAGTTTAGAATTATTGTTCACAGATTTTAGGACAATGTTTTGATGAATATAGCTCTCAATTTATTGCTTAGCCCTTATAGCGCGTTTCGGGCGTAGAGGTTGCAAATAATGTTCTATATTGATTTCTGGTACGTGCCCTACCACTACCTTGTACAGACGTGTGAGCCTCTGGTGGTGTCGTCTCTCTTGTAGCGCGAGGAGAATCAGGTCCTCGAGCATGGCTGCTACACACCGATCTTGTCTGGACTTGTAGTCCCTAATGATGAAACATGCTGCAGATTCCTGGATGCGCTCTTAACGGTCAATGTCGCCTTGTAGATAAGGGTCCCAAACAACACTCCCATACTCAAGCTTGAATCGAATCAAGGCTTGGTAGACGGATTTCTGACAGCTTTGAGGGCAGTACCTGAGGTTGCGTCTAAGGAAGCCTAGTGTAGAGTTTGTGATGTTAGTGATATAGGTATTCCACTTCAGATCGTTTGAGAATATGATGCTTAAATATGGGGTTTTGATCACATAAGAAAGACATTGTTGATGGTGTAGGAGAATGTTGATTTGGTTTTGGTATTGAGAAGATACAATGTAGCATTTATTGGCTTTGAACTTTATTCCCCATTAATTAGTCCATTTATGAAAGTTGTCAAGATCTTTTTGGAGAATTCTGCAGTCTTTGATTGACTTTATGGCTCTGTATAGGAGACAGTTATCTCTGACAAGACTAATAAGAGATTTAACTCGTTCTCGGAGAATTAAAGGCATTTCAGTCTCATTCCTTTTATGACAAGGAAATTAAATACTAAGTGGATTTTTTCTTTTTTCCCCCGTCAAAATTAATGTGCAAACCTGAACACTTTAAAACACGCCGTGTTAAAAGATCAAACAAGGCTTAACTCAGTTAATTATCATTTCCATATTATGAAAGTCAATATTAATGATGACAAAGGTGCACGTCTGACACTTAAAGACACTCTTAGATAGATAAAATGAGGCTATGACTGCCCACATTAAACTATGATGATTCAATTATGAGTTTTAAGCTAAATCCAAATATTAATGAAAAACATATGTTAACCCGTTAAATCAAGGACCTGTATATATAGGGTCCTTGCTCAAGTGTGCACATTATCTTAATATTCTTAAGAAAAAAATTACTTCTTTATTAAGCACTTAGGTCACTAAATCGATCACGGATGTTTGGTGTTCATCAGTATTTATTCTGATATTTTTGTATTCTTAATAATATCTCTTAACCATTTTAATTATTAATTATGCATATAATTGTGTAGCGTTTTTGAACATATTTTCAATAAAAAAGAGCGCTATACAAAATCAATGTAGAATATACTATTTGTAACAATATTACTGCGTACAGAATAAAGAGGAGAGTAATCATTATGGAAAAAAATATAGCTGAATTGTATCAGTTTACAACTCATTGCTGTACCTTTACACGATGATAATGACATAACGGCTAAGCCAAGATAAATGGGACCTTTTGATTTTGCCAATGTTACATTGAAATATTTTGAAAAGTTAAGTTTAAATTAAATGAAGAGTATGTTTTTCCAACACGTTATCTTGAGAGCTTTCTGATGATGTATAGTTTTATATATGTTCTATTATCATTTTTTGAATTATTTAGGATTACATTCCCTTAAAACCCTGTTTTTACACTGTTTTTGAGTCTCACTGAGGTTTTGTTCTTTATTCATCAGTTGTTTTGAAAAGTTCTTGTTGGTTACAGTTACTTAGATGTGTTTTCTATCTCTGACTGACATACAGGTATACGGTATTTTTTACGAAAGTTATATATAATCAATATTTAAGAAAATATTCATGAAAGAGTAAACATGTACCCTTGTAACGAAAGTAAGCATTTTAGGTTACCATCTTTGACAGACTTTAAAACTATGTTACTGCTTTATTTCACTTGTATCACATTTTTACTATTACAGTTTATAATTATTTTTACTTAACGCAAATGAAAGTTTTTAGAGCATAGCATTTTCTTTTTGGAAAATAACTACTGAACATTGTAAATTTTATGTAGAGTCCGTAGCCCCTGTTTTAAGCTGTGTGCTGACTTAATATAAAGAAACATAGCTGCTGTTTTATTACGTTTTCTGTTTTTGGTTGTGCCATATAGGTAATGCAGGAAAGGAATTAAATCAGAAGAAGAACAAAAAAAATCTAAAGACAAATAATTGCTGTCCGTAGCCCTGTAGAGTCCGTAGCCCCTACTATATTTATAAAAAATTTTCATACAGGACAATGATAAAACTTTTTTAATTGTCTTAGTTTCGTACTTTTGCTGACTAGCTATGCATCTAAATACTGTATGTCTTGACAATCTTCATTCTGTTGAAAATAATGTTAAATTTGACGTAATTTATGAATTTTCTGATATATTTCTTTAATGGTCAAACTGATACATTAGACATTTCAGAAGATACTTAAATATATATTTGTAGTGTTTGTAAGTTGAAGTTAATTGTTTTTTAAAGGATAATTACACTTAAAACAAAACAAACCTCTTTAAATATGTGATAGAAAAAGATACTTGTGTGGTGTAGAGTCCGTAGCCCCATGTTAATTTTCACATAATTCATTATTTTGTATTTTTTACTCCCAACCTTATATATGTATAGAGATAACTTATTTGATAGATTTTTGTGTTGAAATATACATAAAAACAGGTTGAAAATTCAGGACTTTGTTTTGTTTTGACATTTTATGTTACTAAGAAACTTACATTTTTCATGTTTTCTCACGTAAAGTAATGGAATTGTTTCTTTCTATTACTGCTCATTTTTTCAAAAGTCAGAAAATTAATACTGTATCAAAAGAATATCATTTCACAGGTCAGTTTACATTTAACTACTTTGTTCAATATACTAAATACCATCAAGACAGTATGTAGAGTCCGTAGCCCCTGATGTCCATTTTATGATTTTCTTTATTGGGTCAAGAAACATAATTTTATGATTATTCATATCAAACTTGTTCTAAATGTGTTGTCTACATTTGGAATACTTTCAAATATAAAAAAAATCAGTTTTGTTTCTTTTTCCTCATTTAAATGTAATTTGAGACTTAACGTTTCCTGTGATTTTGGGTATTTGCACTTTTGACCTTGGTATACAAATGTATGTTGCAGATATTGGGAGTCAGTGTAGATTCTCTTCCAAATTGATAAATATGCCTATATCAAACTTATTCATATTTCATTTATAAGAAATATATATATTTATATTTTTTCTAGTGGTGATATGAATTACCGTGTAGAGTCCGTAGCCCTGGTTTCCAATTACAAATGTATATAATATTCTTTTTAGGGTCAGCAAAACCATATTATTCATATCAAACTTGTTCTAAATGTGTTTTCTTCATCTTCGAATACTTTCAAATATAAAAAAATCAGTTTTGTTTCTTTTTTCACATCTATATGTAAATTGAAACTTAACATTCCCTGTGTATTTTGGGGTATTTGCACTTTTTACCTTGGTTAATGTTGCAGACAATGAGAGAGTGGGCGTGGATTTTCTTCCAAATTTTAACGTACATGTTTATCAAACTAAATAACAAATTACTTACAAGAAAAATACATCTTTCTAATTTTTCGTGTGGTGATATGAATTACCATGTAGAGTCCGTAGGTCCCTTGGGTACATATATTCAACCGTACTTAATTTTTTTGTTTTACATGTTCCATCCAAGATCTTTTGGAAATTAATGCCTAATAGACATGTCTTTATATTACTATAAAAGATTCTGCGCTCTGATGGGGTCTGAAAATTGCCATATGTGAGACTGAAGAGGTACCCTTTATCTTGGCTTTGCCGATAAATGACTTAAAACCTAGAATTCTTTGCATAATTATCACCGTTTAGATAAAATATATTATAATTCTGTGAAGAAATGTCCAGAGATTTTTGATTAATTGGAGAAACTACATCCGGACCTAGGCCTATAACCCCACAAAACTTTACGCTTTTTTACGTTTCTTTACGTACTTTAGTTACATACATCGATTACAGGTGGCGCCACATGAAACAACCTTCACCTTTGTGTTTACCTGTAAAATATGTAAAATTTAATCGTTAATAACTTCAAAAATGCTGCCTAAATTAGCGTTAATATCGCTCTTAGTTACCATTATGGTAAACTATGGTAAGATATTTGTAACTCTTTAGTATTCACTATTGTCGGTTTATCTTTAGTCGTCGTATATATACACCTGTAATCCAGGTAAAATTCGAATCTTTCAGGAAGTGAAGTTTTGGTGTTGAACCTTTGTATTAGTCATTGTTTAGTAATCTTTAGTATGAGTTTTATCATTTGGCTCTTAATAATATTTTCCATAGAACACCACAAGACTATACCGGAATTCTTTTGGACTGAGTAACCAGGAGCCGATTGACCTTAGCCAATCATAATTAACAAATGCATGATGTATAATACTATAAGTAATTAATAGTAATACAATAATTCAAACCAAGAGTGATTACAAAAAATTCACACTGTTTAAAACATGACTTCTTATAGGTTGTGTGTGCATCTTGTCTTAAAATGATGTATGCTCATCAAATGATCATCCCAAATTCATGTAATATGTATGAACATATACATGAATATTCTATGATATGATTTATAGGGCCGTCACAATTAACATACCGTTATACCCGTATATTGCAATAAATTATGCAGCTGCAGAAATATACGCGTCACAACACGAATTAAAGTACCTGTATTTAGCGTTATTTTTTATTTCATCGGAAAATTCTTCCCTTCGCGAAATGAAAGTAGTGAAAAGTCAGGTTTTCCATGGTTCATTCGATTGAAACCTCATTTCCAAGTATTTAACCGATTGGTGCATGTTTGATATACTTCGGGAGTGGAAGTTGTGGAACAAGCATGGCATCAAGGAGCTTGATTGTTAGGATGTTCTGACGGTAACTGGATGATGGTTTCTTTCAACCCAATCATATTTTAACATGAAAAACATATATCACAGTCCTAAATGACCTTATAGACAGAAAGAGGCTAGTTCAAGTTGAAACATTAAAATGCATGTTAATATTTGCTATCAAAAGAAAGACACTTATATGTACCGCTGTGACTTAATCAACTGTCTTAACACAGACTCTAGATATCAATAATAAACTATATCCTAATGCTTACAGAACTGTATGGCTGTCCATGATAAAACATGAAAGCCGCCTTTTGTTATTATCCAGTTCTTTCGTTCATCACAGTGGTAATAGTGTTGTCATACATGGTGTATTCTATCTGTCATTATCATTTTTTTATTGAATTGAAAATGCTCTGTGTACTCGGTATGATACATCTTGCTGCTTCATTATTATTTTCTAGACATTTATGTATTAATTAGTCAATGTAAAGTTTATTGTTCCAGTAGAACAGTATGACACTAAGTTTTGTCCCTTGCCGTCAAGCTAGCTTAATGGTTATAACACATCAGAGTGGGTACTTCCAGGTGAGGTCTTAATGTCACTAGGTTTGATCTCAGGCACATGATCACAACCACATTATACATTGTTTGCAGAATAACACAACATACTAATAATAAAAACTATATAACCAGAGATCTATATTAAACACAATTTTGAAGGCGTTCAAGATAAAATTGTTTCTTGCAACTTAAAAATGGCTTACAGTTAAAAAAAAATACACTCATGGACAGGTACATTATGGAAAATTTCAGGGGGGGGGGTCTGGACCCCTCTAACTCTCCTCACTGGATCTGCCTATGTTTTCAATATAATTACTATACATAAAGCCAAGAGTTGTGACTTGATACTTTGACTGAATGTATATTTTCAGGGGAGGCAATCATGTGTCATCGTTGTTTTAGTGCTATGGGTGGATGTGGTGAAGATGGTGTAGTATGGAGAATGTTTCCTTGGAGAGATTGTGGAGATTCTAAATTCTGTGTCAAAGTAACCATGCAAGAAGATGGTAAGTTTGTAGTTTTCTCATTCTTTATACTTTATAATTATTTTCATCATTTGGTTAGCATTGAAATATGATATAGTATAAAATTGCCACAAGAACAATTAATTAAGAAATATCACATAGTTATTTATTATAAACTCACTAATAAAGTTTCTAACTTGATGAACTGGACGATAGCACAATTTGTAGCCCGCCAGGATTTGGAATCTTGTGTCCCAAAGGGGGTATGGGTTCGAATCTCACACGGAGCAGTTATACCCTTCCATGAAAATTTGACAATTATGTCAATTTTCCTCCATTAATATGGTGTATGGAGAAGTTTCTGGCCTTGTGGAAAGGTAGGTGAGTACTGGCTTTTGACAACAGTCCAGGAATGCTATGTGTGCTGGACACCGTAAAATGACCAAAAATGTGTTCATATGGCGTTTAATATTTCAAACACTTAATTCCTTTCAAAATCTAGACACAAAGGGGAATTTCCTAGGAAATTACAAAATCTTTAAAAAACAGTATGTTCAAGTTCTGATTGTGTTCATTTTTCCCCCGAAGTATGATCATTCCAAAATACAGAGGTGTTATGCAGTCTACCAAAAGATATGTGTTAACTTTTGAATTCAGGTACATTATTTATGACAATCAACCTTGTTTCTATGTTTATAGGTGAAACAAAGATCATCAGAGAATGTGAAAATGAGTTGATGAAATCAGCGTTCCATCGTCTTAGAATGCCTGTACTACGTCGTCATGGATACTGTGAACCTTCAAGGAAAAATGATTTTTGGAATCCAACTGAGACAACAGATTCAGATATACAGTACTGTTTTTGTAATGATTGGAATGGTTGTAACTCTGCCACGACTATTTCTGCTAGAATTATACCAGTAGTCTCCCTTTGTTTGATTTTAACATATCTATGTAAGAAAATTATCAATGTGTAAATTAATATGAAGTGATATCATTTTTTTTCTTATGCCTCTTAAAGAAGTTGGGCCTCTTGGTGCATAAAGCAATCAAACTGACATTCTTTTCATCCATAGGGCCACCTTTTCATGTCTAAGCCATATCTTGTTTATTTTGTAATGTATTTTAATAAGGACTAAGACAGAGTTTAGTTAAATCATATTTCTGAAAAAAGGATTGTGTCATTGTAATTACTAATGACGTATGTTAACAAGAATACATTACTGTTTTTTAACGTAATAGTGAAATTGTGTTGATTGATATCGATATTTAGACATCAAATTATTTAATTTTCTGTGTAATTCTAATTGGCTAAGTGCCAAAAACTTTTGACTTTTTTCTAATTTTTTATGCAGTACTAATTTCTAGATGTGGGAGCAAATCTGACAAACAGTTTGTTGTGGCCTTAACCAGACTTGACACAAATGTTAATATTGCCACCTAATCCCCTACACCAGACTTGTAGCTCATATGTTAAGGCCGTAATTTATCATCATATATAAACTTAGTTTGATCTTGTGTCTCGGCCTCTTCAACTGAACCTGAATGCAGCCATGCATTTACAACATATTTTACTTTTGTTCTGTTTCCCTTTCTCTGGTTACCATGTCTAACAAATATTTCATTTTGCGGTCAACAAAGTTTGCTTTTTGGGGAGAGGCAAGAGTGATAGACTATTCTGTTGTTAGCTCCAGATAAAATATTGTAACAATATGATACTTTTTTTATTCAGAATTATTATAATATAGATTAAAGAACTTCTGGAATCTTAGGTTAATAATGTTTCATTAGGTGATTAAACATGTTAGATAAAACGTATTGACAGATTTTTGGAATAGTGTGTTTTAATGAAGCAGTTATTTAAAACAGTTTAAATTACATATCAATTGTAACATACATATCTTTATAAGATATTTCCAAACTTCGCATTACTGTTATGCAATAATGTCAACATATTTGTAAATAAATGTATTATATTTTATGTTTACTTGTATTGTAAATGTTACATGTAATGATAATTAGGCTATTTTCATATGGAGATAGTTTTCAAACTTAACATTCTGTATAGTGTACAGACTTTTTAATGAAAATCAATTTTTAAAGATAGTATTTTTATATATTTATACATTTTTTTCTCACATTTTCATTATTGTATAAACATAATTAGATATTTTATCATCTATCACCTGTAACTATATGTTTGTATATTCTGTACATTTTGAATCTTGATAAGAAACAAACATTTAAAAAACAAGTTTTTAAGAATAATTCAATTGTGTTCCACTCATTAGTAGATATTTTACTTTTGTGTTTTCTAAAGGTTAGGGAACTGTAAGTTAGTAGTTATTAGAATGTATTTTGAAGAATGAATCGTGACGTAAAATCGAAACATGCGTTTCTACATTTTAATCAATTTCAATGCGATAAAAACATTTTATTGTGGTATTTGTACAATTCATATTCCATGAAATAAATGAGGATTCTATTTTTATTCCAAGATTTTAGCAATATTTCTTTTGATTTATCTAACATTTGCTCATATCGGGTAGATGTATGACTGTAACAATACATAATTTATGCAGCCCAGAAATACAACTTATACTCACTTGCATAAATGTAGAAACCTACTACTAACTTCATTTGGTTCCATCATTTTTGAAGTCAACTGACTTTTAATGACAATTATTAATCACCAGCACATCAACTCTACATATGTTGTAATATTATTTCTTTGATAGTCTCTGTAATTCTTCATAATTTTGATTTGAAAGTATGTTAGGCCTCAACAAGTTGATCATGTGTTCTATGGAGATCTGGATTTGTTCCCGATTTAATTTTGGCAGTTTTTACAAAAAATATTTTTATTTCCTCACTTGCTCATTAAATTTTGGTTAAACGGCTATATAAAGCAGCTGAATTAAAAAAAAAATTCTTACCTTACTCACCCCATTTTTTTCTAGAAAAATCCATAGAACACATCATCAACTTGTTGTGGACTTTATACATGATCAGGGCTAGCTCTGGCTTTTTTTTTCTTTGAGCCAATTTTCGCGACAAAATATGAAATCGCGACAAAAATTAAATCGCGACAAAAATTTAGTCACAACAAAGAACTTGAATACGAGCTTTTTCTTGTCTCATTGGATGATAATATGAATAGCTTAACATACCTAGTTCTCTATGAAAATACATGTTCAATGGCAATGACTTTGTTGTTTACTTAAATCTATGATAAATAATTCTATGCTTTTGTCTATTTAGGACAGCATATTTCTATATGTTTTAATAGCATTTTGTGCACTGAAGCCCTCACACATGTCTGTTGAAAGCCAAAATGTCATAGATATAATCAGTTAATAAAGCAACTTTTGATCCCTCAGCATGTTTTGTGCTCTTTGATTTGTACTATACATAAGCATTAAAACAAGAATGGTTAAAATTGATGTTCCAGAAATCAATGCCCATGATTGAGATAAACATAATTGACATTATCATTAATATTGTTAACAATTCAGACATAACATGAATTTCTGGTAAAATTAAATAATGTACTTGTATTCTTATAAAGCAGTGTACATTATTGATGATGAAAAAGAAATTTACACGTGAAAATGCAATTGTAACGTATTTTCGCGACCCCACGAAAATGTTTAAGACTCTCCGTGAAATAAAGTAGATCGACGTAGGTTCTGTACGTCATCAAGCACTTTATCTAGTTGTCCTATTCATTTGATTATTGCTTTGTAAACGAACAATCAAATTTGCGTATTTAAAACGCTAGCAAATACGAATTTCGCTGATTGGATTTTGACGCGACGATAGCGCATGCTTTTTAATAATTATGCGACATTCGGCTCTTGCGCGACAATGACGCATAGGCACGTTCTTGGCAGAATCATAACAAAACAAAAATACTTGTTGATAATACGATCAATCAACGGTTAAAAAACGCAAATAATAAGGCCTATCAGACTAAATGTTATTACAGTTAAAACTGTGAAATTTTCACAATTATTTAGAATTAATTGTGATAATAATCCTACTTACCAGCTAATTTTTTAATTACCCTTTGCAAACTTGATGTGTAATAATGTTAGCTTGGTTAAAAATAGAAAGTGCAATGTGACCTCGTTATTTTTGGAAAACGTGTTTATAATGTCATCAATTTTGACCTTTCTTTGTTTAAAAAGAATAGATCTTAAGAAATTCATTTTCATCAAATTATTGGTTTCTGCTTCCGAACTTTATGTAAATATTATTTTACAAGTTGTATACGAGTTCTATGCACGCGCAAAAAGTCGAAATTTGCTGTCAATTGATTTTTTTAAAACAAAAAACGATCACTATTACGGAGATAGTACGGCCAATACGGGCGTTAAACACGACCCGATATGGGTTTATTGATCAAGGTGTATTACGTAATTTATAATTAATGGATCATCTAAGTGTCACTTTGTTGATTGTAAACGCGAACACCTAGTGTGAATGATAGCAAATTATCGATTTTAGAGCCAGACACAAGACTTGAGATGATAAATTATGAGACAACGCACATCCGGGTTTTGATTTGGCGAAAATACGATTTTTAACGATTTTCGCCAAATTTGATTTTTTTGAGCCAAATTTTATAAATTGTCGCCAATGGCTCAAATGGCGATCGGCAGCGCGAGCCCTGAATTGATAACTCTGTACATTAATGTTGTATTTGGTTATATCAATCTAGATGATCTATGCAATGTTAATATTTCATAATTATACTCCCACCACATAGTGGCACTATTAGTGGTGAGGGTTATAAAGGAGTCACTTTGTCTGTCCTTCTGTCTGT
This sequence comes from Mactra quadrangularis, assembly GCA_025267735.1. Taxonomy (NCBI): domain Eukaryota; kingdom Metazoa; phylum Mollusca; class Bivalvia; order Venerida; family Mactridae; genus Mactra; species Mactra quadrangularis. The sequence goes on from CM046304.1 coordinate 10,623,675, forward strand.
CCCGAATCTTGTCCAGACAATAACTGAACCATGAATTGATGGATTTTAAAGTTACATGGCACAAATGTAAACCATAACAGAGGGTGTGTTGCGGGCAAGAACTGTATCGAACCTGAAAGGGCTAGTCAATAAATGTGAAATATTGTTGGAAATTGGCTTGTCTGGGTGATTTCTCCACCATAGACTGATGGATTTAAAAAAGTTATTGACACAAATGTTAACAGTGAAGAGACAATGTGTCGCGTGCATAAACCATGTTGATAATTCTAATAGCGTAGCCAATTAATGGGGTCAATGGTCAAATTTTGTTTGAAAATGTGGTTATCAGGGCAATAACTCCACCACAGATTGAGGGAATTAAACATGATGTGGCACAAATGTTTACCTTGTTTAGACAGTGTGTGGCCTGTAACAACCATGTCAATACTTCAAAGGGCATGGCCAATTATTTGGGTCAAATGTCTTTCCCCTTCGACATAGTGCCATGCAGGTGGGGATATAAATCACTTCAGTGATAGCTCTTGTTATCATAGTTTCATTATTAATGTATATAGATCATACACTGTGTAACTAACATACATAAACATATCAATTGTAATAAATAAAGATTTTTTATACATTCCAGTTTTTATTTGTTGTGTTATAACTGAGAAAATAGAGTATTGTTTATTAAGAAATATTTGTATGTAGATAACATACAGTACCCACCAAAAGTTAAAAGGAAATTTAATTAATATTTTTTTAATTTCATAGATTGATTTCTGTAGAACCATTATTTTATGTATTTAATATTGTTGATGGTTAAATCAAAACAAATTTCTTGAATGCATCACATTTATTAGATTCAGCTGATATCCAAAAGTCTCCAAAACCAAGTTCAATTTAATTATTTTCTATCACATAGGTTTTAGGTTACTTAGTTAGTCTCAACCTCAAATAGTACTGTAACAAAAAAATTAACAAAACTAAAAAAGCATTTCAAAATGAATGGTAATCAAATTTTTGATAGAACTATGTAGTAGGCTTACAAACAGAAGTGTCTCCAAACTTTTGGTGGGTACTGTATAATGGCCAACTCACCTCACCAGATTTCTTGAACACTTCTTTACCAGTACTAGCTTACCCTTCCATATAGAGCAGACAACTCAACTGACTGAGAAAAATAGATATTAACATTTTCTGGAAGGACATACATTGTATACATGTTTATCTTACCTCATACAGAATACTCGTTTTTCATTGGCCGAGAGCGGTCACATGCTGACCATGTATTATACCATATTAGGTCAGTAGATTCTAATATCCAGTCAGTAACAAAATTTATAAATGATAGCGCTGACGAAACCTTATTTTTCTATGCTAAAATTCAGATGGGGGTACTCGGTAAGATAAATTCGTTACACAGTCAGTTACTAACCGGATACGGTGTGATACCGGGTCAGTGAATAAATATTGGGCTCGAGCTACGCTCTCACCCAATATTAATTTACTGACCCGGTATCACACCGTATCCGGTCAGTAACTGACTGTGTAACTAATAATATTTGTTTTGCCCTATCCATACTACCTTAGTTTTATTGAAATTTACTTGGAGGCCGGATATTTCTGTAAATTTTGAGAGTATGTGCAAAGCTTCATTTAAACTTTCTGCTGAGCCATCAAGGATCATTGTTGTATCATCACTCAGCAAACTGAGTGAGTATATGTTGAAATTGCTAAGTTATTCCTCAAACAAACATAATAGGGCAATACCTTTAGAATTATGCCCCCCTCGACAAAAATTAAGTATGAAATTTACAAAGAGCAATAACTCCAAAATTATGCATAACAGAGTTATGATTCTTGAGCACTTCACCTCCAAACAATGTGGTGTATTCAGTTATGAAGTTTTTAGTTGATATCTCCAGTAGTTTTAGAGGTAATTATACCCTGGACTAGCGCAAAAAGTATGAAAATTAAAACAGGTAATAACTCCAAATTTATGCTAAAGACCATGTAGGGCGACACAAAAAGGGCAATAACTCCAACAAATAGGCAAGACAGAGTAACAATTCATTTGCACTGCACTTCTACTTGACGAGATCTATCTACGTGCTCGTCAATACCTACTGTAGTTTCAGAGTTATGTCCTGGAAAAAGTTATAGTATTAAGATAAAAAGGGGCAATAACTCCAAACTTAGGCAAGGCAGAGTTACAGTGCTTATGCACTGCACTTGTACTTGATAGGATCTATCTACCTACGAAGTTTTACGTCGATACCTCCTGTAGTTATGTCCCGGACAATCAATTTGACGCCGCTACACCTGCCGCCACTGCAAGTCTAACACTTTTATGTTTCACGACTATGTCAGGCGACACAGACATGACGTATTATTTCTAACTCTTTAAAATGCCCAACTATTTAAAACAAACAAATAAGACAACTAGTTACAAACACTATAATGTATTTACCATGATTATTTTCAACAGACAACAGTTATAAAAGTCTTCAGAAGTCACAGGACCCCGTGTTAACGCTCACGCGACGATTTCTAAAGTTTTTACGCCTACTTGACATTTTATGATATGTCGTAAAAAAATTTTTCAGCATATGATAATGACGTCATTTCCGATAAATTTTTTCATTATAAATGTCGAGTTGTTTCCATAATTTCATAGAAAGTATTCAACTCTCCTGATATGATTCTATCTTGTAAACATTGTCTCTGATGTTCTTGTCTTGTCAGTGTCATAAACACTTTAAAGTGATAATCAAAAAAATAAAATGTATGTAAAATAGACACCGACATCTTCATAGACGAGGAGTGGACTTAATTCTCTCTCTTTACTGTTATTGCAAAATGAATAAAGTACTTTTATCACATGGGACAATCATAATCAGTATTTGACGAACAATACGGAGCCATTTTTATGATGAAATTGTTGTATGAACGTCGGAGAAAATCGATTTTATGATTTTTTTTGTGATGAATTAATGTGACAATGGTCCAAGATGTGATCGTTTATAACCAGAGAGAGACAGCTGAGGTTTGTGTCAGTGTTGTATATCTACGAGGAAATGTTAACAGAAATGACATAACTGGTCAATTACTGCATGATTGCTTTCATATTTTTATTTTACTACAATAAAATACAAGTTATAGGTCATATTTAAGTTATCTATATGAATTAAATTGTATTAACATGTTATCTGTCAAGATAATGTCATTGTTTATAGGTGTAATTTATCTCATTGATTTTCAATAGATCTTTCATCTTGACGTCATACTAATAAGGAGTGAACATAAAAGGATATTTAATAAATTATATCCTTGATAAAACATGTAAACTTTTAAAAATATATTTATCTATATCTCTGTACATGTACCCTTTATAATGTTTTCAATAAACACGAAGTATATAGCAGCATTCAAAAACAAATTGTCTTTCTCTATAGTTTGGTGAGTGTGTTGGTTACATGGTACAATATGTCAAATATCTACACGTTGATAGCCCTTTATTAGATGTGGAGATCATTGTCACCACGTTTAAACAAAACTCTTGTTGGTACCATCGTCGGTTATCCCACGATACATTACTTCGCTATGCTGCATTATGTACCATTTGGTTAGGGTTAGGGTTATGATATATATACGAGTATATATACAATGATATTTAACAGTTTAAACACCAAACACACGAACAAAATTGATACGATATAGAAAAGGAATGAAACCAGCAATAAACTATAATAAACAATTACAAATTCATTTAACAACAAAATTGTATAGAAACAGTTTCAAACAAAAGAAAATATATAATATTTAAACTGTAAACTATAATATAAACATCTAACTGCTCACTCCGTGATTCTGGTAAAAATCTAGCAGTTCCTTACCCCTGGTTGAAATCCAACGTTCAATTTTATTCATCTTAGCACAATTTAAATCTAAATATAGATATGAATTATATTATTATTATAACACTGGCTGAAAATATTAATGAACACCCAAAATGTAGTTTTTAAAAATGATAGAATGTCCTCTTATTTAATTATGCTTGTAATGGTTGAACGCTTTACCATTACCCCAACAGGACACTTCTAAAAATTAATAAGATATTATTAAAATTGCATTTTATTGTCACCCTGAGCATCTCATGTCGCGGATAAGTTCATTGTATTATTTACATAAACAGGTTTTTTGTACGAACTACATGCAACGTCAATTAGCTAACATGATACAAAGTTATTTCAAGAAAGAAATTACGATTTTGAAAACCTATTAATTTTCGAATTACTATCGTTGCTTTAATATGTTAAAAACATATAACATATATGTGTATATATAGTATATATATGTAGACTTACTCATAAACAAAGACGTCAACAAATTATAATATCTCAAGAAATGGGTTTGAGTTTTATTAATACAGATACATTTCCATTTCAACTGAACTCTCGTCTTTCTCCTAAATGTCTCATAAATGATTTTATTCCTATTTCATGGACCTTTTAGCCTCGTTATACATTTACTCTTCCAAAACTATGCAGAACGTACAGTTTGAGGTATAAATTGAAGAATTGTAAATCTTTTGCATGCAATTATTGCACAGGATTCACTCAATATGTGAAACATTCATATGAATATGTTTAGTTGATTGTTAAATAATCGTACTTCATGATCATTAATAACAACATACTTAATGTAACATTCACAAAAATGCATAAAGTCACTGAATCTAATACTTGTGCATATTTAATGATGATTTATTTTCCTGTCTTACATTTATTCTTTACGCTATATCAAAATTTATAAAATATATATCAAACTTCTTATGGCAGTGGTAATGAGGATAAGAAATTGTTTTAATTAAACATTGAGTATTCAAATGCAACGAAAAAGTTATTGTTAACATATATACGAAGCGAATGTTGGTAGATAAAAACAATCTATAAAAAACAAATTCATTTAATAATCTGTTACTAATAATTTCTAAGATATATTTCTTTAAAAGAAGTGACTAGTTAGTGATTTACTTAGATCTAGTTTTAAAAAAACTAAACACGTGTTTCATTTACTGCAATTGTTTAGTTTTCACAAGAATGCGCCATATTTATATACATGAATTTATAAAAAACATTATTAGAAGAAATGACCAATTCCGATTTTAAATCATTTTTAAGGTATTGTTACATTCCTAGTCCGTCTATTGAATGATGCAATTGTTTTGGATACTTACTTGTTTTGCAAATACGATTTCTTTGTTCAACATTGTTTTATGACTAGTTCAGATTACAAGTTGTTTGTACTAGCACATAGGTTGTATTGTGTAGGTTCCTGTTTTCTTTAATCAATGTATCATCATTTGGAGCAGTGATCAAGTGGTAAGACGAGTATAGATATCTATCGATCCCAAAGAAGCTACCCATCAGTCAACTTTTATCAACGATACAACACTTCATCCAGACATGAGGATAGTCGGATTTTGTTTCGCCACCGTAAGCCGTACAATAAAAAGAGTCAAGTACTGGTAGGTTAACACCCAGGTTACACATACGATTGACTTAAATCGGTCCTCAATCAGTTAATCATATCTCTCATCTGATCGGTTGTCTTCGGTAACTGCTTTTCAGACTTTATGTGTAACCGGGTATCGGCGATTGGGATCGGTGATAGATCGGTTGTTTATTTTTGCCAATTAAGAACGGAACCGACGAACACCTATTTACCACCGACATCTCCAATTAGTCGCCGATGTATCACTTATCACAAGCTATTGGGAAATAGATAAAATACACTAGTTACTTCATAACCCAGATGTAAATTTGAAGAATGTGCAACAAAATTATACATAAATTAAATATACATGTACAATTACTTTCACTGAATTTTTTAATTGTTCACTTGTTTGCAAACATACAAGACTATATAATATTGCAATTGACCAAAACGTGCTATAGGTAGTATATTATATTATAAAAATCATAAAACTTTATACACCTTGTTGAAGGTACAATATTTGATTTATTTAAGTCTTATCTATGTACAGCATGTATATAAAACATGCATATTGCCACTCTTAATAGAGTTACAAAAGACTATACAGACATTAAATAACTAAAACTATCACACATTTATCAACAATATAGTTATTTTCAACACACATATTATGTAACAAGTTAAAAATAAAAAAAGTAGCTTATCAATGCTATTCGCAAGTTAAATTATATTTAAAAAAAATACTTAAAACTAGACAATAGTTTATTTGATGCACTAATGCACAGGATAAAAATGGATTTAGAAAATCGATCATCATCTCTGATCAGATCAGAGAATATACTTGATACTAGATGTTTACTAGAATATTTGTTAAAAGGCAAATCTGTAAAGTTTAAATTATTCTTTCCAAAAATTAATATTAAAGACTGAGTTGGATCTTTAGTTTTGCGTTGGAACTATGGGTGTCATACAAATGCAAAAGAAATTATATCTAATTTTGTCGATGTTTCCTTTTATTATTTTACATCAATGACTTTTAAGAATATTTATAATAAAATATATTATTAAAGTCAAAGCTTTACACAGGGGTGAAAGTGAAAATAATAGAAAACTAATTTAATCATTTTAAGGAAGTTTATCTACCATTTTATCTGAACAAAAAGTCAGATGTTTCCCTTTGTACTGTAAACTTTCTTAACCAGTACCAGTAGTAGCCGTTGTGGTCAATATTATTACTAAACTAGTTTGCTGATAATATATAGCTGTATATTGTGATAACTGGACATAAATGTGAATAAATGTATGATCTGTTCTGTTCTTTTATGATATAACAAAACCATCGTATTGTACATCAAACATCTTTGGTTTAAACTGCAATATCTCTAGAAACAGAAAACTGTCCTAGATAGGGCTTGAGAATTCAATATTAAATCATTTAAATAGACACGATATGAAATGACTGCGATCTTGAGACAGCTTTTATATAAATATTAAAATATTCATAGTTATTGTTATTGATGTCGCACCAAGAACATCGTAAAATAGAAAGCCAGAAATCATCCAGATTGAAATATTGTTTTACGACAATTGTACTTTTAGGTTTCAGAAAAAATTATAAACACATTTTGAACAGTTTGTACTAGATATTAAAGTAATTTATAGGTCGTTTGCGGTAAAGCTGGACCCCCAAAATCATGATATATCTCAATAACTATCGGATGGAATTAACTCAAATTTTGTATGTGATCATAACTAGCATTTTCCTTCTCAAATCCAAAAATTCAGAATTTTTCTTTTATTACATAACATACTTCCCATAGACATGCAATGCAAATTTTGAAGCCAAAAAGCGACTTTTGTTAAATGGGTATGTTCCATAATCAGAACAGCCACATAACAGTAGATACAAAATAATAGCTAAATATGAGGCCCGGTAAGAAATTTTATTTGATAACAAAGTATAACAGTATATACAAACTCAAATATCATCATCACTGTCGTCTGCATCGTCAAAATCTATACAAATTCTACACGTACGATTTTAAAGACGGGCCTCTGTTTTACAATTCAGTAGACCGTCGAGTGTTTATTTAAGCGACAAATTTACAGTAAACGCACGGGACTTTGTATAAATACACTGGAAGTATGACAATGTTATAATCAGAACAGCTTATTTTACCTCCTGCCGGATTTTTGATAAAAAATTCCAAATATTTTGCATTGTACCTTATGGAAAACATTTTTATTTATCTATTAAAAATTCTGAAAATTTTAATCCTAGAAGGAAAAACTGAGATAAGATTGTATTAAAATTTTTAGCAAAATCGCTGTTATAGTTTAAAAGATATTTACGGCAAATAGGGGTCCAGCATTAACGCAAACGACCTATAAGTTGTGTGCGCACGTGTAACTAATGGATTTGATAGGGTCAATCCTAATTGTTAAATGAACATATTTATACGAAAAAAATTTCTTATCATTTATTATGCGCGTAAAACATGACTTTTGGGCCTTGATGCAAAAAGGATTTAACCACCATTTTATTGAGATGTATACGAGAACATTACTTGTTTCTTTAAAATTCAAAACCTTTGAGGACGTTGCAATTATTGAACGTGACGCATGTCTCCGTAGAATTTGGTCACTGATAATGTGTTAATTACTTGTTTAAATCTTACGTAAAGATAACTGATGCGTACAGAGTTTAGTGAGTTAATCGGCTGACCCCCGCAATTTGACTGAATAAATGTGGAAAAATGCATTTTCATATCAGACTAAATGCTTTCGGTATAATCGCGTATGTCCGTGGTAGAACGAATGCGAGTGGGGTGTGTGCGTGCGTTCCTGTGTGGAAGCGTGCGTGCGTGCGCGTGTGTATTAACAAATTTTCAAACTAGTGTAGTCATCCATTATTGTGTTTGATTGTTTTCCTAGATGAAAGTGTTTCTATTGTAATAATTGGATATTATAAATAGTGTAATTACTTGAACATAGAACACTTAAAAGATAACGCTCCATGCATTAATAGTAGCATTATGTGATGAACACAGCGGGTCTTCCATTCCTAGTCTATCAGATTGAATGCCTTTATCTGTGTTGATAATATGATTCTATATCAGCAATCAATAGGCCTTCAGGAGCGGCTTCCTGAATAATCTGGCGGGAAAGAGTTAATGAGACACAAAAATATTTAAATGTGAACATAATCAAAACAACTTTCCAGACCAATTTTTAAGATAATAAGATAAAAAAAGTAGCAACAAGAGTGTTAACAAGATTGTTTTTAGTTCCTATGGCGTAATTTTCATCCTAGATGACCAATGTTTGAACTCATCTGAGCAAATACCTAGACGAGCATTCTCATTAAAATTTGATGATACGTGAGGCAAAAATATGATCACTAGAGTGTGGGCAGACGACGAACAAGGGACGCCGGACATTCAACGATCCTAATAGCTCGTATTGAGCTAGCGCAGGTAAAATAAGAATTAAAAGAGTAAAAAGGCAAAAACATCAACATCAATAACTATGAATACTTTGATATTTATATAAAGGCTGTATTAAGATCGCAGTCATTTCACGTTGTGTCTATTTAAATGATTTAATATTGACTTTACAAGCCCTATCTAGGACAATTTTCCGTTTCTAGAGATATTGCAGTTTAAACCAAAGATGTTTGATGTACAATACGAAACCCGGGTCGATAGCGCAGTTGGTAGCGCGCCGGGATTTGGATACTCGTACCCGAGGGGATGCAGGTTCGAATCCCACCCGGGGAGGTTATACCCTTCCATGAAAATTTGACAATATTGTCGATTTTCCTCCATTGATTAGATAATATTGAGAAGTTTCCGGCCTTGTGGAAGGGTAGATGAGTACTGGTTATAGACAATGGTCCAGGAAAGCTAGGTTAGGTGCGCTGGACGCCGTGAAATGACCTAAATTGTGTTGATACGGCGTTAACTCCAATAAATAAATAAATAGTACAATACGATGGTTTTGTTATATAATAAAAAAACAGAACAGAACATACATTTATTCTCATTTATGTACAGTTATCACAATATACAGAAATATAATAACAGCAAACTAGCTTAGTCTTGATATCGACCACAAAGCTACCACTGGTACTGGGTAAGAAAAGTTTACAGTACAAAGGGAAACATCTGACATTTTGTTCAGATAAAATGGTAGATAAACTTCCTTAAAATGATTAAATTAGTTTTCTATTATTTTCACTTTCACCCCTGTGTAAAGCTTTAACTTTAATAAGATATTTTATTATAAATATTCTCAAAAGTCATTGATATAAAAGGGATAGTCGACACAATTAGATATAATATCTTATGCATTTTGTATGACACCATACAGTAGTTCCAACGCAAAACTAAAGATCTAACACATACTTTAATATCCATTCATGGACAGAAGAATTTAAACTTTACAGATTTGCCATTTAACAAATACTCAAATAAATATCGTACCTAAATAATTAAATGATTCAACAAGATATAATGTCATGCACTTATTATAATATAATCGCTGATATTCAATAAGATGGGACAATTAAGATTTGAAAAATGCAAAAAATAAAGTTCTGTCTATTTTTGTTTTGACTGATTTTACAAGTTGCTGTATGTATGAGGCTTGATATTATGCAAGGGTTTGAACAATCTCGGACTAAATAAAATTTTACTCATATTTGAATACAAGCACATATTTTCTATAGTAACGTATGTTTCTTTACGGAACACACTAATAAAACGCATATTCTTGGTCTGGTTTTGTATGTTTGTCTATGATTTAAGCAATTATAAGAAGGCAAGGGGTTGGTACTTGAAATACATACTTCAAAACGATAAATTCAGAACACAAAATTGCTCAAATATGACTTAAATCTTAGATCAACGTATGCAAATTACAAAAAATAGATTAATGACCCTTGATACAATGACTTTCCAACTTGGAACAAAGTTCAAAGAGAACTAAAGTACAATGGCCATAAAAAATCAACATTACTGAATACATTTTAATAGTTTGTATACTTTACTCACTGAAAAATTCATAATTATGAACGTCTAAAGAAATAACTAGTTAGTAACGTATGTTACAACAACACTGTTTAAACTATCATATCCCAGTGTTATCAGTCACACCCAGTACAACAGTTTAAAAATCTAAATGGTAGCACTAACTATTTTCTATGTACTATGTCATATCTATATAATGTTTATAGGTTTGCCTTCAAAATTAAGTAAAAACAAATTTAAAATTAAGAGGAAAAAAAGCTACGAATTAGTCTCAAAAAATCAAAACAGTTAAATCGTATTCAAAGTTCACATAGTAATTCACTTAAATATACAATTGAAGTAAAAATTGCAACATTCTCCAGACATTCCATGAGGTATTGGCACACTTATTTCATAAAACAAATCATGTGTCACCAAAATTACAGCCTCATAGGTTTGCCATTGGATGAGAGCTTGGCGCTGTTTCATGATCGATGTGTTTGCTTCCTTATCATTATCGATTTGTAGCAATGTGCCATGTTCCCTTAAATAGTTCTGAAACAAAATCTTCCGTGACGTATTCTAGTTCATCTTTGACAAAAAATGAATTCTGATATATGTTGTCTGTGTCGTCAGGAATTACAACAGCCCGTGGTAACGTATGTTTATAAAGGTTTTTTTCGCTGCTGTTGAATTTGACTGACGTCCTGTGTTCCTTAACACTTAAAGACAGGATGTAAAAGAAACAATCAGGACTTGAACGTTTGGAGTTTCAAAAATTAAGCGAAACATAGTCAAACAAGTAAACAAACAATCATCAACTAAGATACATTTCATATGAAACATACGTTACCAAACGTAACGTATGTTTCAATTCACAAAACCATGTCTTATTGAAAAAGAAGCAAAAAAGGACGAACAAATCAGATTTGTTAACATCTTGTAAGTATTGAAGTAGCAAATAATTTGCAAAAAGCATTTATTTGAGTATTGCTACGTAGGATTTAATGCTTATATTGCATGCAATGGTTAAAAAATCTTCAGACTCATTAATTTGTCAACGCCATTGAGAGGCACACAATTTCAAGTTTTTTTCAGCTTGGTTGATGATGTCGTATATTTTGCAATGAGATAATGCCATCGTTCAACCCTTTGCCACATTGTAAGATCGGTTTATCATTTTAACAGTAACGTATGTTACATCACGTATGTTACATTTGATACTTTAGACAGCAGTATCTCTAGACGATCCTGAGGAATGACAAAAGTAGTTATCATAAAATGAAGAGTTCATAAGAATAATTAATTAGAAAACATTAATTAAACTAAGATATTTACCATTAGTTGAAAAACCATGGTCACGTATGTTTCATTCTTAAAAGTCTACCCGAAAATTTTGGTAAAATGTGATGATTATTGAAATGCCTGTGAATACTTAATGGCAATCGTTTCTATTTCATGTATATTCATATCTGATCTTACGATTTTATATATTTTACAATTATAATATCGTTTCGATTTTTTTTAAATGGACTTTTTTCACGGTCACGTATGTTACCACACTCTTGGCGACAAAGTTTAAGAGCTGTGTGTAAGTTTATATATCTGAGGAGCAAGATAAAAAAACTTATTCTTACATACAGGAACGTTGTATGTGTTAAAAAACAAGTGCATTAAGACTACCTTGTGTGCCTATTCTTCGTAGTCTGCGCTCAAAGTCAGAAAATTGAGATGGCGACAGTAACGTATGTTACATTTTGGGGTACTTATGAGACCAGTATGAACACATACTTGTGTATATTTCAAAAATCTTTTTTTGTCCCAAATGCCCACACACAGCATACAACTTTTGCATTTTAATTCAATTCACAGTCTATTCGTATTTATTCAGTAACTCATGGAACATTAAATGTTCCATCTTATTGAATATCAGCGAATATATTAGCTATAACACGTACTGGTCAATTACAATATTATATTGTTAGATTACTTTATATACTTTTATTTATGTGTAATAAGATACATTATATGTATATGTTAAAAAATACATGTTCTGTTCTGTTCTGTCTTGTATGTTTGCAAGCAAATGAACAATGAAATAGTTCAGTAAAAGTAATTGTACATGTATGTTGTGGTTTATGTTTAATGTTGTTGCACACTCGTTAAATTTACAGCTCAGTTAGGGAGTACTAGTGTATATATCTATTTAAGGTACTCATTCACAGATTACAAATTAAATATCATGTTTTCTAAATTGTTTGGAATTGGTTTTGGAAGCATTAAAACAAAGCTCTTATAATGGCAATTTTAGTGAAAATTGATTGTTTCATGTAGTCAAAATATACCCCGTATGTAACGGTATAGACATTTTAGTACTTTTCTTTTACTTGAATAGTATGTTTATTGCAACCTTGAGGTCAGTTTGTCTTAAAATATTAAGAAGTATGTTTTTGACACAATAACAGACACAGAATGTTTTTTTTTAAAAATATAGAACAATTTAACCAAATCAATGAACTAGTACCTTTAATCTCCCTGAACTTGACTCTTTTTATTGTACAGCTTACAATGGCGAAACAGAATTCAAACATCTTTACGTCTGGGTGAAGTGTTGTTCCGTTGATAAAAGTTGACTGATGGGTAGCTATTTTGGGACAATCGATATTTATACTCGTGTCTTACCACTTGATCACTGCTCCAAATGATAGTACATTGATTAAAGTAAATAAGAACCGACACAAAACAACATAGGTGCTAGTACAAAACAACTTGTAATCTGATCTAGTCATAAAACAATGTTGACAATGAAATTGTATTTGCAAACAAGTAAGTATCCAGAACTATTGCATCATTCATAGACGGACTAGGAATGTAACAATACCTTAGAAATAATTTAAAATCATATGTTAAAATGCATTTGACAGAATGATTGTTTAATTACAAACTAAAACCATAAAACTAACAAATATTTCAATTTCTATCTGAAGCAAGATAATACCAAGGTACGTGATTATTGTTTAGTTAGTAACATAATATGCAGTAATACAATTTAAACAAACATTGTGTATATCATAATCTATGTTATTTTAAAAGGTGCAATAAAACATAAAATTCTACAACCTTCACTATTGACCAATATATAATTATATTAATCAATATAATTGATGATCATTTTTTCAATTATGTTCTTTTATAAATACATGTACACGTATGTAAATAAGGCGCATTCTTGTGAAAACTTGACAATTGCAGTAAATGAAACACGTGTTAAGTTAAAGGTACTGGTTCACATATTTGGTTAAGATTTTCTTTAATTTTGTCAAAAATAATTCCTAATATTTTAAGACAAACGGACCAATTGGTTGCTAGAAATGTGCTACAGAAGTCATAAAAATACACTAAAATTGTCTGTATCATGACATAAGGGTTAGATTTTTACTACTTGTAACACCATCATGTGTAGTTGTACGTCAATTTGCGCTAAAATTGTCATTATCAAAATACTAACCTCCAGTTTGAAAAAAATGTTTCCATACAATTTTGATACTTTGAGAAAAAAGATATATAAGTTGAAAACTGTAAAAGAGTACCTTTAAAACTAGAACTCAGTAAATAACTGACTTGTCACTTCTTTAAAAGAAATGCATCTTAGAAATTGTCAGTAACAGATAATCAATAAATTTATTTTACACATTTTTTTATCTACCAACATTCTCTTCGTATACGTGTTTATGAGTACTCAATGTTCAGTTAAAACAAGGACACTATAGGGTCCTTAGTTAAAACAATTTCTTATCCTCATTACCACTAACATAAGAAGTTTATTTTGATATAAAGTGTGAGACATAAAAAAAGGAATCATCATTAAATATGCATTCTTTGTGAATGTTACATTTACGATGTTGTTTTTAATGACCATGAAGTACAATTATTTAACAATCAACTTTACATATTTATATATAAATGATTCAAATATTGAGTGAATCCTGTGCGATAATTGTATGCAATAGATTTACAATTCTTCAATTTAAACCACAAACTGTACGTTCTGTCCAGTTGTGGGAGAGTAAATGTATATTGGGAATTAAAAGGTCAATGAAATAGGAATAAAAGCATTTATGAGACATTTAGGAGAATGGCTAGATTTCAATTAAAATAGAAATGTATCTGTATTAGTAAAACTCAAACCCATATTTGATATTTAATATTTTTTGACGTCTTTGTTTACCTCACTCTGAAAAACAAATGTTATGAGTAAGTCTACACACATATAATATATATACACATATATATGTATATATGTATAATTATATATGTTTTTAGCATATTAAAGCAACGATAGTAATTCGAAAATTAATTGTTTTTCAAAATCGTAGTTTCTTTCTTGAAATGACTTTATATCATGTTAGTTAATTGACGTTGTATGTAGTTCGTACAAAAAAACAAACCCTGTTTATGTAAATAATACTATGAACTTATCCGCGACATGAGATGATCAGGATAACAATAAAATGCAATTTCAATACATTTTATAAAAGTGGCCTGTTAGGGTCATAGTAAAGCGTTCTACCATTACAAGCATTATTAACTAAGAGGCCATTCTATCATTTTGGTTACTACATTTTGGGTGTTTATTAATATTTTTCAGACAGTGTTATAATAATAGAATTCACATCTATATACAGCTTTTAATTGTGCTAATATCAAAAAATAAACGTTGGATTTCAACCAGGGTTAAGGAACGGCTACATATTTTCCAGAATCACGCAGTAAGCAGTTGGATTTTATATTACAGTTTATAGTTTAATATGATACAGTTTCTGTAACGTTTTCTAGACAATTTTGTTGTTAAATAAATTTTGAATTGTTTATTATAGTTTATTTCTAGTTTCATTCTTTTTCTGTATCGTAATAATTTTGTTCGTGTGTTTGGTGTTTAAACTGTTCAAAACCATTGATTTAGCCGTGTTATGTAATGATGACAGGCATTATACTACGCCCTATGTATATTAAATGCCAGCTATTACAAGCAAAACAAATGTTTTGCGGGTAAAATAAATTAGTCTAAGTTCCCCTTTTATCGTTTTGTCAACATTTAAGGTTTTAGTCAACAACAGTTTCGTGGAATTCTACCTTATATGCCGATGACAACACTCTTACAATCGATAATGAGACTTATTGTAGGTATAAAAATGAGGGATATTAGTAAACTATCTTCCCTTGATAATGTATGATGCGATCCAATTGACAAGTAGGTCCTATCAGTTGGAATGGAATATTCAGACTTTATCATTGAAGTCCTATGTAAGGATATTAAAATATTTCGTCAAATTAAGATATTACAAAAAGGTGAAATTTAGATATTTTTCTACAAAACAATACTTAGCTTTATTTTCAAACTAATTAAATGATTTACAAAAAACATGTATTTAAAGTTGATTGTGTCAAATTGACTTTGACAAATAAGTGTTAAATTTAAGTAATCCAACTGATTGGACCTAGCTATTTGAAGTATTTGAAGAGTATGCTATGGGAAAAAACTTTAAACTTGGTGACAATGATCTCCACATCTAATAAAGTGATTTCAATGAGTAAATATTTGACATATTGCACCATTGGAGGAAGACAATTTATTTTTGACATCTGCTATATACTTCATGCTAATTGAATACATGATGAAGTGTATATGTACAAACAAAGATGTAGTTATATATTTTTAAAAGTGTACATGTTTTATCAAGGATATAATTTATTAAATATCTTTTTATGTTCACGCCTTATTAGTATGACGTCAAGATGAAAGATCCATTGAAAATCAATGAGATAAATTACACCTATAAACAATGACATTATCTTGACAGATAACATGTTAATACAATTTAATTCATATAGATAACTTAAATATGACCTATAACTTGTATTTTATTGTAGAAAAATAAAAATATGAAAGCAATCATGCAGTAATTGACCAGTTATGTCATTTCTGTTAACATTTCCTCGTAGATATACAACACTGACACAAACCTCAGCTGTCTCTCTCTGGTTATAAACGATCACATCTTGGACCATTGTCACATTAATTCATCACAAAAAAAATCATAAAATCGATTTTCTCCGATGTTCATACAACAATTTCATCATAAAAATGGCTCCATATTGTTCGTCAAATACTGATTATGATTGTCCCATGTGATAAAAGTACTTTATTCATTTTGCAATAACAGTAAAGAGAGAGAATTAAGTCCACTCCTCGTCTATGAAGATGTCGGTGTCTATTTTACATACATTTTATTTATTTGATTATCACTTTAAAGTGTTTATGACACTGACAAGACAAGAACATCAGAGACAATGTTTACAAGATAGAATCATATCAGGAGAGTTGAATACTTTCTATGAAATTATAGAAACAACCGACATTTATAATGAATAAATTTATAGGAAATGACGTCATTATCATATGCTGAAAAATATTTTTACGACATATCATAAAATGTCAAGTAGGCGTAAAAACTTTAGAAATCGTCGCGTGAGCGTTAACACGGTGTCCTGTGACTTCTGAAGACTTTTATAACTGTTGTCTGTTGAAAATAATCATGGTAAATACATTACAGTTTCTGATACTAGTTATTTCATTGGTTTGTTTTTATAGTGGCATATGAAAGTGTTAGAAATAATACGTCATTTTGACATATTCGGGAGACATATAGGTGTAACGTCCGGCGGATGCGGCGACGTCCCATTGCTTGTCCAGGACATAATTACAGGAGGTATTAACATGAAACTTTGTAGGTATATAGATCTCATCAAGTACAAGTGCAGTGCTCAAAAACTGTGACTCTGCCTTGCCTGATATTGAACTTATTGCCCCCATATATTTTTACAATTTAAATTTTGTCCGGGACATAACATTGAAACTACTAGAGGAATTGACATGAAACTTTGTATGTAGATAGATCTTATCAAATAGAAGTTCAGTGCATAAGAATTGCAACTCTGCCTTGCCTATTTTTGGAGTTATTGTCCTTTTTGTGTCGTCTTACACAGTCTTTAGCATTATTTTTGAGTTATTGGCTGTTGTAATTTTTATACTTTTTGCTAGCCCAGAGCATAAAAGTACTGGAGATCTATATCAACTTGATACTTCATAACTGAACAGATTTCATTGTGGGAAGGTGCAGGGCTCAAGAATTATAACTCTCTTTTGCATATTTTTTATAATAATTAGCATAATTTATTTCTCTATGTAAATTTCATACTTTTGTATATTCATATTTTGTCGGGGGCTTACACTAAAAGTATTGTACTATTTTGCTTCTCTGAGGCATAACTCTATAGATTCCCCATTCTTCAGAAAAAAGGTAAATTACTGGTATGCTATTGTCAGGCGACCAATCAGACTCGCAGAGTTCTAGTTATCATAAAAGTTTAGTCTACGCGATCTGTTCTTTGAGGCAGTAATATTTACAAATGTTTAACATTTAAACCAGCTCCATGGTAAGTATAACCTTTTCAAGTCAATGAAAATAAGCAAGTCCTCGCCACTCTCTCTTCTGACCAGAGAAAATATTAAATCCCGTAATAAGGCAATCATTAGCTGGCAATGTTTTCATGGTACGTGTTGATAATGTTTACCACACGTTACCATGTGAAGATTTTACCTTTGTTACACTATACCCTTGTTGCTATTAACTATTATTTCTATTATTGTTAACATACTCATTAAGTTACTTTTTGTAATTTGAGTTAATAAAGTACATGTTTAGTAACTTATGGAGACATTTTCACTTTGTATGCCTACTGAATAGATTTTATCTAAAATTTGATGACTGTTAGTTTAGGGTGGTTTTTTTGTTATCATCATGATTATAACTGAGACTAAAAATATCATGAAAAGCTAAGTTATGAAAAAAATCATAATAAATACGGTTTTGGACGCTTAAGATGCCAAATTGCGAATCTTATAAATGTGTTGCATCCATGAAATTCGTTTTTATTTTATCATAAAACATACTCAAATATCTAAAAAATATGATTCTACAAAAATAGTCATCAAAATTAAAAAATTAGAGAACATTTCTTTTGTCGCCATACTTTTGGTGGGTACTGTATATTGTATTGTACTGTAGTAAACAAAGATGAGTGACAGAGATGATTGTCATCTTTTATCTTCATTGTCATTATTAGGTTTCTATAATGTTACTACAAACACCTACTGGTTTCAGCTACATATCATAACTTTATAGACATGCAGAATGTCACTGGTGTAAAAAGAATACAAAATTATTGTATTTATTAACATCAGTTCAAATTCCATTCAGGAATGCAAGCGTAATTATAATTGTCAACACAAAACAATAATAAATGTAAAATAATATTACAGTTATTTTGTAAATATCATATTTTGATTAATAATGTTATGGTGTAAGTCATCATCGTGGCATATTGTTTTTAGTGTGGGATAGCTTTTAGTGTCGTTTTTAACATTATCTCAGGGTTGACCATTTCATTAGTTTGTTACATGACAATGAATCTCTGATAGTTTAACAACTATAAAGTATTGTAAATTATGATGAATAATAATAATGTACTTAGTGAACTTATGTTTGTTGTTTAATACACTAATATTCTGTTATCATAAAAAGTTATTTCATTTTGAGGGTTTTCCGCAAGACTGTATCAACTCGCACTTTAACGCAATGCACTTACGACAGTCTTGCGGGTAACCATCGAATTGCTGATTATATCAGTGTATGCAAGCAAATATTTCATTAAAATATCAGAGATTCAATGCCATGTAACAAAGTAAGGAAATGGTTTACCCTGCAATAATGATAAAAAACGTCACTTAAAACTTTCCTATTCACACAGTCCGTGATTACAGCTCTGTTTAAAGGTGTTTTTAATGACAAGAAAATACCAGCATACCACGCGAAATTACACAATTGACGTAAAAATCCATGCTGCTATGATGGCTTACTCCATTCCATTATTGAATAAAATATGACATGTACATATTAACTGTACTGCAACGTAATATTTAATATTGTTTTTGTGTTGTACAATTATAATTACGCTTGCACTTCCTGGATGGAATTTGAACTGATGCCAATAAATACAATAATTTTGTATCCTTTTTACACCAGTGACATTCTCCATGTCTATAAAGTTATGAGTTGTAGCTGAAATCAGTAGGTGTAGTTACATTGTAGAAACCTTATAATGACAATGATGATACAAGATGACTATTATCTCTGCCGCCAATCTTAGTTTACCACAATACGATACGACACGACACGACTCTCTCATGCAATGCACTGCACTGCACGGCACGGAACGGAAAGGCACGGAACGACACGACACGACACGACACGACACGACACGGCACAGCACAACACAGCACAACACAGCACAACACAACACAACACAACACAACACAACACAACACAATACAATATACATTTACTTTATTAACTCAAATTACAAAAAGTAACACAATGAATATGTTAACAGT
Source organism: Mactra quadrangularis (assembly GCA_025267735.1). Lineage (NCBI taxonomy): Eukaryota > Metazoa > Mollusca > Bivalvia > Venerida > Mactridae > Mactra > Mactra quadrangularis. The sequence goes on from CM046304.1 coordinate 10,643,679, forward strand.
AATAGAAATAATAGTTCATAGTAACAACGATAAAAGAGGTCGAACCATAATAAATGGCAATCTTCACATGGCGCGTGTTGGTAAACATTAACAACATGATAAACCACAACGAAATAGATAGATGAGCTAAGCACTTACCCAAGTCTGTCTATCCAAATTAGAAAGTGTAGATAAAAACAGACTTTGAAAAACCTACCATAATAATTATTTCGTTTCGCCTGATGACTCGTACAACAAAAACAGTTTACTAAAATGAACTTGTAGACATTTCTTAACATTTCGTCAAGTTGGGATTGTATTAGAGATATATTATATACACGTTTTCAGGTTTCATACCATTTATTTATAGATATAAGATATATACCTAGTAGATCTAGTATTACACTGATTATGTGTATGTACTTTTGTCTATATCAAAGAAATAGCTTAATATGTCAACTTGTTATATAAACATTATTTACAATATATACATGATATATAATACATGATATGTCTGTAAATACTTCTTGGAGGTAATATTTTTATAATAAATGATATCAGTATGTATTTAACTAAAAACGTCAATATAATGGTGATAGTTACCATGTATATATCTACAAATACACTTACATAATTATTTTATACAAAAATGCTGTATTTGTATGTATATTATACGTGTATATAACTCATTTTCACAGATTTCAACGTAAACGTCAACTTTTTCTGAAACTATCAATAATGTTTGGAAACATTTTTTGAAGCAGGAAATTAGTGATTTGATGATGGCAATCTTTGTGCAAATTGACATACAACTACAAATGACGGTGTTTAAGGTTATAAAAATCTACCCCGTATGTCACGTATAGGCAATTTTAGTACATTCTTGTGACTTTTATTGAATATTTCTTGCAGTCTATAGGTCAGTTTGTCCTAAAATATTAAGCCTTATTTTTTGACACAATTACAGACACTGGACGGTATTTTGAAAATATAGAGAAATCTTTTCCATATATGTGAACTAGTAACTTAAATATATAAGTCACAAAGTATTGACAAATAGTAATAAACACCTTCAAAATCTACCCCGTTCTTTTCTTGAGTAAAACAACTAAAGTTCCTACTAGATCAGTGCTGGGGTACCAGGAAGCAGATTCGAAAGTAATTAATCTAAGTTGTAAGAGTTTGTTTCACAATTGAGCTTAAATATATAAGTATAAACAATCGAGAGATCATAGTACTGTATTTGTACGCAAAACAGCGGAGGAAGAGAATGAGGCCTTGTCTGGTTTATTATACAGTACATGAAAAACAAAATACAAGTAAATTGGAACAAACATAAAACTTCAAAGGTTGGGTTTTCAGTCTTAGATAACCAGGGGTCTGATCAATAACGAATGTCCCCGTCTCTAAGCTAAATAAACTACAATGAGATGGGCACTGTTTTACAAACTATGAACGTACAAAAAATATCTGAGCTCTGAGAGATTGTACTAAATGTAACAGCTATTACTGTCCTTCTTGGCTTGTGATACTTAGCCTTCAAACATTGACCTAGAGGTATACAGAAGTCTAAATTTACTTCATGTATATATCTACAGAAAGTGGTCACAAAACACTTATTTTTAAATAGAAAGTGGTCACAAAACACAATTTGTTTAATAGTAAGTGGTAAAAAAAACACAATGTGTTTTACAGACAACAAACAATTTATTCTATACACTAAAGTCACAAAAGACAATATATTTTATAGACAGTGGTCAAAAAAACCAATTTGTTGTGAAGACAGTGGTAACAGAAAACAATATAATTTATTGACAGTGGTCACGAAAGACAATTTTTATAGACCGTGGTAACATACTCTATAGACAATCGTAACCAAAGACAATGTTTTTTACAGACAGTGGTCACCAAAGATCATATGTTGTATCAAAAGTGGTCACTAGAAAGAACTGAACATATTTTTAAGACAGTGGTCACCAAAATGATTTGCTTTTTAGACAGTGGTCTCCAAAGACTATATGTTTTTTCAACAGGGATCACGAAAGACAATTTGTTTAACAGAAAGTGGTCACAAAAGACAATTCATTTTATATACAGGGGGTCACAAAAGTTGATTTGTTTTGTAGACAGTGGACACAAAAATATAGACAGTTTTCACCAAGAACAACACATTTTAAAGTTTGTGGTCACGAAAACAATGCATTTTATAGACAGTGGTCACAAAATTCAGCATGTTTATAGACAGTGTCCACAAAACAATATATTTTATCGACAGTGATCACAAAAGACAATATTTTAAATAGACAATGGTCACATGAGATGATTAGTTTTATAGAAAGTGGTCACAAAAGACAGTGTATTTATAAACAGTAGTTGAAACAGACCATATATTTGATAGACAGTGGTCACAAAAGACAATTTGTTTTTAGACAGTGGTCACAAAATACAATATATTTAATATACTGTAGACACACAAGATAATTTGTTTTATAGACAATGGTCACAAAAAACAATATATTTTATTGACTGTAGACACATTAGATTATTTCTTTATAGACAGTGGTCACAAAATACAATATATTTTATTGACTGTAGACACATTAGATTATTTCTTTATAGACAGTGGTCACAAAATACAATATATTTTATTGACTGTAGACACATTAGATTATTTGTTTATAGACAGTGGTCACAAAATACAATATATTTTATTGACTGAAGACACATTAGATTATTTCTTTATAGACAGTGGTCACAAAATACAATATATTTTATTGACTGTAGACACATTAGATTATTTCTTTATAGACAGTGGTCACAAAATACAATACATTTAATAGATTGTAGACACATTAGATGATTTGTTTTATAGACAGTGGTCACAAAAGACAATATATTTAATAGACTGTGGATACATTAGATGATTTGTTTATAGACAGTTGTCGCAAAATACAATATATTTAATATACTGTAGACATATTAGATGATTTGTTTATAGACAGTGGTCACAAAATACAATATATTTAATATACTGTAGACATATTAGATGATTTGTTTATAGACAGTGGTCACAAAATACAATATATTTAATATACTGTAGACACATTAGATGATTTGTTTTATAGACAGTGGTCACAAAATACAATATATTTTAGTGACTGTGGACACATTAGATGATTTGTTTTATAGACAGTGGTCACAAAATACATTATATTTAATAGACTGTAGACACATTAGATGATTTGTTTTATAGACAGTGGTCACAAAATACAATATATTTTAGTGACTGTGGACACATTAGATGATTTGTTTTATAGACAGTGGTCACAAAATACATTATATTTAATATACTGTGGACACATTAGATGATTTGTTTTATAGACAGTGGTCACAAAATACACTATATTTAATATACTGTAGACACATTAGATGATTTGTTTTATAGACAATAGTCACAGAAGACAATGTATTTAATAGACTGTAGACACATTAGATGATTGGTATTTTTAGACAGTGGCAACAGAATACAATTTATTTAATATACTGTAGACACATAAGATGATTTGTTTTATAGACAGTGATCACAAAATACATTATATTTAATAGACTGAAGACACATTAGATGATTTGTTTTATAGACAGTGGTCACAGAAGACAATGTATTTAATAGACTGTAGACACGTTAGATGATTGGTATTTTTAGACAGTGGCAACAGAATACAATATATTTAATATACTGTAGACACATTAGATGATTTGTTTTATAGACAGTGATCACAAAATACATTATATTTAATAGACTGAAGACACATTAGATGATTTGTTTTATAGACAGAGGTCACAAAATACAATATATTTAATAGAATGTAGACACATTAGATGATTTGTTTTATAGACAGTGGTCACAGAAGACAATGTATTTAATAGACTGAAGACACATTAGATGATTTGTTTTATAGACAGTGATCACAAAATACATTATATTTAATAGACTGAAGACACATTAGATGATTTGTTTTATAGACAGTGATCACAAAATACATTATATTTAATAGACTGAAGACACATTAGATGATTTGTTTTATAGACAGAGGTCACAAAATACAATATATTTAATAGAATGTAGACACATTAGATGATTTGCTTTATAGACAGTGGTCACAAAATACAATATAGTTAATAGACTGACTGTAGACACATTAGATTATTTGTTTTTTAGACAGTGGTCACAAAATACAATATATTTTTAGACTGTAGACACATTAGATTATTTGTTTTATAGACAGTGGTTACAAAATACAATATATTCCTTAGTCAGTCGTCACCAAAATTAAATATATTTATAGACAGTGGCCTCAAAAGACAATATGTTTTATACACTGTGGTCATCAAAGACAATATATTTTGTAGACAGTGGTCGCCAAAGAGAATATATACTTTTTAGACAATTGTCACAAAAGAAAATATGTTTTAAAGATAGTGGTATAGAGTCAATATATTTCATGGTGATTGGTTACGAGAGACAATCATTCAAAAAGATTAAGTTTTATAGATTCTGTGGTTTAATATTAGAAGGTTTTATGGTGTCAATCATCTTTATATAACTATAAATTAGTCTACATTTATTGTTGTTATTACTTAAAGAATTCGTTCATTTTTTACTTTTCAGACATGAAAACTGAAACACCACTTGTTTCCAATATCTTGTTACATATTATAGTAAAATATGCAATGTCATGACGTTGACAAAATATTTCCGGTATGAAAGTTTGTTATACAGACAGAATCTCTACATTGTATCATCATATCATATTTAACATTATAACATATAATAATCAAAGTGCTGAAAAGCACTGAAGCAAGACTGTGTTGAAGGCTCAAACAACCATCAATAGTTCAAGCTTTAGTTTAGTGGTCTCACGTATAAACAGTCATTAATTTAGGCATAAATCAAATCTGATGATTGAGAGCTTTTTAAGAAAGCCTGGCATACATTTTTCTAGTAACTGACTGATCAATGGACTTGTATAATTACTAGTTGATGAAGAGCTGTGAGAAGTCTTATTTCCTCATTCAATAGAAATAATGATTTTCAGTAATGTCAACACAATTCTTTCATACATCCTGTCTATAATCACAAAATATTGTACTTCAAGTAAAATATCAAAATCATGTTGAACAGTGAACACCTGAAGAAGAAATTAAAATCATTATTCACAAGCTAGATGATTCAAAACAATGGAAAAAAGAAATTTAGAATAATTCTTGTTTTTGTAATCTTACTTTCCTAGCTTTTATAAACAGAACAGAACTGTTCTGCTACTATGAGTTACTTTTAAGGTAAGCTGTAGAAATAATCATAAATGAAGTCGATAACAATTGTTGGATCAGCCTGCAGTATGTACATTTTTGAAAAAAAACAACGCAACAGCATGAGGTAGAGAACAATATCATTTATTGAGATGAAGCAATTTAAAGTGTGAAATACACACTAAAATACAAGATATTTTCATTTTATAGGTATTTTGCCTTGAAGCTGGACCCAATGAAATATCTTAATAACTATAGGATGGAATTAACTCAAAATTTTGTTTGTGATTTTAACTAGCATTTACCTCCTCAAATCAAATTTTTTCTTAAATTCATAACATACTTTCCATAGACATGCAATGCAAGTTTTGAATCCAAAAGGGGGTTTTATTTAATGGTTACATGCCACAATTAGGGCAGCCATGGATATAGGTATAAATGGTTATCGTTATGAATCGTGTATTCAACGAGTCATTACTGACGATGACCATGAAAAAGCGGGTGTTCGGGGACAGAAGCCCCGATAAAAGAAAAAATATCATGATAAGATCACTTATTTACATATTGGAGTCGTCAGAATCTGATGGTAGAAGCAGTTAATGATTTCTTTTATTTGCGTCCTCCTTTTTTATATACAAATGCTGACAGAGCTAATTAAATTGTAATAATTTTTAATTTTATAGAACTGCAATAAAAATTCTGCCTTTGATGGACATTTTAAGTACAGTTTTTTTCATTGATTTATATCTTAATACATTGCAAAATAGATGCTCCCCTAAATTGAGGTTCATGCTAAAAAACCACACGTACCGATATATTTCACGCACGTCTCCGTGAACAGATTTGCTGCAGACTCGCGGTAAATCTATAAGTGATTACTCCAGCTAGGAATTGGGTTCGGGTTTATCGTCTACGAAGCACAAAATGCATTATGTAAGAGTTATCAATTATTTGTACTTGTCTTTAGTAAGTTTTGATACTGTGTCGGCATGCTGAACTTTTAGATATTGTATGTGGATATCTATAAACTGCCATTTAATCATGGAACACACTCATGTTCTGTATTATACCTTAGAAAAAATAACTGTGTACTCTTTTTGCTGTATTTATCTTTGTTTTCTCTCTTGATGTATGTACTCATAATGTTACCACTATCCGGCGGTATTTAATGCTATGCATTAATCTTTTCTTGTCTCTCTAATCAAACAGGGCTATAGGGTGTTATGGTTATTATAGCTGCCTCGGCAGCGATGAGTACAATTATCAAGATTTGAGGATTTTTGTGTTGACACCGGTTGTTGTAAGCCAATCAGAACGATGCATTTGAGGTCACATAATGAAAAAGTGGATGTTGGACAGTCAAAATAGGGATGCACGTATGAACTCTTCCGCGCATTTTTTGTTGGGTTATCAGCTTGTATTACCAGAAAATACCATGATTCTTGCATGAACTGTAACCAGTCTTAAGAAAGTTGCAAAAGAACCCAGAAAATATGCACAGCTAATAATAAAATGTGTTTTCTTTTAAAACTCCTTTTTGTTGAAAAAAATGCAAACATATCTTACCTACTAACAGCGAATCTATATATATATATTATCTGTATCCAATCAGCCGAGAGGCATAACCAGTATCCACTGAGACAGGTTTAAGTCACGCCCCTAATAAACATAGCTGTTAGCTTAACACCCTTCTGATTCATATCCATTATCTTTGGCCGGAATATTTCGGTTTGCTCAAAGATTGGGGTTAGTCCCTATATGTCAAATAGACAGGAACAGTTCTAGAGTCTACCATAATAATGCTGTTTTATGTTCGTAGTCCGAACAAATCCTGGACAACACCTGTTTATTCGATGTACTTTCATCAGCCCAGAAGGTTCCATACAATGAATAAAAAAAGGTCTACATGTTACATATCATTCACGTGTCACGGAAATCCCGATATTCTCTAAATAGACTTGGCACGGCTTAAAGCGTTGAGGGATATTATTTCAATTCATTTACTCAAAGGAAAAGGTGCTGATTTCGAGCATTTTCGGAAATGCTTATACTTGTTTTAAAAGTAATGTCATTTTATAGTCTAAGTTTCATGCTTACGCACGTTCACCGACTTTACAACAATTACCCCTGGTCATTGGGCTACTGGTATCTATATATCAATCTCCCTGGGGAGTCTTCTACTCCGCTTATTAGTGCAGCCGACAAATTGGCGCAACGGAATTATACCACCCTCGCAGGTACCCATTTACACCTGGGTGGAGTGAAGCAATCGCAGGTTAATTTCTTGCTCAAGGAAATTAGCAGTGCCCCTAGTGGGATTCGAACCCAGGACCTCTCGATCCCTAAGCGCGCGTCCTACCACTGGACTACTGCTCCTACGTTTTACATATCGCGCTAAACAAAGCGCGCCAATTCCTGGAATTCTAAAAATAGACTCAATGGTCTTACATTTTACCAGGGCACGTTAAGTCTTGTCTTCTATAAATAGACTTCGGACGGTTTGGATACGCAAACATTTTTGAAAATGCTAATACTGGTATTTCATGTTCAGGTGAAACACGACGTACCGGTAAAGTGCAATAGCCCCCCCCCCTCCCCAGCTAATGGTTGAATACACATGGGGTTTAATACACATAATAACTACAGTTTGAAACCAAAAGTTACCTTGTAATTCATGTTTACATTTCCTAAGTTCCATGATTCCTGTTTTGTGAGCATGATGCATGTCTCTAGCCATAAAGCACACAATGACTAGTGTTCTGGGCAACACACAGAACACATTAGCGCATATATGTAGGTTATGAACTAGGATTCTGAGCCCAAATCAATGTTTGTTTATCCAATATGTTTCGTAACCAGTTTTCGCGACGTTAGCTTATTTGAATCCTCTATATTCAAGTTAATTTGTATCCTTCGATGTTAAATCCTTATCCTAGATGTGAATTAGTTAATTCCTTACATTTTTGCTGAATGTAAATGTTTAAATCTAGTTATAACGCGAGTACTGTTCCATTTTGTTACGAGCACAAACGTTAGAGTCGAAACTTTACCAACGAGTTGTCTTTGCGTTCACCCTCGTGTACCTGGTACGGAGACAGTGTTGACGAGAGCATCGAGTGAACTTCATTTGTTCACGCTACCAATTGAACCACAGATGTAAGAGAACCACTCGACAGGCCTTTCAAACCCGATACCAACCTGTTCACCTCGGAGTAACCTCCACTGACGTAGATCGACTCCGGTGGTATAGATCTAAACGATACATCGTGCGTAGATCTATACGCGCGTCCACAGTCGTCCGGGGTGAGCTCGTTACAGTTACAATATTACGCATATTCGAATTATCAAAGCGAGGAGTCACAGCAGATCTCGACGTAGGAAATATTCGAATGACTAACTTATTATACAATATTTGTATATTTTGGGGCAAAGAAATTCCAATTTACTTCACTAAAATAATTATACAGATATTATGCACATTAATTTCAATGTTACGAATATTCGAAGTTTCACTGCGAAGAACAGTAGTAATGAACTTATAATGAAATATTCGAATTTGCACGGCGAATAGACTACTTCACAACTAGCATATTGTGTCATTCAATATTTGTTCATTTTTTTACACAGAAATAAACCATTTACGCCACTGTTTGTATTATTATGAAATTTAACCGTTCTTACAAATTCAAAGTAAAGCGTTTGATCGAGTCTTTTCAGGTTTATTGAATTGTTAATCACGTGACTATAGTGCTTGATACGGGGCCGAGTAAAATATTTTCATTCATAATTTTTCATGAATGAAATCGATGTACATGTATACATCCGCGGTAACCAGTCGTGTTATTACTTTTCTAACATAGTTTAATTGTTCACAAAATTGAAGAGATTTGATGTCACAATGAATTTTATGAAATATGTGTGAATGCAATATAAAGGCAGTTATATATCGAGTTTTTAATATTGAACTATTTGCTGGCATGCGGAAAAATGGACCACTACTCAAGATCGCAGTTCTGAAATGCCGCTTATAGCTTCGCCTGTTTCACAGTCTTGCTAAAAATATTGTAATTGTCAGGTTTTATTATCAGCTAATGATCAGGGCACTATGTTCTTATACAAATATAATGGTATAAATACAGTAGTTGTAATTGTGACCAGTTTTATACTATCAGGATATATATTGTAACACTATATGAATTATGATTGTATACACTATAGCCACCTGTTCTCAGAGTGTCATTACTTTGATATTTTGTATGTGTAACAATGCGATATTTTGTTCGTTTTATCAGAAGAAGTTGATATATTGGTATCATGTAGTGTAAATCAATAAATGGTTTTAATTGCAATACGGAAGACAGTCAGGTTTTTACTACGTTACACAAACTACTAGTATACATCCAATGTTAAACTTTTCTTTTACTTGCATCTTTTATTCTAAATAGTAAATATTGTTATATATACACCGAAAGGTTGACAACTTATAGTGCGTACAAAATAACAAAACGTGTTTGGGTAAACATTACAAATGAAACGATCCGCTCCAGAGTTGGTGAGTATTGATAATAAAAGTTGTTTAATTCATTTTAACAAAACTAGCATGGCGGATAAGCCATCAATCATCCTGAGCATCCCCTGTCGTGGATAAGTTCATTATATTGTTTATATTAACAGTGTTTTGTTTTTTATATGCACTATAGTTTTCATGGTTTAATGTTAACGGTATAGTGTTGACAGATTATAACCTGAATATCAGAGTATACAAATATGGTTCGTGAAGTGTCAAAGTTGACAAATGCAAACATGATAAAATTAAAGCTTTCACTGCAATATCCATTTCTATAAAACTTAAGAAATGAAATTGTCAAAGAAATTACAACAGTATGGGTATCGACTGACTTATAATCATGTACTAAAAACTAATGAGTATTATAATTATTATTCTGTTACATAGGTGATAAATAAGGCATGTTGAATATTCTTTACAATACAGTCATTTGACATAACATTGATATGACCAGCCATAACTTTTAGAACTTTGCATTTAGAGATGTGTATCAGGTTGGTGTAACATTCGTGATTCTGAATTAGCAGATCTGAATTTATGTTATGATATAACATTCTTCTAAATATTGAATTTGGTATTGATTTACTCCCAATATTAAGGCATATTCAAAGTTGCTATCCTTATGCAAGCGTATGTGAATACTGCTTATAGGCTAATATTCCAGGAATGCTATGTTATATCGGATGGTGTCAGCAAAATGAAACATTTTTGTTAACAATACGATACTAAAACAAAGTTTGTTATAAGTTGATATTTTGGTGACAAGTTGTTCATGAGCATTTAGAAATACATTTTCTGTACATTTGAAATATCTGCTCAATATGTAGACACTATTACAATAAAGACGTTAAAAGGTATTCATGACAAGTTTCTAAAAGATTTCTTATTAATGTCATGATCAATGTTTTACAGTTTCAGTCTCACCGTCCCGTCAGTAATTTAATTTAATTTTAAAAAATCGACCAAAATGAATATGAAATTGATGTCCAGTAAGTCTTAATTTATAGATTAAAAAAATCGATTAAATATTTGGAAAAATTGTGAAACCAATAAAAATTTCATTTTCAAAAACATTATAAAACCATAATTATTCAATAAGATGTGAGGTACAGTACTTATATTCTTGTATATTATACGTTTTAATTGCCGTACATTAATTGTTCAGGATGTCACACCACATGTATTAGTTTTAATACTTGTTAATGTCGCGTCAGATGAACCATACATTGATTGTTTATGATGTCACATCGCATGTTATTAGTTTTAATACTTGTTAATGTCGCGTCTGATGAACCATACATTTATTGTTTATGATGTCAAATCGCATGTATTAGTTTTAATACTTGTTAATGTCGCGTCAGATGAACCATACATTTATTGTTTAAGATGTCACATCGCATGTTATAGTTTTAAGACTTGTTAATGTCGCGTCAGATGAACCATACATTTATTGTTTATGATGTCACATCGCATGTTTTAGTTTTGATACGTGTTAATGGCGCGTCAGATGAACCATACATTGTAGACAACGTGCAATATAATCCATCATTGTCAACAATTCAGTTTCCTGTCTTTCAAAGCAACCCGAATGAAGGTAATTCTGAGATCTCACAGTAGTTAGATTAAATTAGGCATGACAATACCACATTACAGGCTGCCAGAATGTACGCTTAACTTTTTAAAAGACTATCCCAACGGCATTGATTGTTTCAGGCTAGGTTAACACTGTGGTCACTCAACCATCTTTCGTCATTGAAAATACTTTTATCATTATTGATAAAGTAATGTAATTTCAATAACGACGGCATCAAAAGAAACTATTTTTACTGCCAGTGTAGAAATAATGAGGTCTTGTATTTGATATTTATACTAACGTGTTCATACTAGTTCTATGTTCAGATAGTCAATAGCTCCACATCCGGCCATACCAGACAGGTTTAACACTTTTCATCACGCAAATAATGTCGATTTTTAATTCTTAAAATTAAGTATAAACAAAGCAGAGTCCTTTCGTAAGAGATAACTGTATCATCTAAAAAATGATACACATATGTTATACCGCAGTCATCAGCAACTTGTATATAGCCTTTCAATACGGCACATATAACATAATGTGATTCTCACATAGATAACAGACCTATTTAATACCCTATACATGAGTTGTCGGCCTCGTGGTAGGCTAAGTTAGTACTGGTGATAGAAAACGTGTCCAGGAAACCTATAGAAGGAAGAGCTAGCCGTCGTATATATGACCTAAATATGTGTTGAATACAACGTTAAAAAACAAAACAAAACAGACCTATAACTGTTGTCATTCTTTATAAACCAAACTGGTAATACTTCTAACAAGATTCCTAAACTGGGTTTTAAATTACAAAGGGGGTTGTCATGTTCAATCCTGTTTGTTGTAATTCATTTGTAATAAACTATTATAATCATTTATTCTGAATATATCATTTATTTAATTTGGGAAACTTTAGAAATAATTCGTCTATTTGGACATTCTTGTTTTATGACTGTCTACAATAACGATTTTGAAGTTCAAACTACGTTTTATCTTGGATATAATATAACTAGACACTTTGTGACATTTCGTTTGTTTTACCAAACGGTTAGTAACATAGCTCCATTGAACTATTTACAAAGATCTTCTTATAGAAATGTTTTACCTATTTAATGGTTGTACTATATGATAATATAGCTAAATTATTCAATATCCTATCAAACACTATCAATATAAGACATACATACATTTATAAAATTAAAAAGTTCAGAAATGTTATTTCAAAATTATAATTATCATCCCATAGATTAGAAATAGAATCAGGCAGATGGCATTAACCTAATAAATTACCAAGACACGAAAGACATTGTCAATTTTGTAACAAACTTGAGGACGAATTTATTTTTTACTAGAATGTCCATTATATCATGACTTAAGAAGAGATCATATTAAACAATTTTATTAGGAAAGTCCAAACATTTCCAAATTTATATAACTTCTATCATCAAAAAATCAACCCATTTTGAATAAGTTAGGTAAATTCATTTTTAAAAGTTTTAAAAGACGAAATAATTTATATTATTTCAGTTAAATTTCTCAAACTCTTTGATAACTATGCTTTGAAAGAACTTCCATGTAGTTTTTTTTGCCATCACTGATATATACTGTTATGCAAGACATTGATGTATACTTTTTATGTACTACTTACACTATTACTCACCGGATGTATTAAATTAATATGTTTACAGTTATATATTTAAATATTATGCATCTAAATTGCACTGCCTTTACAAATACGTAATTTTGTAATTTTCTTCATTAAAAGTATATGTATCTATATGTATTTATGTATGTTTATTCATAAGCCAATGTCCTAATATCTTAAAAATAAACTGTAAGCTTTATCTGGTCTTGCGTTGAGCTCCTTCATCGGTTTATAGTAATAAACAATATAGCTAAAAATCAAAGCACACAAAAAACAACCTGCTTGGAGTACTAAAGCCCTTTCCATTGACATATCTGTCATTTCTGCGCCTGGTTTAGTTTCTGAGATCATTGGGAAGTTTTGAACAAATTGAGAAGTTTTCAACATGTAGAAATGTGAATATAACAGAATCAACGAAACTTGGTGGATAATACTCTTTATAACAACAAGCAGAAAAGCCGACTCGACATAAGTTTTGTGTTTTTTGCCACATTTGCTATTTGCAAAACGTTTCTTCGTGACTGTGCAACAATACAGAAAAACAGTGATGCAATATATTGCAATAGGCCTACGTATTGGTTTTGAGACGACAAACAAAGCAGGAACCAATGCATATGCATCTTTATACAAATGCTTTTCTTAAAATGGACTACATGTTAGAAACAGCATATTTTTAAAAATTTAATTTATTTTAAGTTTCAACATAATTTTTATCTTAACATTTACATTGTATTTTTAATCTTCAATTACTAATTCTGATAAAATGAATGAGCAAGGCATATAACTAAAACGGCTCAGAGAAAACCGAACCGGTAAGAAACCGTCATAATTCGAATTGCAATATTTTTTCTGGCAAAGTAACACTATACATTGTACACATATTTAGATATGTCAATTATAAAATAAAAGAAACTTTAATAATATGAATTTTATATCAATTATCTTATAAAACTCTGATATCGATGTTGATTAATTCTTTTGTCCTTGTAAAGAAGAAATCGTGTTAATATTATTGTCAATCATATCTAGTGAGTTAATGACACAATAATTACCTTAGTTGATATATTGAAAGGCATTTTTTTACAGTTCATTAAATTGTGATTATCATAATGGAAGTGGGTTTGTGCATTTCAAAGTATTTATGAGTACATTCATTGTATAATGTAAAGACAACGTATCTGTATTGATTAATTAATTATGAACAATCAAACGAAAAAAGTACCTAGTTTGATATTTCTATAAATCGACAGCTCACCATACATTATACACTGTACTTGGTAGTAGTTACATGTATATAACATACAATGGTTGGTGCATTTAGTACAAACATAGTAACAGCCCTTCTCTTCATCATTTTATTGATCAATATAATTGTGGTAGGGATTGTTTAATGTGATTTCATCACACAACACAAAGTAAATATTAATTGATATCTGTAACAATAAGTCTTTATATTGAACAACTTGTCTCTATATAATTATAACGCCTACAGAATCCTGTTCAAGGGGAGAAATTATCTAAATCAGTTCCCTTATTATCTTGTGACGTAGGGTTGAAGAGGTAGTAACACTGTTGTATACATTCAACTTTTATCGTAAGTTATCAATATCTTTTATTAACAATTAACTGATTAAATAAGTCTACGTATGCAAATATCCACCATGTGGTTTTAGGTTCATAATTGTACTGTAATAACCATTTATTGTTGTATTTAATGATGAAGAATTTATCATTATATGTAGACAAGATTATTTAATGTAACTAATATTATATAACAAATAGTTTCATTTCTAGGATATATATTGTAATGCTTTGTTTGTATTTCTGTAATTAAGTTATAGTTATTACGTAAATTGATTCAGATGTATTAGAATCAGTCAATGAGAAATATTGAAATTCCTACTTTCGACTAAACCGACATTCTGTTTCACGATTATTCAAATTTCCCTCTGTTATCAATCACGTTGGCACCATTACCACAGGTTTGTTTACAAAACGCCATACAAAAACCGCTTGTGATAATATAATAAAATACAATAAAGATAATACCTAAAAATGTTAATATATTGCATTTCATAGAAATGATTAGCATGTATAACCGAACAAGCTAAAATTTTAAATGAAAATTTATCGAATACAATTACAATACTTGTCAACATTACATACTATCATGGGGTACACCATAAGGAAATGTCTACAAATTTACCAATTACCCACGTGACATGTGACATGTCATATCATACAAATACAGTAACTAGCGATATAGGGGCAAATTAACGACACTTTTGTACAGCAGACAAAATGTTGTTTTGTATTCAGACACAAGATTGCACATTTCTAATTAATCAGCGTACAAATAACCTTAATTACTTTATCAATAAAAAATTACAATGTCATGAAAACAATTGTAAGAAAGCCATAGACATAATATGACTGTAAATAACGATTACAAACCCTCGTATCACCTAATATAACTTTTCTTTTTGGTCAAATACTAAATATAGGCGGAGTTTACGATAACCAATAATTATCCTATTAATAAAACAATTGAGCTAATCTTTAATATCCCAGTAACTGATCTACATATCGTTATTTTCTACTGTTGATAGTTTGCCCACGTATTCATGGATTTAATTACGTTCCCGAAACGGAAAGTAATTTTCAGACTCCCGCCATTTTGATTCAGATTTCATCCAGTATTGTGATTTATATTTATCTACAAACCCACAGTCTTCTCGTAATTTAAGAATAAAATACATTTTGATCACTGATTTCTCCATATGTAAACAAATGCTTGTAGGGGGTATTTAATGAGAAGATTAACTATTTATACAGATTTTACGTTGACGGTTTATTGAGACAAACTTGTATTATTGACTTTATTTGCAAATATCCTGCATTAAATATCATTTATGTTTGTATTGTTTATAGTAAATTTCTGTCTATATTATAATATTTGTACGAATCATTGTATAACAATGTTCAGTAATTTTTATCTTAATATCATAACTACAATTTATTTATGTACACACATTGCTTTTAGTATAACTATACGAGGGCTGTTCGAAAAGTATTGCTTAATTCCATCTGATGACTTCAAATTTCAAGCTAGCTCAAAAGTGCTCATTTCATGCCCTCGAAGTATTGTATATGTGTTGCACTTTGTCTAACATTTACATACCGTTGTGTAGGTATTGAATGAACGTATACAGGAATGTGTTTTTAACGTGGTCCACGTGGATATCGAGAAAGTGGAGAATAAGCAATACTTTTCGAACACCCCTCGTAAGCACGGCCAATTGACGGAATTTTTTTTCATGTGACAAAGTCTCTAAGCGAGTTCTAAATATACACATGCATACATTCAATCGAGGTGCTACTTGTGGGGTCGATAACTGTAACAATCTACCATTTATGAAAAGCATGATTTCCACTATCACATCTAAGATGGTCGCAATTTATGCGCATGCACCTGGGATGATTGTCACAAAGTGACTTAACTTATTTTTACTGTTTTAAGATCTTATAGGATGAAACAAATAATTGTTTTGACTATGTTAAGACAGTGTTTAACATCAGATGACATTCTTCTAAGATCCAGGTTAATGTCATGGTAAAAGTAAAATGCATTAGGGTTAGAGGTTGGACTGAGGAAATAATCATTATTCAAATTTATTCGATGAAATATATGACAAATCTGTAATAAATATTGACATTTAAGACTGAATCGAAAGAATTTGCATCACTCTCAACATTTTGTTATGGAGTTTGATCTTTATGACCATCCACTGACCCAAAATACACCTAGCCTGGAAGATTTTTGACATGTTGATAGTAAATACGCTTGTAGGTGGAATTGCATCATAAGTTATTTGCTTACGGACAAACAAGCCAATACAATACAAATACAAATATATTTATTTCAACAATTAAGCACATATGTGCTTTTCTGCCGTCAGTTGGCGGCAACAACAATACATACATACATGTAAATTAATATTTATGACAATACTTCATAAGGAATATATATGAACAAACATGTATAAGAATAAAGTAATCTTTGAATAATGATACATCATTGAGAAGAGTATGAATACAGAATATGAATCTTAAAGCAGTACTTTTACTTGAAAAAACAAAGAATCGTCAGAAAGTTAGACAAAAAAGTTAGACAAAAAAACAAGCAAATCAAGATAGCAACAAAATTAAATTTTAAACTTATTATGTGTTCACTTGATTTAGTAAAGAAGATCGTTTTTTTAGCAAGATATATATATTTTGCTAATCTACAAATTAGACTGGTACTTGTTGAGGACACTAAATTTCGTAATTTTTGGATAGTTGGCCAATGGTTATAATAATTGGATAGGCATTCTTTGCGAATATTACGGTACATGGGACAGATTAAAATAAAATGGTATTCATATTCAATTACGTTCATATCACAAAAAATGCATTTTCTATCAGCTCTGTCAATATTTCTACAACGCCCTTCTTCTATGGCAAGTTTATGAGCAAAGCAACGAATACGAGTTAAGGCAATTCTATGATTATCATTTTTGATACATGATAAATATTCTTCAGATTCAAAATTATTTCTATATAGTTTGTAGGTATTCAATTTTGGCATGTTGTCTAAAAAAAGAGAAAAATAGTTGATAATATTGACTATATTAACATTGTATAATATTGTTCAACTGTGAACGTGAAAAATCCATAGTATCCCATATGTATGAGTATCCTATATCGTTCAACAAGTTCTTAACATCGCCTGCCCAAGAATTTGTAACATTATTTGCTTTATCATACATAAATGTTTTATACATTAGTGAATTCTTGGCATTTACTATTTTAAAAAATTACTTTAAAATACGTTCTTTCCTTACAACATCTAAGGGTACTTTACCAAGTTCGCCATATACAGTAACATTAGTTGTCTGGTATCTCACATTTAATACATATTTTAAAAATTTGATATATACTTTTTCAATGTCAGGACTTTAATGGAACCCCCAAATTTCACAACCGTAGTTAAGAATTGGTAATACCATATTATCAAATAGTTTAATTTTTTCAAGAACACCAAGGGAGACAACCTGAAAATTGATTTAATACAAAATATAGAACGCAATGCTTGTTAAGATAATGATTTCTGTGTATTGTAAAATTTACCATTTGATGATAGTACAACACCTAAGTAACAAAATTTATCAACAATATTCAATTTGATATTTCCATAATAGATATCAAAGTTTGTGCGTTTATTGCCCAATTTGCAACACACCACAACAGTTTTTGATGTATTAACAATAATATTCCACTTAGAACAATAAGTGTGCAAATTATTTAACAGTAACTGTAAGCCCGTGAGAGAATATGAAAAAAGGACGGTATCATCAGCAAAAAGCAGTATAAATATTTATACCCCCGCAAACGAAGTTTTCGGGGGTATACTGGAATCACCCTGGTGGTTGGTTGGTCGGTTGGTTTGTTGGTTGGTTGGTTGGTTGGTTGGTTGGATATGTGGTCTGTCCCAAAAAATTAATACATTTGCAGTATGTTTATTTCTTAATGTATTAGAATAGAAGCTGTTATATACCATGATTTAATGGTGTATACAAAACTCATGTAACTATGGAAACATACCTCACTTGTTTAAAATAATTAATTGTGTTATATATTTTAAATCTAATTAGATAGCTGTATAGTTTGCTTTTTTCTCAATAGATTTTTTTCTTATCTTATTTAATAGAATTTGCACAGGCGTTTACAGTTGATTTTTATATGCATGTTATATCAATTCCAATTCAAAATGGCCGACTTGTGGCCATCTTGAATTTTTTTTTTTTAGTTTAATTACTGTATGCTTATTTCTCAACAGATTTTTTCTTAACTAATTTAGATAGAATTTTGCACAGGCGTTCACAGTTGATGTGTACATACACTTTAACTCAATTCCAATTCAAAATGGCGGACTGGCTGTCATCCTTTTTTCAAAATTAATACAGTCTTATATTGACTTATTACCATACATATTTTGAAAAGAAATTGCATACAAGGTCTCACTGATACAGTTGATCAGTATGACTATTCTTCATCAATTTATATTCAATATGGCTGACTGGCAGCCATTTTGAATTTTTATTTAAATTACTGTATAGTACATGTATGTGGGTTTTTTTTTACTCAATTTTAGCCAAATTTCGCTCCAAAGTCTTTATTGATGTAGTTGACTCGTACATGGATTTACTCTGGATACAAATTCATTATGGCAGACTGGCAGCCATTTTGACTTTGTTTAAATAACTGTATAGTAAGCTTATTTCATTACCAATTTCTTCTTGCTGAAGTGATTTATTGATTGATTAATTGGATTTTACGGCTTATTAATGCAAAAAGGTCATATTACGTCGAAAACAATTGATGATCTGGTATGACCAATTCTACATCGCGAAATCACTATTTGATCTCGCCGATTAGAAAATATGATGGTAAAGACTCAATAAGTTCTTTAAGTGAGTTAACTTTAAAATGTTTGTCACGGATGTATTTAAGATCCTGGCAGTCAAGGTGCTTTCTTTCTTTTGAGAAGGTATGAATGTGTTAATATAGTATGACCAATTCTACATCTCCTAGTAACTATTTATCTCATTGATTAGCAAATATTATTGACGAAGATGAATCAAGGGTTTATGGCTTTATGTCATGTAACTTATTGAATATAGCATTATTCCACATTGTTTGCCATTTTGAATTGCTGAAGTCCATTATGTACTGCTATTTTTATCAAATTCTTGTTTTTGAACTTTCTTTGATGTATTGATATTTTATCAAATTCATTATGGCTGATTGGCAGCCATTCTGAGTTTTTCTTTTTAAAAAGCAAATGATTTGATAATTTTTTTACAAACTTTGAGAAAGTTAGCAATTGTTTAAGTTGATGTGCTTGGCATTTTCTTAAGTGGAATTCAAAATGGCTGACTGGCAGCCATGTTGAATTTTCTAATATCTTGTACAGCAAACATCTTTTTTTCTCACCTCATTTTGATAAAATTGTGCTGACAAATTCTTGTTGATGAAATTTTTATATGTATTATTTTTTATGTATTTCAATGGACCAACTAATAGCCATCTTGATTTTTTCTGTAATGTTGAGAAGAAATCATCTTATTTCGTTATAGCTACATGAGATTTTAGATATTATTTTAACTTTACTACTGTGAAAATAATGATCGGTAATTTAAGCTTTCTTATGGGGTATTTGTGAAATTCTTGATACAAGATATTGTAAATACTAATTGTTTGATTTATATTGTGTACATTGCTGACTACCATTTTTACAATTGCCTTATTTTTTACTTATTTATCAAAAAATTACAAACACATTCTACATTTTGCTCATCTGGTTACAACATACTCATGATAAGTTTAAATGTGATCACTCTTTGTCAGTTGTTCCACTTTACATTCATAATGACCAAATGGTGTTCATTTTCATGTAAAAAATCATTTTAAATATGACAACTCTGTTCATTTTGCTTTTTCATAAATCTATAGTGAATTACACCGTAATTTGCTGTTTATTTCCAATTTGATATTTGCATCCTATTCTTTTAATGGTTTTTATGCTTCTTACAACATGTACCCTTTTGGACTTCCACAATGTTGACTTGCTTTTATCCTGAAATGTTGCTGTTGCGGGGGTATTTTCGCCACTGGTGGCAGTTCTAGTTGTCATTGGTCTAAACTGACTAAGTCAGTCTCATTATCGAAAAGACAAGACTCCATGTCATTTATAAAAAGTAAAAAAAGAAGAGGTGACAATGTCTCACACTGTTTAACCCCCATATAACTATCAAAATATTCAGTTAAATTATTGTTAAGTTTAACGCTTATTTTTACAGATTGATACATACTACGTAACATAGTTAAAACTAAGTGGATATGTTATAATTCATTAATTTAAACCATATACCATTTCTTTATACAATGTCAAATGCTTTTTTAAAGTCGACAAAAGCGCAATAGAGGCTTTTTCTTTCATGATGTACTATACGATTAATAATGGATTGTAAAACAAAAATCTACAGTACTGCGGTTATGGTCAAGCCATAGACTGACATGACAACCATTAATAGCGTGAAAGAAAATCGTTCTTTTACTATTAGAATTTTCTCTTGGTTACAAGAGGCAATCGTTAAAAATTGTGTTAAAATATATCCTGTGGTTTAAGATTTTAAGAAGGTTTTATGTAGTCAACCATCAACTTTTTCATATAGCTATAAATTAGTCTACATTTATTTTTGTTCATTACTCAAAGATGTTTGGGTGTTTTTACTTTTCAGACGGGTAAACTGAAACACTACTTGTTTCCAATATCTTGTTAGATAATTTATTGGAGTTAAATATGCAATGTAATGACATTGAAAAAAATATTCCAGGTATGAAATTTTGTTATACAGACAGTATCTCTACATTATATCATCAGAAAGCCACTTAGAATTCTCGTCATATCATGATTTAACATTATATCATATAATAAAAATATTATAATTGTCTGGTTTTATTATCAGTTTATTATCATGGAAACTATGTTCTTATAATTGTATGAATACAGTAGTTGTAGTTGTGGCCAGTTTTATACCACCAGGATATATATTGTAACACTATATGAATTATGATTGTATATAATATTGCCACCTGCACTCAGAGTGTCTTTACTTTGTTGTTATGTCTGTGTAACAATGTTACATTTTGTTGGTTTTATCTGAAAACAGTTTATTTAATATTTGTTTTATGTAGTGTAAATCAGCAAATGGTTTTTTTTATGTAATACGGAAGTCAGTGTGGTTTTTACTACGGTACACTAACTACTAGTATACACCCAATGTTAAACTTTTCATCTACCCGTATGTTTCATTCTAAATGTTGACAACTTATAGTACGTACAAAATAACAAAACGTGGGTAAACATTAAAAATAAAACAATCCATTCCAGAGGTAGGCAGTATTGAAAATAAAAGTTGTATAATTTATTTTAACAAAAATAGCATGGCGGATAACTACCACTCCTTGGTCAATCATGCTAGAAATGGAAGAACGCTTTATCATTACACAAACAAGATACTCATAAAACATATTGAAATTATATATTTTATCGCCATCAGAGCATCCCATGTCGTGGATTAGTTCATTGTACTGTTTAGTGTTTTTTTTGTATGCACTATAGTTTTCATGGTTTAATGTCAACGGTATAGTGTTTACAGATTATAATCAGAATATCAGAGTATACATAGATGGTTCGTGAAATGTCAAAGTTGACAAATGCAAACATGATAGAATTAAACCGATCACTGCATTACCGATTTCTATAAAACTTAAGACATGGAATTGTCTAAGAAATTACAACAGTATGGGTTTAGACTTACTTATAATCATGTACTAAAAACTAAGGAGTATCATAATTATTATTCTGTTACATAGGTAATAAATAAGGCATGTTACATATCCTTTACAATACAGTCATTTGACATAACATTGACATGACCAGCCAAATCATTCAGAACATTGCAATTTGGGATGTGTATCAAAAGTGTTATATCATTTGTGATTCTGATTAAGCAGATCTGAGTTTATGTAATAATATAACAGTCTCCTAAATATTGATTATGATAATGATTTACTCCCAATATTAAGGTATATGTAAAGTTGCAATCCTAGTGGAAGCGTATGTGAATACTGATTATAGGCTAATATTCTAGGAATGTCATATTAGGTCAGATGGTGTTAGCAAAATGAACATTTGTTGTAAACAATACGATAAAACTAATACGAAGTTTGTTTTATGTCAATATTGAGGTTACAGTATTCATGACAAGTTTCTAAAAGATTTCCTATTAATGTCATGATCAATGTTTTACAGTTTCAGTCGCACCGTCCCATCAGTACTGTCAGTGCCTTAAATCAAAAACAAATGACCAGAATTAATACGCAATTGATGTCCAGTAAGTCTTAATCTACAGATTGAAATTAATCGTATTCTTTATAAAATAAAAATGAAATTAACTTTTACTAACAGCATGTAACAATGTTCAACAAATTCCACTTTTATAATATTAAACCATACTTCCATAAATGTATCTATTATTTCAGATTAAAATTTATTTGGAAAAGGTGTTTTACCAATAAATGTATCATTATCATAAAACATTATAAAAACCATAATAATTCAATAAAATGTGAGGTACTTATATATCTTGTTAATTATACGTTTTAATTGCCGTAGAATAATTGTTTATAATGTCACATCGCATGTATAAGTTTTAATACTAGTTAATGTCGCGTCAGTTGAACCATACATTTATTGTTTATGATATCACATCTCATGTATTAGTTTTAATACTTGTTAATGGCACGTCTGATGAACCATACATTGATTGTTTATGATGTCACATCGAAATTTTTAGTTTTAATACTTGTTAATGGCACGTCAGATAAACGATACATTTATTGTTTATGATGTCACATCGCATGTATTAGTTTTAATACTTGTTAATGTCACGTCAGATGAACCATACATTGTAGACAACGTGCAATATAATCCATCATTGTCAACAATTCAGTTTCCTGTCTTTCAAAGCAACCCGAATGAAGGTAATTCTGAGATCTCACAGTAGTTAGATTAAATTAGGCATGACAATACCACATTACAGGCTGCCAGAATGTACGCTTAACTTTTTAAAAGACTATCCCAACGGCATTGATTGTTTCAGGCTAGGTTAACACTGTGGTCACTCAACCATCTTTCGTCATTGAAAATACTTTTATCATTATTGATATAACGATACAATAATGGTTTTAATTGTAATAAGGAAGACAGTGTGGTTTTTACTACGATTCACAAAATACTAGTATAGACCCAATGATAAACTTTTTTCTATCTGCATCTTTTATTCTGAATATTGTTATATATACCTAAATTTTGACAACTTATAGTGCGTACAAAATAACAAAACGTGTTGGGTTATTTTTAAAAATGAAACAATCCATTTTAGAGGTAGGCAGTATTGATAATAAAAGTTGTATAATTCATTTTAACAAAATTAGCATGATGGATAAACCACCACCCTTTGGTCAATCATGCTTGTAATGGAAGAACTGTTTACCATTACACAACAAGACACTCATTAAACATACTGAAATTATAATTGTTATCGTCATCCTGAGCATCCCCTGTCGTGGATTAGTTCATTGTATTGTTTATATAAACAGTGTGTTGTTTTTGTATGCACTATAGTTTTCATGGTTTAATGTTAACGGTATAGTGTTTACAGATTATAATCAGATTATCAGAGTTTAATTATATGGTTAGTGAAATGTCAAAGTTGACAAATGCAAACATGATAGAATTTAAGCTATCACTGTCATATCCATTTCTATAAAACTTAGGAAATGAAATTATCTAAGAAATTACAACAGTATGGGTTTCGACTGACTTATAATCATGTACTAAAAACTAATGAGTATCACAATTATTATTCTGTTACATAGGTGATAAATAAGACATGTTACATATGGTTTACAATACAGTCATTTGACATAACATTGATATGATCAGTCATATCATTTAGAAGTTTGTGATTAGGGATCTTTCACTAGGTATTTATATTGACTTATATATATATATTTTTATTTTTATTTTGACTTATATAATGAATGAATACCTTGTTGAAACGATCCGTTATGTGTTTGACCTCTAAAATTATCGATCTTATGGTTCACTAATTTTGTGAAACCAGTCCTAGTTAAGTAAATTAAGTCGTTGTCGGTTGAAATATATTGAAAATCTAAAAAAATTGAAGATTCATGTAATCCATTTCACTATATTGTTCACAAATCTATTTTAAGCCCCATTATCAAAAATAACACTGTCTTTGGTCGGCAAAGAAAATAGACATTGATCTATTTCAAACACCTCATATGAATATTTTATTTAAATGCAAATATTGCTTAAATATATTTGTATTATTTATTGCATTTCAAAGCGATAGTACGTCCAACCGAAGTGGAATTAGGTTGTCAATACTTGACACATTAGTTTTGATCATAGTATGTTTAAGATGAAGTATTTGTATTGAAAAAAACTACTTCAAATAACATAATAAAGCCTTTTAAACTATTTTAGATCAGGTATATTTATCATTAGCGTATATATGAATATAGTGTGCCCACATTTTACATAGTTTACATAGTTACATAGTTCAATTCCATCGAGTTTTTACCGTCATAATATTACAGAATCTCAAGCCTTTCATTGTAGTAATTTTAAGTTAGACATGATAAAAATATGCTTTAATGCTTATGTGTTGAGGTGCTAATTTGATATAGCAATTATGTGAAGAAAATAGCCTCAAATTAACAATATTACAATTACATTGTTAATAATCCAATAAAATTAATATAACCTCAAATTTGCACCATATGTTATGTTTATTTATTTATGAAACAAGAAAGTATCTATCTCGTAAAGCCTATCGGAAATCTGACGTAACTCATTCGTTTCATTTTTCTATGATATACAATTTATTTAAGCATTAAAGTTACTAAACTCTTTTTGCTACACCCTCGAAATGTATATTGGATGTTTCTCAATATTTCAACTACATGTATGATCCCATAGTATTTCTCGACTACTGCAATGTATACTTACTTTTAAAACATACAGGAATGTTAATTGAATTAAATCTGTTAGTTTTTGTATTAAACACATATACTTTAAACATGTCGGAATTGCATGTTGACCAGGGACTTATCAGAAAACTGACTTAACTTTTTCAAAAAATGACGTCCGTAGATTGTGTTTAGTATCGTACTATTTTTATCAAACAACAGGAAATTAAATATTTACAAAAAGGTTTATCAGAAAATGTCAAAACATTTTTATCAAAATGAATTGGCTACCCTTTGAGGAAATGTGTAATTTATTGTAACAATATAATTTATTATAATTTAAATTACAGTTATAGTTTTTAAAGTGTCCTGCTTATCCCTTGAATTATGTATATCAATATTTGATAATTCTTCTTAAATACACAAATAGCCTTGATATTGATTAATAACATTACTGCAATAACCAAAGCGTAAGAAAAATAAATATCAAAATATAAATCTTCTTCAAAAATTAATTCCCTATACACTTTTTTAAAATGAGAACGAACCGTCTAAATTTTGGGGACAGATCGTCCAATCTCGAATGTGTTTGGAGGCGGATCATCTGGGAGGATAGTCTTGGGGAACAGGTGGTCCATATATATGAGGACTTACAGACTGGGTAAAAGTATTGTACGATTACGTCCCACTTTATACCAAACAAGCATTTAAAGACATACCAGATTGATTCAAGTATTGCATTGTACCATATTAGTTTGTTTAGATATACTGGGTGGGTGTAAATATTGCATTGTACCATTTTTTAGGTTAGACGTACTGAGTAGGTGCAATTATTGCATGGTACAAAACCAGGGAAAATAGATTACAGGATGGGTTAAAGCATTGTATTGTACCATTCCAGTATGTTTAAATTTTACGGGGTTGGTGCAAATATTACATGGTACCATTCTTGTATGTAAAGACTTACTAGATGGGTGTAAATATTGCATGGTACCATACCGGTATGTCAAGATTTACTGGGTTTCTCAAGGTTTTCTCAAGTTTTGCAAGTAACTATAATTGTATGTTATGTCTTAGCAGATGAGTTCAAGTATTGGGTGATACCGTAACAATGTAATAAGTGTATCTCCGTGTATCAAAGGTGGTATATCATTTGTGATTCTGATTTAGCAAATTTGAGTTTATGTAATAATATAAAAGTCTTCTAAAATTGACTATGGTATTGATTTACTCCCATTATTAAGGCATATGTAAAGTTGCAATCCTAGTTGAAGCGTATGTGAATACTTCTTATAGGCTAATATTCCAAGAATTCTATGTTATATCGAATGGTGTCAGCAAAATGAACATTTTTGTAAACAATACAATAAAACTAATACAAAGTTTCTTTTATGTTAATATTGAGGTGAATAGTTGTTCATTAGTAATCATTATTACCTTTGCAGTACATTTGAAATATCTGCACAATATGTAGACACCATTACAATAAGGAGGTAAAAAAGTATTCATGACAAATTTCTTAAAGATTTCCTATTAATGTCATGGTCAGTGTTTTACAGTTTCAGTCGCACCGTCCCATCAGTACTGTCAGTACTTTGATTTTTAAATATCGACCATAATGAATATGAAACTGATGTCCAGCAAGTCTTAATCTACAGTCTTGATAGCAATCGTTTAAGTATTGTTTACAATGAAATAAGCTTTTACTATAAAAATAAATCTTCTACAAGTTACAATGTTCAACAAATTCTATTTTAATAAACCACTCTTTCTTAAACGTATCTATTATTTCAGATTCGAATGTATTTGTAAAAATTGTTATACCAATTGTATCATTATAATAATAAAACATTATAGAAACCATAATTATGCAATAAGATGTGAGGTACTTATATTCTTGTAAATTTTACGTTTAAATTGCCGTAGATTATTTGTTTATGATGTCAAATCGCATGTATTGGTTTTAATACTTGTTAATGTCGCGTCAGATGAACCATACATTTATTGTTTATGATGTCACATCGCATGTATTAGTTTTAATACTTGTTAATGTCGCGTCAGATGAACCATACATTTATTGTTTATGATGTCACATCGCATGTATTAGTTTTAATACTAGTTAAGAGCACGTCTGATGAACCATACATTTATTGTTTATGATGTCACATCGCTTTTACATGTATTAGTTTTAATACTAAAGTCTTGTTAATTTAGCGTCATATGAACCATACATTTATTGTTTATGATGTCACATCGAAATTTTTAGTTTTAATACTTGTTAATGGCACGTCAGATAAACGATACATTTATTGTTTATGATGTCACATCGCATGTATTAGTTTTAATACTAGTTAATGTCGCGTCAGATGAGCCATACATTGTAGACAACGTGCAATATAATCCATCATTGTCAACAATTCAGTTTCCTGTCTTTCAAAGCAACCCGAATGAAGGTAATTCTGAGATCTCACAGTAGTTAGATTAAATTAGGCATGACAATACCACATTACAGGCTGCCAGAATGTACGCTTAACTTTTTAAAAGACTATCCCAACGGCATTGATTGTTTCAGGCTAGGTTAACACTGTGGTCACTCAACCATCTTTCGTCATTGGAAATACTTTTATCATTATTGATAAAGTAATGTAATTACAATAACTACGGCATCAAAAGAAACTATTTTTTACTATCAGTGTAGAAATAATGAAGTCTAGTATTTGATATTTATACTAACGTGTTCATACTAGATCTATGTTCAGATAGTCAATAGCTCCACATCCGGCAATACCAGACAGGTCACTCTTCATCACGCAAATAATGTCGATTTTTAATTCTTAAAATTAAGTATAAACAAAGCAGAGTCCTTTTATAAGAGATAACAGTATCATCTAAACAATGATACATATGTGTTATACCGCAGTCTTCAGCAACTTGTCTATAGCCTTTCAATACGTCACATATAAAATAATATGACCTAAATATGTGTTGAATACGACGTTAAAAACGGATCTTTAACAGTTGCCATTCTTTATAAACCAAACTGGTAAAACTTCTAACAAGATTCCTAAACTGGGTTTTAAATTACAAGGGGGTTTGTCATGTTCAATCCTGTTTGTTGTAATTCGTTTTGTAATAAACTATTATAGTCATTTAGTCTGAATATATCATTAATTAGATTTGGAAAACTTTAGAAATAATTTGTCTATCTGGACATACTTATTATATACTGTCTACAATAACGATTTTGAAGTTCAAACTACGTTTTATCTTGGATATAATATAACCTGACCTTTTAAGACATTATTTATTTACCAAACCGGTAGTAACATAGTTCCATTAAACTGTTAACAAAGATCTTATTATAGAAATGTTTTAATGTTTTATCTATTTAATGGTATATGATAATCAGCTGAATTATTCAATATCCCGTCAAACACTATCATCATAAGACATCCACACATTTATTTTTAAATTAACAAGTAAATCTGTGAGCTAATGCTCACTAGTGATACCCCCGCAAAAATCTAAAAATATGCGACAAACAGGAAGTAGATGAGCAATGAGCATGAAATCGCTTTACACCACATGGGACTATGGGATGAAGCAATATGCAAAGTATTAGGCTGCTGCATTTTATAGTTGCTGAGAAAACTGCGACGGAAATTTTGTAACGGACGGACGCACGCACGCACGCACGGACAAGGGTAAAACAGTATACCCCCCTCTTCTTCGAAGCGGGGGTATAAAAAGTTTAGAAATGTTATTTCAAAATTATGATTATCATTCCATAGATTAGAAATAGAATCAGGCAGATGGCATAAACCTTATAAATTACCAAGACACGAAAGAAATTGTCAATTTTGTAACAAACTTGAGGACTAATTTTATTTTTTGCTAGAATGTCCATTATATCACGACTTAAGAAGAGATCTTATATAACAATTTTATTAGGAAAGACCAAACATTTCCAAATTTATAGAACGTTTATCATCAATAAATCAATCCATTTCGAATAAGTAAGGAAAATTCATTTTTAAAAGTTTTGAAAGGCGAAATAATTTATATTATTTCAGTCAAATTTCTCAAACTCTTTGATAAATATGCTTTCAAATAACTTTCATATAGTTTCTTACCATCGCCCATATATACCGTTATGTAAGACATTGATGTATACTCTTTATGTTTATATATTTAAATCTTATGCATCTAAATTGCACGGCCTTTACAAATACGTTATTTTGTAATTTTCTTCATTAAATGTATATGTATCTATATGTATGTATGTATGTTTATTCATAAGCCAATGTCTATAGCTAAAAAATCACATCACACAAAAAACAACCTGCTTGAAGTACTAAAGCGCTTTCCATTGACATATCTGTCATTTCTGCGCCTGGTTTAGTTTCTGAGATCATTGCGAGGTTTTGAGCGATTCCAGGAGTTTTCAACATGTAGAATTGTGAATATAACAGAATCAACAAAACTTGGTGGATATTACTCTTTATAACAACAATCAGAAAAGCAGACTCGACATAAGTTTTATGTTTTTTGCCACATTTGCTATTTGCAAAACGTTTCTTCGTGACTGTGCAACAATACAGAAAAACAATGATGCAATATATTGCAATAGGCCTACGTATTGGTTTTGAGACGACAAACAAAGCAGGAACCAATGCACATGCATCTTTATACAAATGATTTACTTAAAATGGACTACATGTTAGAAATAGCATATTAAAAAAATAATTTATTTTAAGTTTTCAACATAATTTTTATCTTAACATTTACATTGTATTTTAACCTTCAAATTACAAATTCTGATAAAATCAATGAGCAAGGCAAATAACTAAAAACGGCTCAGAGAAAACCGAACCGGTAAGAAACCGTCATAATTTGAATTGCAATATTATTTTCTGGCAGAGTAAAAGTGTACATTGTTCACGTATTTTGAAATGTCAATTGTAAAATAGAAGAAACTTAAATAATATGAATTTTATATGAAAAATCGTAAAACAAACCTGGTAGCATCAATGTTGATTTGTTCTTTTGTTCTTGTAAAGTAGAAATCGTGTTAATATTATTGTCAGTAATTTTCTAGTGAGTAAATGACACAATAATTACTTTAGTTGATATAATGAAAGGCATTTTACAGTTCATTAAATTGTGAATGTCATCATGGAAGTGGGTTTGTGTATTTCAAAGTAATTATGAGTACATTCATTGTATTATGTAAAGACAACGTTTTCGTATCGATTCAGTAATCATAAACAATCAAACGAAACAGTACCTAGTTTAATATTTCTATAAATCTACAGATCACCATACATAATACAATGTACTGGGTAGTAGTTACATGTATATGACATACAATGGTTGGTGCATTTAGTACAAACATAGTAAGAGTCCTTCTCTACATCATTTTATTGATCGATATAATTGTGGTAGGGATTGTTTAATGTGATTTAATCACATAACACAAAGTAAATATTAATTGATATCTGTAACAATAAGTCTTTATATTGTACAACTTGTCTCTATATAATTATAACGCCTACAGAATCCTGTTCAAAAGGGAAATTATCTCAATCAGTTCCCTTATTATCTTGTGACGTGGGGTTGAAGAGGTAGTCACACTATTGTATGCATTCAACTTTTATCTAAGTTATCAATATCTTTTATTGCCAATTAACTGATTAAATAAGTCTACGTATGTAAATATCGATCACGTAGTTTTAGGATCATAATTCTATTGTATTAACCATTTATTGTTGTGTTTAATGATGAAGAATTTATCATTATATGTTGACAAGATTATTTAATATAACTAATATTATATAACAATTAGTTTCATTTCTAGGCTAGATATTGTTATGCTTTATTTGTAATACTGTAATTAAGTTATAGTTATTACGTAAATTAATTCTGATGTATTAGAACCAGTCAATGAGAAATATTGAAATTCCTTCTTTCGACTAAACCGACATTCTGTTTCTCTGCTGTCATTCACATGGGCGTCATTACCACATGTTTGTTTACAGAGCGTTCCAAAATACAATAAAGGTAAAACCTAAACATGTCAATGTGTCATATAATGAGATGTTCATAGTTTTGAATTTAAAAAATCTAACATGACATTTCGGCTTGTTTATACTAAATATCAGTCTATATTATAATATTTGTACGAATCATTGTATGACAGAGTTCAATAATCTTTGTCTTAAAATCACATCTTCAATCTATTTATGTACACACATTGCTTTGAGTATAACTATAATCACGGCCTATTGAAAAAATATTTCTTACATGTGACAAAGTCTCCAAACGAGTTTTAAGTATACACATGTTTAAATTTAATCCAGGGCCCGGTTTCACGAACGCTCTCATGACTTAAATAAATTTAAGATTGTCTTAAATATTTTGGCTGTAACTATGAGTATCTTATAACATATTTTAAGTTGATTTCACGAAGCCTTTCTTACATAAGTATAAATTTAGGGTTGGTATAAGCGACCTAAACTTAAACCAACAAAATTACCTTAGAGCACTAAATGTCCAACGTTTTTAATTGATGGACTCTTTAGCGTAAACGGTTAGACTGTTGTGCTTGAATCATTGTTTTTGTCTGGCATAGGTTCGAACCGTGAATATAGACTTTGACGATTTTGTTCCATTCTTTTTTTATTTTTGTCAATCATTTGTGTTTCCTTATTATGCACAATTATCTTACCTACACTTCATTGCTGTACTTGTAGAGTTAAGGATTTTTCGAAATTACAATAGTGTGCATAGATTGAATAATAAGTGATAAGTAGGTAATAAGTGGAGGATGTCAGGGTATAGTTATAAGATTCATACGAAATCTCATATCTTTTGGGTCATTATCTAAGTTTGGAGACGAGCGTTATTTAATTTGAACAACAAAATCTGCAAAATTTCAATAAAAACTATGATGCCCGTTTTGGCTAACTTAAAAATAAGGTTGTATGTCAAATGTATTACTAGCATGTGATATAAGTACCCTTTGCTAAATATTTGGTTTACAACTTTTTGAATTGGTGAAAATGTTCCAGGCAGGCACACAAAAGCATTACTTGAATTGTAGTGCACGGATCAGTCAGTTATTGCCCGTTAGGTAAAGTGACAACTATTCCTTTATTAAACAGTTCGAAAATCGCTTATAATGGCTTTTGACGAATGATATCCGTCTTACAATATGCTTGACATTATCTTACTGTCTTACAATAGGTTTGACATTCGCGGATTGGCTGGGCAGTGTGTTTAAAATGCACTGCATGTCTTGCAAGAGTATGGTGGTTAAAAACGTTTACATTACCTATTTTTAAAATGGTTCGACTTTCATTACTTGCATCGAAATAACTGAACTGTGAACAGTCATAGCTTGTAGATTTTAACAGTAACTTGTAATATAAATATATTACAAATTATTGTAAAAATCTACAAGCTATGAATCTTAAATAAAGACATAATGAATGAATTTAGCATAGTTGATATGTCATGCCTCGTAAACAAAAATGCTGAATATAGGTGTAAATATTTAAGCGAAAAGGCAACGAAACCACATTTATTGTTGTTTTATACATGTAAATATTTTTATGGTAAGTATTGAATAAAGGTATGATTGCAATGTGTTAAAATATGATAATAATAATATAACACCGTTGGATTACGGTGCAATTTGGTGACGAATGCGTATTAAAATTAATGGAATTGAACAAATTAATTAATCAATTTTCTGTTGGAATGATTGTCATTTCTAAAATCTTAACAGAATGACGATCGAAATTGATATTAAAGTATTTATTAGTTTGAATCTGCTAGTTTTATTATTATATATATAATAATACAGAAACTCAACTCCGCCATCACTTAGTCTTGAAGTAGTGCAGAAACTGTCATACTCCATCTTATACGTAAGGGGACGAATAAATTTAACGATGAAATGAATCGTAGCAGTTGAAAATCTGTAACTCTGATAAATTACATTCTATCTCCCGACATACTTCCTAAACCACACTAAGTGTTCTTTCGTCGCCGTCGTCTAGGGACTCTATAGCCAGTCAAACATAAACTTTAGACAGACGTTTAACCATTTGTTTATATTTAAGTAATGTTTACATTTGGTTTAATCTACCCATTCACTCGATTAAATTTTCACTCATAACTTAGACTATTTAAGAACGGATTAAATTGTAAAATGTTTGTAAAACGCACTTTAACTTAAAAATACTAAAAATAAAAAAATTAAGATTAATCTAGAAATTTAAGATAGAAATGCGTTCGTGAAACCGGGCCCAGGTGGTGACATACATCACAGATCAAGGTAAAAGTCATGGTTAAAGTAAAATACATGAGAAGTTGTTTAAAAACTCTTAGAATCATTATGATGATCATGTTATGTTCGAGATGGGACTGGGGAAATTGTTATTATTCTAATTAACTCGATAAAATCTATGACAAATCTATCATAATAATTGACACTTTATACTGAACCGATAGAACTTGCATCACTCTCAACATTTTGTTCTGGAGTTTGATATTTATGACCATCAACTGACCAAAAAAATACACACAGCCTGGTAGACTTTTGGCATGTTGATAGAAAAATGCGCTTTTAGGTGGAATTGCATCATAAGATATTTGCTTAAAGGCAAAAAATCATTGAGTCGTCAAAATCGTCTAAAAGACCGTTCCTGGCATACATAATTATGACAAATATCTCGAGTGTTTTAAAATCTTGATCATTTATGTCTGACAAATATTAACTTAGCTTTTTTTAAGAGTGACATGACAACCATTTAAAGCGTGAAAGAAAAACTTTCTATTACTTTTAGAATCTTCTCTTGGTTACAAGAGGCAGTCATTCAAAAAATATTGTGAATTATAGAGCCTGTGGTTTAAGATTAGAAGGTTTTATGGCGCCAATCATCATTTTTTCATAGCTAGAAGTTTTGTCTACATTAATCATTGCTCATTACTTAAAGAATTCGTTTATTTCTTACTTTCAGACGTGAAAACTGAAACACCACTTGTTTCCAATATCTTGTTAGATATTATAGTAAAATATGCAATGTAATGACATTAACAAAATATTCCAGGTATGAAATTTGTTATACAGACAGAATCTCTACATTATATTATCAGAGAGTCACTTAGAATTCTCGCCATATCATGATTTAACATTATATCATATAATAAAAATAGTGTAATTGTCAGGTTTAATTATCAGCTAATGATTGTAGACACCATGTTCTTATAATTGTAGTTGTAATTGTGACCAGTTTTATACCATCAGGATATATATTTTAACACTATATGAATTATGATTTATACAATATTGCCACCTGTTCTCAGAGTGCCATTACTTTGTTATTTTGTATGTGTAACAATGCGATATTTTGTTGGTTTTATCAGAAGGCAGTTGATCTATTGGTATCATGTAGTGTAATTCCGTAAATGTTTTTATTGTAACACGGAAGACAGTGTGGTTTTTACAACGATACACAAACTACTACTAAACTTTTCTCCTATCTGCATTTTTATTCTAAATATTGTTATATATACCTAAAGGTTGACAACTTATAGTGCGTACAAAATAACAAAACGTGTTTGGGTAAACATTATAAATGAAACATTCCATTCCAAAGGTAGGCAGTATTGAAAATAAAAGTTGTATAACTCATTTTAACAATATAAGCAAGGTGGATAACCTACCACCGGGTAACACCCCTTGGTCAATCATGCTTGTAATGGAAGAACTGTTTACCATTACACAACAAGACACTCATAAAACATATTAAAATTATATATGTTATTGTCATCCTGAGCATCCCTTGTTGTGGATTAGTTCATTGTATTGTTTATATAAACAGTGTGTTGTTTTTGTATGCACTATAGTTTTCATAGTTTAATGTCAACGGTATAGTGTTTACAGATTATAATCGGAATATCAGAGTATACATAGATGGTTCGTGAAATGTCAAAGTTGAACAATGCAAACATGACTGAATTAAAGCTATCACTGTCATCCACTGTCACATCCAGGAAATGAAATTGTCTAAGAAATAACAACAATATGGGTGTCGACTGACTTATAATCATGTACTAAAACTAGTAACTGTCATAATTATAATTCTGTTACATAGGTGATAAAAGAATGTATGTTATATATCGTTCACAAAAATGTCATTTGACATAGCATTGATATGATCAGTCATATCATTTAGAACTTTGTAATTAGGAATCTTTCACTAGGGATTTATTTTGACTTATATATATATATATATATATATATATATATATATATATATATATATATATATTTATATTGAATGAATACCTTGTTGAAACGATCTGTGTTTGACCTCTATAATTATCGATTTTATGGTTCACTAGTTTTGTGAAACCAGTTCTTGTTAAGTAAATTTAGTCGCCGTCGGTTAAAACATATTGAAAATCCATAAAAATTGAAGATTCGTGTAATTCATTTCACTATATTGTTCAGAATTCTATTTTAAGCCCCATTATCAAATGTAACACTGTCTTTAGACGGCAAAAAAAATAGAGATTGATCTATTTCAAACACCTCTTATGAATATTTTATATAAATGCAAATATTGCTTAAATATGTTCGTGTTATTTATTGCATTTCAAAGTGATAGTACGTTCAACCGAAGTGGAATTGGGTTGTCAGTACTTGATACATTAGTTTTGATCACAGTTTGTTTAAGATGAAGTATTTGTATTGAAAAAACTACTTCAAATAACATAATAAAGCCTTTTAAACTACTTTAGATCAGGTGTATTGATAAAAACATTCTTTAATGCCTATGGGTTGAGGTGTTAATTTTATATAGCAATTATGTTAAGAAATTAAGAAAATAGCCTCAAACCAACAATATTACAATTACATTGTAAATAGTCCAATAAAATGAATACAACCAAAAAATTGCACCATATGTTATGTTTATGAATTTATGAAACAAGAAATTATCTATCTCGTAAGGCTTATCGGAAATCTGATTAAACTCATTTGTTTTATTTTTCTATGATATACAATTTATTTAAGCGTTAAAGTTACTAAAGTTTTTTTGCTACACCCTCGAAATGTATATTGGATGTTTCTCAATATTTCAACTCATAGTATTTCTCGACTTCTGCAGTGTATACTTACTTTCCAAACATACAGAAATGTTAATTGGATTAAATCTGTATCACAAAATCATGCAATCAGTGATCTCTTCCATTAAGTGTGAAAACATAAAATAAGTTATTAGATTTTGTATTAAACACATATACTTCAAACATGTCGGAATTGCATGTTGATCAAGGACTTATCAGAAAACTGACTTAACTTTTTCAAAAAAATGATTTCCGTAGATTGTGTTTAGTATCGTACTATTTTTTATCAAACAACGGGAAATTAAATATTTACATAAAGGCTTATCAGAAAATGTCAAAACTTTTTTATCAAAAAGAATTGGCTACCCTTGGAGGAAATGTGTAATTTATTGTATCAATGTAATTTATTATAATTAATTACAGTTATAGTTTTAAAGTGTCCTGCTTAGCCCTCGAATTATGTATATCAACATTTGATAATTCTTCTTAAATACGCAAATAGCTTTGATAATGATTAATAACATTACTGCATTAACCAAAGCGTAAGAAAAATAAATATCAAAATATAAATCTTCTTCAAAAATTAATTCCCTATACACGTTTTTAAAATGGGAACGAATCGTCTAAATTCAGAAATTTTGGGGACAGATCGTCCAATCTCGAATGTGTTCGGGGGTGGATCATCTGGGAGGATAGTCTTGGGGAACAGGTGGTTCATATATAAAAAAGGTAAAAGTATTGCACGATTACGTCACACTTTGTACCAAACAAGTATGTAAACATACCAGATATACAGTATTGCATCATACCATATCAGTTTGTTTAGATATACTGGGTGGGTGCAAATATTGCATTGTACCGTTTTTGTAGGTTAAGACTTACTGAGTAGGTTCAATTATTGCATGGTACAAAACCAGTGAGAAAAGATTACAGGATGGGTTAAAGCATTGTATTGTACCATTCAAGTATGTTTAAATTTTACGGGCTTGATGCAAATATTGCATGGTACCATTCTTGTATGTCAAGACTTACCAGATGGGGGTAAATATTGCATGGTACTATACCGATATGTTAAGATTTGCCGGGTGTTCTCAAGTTTTGCAAATAACTATAAGTGTATGTTATGACTTAGCGGATGGGTTTACGTATTAAGTGATACCGTACCAGTATGTTATGTGTATCTCGGTGTATCAAAGGTGGTATATCATTTGTGATTCTGATTTAGCGAATCTGGGTTTATGTAATAATATATCAGACTTCTAAATATTGACTATG
Organism: Mactra quadrangularis; assembly: GCA_025267735.1. Classification (NCBI taxonomy): domain Eukaryota; kingdom Metazoa; phylum Mollusca; class Bivalvia; order Venerida; family Mactridae; genus Mactra; species Mactra quadrangularis. The sequence goes on from CM046304.1 coordinate 10,681,827, forward strand.
ATATTGATTTACTCCCAGTATTAAGGCATATGTAAAGTTGCAATCCTAGTGCAAGGGTATGTGAATACTTCTTATAAGCTAATATTCCAGGAATGCTATGTTAGGTCGGATGGTGTCAGCAAAATAAACATTTTTGTTAATAATACGATAAAACTAATACTAAGTTTGTTTTATGTCAATATTGAGGTGACAGTATTCATGACACGTTTCTAAAATATTTCCTATTAATGTCATAATCAGTCTTTTACAATGTCAGTAGCACCGTCCCATCAATACTGTCAGTACTTTGATTTAAAAAAATCGACCAGAATGAATATGAAATTGATGTCCAATCTACAGACATAAAACGTTTAACACTTAAACTTTTACAATAAAATTTATCTTCAATAAATTACAATGTTCAACAGATTCTATCTTTAAATTATTAAACCACACTTCCATAAATGTATCTATTATTTAAGATTAAAATGTATTTGGAAAAGGTGTTTTATTAATAAATGTATCATTATTATAAAAAACATTATAAAAACATAATTATTCAATAAGATGTGAGGTACTTATATTCTTGTTAATTGTACATTTTAGGTATTGACATTTATTGTTTATGATGTCACATCGCATGTATTAGTTTTAATACTTGTTAATGTCGCGTCAGATGAACCATACATTTATTGTTTATGATGTCACGTCGCTTTTATTAGTTTTAATACTTGTTAATGTCGCGTCAGATGAACCATACATTTATTGTTTATGATGTCACATCGCATGTATTCGTTTTAATACTTGTTAATGTCGCGTCAGATGAACCATACATTTATTTTTTATGATGTCACATCGCTTTATTGGTTTTAATACTTGTTAATGTCCCGTCTGATGAACCATACATTTATTGCTTATGATGTCACATCGAATGTCTTAGTTTTAATACTTGTTAATGTCGCGTCAGATGAACCATACATTTATTGTTTATGATGTCACATCGCATGTTTTAGTTTTAATACTTGTTAATGTCGCGTCAGATGAACCATACATTGTAGACAACGTGCAATATAATCCATCATTGTCAACAATTCAGTTTCCTGTCTTTCAAAGCAACCCGAATGAAGGTAATTCTGAGATCTCACAGTAGTTAGATTAAATTAGGCATGACAATACCACATTACAGGCTGCCAGAATGTACGCTTAACTTTTTAAAAGACTATCCCAACGGCATTGATTGTTTCAGGCTAGGTTAACACTGTGGTCACTCAACCATCTTTCGTCATTGAAAATACTTTTATCATTATTGATAAAGTAATGTAATTACAATAACTACGGCATCAAAAGAAACTATTTTTTACTATCAGTGTAGAAATAATGAGGTCTTGTATTTGATATTTATACTAACGTGTTTATACTAGATCTATGTTTAGATAGTCAATAGCTCCACATCAGGCCATACCAGCTGGGTTTAACACTTTTCATCACGCAAATAATGTCGATTTTTTATTTTTAAAATTAAGTTTTAACAAAGCAGAGTCCTTTCGTAAGAGATAACTGTTTCATCAATACAATGATACACATATGTTAGACCGCACATAATTGTTTTGTTGGTTGAAATTGTTACTGTCTACAATAACAATTTTGAAGTTCAAACTACATGTATTTAATATGTATTTTTATTCATAAGCCAATGACCTAATACCTTAAAAATAAACTGTAAACTTTATCTAGTCTTGTATTGAGCTCCTTCATCGGTTTATAGTTATAAACAATCCATAGCTAAAAAATCAAAGCACACAAAAATACAACCAACTTGGAGTACTAAAACGCTTTCCATTGACATATTTGTCATTTCTGCACCTGGTTTAGTTTCTGAGATCATTGCGAGGTTTTGAACGATTCGAGGAGTTTTCAACATGTAGAAATGTGAATATAACAGAATCAACGGAACTTGGTGGATATTACTTTTTATAATAACAATCAGAAAAGCCGACTTGACATAAGTTTTGTGTTTTTTGCCACATTTGCTATTTGCAAAACGTTTCTTCGTGACTGTTCAACAATACAGAAAAACAGTGATGCAATATATTGCAATAGGCCTACGTATTGGTTTTGAGAAGACAAAACAAAGCAGGAACCAATGCACATGCATCTTTATACAAATGCTTTACTTAAAATGGACTACATGTTAGAAATAGCATATTTTAAATTTTAATTTATTTTAAGTTTTCAACATTATTTTTATCTTAACATTTACATTGTATTTTTACCTTCAAATTACAAATTCTAATAAAATCTTGAGCAAGGCAAGTAACTAAAACGACTCAGAGAAAACCGAACCGGTAAGAAACCGTCATAATTCGAATTGCTTTATAATTATCTGGCAGAGTAAAAGTATACATTGTACATATTTTAAAATGTCAATTGTCGGATAGAAGAAAACTTAAATAATATGAATTTTATATGAAATATCTTGGTGTAACCCTGGTATCAACGTTGACTTGTTCTTTTGTTCTTTTAAAGAAGAAATCGTGTTAATATTATTGTCAATAATTTTCTAGTGAGTAAATGACACAATAATTACTTTAGTTGATATAATGAAAGGCATTTTACAGTTCATTAAATTGTGAATGTCATCATGGAAGTGTGTTTGTGTATTTCAAAGTAATTATGAGTACATTCATTGTCTAATGTAAAGACATCGTATTTGTATTGATTAATTAATTATGAACAATCAAACGAAAAAGTACCTTGTTTAACATTTCTATAAATCTACAGCTCGTCATACATAATACAATGTACTTGGTAGTGGTTACATGTATATAGCATACAATGGTTGATGCATTTAGTACAAACATAGTAAGAGGCCTTCTCTACATGATTTTATTGATCGATATAATTGTAATAGGGATTGTTGAAAATGTGATTTCATCACACAACACAAAGTAAATATTAATTGATATCTGTAACAATAAGTCTTTATAATGAACAACTTGTCTCTATATAATTATAACGCCTACAGAATCCTGTTCAAAAGGCGACATTATCTCAATCAGTTCCCTTATTATCTTGTGACGTGGGGTTGAAGAGGTAGTCACACTATTGTATGCATTCAACTTTTATCGTAAGTTATCAATATCTTTTATTGACAATTAACTGATTAAATAAGTCTACGTATCCAAGTATCGACCACGTGGATTTAGATTCATAATTCTATTGTTATAACCAATTATTGTTGTATTTAATGATGAAGAATTTATCATATGTAGACAAGATTATTTAATATAACTAATATTATATAAGAAATAGTTTCATTTCTAGGATATTATTTGTCATGCTTTATTTGTATTACTGTAATTAAGATATAGTTATTACGTAAATTGATTCAGATATATTAGAATCAGTCAATGAGAAATATTTAAATTCCTACTTTCGACTAAACCGACATTCTGTTTCACGATTATTCAAATTGTCTTCTGTAATCAATCACGCAAGCGTCATAACCACAGGTTTGTTTTCAGAACGTTCCTACAAAAGGCCGTCTTTTGGTGATATAATAAATTACAATAGATATAAATACCTAAACATGTCAATATGTCATATATTGCGTTGTTCATGATTTTGAATTTAAAAAATCTGACATGACATTGCGTAGAGAATTGTGTGAAACATAAAACAGTTCCACACCGGAAACTGAACTTTTAATATGAGTGTTTCTTTATTATTCTTATATAATTATGTATGTTACAACTTACATGTAATGTGTATATCCAGGAATTTCACATATTCCCTGAAAATAAGGGATATAATGTAATTGTATGGGAGTTCTCATACGGGGCATGAACAAAAGTCACACTTATAGTTTATTATACTAGTTATTGGTATGAATCCATAGTAAATTTTCTTTATGTCTGGCAATAATTATTCAGTAGATGTTGAATAGTGAATACTACGAATTTCATGTTAAATGATACATTCCATGCTAAAATAATATGTTTTTTACATAAATAAACCGCCAAACTGATCAGACACGTATGTCACTACAGAATCAATGCAAAATGTTCTCAACAATCTATGACTAATTGACTTAGTGGCGGTGTTTTATCTTTATAGTACAATGTAGTTTGTATATAGACGGAACAACTGTCTCTTACTCTTTGGTTAGCGATACCAATATATCGATCATATTATAGAAGTGATTAACAACGAACAAGTGAAAATTTCAATAGAAAATTAATCGAATACAATTACAATACTTGTCAACATTACATACTATCATATGGTACACCATAAGGAAATGTCAACAAATTTACCAATTACCAACGATACATGTGACATGCAATATTACAAATACAGTAACTATAGTGATATGTGGTAAATTAACGACAATTTTGTACTGCAGACAAAATGTTGTTTTGTATTCAGACACAAGATTGTACGTTTCTACTTTATCAGCGTACAAATAACCTTTATAACTTTATATATAAAAATACAATGTCATGAAAACAATTGTAAGGAAGCCATATACACTATATGACTGTAAATAACCATTACAAATCATCGTATCCCTCAATATAACTTTTCTAATTGGTCAAATACTAAATATAGGCGGAGTTTACAATAACCAATAATTATCCTATTAATAAAACAATTGAACTAATCTTTAATATCCAATAACTGATCTACATATCGTTATTTTCTACTGTTGATAGTTTGCCCACGTATTCATGAAATTAATTACGTTCCCGAAACGGAAAGTAGTTTTCAGACTCCCGCCGATTTGATTCAGATTTCATCCAGTATTGTGATTTATATTCATCTACGAACCCACAGTCTTCTCGTAATTTAAGAATAAAATACTTTTTGATCACTGATTTCACCATATGTAAACGAATGCTTGTAGGGGGTATTTAATGAAAAGATTAACTATTTATACATATTTTACGTTGACGGTTTATTGAGGCAAACTTGTATTATTGACTCTATTTGCAAATATCCTGCATTAAGTATCATTTTGTTTGGATTGTTTATACTAAATTTCAGTCTGTATTATAACATCTGTACGAGTATTGTATAGCAGAGTTCAATAATCTTTATTTTCATATCATAACTACTATTTTTTATGTACACACATTGCTTTGAGTATAACTATAACAGTATAAGCACAGCCTATTGACGGAAAAATATGTCTTACATGTGACAAAGTCTCCAAACGAGTTATAAATATACACATGCATAAATTCAATCCAGGTGGGTCGATAACTGCAACAATATTTCACTTGAGGATAAAAGCACCGAATTTGGAACATTTGATCTACATGGTCTACCATTTACGAAAAACACGATTTCTACTTCCAAATTCAAGACGTTCACAATTACTGCGCCTGTGCCTGGAGCTTATTTTTATTGTTTTAGATCTTATAAGATGAAACTTAATAATTGTTTTGCATACTACAAATGTTAACTGTGTTAGTACATTGTTTGAGATCAGGTGACATACATCACAGAACAAGGTCAAGGTCATGGAAAAAGTTAAATACATGAGAAGTTTTTTCAAAACTCGTCGAATCATTTGGATTATCATGTAGGGTTCGAGATGGGACTGAAAAAATAGTTATTATTCAATTAACTCAATAAAATATTAGACAAATCTGTAATCATAATTAACATTTAAGACTCAATCTATAGAGTTTGCATCACTCTCAACATTCTGTTGTGGTGTTTGATCTTCATGACCATCAACTGACGCAAAATACTAGAAGGCCTTTGGCATATGTTGATAGAAAAATACGCTCGTAGGTGGAATTGCATCATAAGGTAACGCTCACAGGTAAACAAGTCAAGCTCTGCTTCGTCAACGTTGTCTAAGAGACTGTTTCTGGCATACATAATTATGACAAATATCTTGAGTGTTTTGAAATCTTAATCATCTTTGTCTAACAAATGTTAAATTAGCTTTTTAAAGACTGACACGACAACCATTAAAAAGCGTGAAAGAAAAACGTTCTATTACTATTAGAATCTTCTCTTGGTTACAATAGGCAATAATTAAAAAGATCGTGATTTATAGATCTTGTTGTTTACATTTGAAAGGTTTTGTGGTATCAATCATCAACTTTTTTATATATAGCTAGACATTTGTCTACATTTATTATTGTTCATAACTCAAAAACTTCGTTTAATTTTTTTCAACTTTTCAGACGTGAAAACTGAAACACGAACTGTTTACATTATCATGTTAGATATTATAGTAAAATATGCAAGGTAATGACATTGAAAAAAATATTTCAGGTATGAAAGTTTTGTTATACAGACATTATCTCTACATTATATCATCAGAGAGTCACTCAGAATTCTTGCCATATCATGATTTAGCATTATATCATATATTAAAAATGTTGTTATTGTCAGGTTTTATCCTCAGCTAATGATCGTGGACACTAAGTTCTTATAATTGTATGAATACAGTAATTGTGACCAGTTTTATACTCAGGCTATATATTGTAACATTATATGAATTATAATTGTATACAATATTGCCACCTGCACTCAGAGTGTCTTTACTTTGTTGTTATGTCTGTGTAACAATGTGATATTTTGTTGGTTTTATCTGAAGACAGTTGATCTATTTGGTATCAATAGACATTTACAACCTAATCCAAATCGTAACTAGGAATCTACAATTGTAAAATATCAGGGGTTTTCTCAAACTAGTCAAGACTGTGTCTATATACTATTCATGGTCAACAACACTGTTGTGTAGTTATCACGATCGCCAGTCTGTATGTATGTGTATCGAAATTTACTTGAAGCATGAGCGTATATAATGTGATTTGAAGGGGACATTTCCCATTGATGAATTGATATTATCATTTAACTTAACCATTCATAATTAATCTATCTGTGTTTCACTTCCGTGTCACATGTAAATGAACATTTGATAACATTTATTCGACATAAAATGGTGTTACTGTATTCAATATTTGTTTCTCATGTTAAATTTGGAGAAAAGAAAGCTCCTTCATTCTTAAACCACCACCAGAACACAAAGAAAAATTTTATTACCTAATGTACTTTTCCCGGCTGCTTAGGTATGGTGTTAATTCGTTTAAGAGTAAGAGACGCATTGGTTGACATTTCTATAAAATCACAGATGATATACAGAAATCTCTCTTTATTCTACCGTATTACATGAACTTTAAAGAACTAAGACCATGTTACCCAAGCAGAACCGTGTGTGATTGCATATTTTTCGTTGAGGTATTATCCTACGTAGAATCTGTTGTCAGCCATGTTCGTGTTTTATTGTTGTAGCGTTGGAAAACGAAATCAAAACTTTAAGTCTTATATTCACGTCATAGTTTAATAAAATGGCCAACTAATGTGCGAGAAAAATGTTATTATGCCATCCATACACACGTTTTTGTGGATACATTTTGTGGATTGGTGTACATGCAATTCAAAATGAGACGGATTGGAACGGATTTAAATTTTCATGATAACTTTTATCTTTTAGGTGACAAAATGTATCCCAATCGATGTACATTTCTGCACTGTTCGTCCGGAAACATACAAGTTTGTTCCGGGAGTGTTTAAAATAAAAGTTAAAAGTTAAAGTTAAAGTGCGGTTTAAAGTCTGCTTCCATCTACATGTTCAGCCGACTTTACAATCTTGTACTATAACTCCTGGTCACTGAAATCACCCTCAGGCAGGCGATCCCTCACAGTACCCATTCACACCTGGGTGGAGTGGAACAATTTTAAGTTAATTTCTTGCTCAAGGAAATAAGCAGTGCCCCTAGCGGGGATCGAACCCGGGACCTCTCGATCCCTAAGCGCGCGTCGTACCACTGGACCACTGCTCCTAAAACAAAGTTATGCGTAAACGTCGTGAATGCGCAGGACATATAATTGCGGTAATGGAATTTAACAAAAATATCGGATTCCTGAGCTCGATGATTTTTGCATGACATGGAAATTTGGCGATCTAAAAAAACCGTACCTCTAGAATTCGTCAGTCAGTTATGAAAACAATTTTATAAAAATACTCATAGCTTTAATACAATTAGTTGCGTATGATTACAAATACAAACGTTCACAACCTTATAAAAACACTCATTTTAATATCAAGTAATCCCGAATTATCTTTGTCTGTAAATAAGTGCAGCACACGAATTTAAACTCATTCATAGATACACCCAAGTCATATGTACACTTGATACGCCCTGTAAGGCTTAATGTGTAATTACCAAAATTCGTTTGAGCAACCCCCCCCCCGTACTTATTCAATTTTAGATTTCATATTCAACTTCGGATTAGGTTGTAAATGTCTATTTAGTGTAATTCAGTAAATGTTTTTAATTGTAATACGGAAAGCAGTCAGGTTTTTACTACGATACACAAACTACTAGTATACACCCAATGATAAACGTTTCATCTACCTGCATTTACATTCTAAATAGTGTTATATGTACCTAAATGTTGACAACTTATAGTACAAAATAACAAAAAGTGTTTGGGTAAACATTAAAGATAAAACAATCCATTTCAGAGGTAGGCAGTATTGAAAATAAAAGTTGTATAATTCATTTTAACAAAATTAGTATTGCAGATAAACAACCACCTCAAGATCTTTTGTAATGGAAGGACGCTTTACTATTACACAAACAAGACACTCATAAACATAATGAAATTATATATGTTATTGTCATCCTGAATATCCCTTGTTGTCGATTAGTTCATTGTTTTGTTTATATAATCAGTGTTTTGTTTTTGTATGCACTAAAGTCGTCATGGCTTAATGTCAACGGTATAGTCTTAACCCATTATAACCAGAATATCAGAATATATATATATAGTTCTTGAAATGTCAAAGTTGACAAATGCAAACATGATTGAATTAAAGCTATCATTGTCATATCAATTTCTATAAAACTTAAGGCATGAAATTGTCTAAAGAATTACAACAGTATGGGTTTCGACTGACTTATAATCATGCACTTAAACAAGGAAGTATCATAATTATTATTCTGTTACATAGGTGCTAAATATGGCATGTTAAATATCCTTTACAATACAGTCATTTGACATAACATTGATATGACCAGCCATAACTTTTAGAACTTTGCATTTAGAGATGTGTATCAGGTTAGTGTAACATTCGTGATTCTGAATTAGCAGATCTGAGTTTATGTTATGATATAACAGTCTTCTAAATATTGGATTTCGCATTGATTTACTCCCAATATTAAGGCATATTCAAAGTTGCTATCCTAATGCAAGTGTATGTGAATACTGCTTATAGGCTAATATTCCAGGAATGCTATGTTATGTCAGTTGGTGTCAGCAAAATGAAACATTTTTGTTAACAATACGTGGTGACAAGTTGTTCATGAGCATTTAGTAATACATTTTCTGTACATTTGAAATATCTGCTCAATATGTAGACACTATTACATAAAAGACGTTAAAAGGTATTCATGACAAGTTTCTAAAACATTTCTTATTAATGTCATGATCAATGTTTTACAGTTTCAGTCTCACCGTCCCGTCAGTAAATTAATTAATAAAAAAATCGACCAGAATGAATATGAAATCGATGTCCAGTAAGTCTTAATCTATAGATTAAAATAAATCGATTAAATATTTGGAAAAATTGTGAAACCAATAAAAGTATCATTTTCAAAAACATTATAAAACCATAATTATTCAATAAGATGTGAGGTACAGTACTTATATTCTTGTTTATTATACGTTTTAATTGCCGTACATTAATTGTTCAGGATGTCACATCGCATGTATTAGTTTTAATACTAGTTAATGTCGCGTCAGATGAACGATACATTTATTGTTTATGTTGTCACATCGCATGTATTAGTTTTAATACTTGTTAATGTCGCGTCAGTTGAACCATACATTAAGTGTTTATGATGTCACATCGCATGTATTAGTTTAAATGTTTGTTAATGTCGTAACCCGGGTCGATAGCGCAGTTGGTAGCGCGCCGGGATTTGGATACTCGTGCCCGAGGGGGTGCGGGTTCGAATCCCACCCGGGGAGGTTATACTCTTCCATGAAAATTTGACAATAATGTCGATTTTCCTCCAATGATTATATAATATGGAGAAGTTTCCGGCCTTGTGGAAGGGTAGGTGAGTACTGGTTATAGACAATGGTCCAGGAAAGCTAGGTTAGGTGCGCTGGACGCCGTGAAATGACCTAAATTGTGTTGATACGGCGTTAACTCCAATAAATAAAAAAATAAATAGTTAATGTCGCATCAGATGTTCCAAACATTTATTCTTTATGTGGTCAAATCGCATGTATCAGTTTTAATACTTGTTAATGTCGCGTCAGATGAACCATACAATTATTGTTTATGATGTCACATCGCATGTATTAGTTTTAATACATGTTATTGGCACGTCAGAGTAACCATACATTTATTGTTTATGATGTCACATCGAATGTCTTAGTTTTAATACTTGTTAATGTCGCGTCAGATGAACCATACATTTATTGTTTATGATGTCACATCGAATGTCTTAGTTTTAATACTTGTTAATGTCGCGTCAGATGAACCATACATTGTAGACAACGTGCAATATAATCCATCATTGTCAACAATTCAGTTTCCTGTCTTTCAAAGCAACCCGAATGAAGGTAATTCTGAGATCTCACAGTAGTTAGATTAAATTAGGCATGACAATACCACATTACAGGCTGCCAGAATGTACGCTTAACTTTTTAAAAGACTATCCCAACGGCATTGATTGTTTCAGGCTAGGTTAACACTGTGGTCACTCAACCATCTTTCGTCATTGAAAATACTTTTATCATTATTGATAAAGTAATGTAATTACAATAACTACGGCATCAAAAGAAACTATTTTTTACTATCAGTGTAGAAATAACGAGGTCTAGTATTTTATATTTATACTAACGTGTTCATACTAGATCTATGTACAGATAGTCAATAGCTCCACATCCGGCGATACCAGACTGGTTTAACACTTTTCATCACGCAAATAATGTCGATCTTTCAATTCTTAAAATTAAGTATAAACAAAGCAGAGTCCTTTTATAAGAGATAACAGTATCATCTAAACAATGATACACATGTGTTATACCGCAGTCTTCAGCAACTTGTCTATAGCCTTTCAATACGTCACATATAAAATAATATGACCTAAATATGTGTTGAATACGACGTTAAAAAACGGATCTTTAACAGTTGCCATTCTTTATAAACCAAACTGGTAAAACTTCTAACAAGATTCCTAAACTGGGTTTTAAATTACAAGGGGGTTTGTCATGTTCAATCCTGTTTGTTGTAATTCGTTTTGTAATAAACTATTATAGTCATTTAGTCTGAATATATCATTAATTAGATTTGGAAAACTTTAGAAATAATTTGTCTATCTGGACATACTTATTATATACTGTCTACAATAACGATTTTGAAGTTCAAACTACGTTTTATCTTGGATATAATATAACCTGACCTTTTATGACATTATTTATTTACCAAACCGGTAGTAACATAGTTCCATTAAACTGTTAACAAAGATCTTATTATAGAAATGTTTTAATGTTTTATCTATTTAATGGTATATGATAATCAGCTGAATTATTCAATATCCCGTCAAACACTATCATCATAAGACATCCACACATTTATTTTTAAATTAACAAGTAAATCTGTGAGCTAATGCTCACTAGTGATACCCCCGCAAAAATCTAAAAATATGCGACAAACAGGAAGTAGATGAGCAATGAGCATGAAATCGCTTTACACCACATGGGACTATGGGATGAAGCAATATGCAAAGTATTAGGCTGCTGCATTTTATAGTTGCTGAGAAAACTGCGACGGAAATTTTGTAACGGACGGACGCACGCACGCACGCACGGACAAGGGTAAAACAGTATACCCCCTCCTCTTCGAAGCGGGGGTATAAAAAGTTTAGAAATGTTATTTCAAAATTATGATTATCATTCCATAGATAAGAAATAGAATCAGGCAGATGGCATAAACCTTATAAATTACCAAGACACGAAAGAAATTGTCAATTTTGTAACAAACTTGAGAACTAATTTTATTTTTTACTAGAATGTCCATTATATCACGACTTAAGAAGAGATCTTATATAACAATTTTATTAGGAAATACCAAACATTTCCAAATTTATAGAACGTTTATCATCAATAAATCAATCCATTTTGAATAAGTTAGGAAAATTCATTTTTAAAAGTTTTGAAAGGCGAAATAATTTATAGTATTTCAGTTAAATTTCTCAAACTATAAATATAACAGAATCAACAAAACTTGGTGGATATTACTCTTTATAACAACAATCAGAAAAGCAGACTCGACATAAGTTTTATGTTTTTTGCCACATTTGCTATTTGCAAAACGTTTCTTCGTGACTGTGCACCAATACAGAAAAACAATGATGCAATATATTGAAATAGGCCTACGTATTGGTTTTGAGAAGACAAACAAAGCAGGAACCAATGCACATGCATCTTTATACAAATGATTTACTTAAAATGGACTACATGTTAGAAATAGCATATTAAAAAAATAATTTATTTTAAGTTTTCAACATAATTTTTATCTTAACATTTACATTGTATTTTAACCTTCAAATTACAAATTCTGATAAAATCAATGAGCAAGGCAAATAACTAAAAACGGCTCAGAGAAAACCGAACCGGTAAGAAACCGTCATAATTTGAATTGCAATATTATTTTCTGGCAGAGTAAAAGTGTACATTGTTCACGTATTTTGAAATGTCAATTGTAAAATAGAAGAAACTTAAATAATATGAATTTTATATGAAAAATCGTAAAACAAACCTGGTAGCATCAATGTTGATTTGTTCTTTTGTTCTTGTAAAGTAGAAATCGTGTAAATATTATTGTCAGTAATTTTCTAGTGAGTAAATGACACAATAATTACTTTAGTTGATATAATGAAAGGCATTTTACAGTTCATTAAATTGTGAATGTCATCATGGAAGTGGGTTTGTGTATTTCAAAGTAATTATGAGTACATTCATTGTATTATGTAAAGACAACGTTTTCGTATCGATTCAGTAATCATAAACAATCAAACGAAACAGTACCTAGTTTAATATTTCTATAAATCTACAGATCACCATACATAATACAATGTACTGGGTAGTAGTTACATGTATATGACATACAATGGTTGGTGCATTTAGTACAAACATAGTAAGAGTCCTTCTCTACATCATTTTATTGATCGATATAATTGTGGTAGGGATTGTTTAATGTGATTTAATCACATAACACAAAGTAAATATTAATTGATATCTGTAACAATAAGTCTTTATATTGTACAACTTGTCTCTATATAATTATAACGCCTACAGAACCCTGTTCAAAAGGGAAAATTATCTAAATCAGTTCCCTTATTATCTTGTGACGTGGGGTTGAAGAGGTAGTCACACTATTGTATGCATTCAACTTTTATCGTAAGTTATCAATATCTTTTATTGACAATTAACTGATTAAATAAGTCTACGTATGCAAATATCGACCACGTGGTTTTAGGATCATAATTCTATTGTTATAACCAATAAATGTTGTATTTAATGATGAAGAATTTATCATTATATGTAGACAAGATTATTTAATATAACTAATATTATATAACAAATAGTTTCATTTCTAGGATATTATTTGTTATGCTTTATTTGTATTATTGTAATTAAGTTATAGTTATTACGTAAATTGATTCAGATGTATTAGAATCAGTTAATAAGAAATATTGAAATTCCAACTTTCGACTGAACAGACATTCTGTTTCACGATTATTCAAATTGTCTTCTGTAATCAATCACGGAAGCGTTACAACCACAGGTTTGTTGCAGAACGTTTCTACAAATGGCCGTTTGTGGTGATATAATAAATTACAATAAAGATATAAATATAATTACCTAAACATGTCAATGTTTCATATATTGCGTTGTTCATAATTTTGAATTTAAAAAATATGACATGGCATTGCTTAGAGAATTATGTGAAACGTAAAACAGTTCCACACTGGAAACTGAACTTAATTCATGTAAAAAATATTAAATTTTTTTTACATAAATAAAACGCCCAACTAGTAATTCCTGATCAGACACGTTTGTTACTGCAGAATCAATGAAAAATGTTCTCAACAATCTCTGGCTAATTGACTTATTTTAATTTATATAGTACAAAATAGTTTGTACATGTATATAGACAGAGTAACTGTCTCCTACTCTTTGGTAAGCGATACCAATATCTTGTTCATTTTATAGAAGGGATTAGCCACGAGTATAACCGAACAAGTCAAAATTTCAAATGAAAATTAATCTAATACAATTACAATACTTGTCAACATTACATGCTATCTTAAGAAAATGTCTATAATTTTACCAATTTCCCATGATACATACAATATCATACAAATACGGTATAACTAGTGAAATGTGGTAAATTATCGACAAGTACTGCAGACAAAATGTTGTTATGCATTCAGACACAAGATTGTACGTTTCTACTTTATCAGCGTACAAATAACCTTTACTACTTTATCAATGAAAAAATACAATGTCATGAAAACAGTTGTAAGTAAGCCATAAACACTATATGGCTTTAAATAACCATTAGAAATCCTCGTATCCCACAATATAACTACTTAATTGGTCAAATACTAAATATAGGCGGAGTTTACAATAACCAATAATTATCCTATTAATAAAACAATTGAACTAATCTTTAATATCCCAATAACTGATCTACATATCGTTATTTTCTACTGTTGATAGTTTGCCCACGTATTCATGAAATTAATTACGTTTCCCGAAACGGAAAGTAATTTTCAGACTCCCGCCATTTTGATTCAGATTTCATCCAGTATTGTGATTTATATTCATCTACGAACCCACAGTCTTCTCGTAATTTAAGAATAAAATACATTTTGATCACTGATTTCTCCATATGTAAACAAATGCTTGTAGGGGGTATTTAATGAAAAGATTAACTATTTATACAGATTTTACGTTGACAGTTTATTGAGACAAACTTGTATTATTGACTTTATTTGCAAATATCCTGCATTAAAAATCATTTTTGTTTGGCTTGTTTATACTAATTTTCAATTTATATTATAATATTTGTACGAATCATTGTATAGCAGAGGTCAATAAACTTTATCCGGAGATCATAACTACAAATTATTAATACAATGTATATATACAGGTCGTATTCTAGGTCATGCGTGTTTTTGTACTATAAACAATGGACTTGCCCAGTAAATAGGTTAATAAGCTAATGCATGAACAGCATTTTAATGATTTAAACATACCTTTTTGATATTTAACATATATTTTAATTAGTGTATATGCACATTATAAATTCTATATAATGATGTGTTTATGAAATAAGTGTAAACTAACTAAACTATAAATTGTAAAATATAATTCACCCTTAAATAATGGTGCTTAATGAAACTGGCTATGTTTATATACGCAATGTTTACGTGGACGACCTGTACATTGCTTTTAGAATAACTGTAAACACGGTCTATTGCTATGTGACAAAGTGTCCGAGCGAGTTCATCGGAATTCTAAATTATTCGAGGTCCAACCTAATCTGTAATGAATAAGGGGAGATCAATGTATAAGTGCCTGCTTTCACAATTAAGCTTTTTGTGTCAAAGTACGGATCCAATAAAGTGACGTTTTGACAATTATTATTATTATTATTATTATATACCGTATTTGTATAGCGCTCTTTTCATATTGAATATATGTTCAAAAGCGCTTCACAATCATATGCATAATTAGGTTAAACGAGCTAAAATAAAAACGAAAATGATAAAGATATAAAAACATAAACTGAAAAGTAATAATAAACTAAAATTTGTGATCAATAAAGTGCTCATAGTAGTTTAAAAACAACAACAACAACAATTATAACAATTGTAATGTTGTTTCTACAATATGTTGTTGTTTCTGCAATATGTTGTTCTTTCTACAATATGTTGTTGTTTCTACATGTTGTTGTTGTTTCTACAATATTTAGTGGTTTCTACAATATGTTGTTGTTTCTGCAAGATGTTGTTGTTCTTCTACAATATGTTGTTGTTTCTGCATGTTGTTGTTGTTTCTACATGTTGTTGTTGTTTCTGCAATATGTTGTTGTTTCTACAATATGTTGTTGTTTCTACAATATGTTGTTGTTTCTACAATATGTTGTTGTTTCTACAATATGTTGTTGTTTCTACAATATGTTGTTGTTTCTGCAAGATGTTGTTGTTTCTACAATATGTTGTTGTTTCTACAATATGTTGTTGTTTCTACATGTTGTTGTTGTTTCTGCAATATGTTGTTGTTTCTACAATATGTTGTTGTTTCTACATGTTGTTGTTGTTTCTGCAATATGTTGTTGTTTCTACAATATGTTGTTGTTTCTGCAATATGTTGTTGTTTCTACAATATGTTGTTGATTTTGCAAGATGTTGTTGTTTCTGCAATATGTTGTTGTTTCTACAATATGTTGTTGATTTTGCAAGATGTTGTTGTTTCTACATGTTGTTGTTGTTTCTGCAATATGTTGTTGTTTCTGCAATATGTTGTTGATTTTGCAAGATGTTGTTGTTTCTACATGTTGTTGTTGTTTCTACAATATGTTGTTGTTTCTGCAAGATGTTGTTGTTCTTCTACAATATGTTGTTGATTTTGCAAGATGTTGTTGTTTCTACATGAAGTTGTTGTTTCTACATGATGTTGTTGTTTCTACATGATCTTGTTGTTCTTCTATGATATGTTGTTGTTTCTGCAAGATGATGTTGTTTCTACATGATGTTGTTGTTTCTACATGATGTTGTTGTTCTTCTGCAATATGTTGTTGTTTCTGCAAGATGATGTTGTTCTTCTACCAAGATGTTGTTTTTTCTACATTATGTTGTTGTTTCTACCAAGACGTTGTTCTTTCAGCAAGACGTTGTTCTTTTAACAAGACGTTGTTCTTTCAACTATATGTTGTTCCTTTAACAAGACGTTGTTCTTTCAACAAGACGTTGTTCTTTCAACAAGACGTTGTTCTTTCAACAAGACGTTGTTCTTTCAACAAGACGTTGTTCTTTCAACAATATGTTGTTCTTTCAGCAAGACGTTGTTCTTTCAACAAGACGTTGTTCTTTCAACAAGACGTTGTTCTTTCAGCAAGACGTTGTTCTTTCAGCAAGACGTTGGTTGTCCTTTCAGCAAGACGTTGTTCTTTCAACAAGAAGTTGTTCCTTCAACAAGACGTTGTTCTTTCAGCAAGACGTTGTTCTTTCAACAAGACGTTGTTCTTTCAACAAGGTGTTGTTCTTTCAACAATATGTTGTTCTTTCAACAAGACGTTGTTCTTTCAGCAAGACGTTGTTCTTTCAACCAGATGTTAATCTTTCAGCAAGACGTTGTTCTTTCAACAAGACGTTGTTCTTTCAGCAAGACGTTGTTCTTTCAACAAGACGTTGTTCTTTCAACAAGACGTTGTTCTTTCTACTAGACGTTAATCTTTCAACAAGACGTTGGTCTTTCTACTAGACGTTAATCTTTCAACAAGACGTTGTTCTTTCTACTAGACGTTAATCTTTCAACAAGACGTTGGTCTTTCTACTAGACGTTAATCTTTCAACAAGACGTTGTTCTTTCAACAAGACGTTGTTCTTTCAACAAGACGTTGTTCTTTCAACAAGAAGTTAATCTTTTAACAAGACGTTGTTCTTTCTACAAGATGTTAATCTTTCAACAAGACGTTGTTCTTTCAGCAAGATGTTGTTCTTTCAACAAGACGTTGTTCTTTCTACAAGACATTGTTCTTTCAACAAGGTGTTGTTCTTTCAACAAGACGTTGTTCTTTCAGCAATATTTTCTTTCTACAAGATGTTTTACTTTCCTTTATACAATCAAAAGTGGATGCTTTACCTTTTAAACCGAGATCATTTACCGTTTCTGAGAAAATCGATTTGTAAAATGTTGCGTTTAAAAGACCTGTCAGTAAACTGTTTGATGTTCTATTATTCGAATAAAGGTTATATCATTAATTGTACTTAATATATCGGTTACGTGTGATAGATTTCATGTCATGATATAACGATTATAAACAAATCTAAAAACATAATAAATGCAATTTATATAGGAGAAAAGTATCGTAGTCAAAAAATAGATATCCGAATACCTGTCTAATAGGATGTATCACATTCTCACAAACTATCGTATAAACACGTGATAAATTACAATATGACTGCTGCAATCAAATCTACGTGATTTCATGGCTTTTTTTACCAAAAGTAATTCATGATTAGTTTTTGACAAACCTCTTCCGGATATAGACAGGTCACTTCCGGTTATAGGCAAATCTATTTCCGGCTATTATGATTAGTTTAGAATAAAATAGTTTCGTTGAATGGTTGTCTGTGTTTGATTAAATCGACACAGTTAATTAGTTTAGCTTAATTACATTATTTGCTGATAAGAAATTGTCAATTAATCCTAGTAAAAGATGATTATACTTGCTCTGTGTATCTTGTGTGTAAGATACTAGACTATTGTCTACTATAAAACTGAAATATTTAACTATTGGTATTTTATATAATTTATTATAAGGGACCTAGTCAGTTATTTCCCCTTGTATACTCTTCAAATATGTAGGTCCAATTAGTTGGATTACTCGGATTTTACCATTACTTTTGAATGTCAATTTGCCAAAATTGATCTTGAATAACTTTTTTGTAAGTCATTTAATTTGTTTGAAATTCAGGCTTGGTATTGTTAGGGTAAAGAACTATCCTAATTTCAACACTTCTGTTAATACCTTGTTTAACAAGAATGATATTACATGTAGATGAAATATTTTGTTATCCTTTCATAGGAATTCAATGATAAAATCCGAGGATCCCAACTGTAAGGACCTTCTTACTCATTGGATTGCTTCAGATTTTATCAGGGAAAGAGACCTGACTAAAGTCCCTATTTAGTGGATTTTAATGGTGAATAAGTTTACAAAAGGTTTTGACAGACTTCGTAGAATAGATCACTGCATAGATAAGCACCCCGGACATCTTACATTAGAACACCCTGATAATATCATAATAAAACACACCACAGTAGTGTCAACCCATGTTTTGTTAATATTATATGTTACTAAATAAGTGATTTGATATAGACGTTTTGTCAACCAATCAGAGCGTAAGAATTTGTTATTGGACCGGTCCCATAAATTGTTATT
Organism: Mactra quadrangularis; assembly: GCA_025267735.1. Taxonomy (NCBI): domain Eukaryota; kingdom Metazoa; phylum Mollusca; class Bivalvia; order Venerida; family Mactridae; genus Mactra; species Mactra quadrangularis. Next base: position 10,701,091 of record CM046304.1, read on the forward strand.
GGCCCTATAACAGATTTTGGCCTGGTTTTCAATTTTATTTAGCAGGTTTTGCAGTATTGTGCAGTGAAGTTGCCACTTAACAGTGCAAATAACAAACAGTTATTTAACAATGTATAATATTGTAGGAGAATAAAACTTTGAATACCATTTCTTTACAAGATTACTTTGACCTTAAAACCACGATGTCTCTTGGACAAAGAGTGAATCAATGGCTACAATATGGCTTGGGTATAAAAATGATCAATAAAAACTATATGGCACCATTCAATAAAATCTTTATAGCAGAATTTACATAAAAACAAGAAGAGTATAAAACGGTGTTTTTTATGTGATAAAACAATAACGAGCTTATAGCTCATGTTTATGTTTATTGCTTCCTGAAGGACGTTTTATGTCGTTTAGTTTGGAGAGTATTTTCGATCACAGAAAGTGGACTTTAATACTGATGAATATTTAAATGTACATAAATACCGTTCAAAACTATTTTCTTACAGTTTTGGACATATAGTATGTTTCCCTGAATGATCATAAAACAAGTGTTTACATCACTTATCAATCACAGAAATACATTTTATTTCGATTGTATAGAATACTTTTATTGCTCATTTATCTTGGTGTATACAAACATCTTATGTTAGACATCTTAGAAGGTAAAATGTTGAAACAATTACTAATGTGTCATTCTGTTGAGACATTTGAATCAGAATGAAATGGACAATTGTTGGTTTTTCAACGACTTCAATCCATGTATAGTAATCCATGTATACTAATTTCACGGTGACTTCGCGTTCTTTGTCTAATACTCGTGATATTGAGATAGTGTGAACTAAATCACCGTGATATTATTCAAAATTTAACAGTTGAGAAAAAATGGACTGTAGTAAATTCTATAATTACTGCATTCTTAAACATCGTACAATTTAACATACATGTAAACTTAAAGCAAAGCTTTAAAGACAATAGTAACAAATGCCATGATGACAGTAAAATTTAACAGACGTGTAAACTTAAAGAAAAGCTTTAAAGACAATAGTAACAAATGCCATGATGACAGTAAAATTTAATAGACGTGTAAACTTAAAGAAAAGCTTTAAAGACAATAGTAACAAATGCCATGATGACAGTAAAATTTAATAGACGTGTAAACTTAAAGAAAAGCTTTAAAGACAATAGTAACAAATGCCATGATGACAGCTACAAATGACATTGAACGCACAACTAAACTATGGGCCTGGAACATGAAGGTATATGTTATATGTTATTAAATAAGTGATTTGATATAGGCCCTGTTATTTTTCCAAGGGCAGTCATATAGGCCCGAGGCCGAAGGCCGAGGGCTAATATGACTGTCCAGCGGAAAAATAACACGGCCTATATCAAATCATCTATTTAATGACAATTTTATTAATAACTGCCGAAAGATATACGGACATTGAGCTGAATCCAAATCTTCACAAAAACTATTATTTGTTTACCTGCTGGCATTCGACGGCATTTTCACCGTTTTTTTCCACAAATTGTGAAGAAAAAAGACAGACTAAAAAACGACCCATGCCGGGAACGTACCGTTATGAACGAGACTCCACTATGTCAAAGATATGACTGCTATCGGTCTCTGTGGGAAGAATTAATTATAAATTGGGTTTGACCTCAATCAAAAAACAAAATGTCCTTCATTTAAGACTATAATCATAACTGATATTGGCACTGATTTGTCAACCAATCAGAGCACAGAAATTTGTTATTGGTCCTAGGGTCAATAAGTGTTATTGACCCTATAACAGATTTCGGCCCGGTTTCATTTTTATTGACCAGATTTGGCTGTATTGTGCAGTGAATTTGCCACTTTACAGGGCTAATAACACATAGTTATTTAATAATAATCTTTAATAATCATACACGTATATTAATTGTAATAAGATATAGTGGTATTAATACAATATTAATTGTTGGAGAAATATTTTTTATGTGTTAGTATTATAGCATTATTTACAATTATACGTGTATATACTCAATAAAAACAACAACTGTATGCCTAACATTTAAAATCAAATATCCAATCTGTGTAACATTAATCATTATGATTAAATATATCTATATACGTAAAAGATGAAATACAGCTTTAATATTAAAAATATTGTAATTTCTAAAACAAGTCACATTGAAGAATCTAACCCTTAAAATAAGCAAATCATGCTAAATACCCTTTAATATGAATTAAAAATATGTAAGTTTTCCGTGTCCCTAATTTGTCAGGACATTTCCTTTCAAAACAAAATTCTTTCATAGCAAATCATTTCTACTGAAACTCTGTAGATCCGTCACAATCTCTAAACGATATTATTGAATATATGATGCATTAAAGTGTCAGCCTGAATGTAGTTGTATACTGATGAGAGTTGCTAACAGGAGTAAAATATTCATAAATGTATGACAATGTTGTAATAGTAGGATCTTTAAAACATAGGACAGGGTTGTAAAACCAACTGGTTTAAAACACAGATAACAATCTGAGGTTTTTTTCTGCATGAAATCTAGAATCTAAAAAGCAACACTTAACATTTTAGTTTATGTAGTTAGTGCAACATTTCTAAGTAACTGTGTAGTCAAGTAAAAGTACACACTGTTTAAACATTAACTTAGAGATATGCTAACTTGGTTATAAAAGGAAGAAACTTACTTTATCTGAATAAAAGAAATAGACGATCATTTCCTCTATTGAAAGCAAACTAAGTTTTGGATTAAAAACCCAGATTCTTAACTCTATCTCTAGTCTCTAACTCTGCATGAGACATTGAGCTTAAGCCAATGTTTAATTTGGTTTTTAAAAGATAGATTTTGGTTTGAATGTGTGTAAAGAAAATGTGTTCTTTACGATTCCCCGACAAATTCCAATCTGTATCGAGTAATTGTTCAATATTATGAATAAGTAAACCATGAGCCAATTACAATCATCAGTATATATTACTTATATGATTGCGGGCATTTCATTTATATAAAATGAAAACACTTTTCGGCCTGAAGTAGATCCCTGAAGAAACAGCACACCCAATTTTGACATTAAAAAAAGAATATGTACTAGACATATTTAATTGTTTCCTTTCAGACAGGTGAGAAGAGAACCATAGATCTTCTGGCCTAGAAGGACAAAATGTTTCAGTTTTTAAATAAAATATAACTTGCAACTAGCAACCAACTTTAGTTTTGTATTTTTTCCGAGAAAAATGGGAACAACATCACATCAGTTTTCCGATGTCATACTAACCACGTCATACATCTTGATAATTCTAATTGAAATTATAATTTGTTGAATGCACTCAATTAAATCTAGAAAAATAAAAATGGTTGAAAAAAATCTTAATGATTATGAATTTCGGTCCAACTATATTTGTATTTAAACTAACATTTTAATTATAAGTTTTTAACCACTGATTACCAGTTCTTAGTTATCTTACAAAACAATGTGAACAAGTTTAATATTATTGGACCAGAAGATAAACTGTTTAATTAAAATGAACTCCATGTGCTGTTTTGGCAAAAATTACAAAACCGTCTTTATTCAGAATGGTATTTTAAAAACCAGCACTGCCCACAACGGACCATTTTACGGTATGATAAGTCGACACAGTATACGAGAGTTCATTACAGACATTTACAGCCTAATCCAAATGAGAACAAGTATTAGCATTTCCAAAAATGCTTAAATTGCCGTTTAGCCATGTATGACGTCTTCTCCATTGAGTAAAACATTTTAAATATGGCCTTCCGGTAAACCAATCTCCGTATAATTAATTAATTTTGGCACGCCCTGTCCGTGATCAAGAATAAGTAAAACTGACCAAATGAAAACAGAAGGTTTTATCTATATCGTTGGTGCTAGTAGATCCGTCAGTAATTTCCTTCATTGTGTATGGTGTCCGTACCGCGATAGTGTTTTAGACCGTCCCGGATATGATCGATATTTATTATTAGGGTCTTGACTGCGTTCATATAATGAAAATGGTATTTTCCGGTAATTCAAACAGGTAACCCGACAAAAACATGGCGGAGACGAGTCCATTTGCGCAGCCCTTTTTTTACTTTTTGATGGTCATTTTCTTATCATGTGACCTAAAATAAATCGTTTTGATTGGCTTAAGGCAACCGGTGTCGACTATAAAATGCTCAAATCTTGATGATTGTATACACCGCCGTCCAGGAACGGCGATAATAAAACTGTATAATTTAGTATGTGGTTATAAAAAGAATTTTGGTAACAACAAATGGTGAATAAGTCATGGATTCTGAAGCTGGTGTAGAGGTCTATGGTGAATATTTTGAAAGACTGTACTAATCAGTTTATAACAAGTATGACTTATTTATAAAACGCGATGTCGTTTCCAGAAATATAAATATGCCCCTCGTATATCACTGACGTGTAAAACTAAAGTCAAAGAAAAATCACGTGGTTAATATTTCATCTTTATTTCATAATTAGATTGATTTGAACATTGATTTGTTTACACTTTAATCTTGTATAAGTTCTATTGTTATCATAAATGTACAATGTGCAATCAGATGGTGTAAATAAAAGATTATACCATGATATAACATGATATTGCAACTGTCAATCAACTGACAAACATTGTTTGAAATTAATTACTTGGTTTCATGTTGCTATCTTACTTAGAACACAATGCATCTTACCTTTAAACAACCGGTCCAAAATTTATTACAAAAATGTTTATGCGTTATGTTGGGTTAGTTATGTATTAGTTTTGAATAAGGCTGTCACGATTTTCCGGTATATTGCAATTTGCAGCTGCGGTAATACGTACCCGATACGAATTTAATGTACTGGTATAGTCCGTTTTTTCTCAACTGTCAAAGCTTGATTATTTTCACGGTGTTTGAATGCATTGTTTTTGTAATGGCGACCTAATTGTTAATAAATATATCTTGAATAAAACATATAATACGGCGTAAGCAGTTTTACTCGATCATAACACACACTTTAGGAAACTCATGAATGTATCACGACGTTAATTTTAATAACGCATTCACCGTGAAATTATTCATGTTTTGACAGTTGAGAAAAAACGAACAATATAAAGCGATCTTTTATTTTCATTGGAAAATTCTTCTCCCTTTCGCGAAATGAAAGCAGCAAACGTCAATTGTCCATGGTTCAATCGATTAAAGCTTAAGTTCAAAGAATTTCACCAACCTGGACACGTTTGGAATGTTCCCATAACTCTTAAAAAGGTACACTTTTTTTCCAGTCTGCTACAAGCACTTACCCTACAAGAACCTATAATATACTTCAATACTGAACAGTTGAATTAAGACAGAAAGGAATATACAGCTGTGTTTTTGGTTTGCAAAGCAATATATCACGGTACGTATTCAGCCGTTTCGCGTTAAGTTAAGCAATTATTGAGAAAATATGTCACATGAAATTTATGTTGCAGCACTCGAAAAGTTTGTTTAAAAATATAAACTTCAACCTTTCACGGACTTAAAATCAGAAGTTTTTTTAATAACAAGTTCGTTAATAAGTAAATATTTGTGATGAGTTTTACCTGGTAATTCTTATCCGTGAATTACGTTACTGTAGTGAATCAATTATTAACAATGTCTAAAATTAAAATACAAACCATGTGTGACACCGATGATGAGTTTTTTTCAATTCATTGATCATTTCTACCTATCAAACAACCAACACATAACAAGAACAAATATGTATATCAAACATAATAAGGACGAAACAAATAGATTATAGACTATTTTATTGGCTTTTTTCTTTTAGAAAAAGTCCTTTCCCTGTCAAAAAGTATAGATAATGATAAGCATGACATACTTTAACATTGAAATATCGATACAAAATGTCATACCCTTTCCTAAAAGAATTCAAACTACGGTGTCAAAATATTGAAAGGATAGTGTAGTACAATAGTGTGTATTTATATGTACTAATGGTAACGTAATTCACATAAATTTTATTTTATATGGCGTGAATCTATAAAAGTAAATACTGTTAACTAGAGATATAAAATGGAAAACTCTCTTTAGTGTATAGTTCATTTGTGCTAATTTTTAGATTTTAAGCAGTAGATTGGATGACTTCGGACTTTTATATAATTGAAACCTTTGTACGACATACGCAGTTTTATAAAAGTTCAGAATGCCTTTTAAAATACATTGCAAAATGATTAATACGCAAGCTGTGATAACAAATAAATGTCTACAACACTGAATACGTAGTAAATACTTGATAAAGCTGTAAAAGGACATATCATGGAGAACCATAATGTCGCTAATTTAAGAAAAGAACGGTAACGTAATTCACAATATATTTGTACAAAACTTCTTTCATGTTTGAAAATGTTCTATATTGCTGACACTCTAACTTAATTTAACAATAGAGAAATCCTTGTTCTGCCAATAATGAAAACTAACTTATTGGTCATTATGTATAATTTATTATTAGTTAACGAGTTTGCAAACACAATTTTCAAAACTGTTAACAATGATTTAAATGGAGGGGCATATTTTCTGTTATATGAAATATTTTCATATTTTACATACGAGGCATAATTGGAAGCCTGCAGTTTATACATGATTTATTTCTGTTTCATGGGACTAAACGTAAAAGAACATCACTCAATAATCCTTGTCAAGATTGATTTGAAGCTTTAAAAATATATTTGATGCATAAAAAATAAGTTTACATGTAACATGTTTCAACACTTCTAGTATATTGAACTTGAAGCATTCCGACGTCAGCGTTGAGTAACGATGATGTAACATCTTATTGTAAAGACAAGTGCATGGTTTTCTCACTCCACATAATCACCGATTTAGATATAACATATTTTATTGCCTACATGTAATTATTATTGTAATTATTACCAACGTTCTTATACATAGAATATACATAACAGTATTTTAGCCCACAGTATGTCTGCCCACAAGTTTGCACCGCTGGTTGTCTCTTGCGTCAAGTGTTGATAAATTTGAACTGTAGCACGGACAATTTTACATCTAGATTCTCTATCTTCTTGTCTGCCTTCTTCACAGAACATGTAGTTTTCCAGCTACCCGTTCTCTCTGTGAACTTCATGTTTACTACCATGTCAGAATATCTCATTCTCTACATAAAAGGAAATGGACACTGCTACCATTTTAATTAAATCGCATAATCCATCTGCCTTATAATCAATTATCGCTACATTTAGATTAGTGTTACAACGATCTGCAACTTTGCCTTTTATCGTCATGCGCCTCCTTTGGTTTTTGCTTTTATATATTGTATGGGTCCATAATCGTATACATTTTTGTCTCATTCTAAATATATTTGGACCTATATTGGTTGTTAGTTTTTAAAATGTTTTAAAGTTTTAATTCAATTAATTTTCTCTTTTCAAGTAGCTTTAGCCATATTTTGGCTTTCTTCAATCTCTCTATGCCCTTTGCATCTAAACATTGCTTTTACCCACTGGCCAAACAAAATTAGAGGGATTGTGAATTACGTTACCGCTCTGTGAATTACGTTACCATTTAAAATGTGTGTCTAGCATGGACATATGAACAATACAAAATAATTGTTACTGTGTAACTAAAATAATGCCCCAGAAAAAATAACTGATACAAAACTGATTTATCTATTATGCACTTGTATGATGAAACTATTTGAGAAACATACGCGACTCACATTCATCATAAAATATTCGTAAAAGTCTCTTACTTATGCAATTTCCTTCTTCAAAAATTTTCAAATATTGACACCTCAACGTTCTTAGGTGTTGCTGTAAATTTAACCTGTTATAATTGACCCTGGGTCCTAATTTCGGCGACTAACTGATATTTGCGGTAACGTAATTCACAATAACGTAATTCACGAATCGATTGTTTATTGGGCTGTTTATTTAATTACATCAAGGCAATGTTAATTCATTTGGTTATTACTTAAGTTTATAAGAGGGTAGTTTAGATGGAATTTAGTAAGTGGATATAGGTAATGTTAGTGTGTATGAAAACAGCTAGTAACGTAATTCACTAAACCTAGGTTTTATTGAGTGAATACTGTTCTGAGGAGATGTGTGGATTATACAATTAATTAACAACCAATCTCATTTGTCAATTATGTGCTACATACATTGAGTAGTTCCCAGAAGATAAATACATATATATAATGCAATGAACATCATGCCAGCAAGCCTGTGAAAAATGGTAACGTAATTCACGTGAATTTGTGGGACAGCAAAGTCAATGCGTAAATATTTTTATGATGTAAGTTGTGGAAGTTCAAACTATTGCAGTTGTTTGGCCTATGTGTATGCTTTATGATGAAAGTCAGAATTCTCATTCCTTGAGCAGAATAGGGCGACAATAAATCTGAATATCAATTGACCCAAACAGTGGGACAAGGTATTTTGATGAATATGCAACATTCCCGCTGAGTAAAATTATCATCTAGTAATGGTTATGTTAATAAATGTATATGTTTTCGGTAAAGACATATGTCTCCTAGGTAAAGGACAAATTTGGTAATAAACCATGCTATATTCTTAGTAAAAATACTATGTGACATGATATTTTTGCAATTGCTTAACTTAACGCGAAACGGCTGATTGCAATACGGTGGAAGCGCTTCGCAATATACCGCAATACGCTTCTGGCGTATCGTGACAGCCTTAGTTTTGATACAAAACAGTTATATATGGACATGTTACAAGGAGATATTCCGATGGGAAGGTTCCAAGGGATTAACACAAAGACATGGTATATGGACTGAAGCTGTCACGAAACAAATATGTCAAGTACATATCAAAACTTTAACCCTGACACCTCGTACTTAACAAGTAGGTCATGCCAAAATGGAATTCTGTAAAGCGTCAACTCAAGTTTGACAAACCTAGGTACATTGTACCATTTCACAAAAACACACACAGGAAAACGAAAACACAAATATTTTACGACAAGAAAACGATACATTATGTATATTTTTAATGGAAAAAGCATATATATTGATTACGATGAAAAATGTCGTTGCCAAACACATTTTCCCCGAACAAAATTTTGTTATCGAATCCCGGAACATCGGACTTATTTAAGAACATTGCATTTTTTGGGATTGAGGACTCTCAAACCTGCGTGCACGCGGACGCTTAACAAATTCCGGCTTGATATGGCTTTATATTGAGTAACAAACATTTATTTTCTTATAATTTAATAGCTGCACGGCTAGCTCAGTTGGTAGCACGCAAGTCTACTGATCGAACGACCGTGGATTCGATTTCTGGGCGGGGCATACTTTCGTGGAGTTTGGTCATGATATTATTTCTTCGGCCATTTTCCCTCTTACCAATGATCCTTAATCATGTAGGACAGTTGTCAGTCACTGACGAAAGTATGTGCATAGTAGTTGGTCAACAGCTAAATCCAGAGATTTAGCCTTTCCAGGAACAGTGAGTAGGTTGATTGGCCGCCGTTATATGACCTATACAATGTGTTGCTACGGCGTTAAACCCAACAAAAACAAACAAACATCAATGACTACAGCATAACACATACCAAATATTATAGTTCAAACAAGAAAACACTGTTTATAATAACAATACAATAGACTAGTCCACGCCGAGGGACGCTCGTGATGGTAATAACATATACATGTGATATGGTTTACGATTGTCTTAGTTGTTGGTGTAATTACCATTACAAGCATGATTTACCAAGAAACTGTGGTATCCATCATGCTAATTTTGTTAAAATAAATTACACACATTTTATTTTCAATACTGCCTACTCCTGAAATGGATTGCCCCATTTTTAATGTTTACCCAAACACGTTTTGGTTTTTTTTGTACGCACTATAATTGTAAAACATGCATATTTAACATTTACGGCGATATCATATATGTTATAAATAAATGTTTGCAAAGTAAGAGCTATTCCAGGGTATGCATTACCAATGATCATCGATATCTAGCCGTCATTTGTTTATTTGGAAATCGGGAAGCGCTGGTTTAGCCAATAGGGCGTGACCGTGTGTAGGAGAATATCGAGTCAGAAGCAACGTCACAACAGCACTCATTTAAACGCTGCAGAATTTTCCAAGAACCGAGACCAAATTAAGTTACTGAACGAGACAGTTTAAGTGCAGATTCTTTTTTCTTTTATTTTGGCTACGTTGACAACGCTCTAAAACTATTACTTTATTACAGAACAATATTTTTTTTCTTTATTTTGTGGTAAAACAAACTTGTAAAAGAAACTCTTGGACAAGAACAAAATGAATTATACGTTTTTGATGACAGTTTTAACGTTCTGTATATATACAGTGACAGGTAAGATTAATGTTTATTTCATTTTATTTCATTTTATTTCATTTTATTTATGTAATAGACTTATGTTATCTGATATTGCAATATATTCATATATTTATTTTTTTGCATAAATAGTTATAACTTTATTTATTTAATAATGTTTAAAAGTCACAAACCTGAAACAAAACAATTATTTCTTACTATTGTTTTACTAATTTGTCTTAAAATTCTTTTTCATTACAACGTCAATGTTAAGTCGTTTAGTGAACAATACTTTAAAACGTAAACCATGTCACTTTTTTGTAATTAAAATATTGTTCGTTTTTTCTCGACTGTCAAAACAAGAATAATTTCACGGTGAATGCGTTTGTTAAAATTATTGTCGTAATGCATCCATGAGTTTCTGAAGGTGTGTATTATGATCGAATATAGCTGCTTATGCCGTATGGTATGTTTTAGTCACGATATTTTTAATAACAATTGGGCGCAAGTACAAAAACAATGGATTCAGTCACCGTAAAATCATTAAAGCTTTGACAGTTGAGAAAAAACGGACAATACCTGCCTTACAAGACGGAATAATGCCCTTACTGTTCGTCAAAATTTCTTTTATATTTGCTCTGTGTTCAAAGATGTAATATTATAATTATATATACTGTTACAAGTGTATGTTAGATATTAGCTGTTTAAAGATACTCATTCACAGATTTCAACTTAAATATCTTTTTTCTGAAAGTACCTAAATTGTATGGAAACATTTTTTTATGCAGGAAATAAGGGTTTTGATATTGAAAATTTTATTCCAAATGGACATACAACTACAAATTATGGTGATTTAAGTAGTAAAATTCTACCCCGTATGTCACGGTATAGACAATTTTAGTGCATTTTTGTGACTTTCACTTTATATTTCTTAGAATCTACAGGTTAGTTTGACTTGAAATTATAAGAATTTTTGAATTGACACAATTACAGACACTGAATGATATTTTTGAAAACATGGAACAATCTCAACCAAATCTGTAAACTAGTACCTTTAAAACCAAAGTTGGTATTTGTTTATAACAATAAAACCAAAAGATAATGAAGTTAGCTGATATTATATCTTTTACAACAAATTCTATTACTTCAAAACTGATATACATGAATATATTTTATATATTGTAGATTCTTACATTTTTATTAAAATTATCAAGTAGGTTTGTCTGTAGGGAAATGTTTGACATTTCTTAATGTGTTTATTTGGCAAAATATCAAATTAATTATAATACATAAAATTGTATAAAATATTTATCTTTATAATATTCTTGTAATCAAGTTATACGTCCTCGGTGATATAAAACAATGACGCTAACATAACGTAACTTTAATGCATAAAATGGGAAAATATTTATAGCAATACAATTGAGCATTATATAAATACAATAACATATATACAAAGATGAAATATACAAAGTTATCAGAGAAGCAGTGTAGCAGTGTATGATTAATTTCTTAATTTAAATGAGTAAAGATAGATTTTGAAATATTTTCTTGTGCTTTATTATCTCTATCTAATTTAATAGTTGTTGAAATTTGTTGATTTTAGGCCAATGACCAAAATATGGTTTGAAATATGTTTTTCTGAGTTCTCTATATTTAGGGCATACAATGTACTAGTAAAAAAGGGTATTCACATTCAGGAAGATTCATATTACCATTGAGACAAATACGCTGATTTCTCGGTATGTTATAATATCGAAGACTAAAGAGTAAATAAATTCTGATAATAATTTATATGATATAACATAACACGCAGGGCTCGAATTTAAGCTCGCATACTCGCAAAATGCGAGTGGATTTTGAAAATTGCGAGTAACTTTTAGTTTAACTCGCATATTTTCGCGAGTTGAAGTTGACAAAAAACATTACTAAATTAAATTACTAAACTAATAAGGCACAAATCAGCATTGAAACGGCCAAATAGATAAATAGTATTCATTAATACTAATTAAAGATTCACTATAAAAGAAAATGTTTGATATTCTTTGTCTATCCCACAATAACGCCCCTGTTCTATCTACAGTTAAATATGATACTTGTTGCTTTTATATCGCATATGCATGTGTGAATAGTTATGTATGCTATTTAAATTTGGAGAAAAAATACCAGTGACGTTTTCATTTTGCAAGTTAAAAAAAATCAACTCGCAAAAATTTGCAAGTTGAATTTTTTGTTACATTCGAGCCCTGATAACACGTGATTGCTGTTGTTTGTTTGTTTATAAATATAAGTAATCTTGTAAACATCAGATAAAACAAAACAATAATGTCTGGTAGTTTAACATTTGTCTCGTATAACATTCCATGAAATGTAATCTTGAAAACAATATTGGTTAGTTTAAATGTCTCTTTGATCAGTTTCTGATATTTCCGTATGAAGCCGACTCTTGTGGTACCAAAAAAATAACAAAACTTTCTTACAGAATCTAGCATATAGTAAATTTCTTGTAGTTTCTCCTTATCATAAAAGAAAAGAATACACAGTCTGCACTATAAATTTGCCACAGAAAGTATGCTATATATTTAATATAACTAGAAATGCAATGTTGAAACCACATTAAAGCCGGATTAAAAAACTTTAACGCAAAAAATACAAAGGGAAATAATCCATAATAAAGGCAGGTAGAGTTGTGGTTACTTTCTAATTCCGTTCATCACATGGTGTGTTATCAATGTATGAAGTTTCAGATCTGACAATAAATGGCAGAGATATATGCTAAATTGAAAACTTTAACGCAAACTTTAACGCAATTGTTAACAACGCTGGACGCCAGCTCGTGTTTCGAAAAACTAATAGCCGATTTTTTCGTTGAAAAGTCCGGCTAATAATGTTTTCTTTAGCATTAGTGTGGAATTCCAATTATTTTCCACTTGTCCGGTATCAAAATGCACTTGTCCAGAGGTTCTATACTTAAAAAGAAATATGACACATTAACTATGGTATGAGATGCACTATTTAAGTAATAATTAAAAAGTGAATGAAATCTTTCAATACTTATGAATAATATGATTAAAATATTTACATTATTAAGTATTACTTTGTAAGTGCATTTACTGCTAGAAGTATTACTTGTTCACGGAGAAGTAGACAGGAATTATTAACTTGTCAGCAGTCATAAATGTACGATTCGGACAAGTCGGGCATAGGAATCTATACCCGGGCCTGGTTAATAATTTAACATTAACAATATTATTACGATCTACAAGAACTATTTACCCCTAAATTTACCACTTTTTCTTTCTTTCTTTCCTCTCCATTCATCTATCTTCTTCATTTTCTTCCAATCTATTTATTTTAACCTCTTCTCTCTCCCCGTTCTCTCTTTTCCTCCCCCTCTCTCCCTCTCTGTTTCACTCTCTCCCCATTCGGAACATTCTCGGCGATCATCTAGTACGAAGATATACTTCGGAAATCAGACTTAGTAGGAATACAACCCAGGATATAAGGTCCGGCGACTGGCAAGTAGTTTTATTATTGTTTATAAATGAACGTGTAAAGTCAATATTATCTAACAATTTGCCTGCTATTCTACTAATTAGCTACAAAACAACTTTCAGTATTTTTAATCAAATCAAATGACCAGGGATTGTCAAAATAATACATTGAAACACGACCACCTGTCATTTTCATGTACAACACTTAATATACATTGTTACACGCTCGCTTTATCAAAACATTTCATTAGTTCAATGTATCACACGTCGTATTTCTGCGAAGTTCAGACTACATAACCACAGAAACCAAATTCCATCAAATTCACGTTTTCTACGGAATTCAAGTTAGATCTACTTTCTCACCTTATGATATCCGAAACTTATCTGCTTAGTAGATCGCCGAGGTAGTTCCGAATGCCCCTCCCCCTCTTCCTCTCTCCATCCCCCCTCTCTCTCTCTCTCCCTCCCCCTCTCCCTCCACTGCGCTCTCTCTTTCTCTCTCTTTTCTCTCTCCCCATCCCCCTCTCTCTTCCTCTTTCTCTCTCACTCTCTCTCTTTCCACTTTCTCCTATCTCCTTATCTAGGATTCATATTACATTATTCATAAACTATCAGACTAGTTAGTTATTTTTGTAGTTAACGTCTGTAATGAAAATGGTAAATGTAAAAACTTAATAACATACGTACAATAACAATATTGAGCAATGTAGTTTTTTCTATATTGTTAACTATAAGGAAGTCTGTATGCCATATTGTATTACGTATACAAAATGCTTTAGGTTGCTTTTCTATAGCTATCATTTCTTTGCTTTATATTAAACTGTTAACAACTGTCATCCAACATTAACAATTCTATATTTATTTGACAAAAAATACTAGTTACAATACAATTATCATGACATGTCTAGTTGGTTCTAGTTGCTTTGTGGTTTATGTCTTAGGTTATGATATTTGAAACATCTAATCTTTGATGTTCTTTTCCTCGTATTTTATCGTTTTGTTACATTTATAATAAATATTTCGGATTCATATTTTGCCGAGTTCTATTGTATTTATTTGGTATAATATCATATAACAGTTACTTTATCTAAGTAAAACATTTCGTGTTTTGTATTCTAATTTTACTATCTTAACATTATAAAACAAACAATGTGATATAACAAATTTTTAAACAAAAATAATTAACTATGAGTGACTTATTGTTAGAGGCCCGCCCGGCTAGCTCAGTCGGGAGCGCACAAGTCTACTGATCGAGTGGTCTTAGGTTCGATTTCCTGGCGGGCATACTTTCGTTGAGCTTGGTCATGAAATAATTTTCTCCCTCCTACCACTGATTCTAAATCATGTAGGACAGTAGTTAGTCACTGGCGGAAGTATGCGCCTAGTAGTTGGTTCGCAGCTTATTCCAGACATTTAGCCTTTCCAGGAACAATGAGAAGGTTGACTGACCTCCGTGATATAACCTACACAATGTGTTGTTACTGCCTTAAACCAAACAAAAAACTTACTGTTGACCGATATGTCATACCTTTAAATGTTGGTTATAATTCAATACAATCTTGCTGATATAACTATATTAACTTCTGTAACATAGTGGGATTTTACATCAAATAACAATGTTATGTTATCAGCGAAATAAAACAGTTGTCCGGGCTTACCAATGTTAACATATGTATTAACATACATATAATATAGCGGTTATTCAAATATAACAAACTAATAAAAAAACTTACGGAAATTTTTGTGTAATAATTAATACAGGAACAAAAAGATATCAGGTTTTTGTACATTTTTTATACAATTAGGGACTTTAGTCAGTTGTCTTTTCCTGATAAAATCTGAAGAAATCCAATTGGTAAGTAGGTCTTTACAGTTGGAATCCTAAGATTTTATCATTGAATTCCTACGTAAGGATAACAAAATATTTCATCTAATATCTTTATTGTTAATGAAGATATTATCAGAAATAATGAAATTTAGATAGTTCTTTACCCTAAAAATACTTATGCTTGAATATCAAACAAATAAAATGATTTACAAAAAATATATTAGAGTAATTTTGGCAAATTGACATTGAAAAGTAAGAGTAAAATCCGAGTAATCCAACTAATTGGACCTACATATTAGAAGAGTATACAAGAGGAAAAAACTGACTAAGGTCCCTTATTGTTTGTTTTGTTCTGGTTTCTGGTATCTGACATTTGATTATATTTTTATCTATAATACTAACTATTGACAATCGTAATATATAAAATACTTTACCTGTGACTAGATATATCACTCTTCAAAATATATATACAGTACCCACCAAAAGTTTGGAGTCAAAAGAAATTTACTATAATGTTTTAGTTTTGATGATTATTTTTGTAGAATCACTATTTTTAATATATCTAAGCATGGTTTGTGATAAATGAAGACACATTTCATGAACGCAACATATACTAGGACGAAAAAGAAACGCCGGGTAACCTATAATGATTGTTTTAAGGGATAAATTGTATTATTGGATTATTATATTTATTTTTGTATGAAATGTCATCTGTATGGAACCAGCTGTTGAAGTTTCAATCGATTTCCGATGCTGATTATGTGAAAAAATACCCCCTTTTAACGATGACCCTTCTTGTTTTGCGAAACACGGCTGGACATGTGTTGCATATTTTATGTACCCGGCGTTTCTTTTTCGTCCTAGTATATGTATAAGATTCAGCATCTGATATCATAAAGCCTTCAAAACCATATTTGATATAATTACTTTCCATAACATAGATTATATGCTAATTCCGTAGTCTCAATTTCAAATGGTACCACAACTAAAAAACTCTACAAAAGTAAACAGCACTTCAAAATAAATTGTAATCAAATTTTTGATAAAACCTATGTAGTAGGCTTACAAAGTGACAACTTTTGGCGGGTACTGTATTTTCTGGATATACTGAATAAACATATTATAAAGGACAAAGATAACATGAAATATATTTGCTATATAAGATATGACATCTAATAGCTTTACATCTTTAGGATTTAATACATGTATATACTACAAAGAAAGTATGGAACCAGGAGTTTCACCACGTTATTTCTGAAGCCAAGTCAGAAAGTAAAACATATAAATAGATAGATACTTTATTCAAGAAATATTTAAGGCATGACACCCAACAGTATAAAAGTTACTGATATATAATAATACAAATACAAATATTTATTTCAGCAATTAAGCACAAATTTGCTTTTCTGCTGTCAGTTGGCGGCAACAACAATACATACATATTAAAAGACGTATAAAATCTAAGCTAATTACTCTCAATGTGTTTTATAAATAAATAAGAACAAACTAACATTAAATTAATAAATATCTTAAGTCTATGGACTTAGTTTCGGGATTACAAATAATCTCTAGTTCTTCTGCAACAAATAAATTTAAACTTAAATCATCAAATTTTATATTTTTATTAACATGCTCATATCTCAATTGAGCATGAGGATATTTCTGAGCATTTTTTACTTTATCAGATAATTTTGCTTGAATACCAGATCTTTAAACTTTTTCTTATGTTTAACACTAATGCTTTCTTCCTCTGAGCTTGAACTTTCTTCACTACTATCGAAGTCAGACTCTGATTCACTTGAGCTACTAAACAAACCGAGTTAGCTAAATTGTTTTGTAGTTATTTTCTTTAGATCAGGCATGCTTTTCAATGTTTTTAAATTATTTTTGTCTCAATCGGACTTATCCGAATTCTCTTCCAGTATTTCAATGTCTCTGTTTCCAGTGTTTAAAGTTTTATAAACAGTCCTACCCTTAAAATTTTCAACACTGCGTCTCTTCCCCTTTAAACGTCTCTCTAATTCTTTCCTGTTTCTTTGTTTCATTAGATACTTCTCTTCTTGGTCCAGATTTTCTAATTCATCTTTTATTTTTCTTTCTGTATCGGAATCACCTTCTTCTAATTTACAACCACTGTACTGCTTAATTGGCGACAAAACCAAAGACGCCCCGCCTACTGCTCCCATACTGTTTTCTTCCTCGAACTCCTTTCCTTTAGAGTTTAGTGTTTTGTAATTTACTCTTTCCTTTCTTTTTTCTGCCATTGTTGACACTGATTACTAATAAATATAATTTTTACCCCACTAATTACTATAGTGCGTACAAAAAAACAAAACACTGTTTATAGTAACAATACAGTGAACTAACCCTCGACAAGGGATGCTCAGGATGACTTTAAAATAAACAACTGTGATATGTATTACAAGTGTCTTAGTTTTTGGTGTAATAGAAAGCGTTCTACCATAACAAGCATGATTTACAGTGATGGTGGTTTATCAACCATGCTAAATTTGTTAAAATGAATTACACAAATTTTATTTTCAATACTGCCTACCCCTGAAATGAATTGTCTCAATTTTAATGTTTACCAAAACGTTTTTTTTGAACGCACTGTAATAGCTATAACGTTTACCACTGTACATATATAAATATAATAAATACATTAGTATTTGTTAGGGAGTATTCCCGTTCAGACTATTTACATCACTTTTTGAAATCCTAATCACTTTTTAGATTACATTAATAGTACAGTGTAATTAATTTGAACTTTGTTCTATCAATAATAATAAAATTTATTTATTTAGTTAAACAATTGATTTAAGCTTGACAATAACATTCCTGCCATTGTTCTATAATACCATGATGGATCAAATCTCCCTGTATCACGATAATCTAGTCTTTTTACGGTTTGTTTATTTCTTTTCAGATTATTTATTTTTCACATGCAGTAATTATTATGATTTTTCTAAGACATGTTCAATGTCTGCAATTTATCTTTTGATGTAAGAAAATAATTACCACAACAGACTGTATTGCTTAAAAATCTGATGCTTTTCACAAAATATCTTACGATAAAGATTATCGTAAGTCAAAAGCAGGAAACATTATGAATAACCCGGTCATTTTTGGCCAATCAATTCCAAATATTATTGAATCATATAAAATATTGTGTACCTTTTGACTATCATATCACAGTTAATCTTCTGACTTTGAACTGCAAACTTATACATTTGACTTACGATAACTTTTATCGTAAGAATTTTTGTGAAAAGGTGCAGTGAACTATTTGTGTGGTTAGATCACCACAATGAAGATATATAGAAACATATCGTACACACATTGGTATTGTAGTCACACATTTCCATCATATTGTTGAACAATGTGGAGTATATTTTATAGTGAAATCTAATAATACATTTTATATGAGATTTAAGAAATGGATGTAATTCTATAAAGAAATGTTGTAAAAAATATTCGGTTGTTTCTCTGTGACGATTATGTTCCTCTTTCTTTCTAGGGGAAACACCTAGCAGTGTTGGTGTAACAATCTTTAAACATACCATTTTATTGTTTAATTCGTATTGTAGACAGATTACAATCCCTCTAGAGTAATTCTACCAACATTTAATACTGATAACATTCTATTATAATTGTTAGAATGTTTTCTAATCGCAAACTAGTGAAGACATTACATGCAAACTTATAAAGTTGTGATCGTAGTTTCTATGAAACATCGCCAGAATTGTTTAACACATGTGTTGTATTATTTTTAAATTGTCTTCTGTAATGTAATTGTGTATTTTTCCGTGGCGATTTACTAGTTAAAAATGTAAAGTCAGTTAATATACAAAACTGGATATGTTTAAACCTTGTTTATTTCAAGTATATTTTGTCTTCCAAAATAGACGTGAAACCTCTTCGAAATTTTTCCATGAAATCGAAAGTTGTATACGTCTTAGTAGTCTTGAAGTTCAGGAAGATTTAACTTTGATAACATAGGTAATTTTTAATAGAGAGTAATTTTGAGTAGAACAATAATTTACCATTTAGTTTAGTAGCGGGTCGATTTATGACATCCTGTCACCGTCTTCTGTGTATTAATTTGTAATATTATACCTTACATAAAATTGCTTCTTCTTTACGTATATAAAGCATAGCGGGTCATTATAATGTGATAGTGCACGCCGATATAATAGTGACCCTCTGGCATAATATCCCGTCAATATCATTAAACGCTTGTTTAGTAGAATGTGTAACCCACGTTAAGATTTTTACTGCGCAATAAAATCCGCACCGTGTTAACAAAGTTTATGTAATTAGTTTCGACCTGTTTAATGTTTAACAATAGTTTTCTTTTTGCTTTTGGAAAAATCAAGTGTTAAAAATCTGCGGTATAATATAAGAAATAGTACATACGATTGAGGGCCTACTGCTCTCCCAGTCAGCCCACTAACATATAGTAGGCCTAAGCCTTCAGCTTCGGTTCACTATATGTTATAGGGCTGACTGGTCGGTCATTTATATTTTAAATGTATATTTGCATTGGTTAACGTGCTAGAATTAGTATAAAGGGTCCATTATTCAGTACAAAATCATGCTAGAGTTATGCAACATGGTATTTGACCTCAAATGGTACATTGTAACCCCGAAGTTTCAATTCAATACCTTAGGTTGTTCCAAACGTATAAATTGTTGCACCATTGCAACCACAGGTATTGCAACATTTTTACGAAGAAGTGTTACGCGGACGCCGTAAATATTGATATATCATTCAGTAAGACTCAATGTCTTCGAAAGGCATGTGTTAGAAAAGTTTTTTCTTCAGGCTGTTAGCTTAAATGTCTTATTAATAATTTTCAGAATTCACAAACTATTCACAGTTTTCTATTTTTTCTATTGGCATTTCATTGGAGTCTATAGTTAAAGTTAGTTAAAGTGTAAGTTCACTTAACAAATCTTGGACAAGTAAAAACAACAGGTCGTCTTGGTAGCTGTCTAAATGCAAATTTTGTAAGTTGTTAAAATGTAATAAAATCAAGTTTTCGTAGAATAAAATGTCTTTGATTTTTAACAATAACTTCAGCTTAATTTCTTCACCAGACTGATTGCTGGTAATTTAAATTCATTTTTTATTTCCAGTTTTTTGTCGCTGTCAAGAATGTCGTCTTTAAGTTTGGTATAAATAAGTTATTTCTTAGGCTAATGAATGTAACGTGATAGAGGTTATTTGTTGATTAATACAACTGTGCGTGACGACTGATACAGATTTATATACTTACAAGTTATAACTGACAAAAAAATAAAATAACAGATCGCTAAAATTGAGACTTTTAAACCTAGACAATCTGAATTTAATCATTGTTGAGGAAACAAGTTGTAGCTAAATACAGAGTTAATATATAAATGATTGAGTCATGTTACATAGTTAAATGATAAGTTTTTCTTAGTTTAAAACCCAACTTTAAAAACATAATGTCAAAAATATCACAAAGCACTAATCAGTGACTTAATAGAAAATGAAGAATGTTCTATGGTACCTTCGCTTTATTAATCAAACTTGATAGGACTTCTAGAGGCTTATTCGTGCCTTTGGTTTGAATGTCATTGTGTGCTAACGGGTTCATGAAATAAATAATATACTTAACAACTTGTAACAACTACCAGCCCTGCGTTCAGTTACCGCGAACGTTACAAAACGTTCCGTAACGATACATTCGGAACTCCTCGGCCATTCGTTGCGATTAATCTCGGACATATTTAGACGCTATTTTGAAACTACCGGTGTTGAAATAAACAAATATATGATCGTTTAGGCATTGAGTGATGTTTCGTTTTAGTCCGTAAATTTGGAAACATCACTCAAAGCCTTAACGATCGCATATTTGTGTATTAGATGAGATTATTTGCAGTGAATGGCTGGTAATTTAAATTCATTTTTTTTATTTCCAGTTTTTTTGTCTCTGTCAAGAATGTCGTCTTTAAGTTTGGTATAAATAAGTTATTTCTTAGGCTAATGAATGTAACGTGATAGAGGTTATTTGTTGATTAATACAACTGTGCGTGACGACTGATACAGGTTTATATACTTACAAGTTATAACTGACAAAAAAATAAAATAACAGATCGCTAAAATTGAGACTTTTAAACCTAGACAATCTGAATTTAATCATTGTTGAGGAAACAAGTTGTATCTCAATATAGAGTTAATATATAAATGATTGAATCATGTTACATAGTTAAATGATAAGTTTTTCTTAGTTTAAAAACAAACTTTAAAAACATATTGTCAAAATATCACAAAGCACTAATCAGTGACTTAATAGAAAATGAAGAATGTTTCATGGTACCTCTGCTTTATTAATCAAACTTGATAGTCTAGAGGCTTATTCGTGCCTTTGGTTTGAATGTCATTGTGTGCTAATGGGTTCATGAAATAAATAATATACTTAACAGCTTTTCTAACTCCATACTTAATTTTCGGGTAATATTACTATGATACATTGCCTGGTTTACTTGATTAGTTGACAACCATTGTAAATCTATTACCATGTATTTCATGCATTTGTAACAGATTTCATGTCATGGCGCGATGTCTGCAACTTCGAATTTTTGTAGTGTGTGTGTGTCCACATCTTTTTTCTTGATTATTTCATATTAGTTTGGTGCATTTCATTCATTGAATATTGTTTACGTATATCTTTTGTTGGAATCATGCTAATTTGGTGTTATTGGATAGGCGCATATGTTTTATACATGCATATGTATATATTATTCTTACATTTAAGAAGGACTGCTTGACTTAGTCATTGTGAATATATTAAATGTTTTCTTGCTCTAGCCACAGTGAATTTAAAATTTATATTTATTTTAAGTACATATTTCGCTCATGTTTTGTATAATTTTGCTGAATCTAGAACATGATTTACACAGTAGTATATTGAATTTAGTATAACAAATGCATAAAATATGTCACATTTGTTTATCATTACAAACTATCTTACTGTATAAACCTAAATACGACAAATGATCAAATGTTTGGCAACTATGATAAACGTATGCCGAGATATCAGAATATTTTTATTATTCTTGTAAAGAAAAGCCAGACGAAATTCAGAAACTATGTTACATGTGATGAGCCATGAGGGATGAATTGGTTCGTAAGATTATTATAGTTTGTTGTATTATGATCTCGTCGTAAAGACAATATAGATGATAATGAGTACTTAGAACGATATGAGTAGGATAGCCAGTTACAATAGGCTGCATATAATAGATAGAACTTATGTAATCACTTCAAATTATACAAATCAAGAAATTTAAAGTAACACATAGTTCACCAAAAAATAGTTTCTGAACTAGTTATACTGCAACTTTGATAGGTGGTACTTTTTATAGTCTGGTTCCTAGTCGTACTTTGTCGGGTAAACGAACGTCAGGCAAAGCAGAATAATGGCGGCACCCGATGTATTGTACAAAGAATCGGATAATTCTGCTTTCAAATGAACATTTCTCACTATATAGTCTTTAATTAAAGGAACTTATTACAAGAACTACAGTGGACACCTTATATTTAGTCGTTCGGTTACATCTTTGCTAAATAAAGTATCCGAAATTCTAGTATGTAGTAAACTTTAAACAAGAAAGTTATTTCATTTTAATAACAACTAACCTTTCTTTTAATGTACAGTAAATATTTGCCATATTGTAAGTAAATTTGATAAATGTATAATATATAATTATTATATATAACTTAAAGCCATACAACTAACTGAATTTACTTCTTTGATGTTATCTAGTGATGTTCCGATTATCGCCGACATCGCCGACGTCGCCAAAATCGGTTAGAACAAAATTGAGCGACGATTATCGATTATGATTTCCATGGTCGTCGACGTCGCGGAAAATAAGCCCGAACCGAAGAGAGGTAATTGACTTTCGTTTCCACGCTGTAATGGCAGATTCAGCAGAAAAATGTGATCAAGAACAATTCTTCTATATCCTTCTGCGGCAATCCATTGACACAAATGAACTTAAAGACGTGTTAAATAAGGGTTTTTCACTCGGATGAGTGACCAACCAGGTGCCATATTGTTTACATTGAGCTAAGAAGCAAGACCATTAGATAATGATGCACCGCATTTAAATCATTTAAGTTGATACGTGTATTTTGCATGGCTATGACGAGAATTTAGCTATATTACTTTTTGGCAGCCAACCGATTATAATCTGAATCAGAAAGTCAGTCGGATGAGCCCAATCGATTTCTTTGATTAATATATATTGGGGATTTTCCAGCAGATTGCTATCACTAATATTAACCATTCTTTACTCAGTGGGCACATATCGTTTCAGCATTTGACTACATGCATTTATTCCTTCTGCAGTATTAGATCATGTAAGAAAATGCTTGTAGAACAAACGTACAACGCGTACAATATACAACTAGTAATCTAATATATTATATCAGCGTCTATAAATGAAGATGTTTTATTTCTCTATAAACTATCAAACATCAATACATTAATTATTGTCATCTTGTAGAAACAAACAGAGATAACAACATTAAATCTTGTATATAGCTGTTATATGGTATAATGTTATTTTGATGATGTTCACATTATTACTGTTATCATGTTAAGACTTAAGAGTATATCAATACAAATATTATCATACAAATTGTTACAGTGTATGAATATTGAGATAATAAATCATTCTCTTTCATGCTTTACGGTGAAACGTCTAATTGTCGATGAAAATATACGATGAAAATAGTAATTTTATATTTTCATCGTAGTGAAAATATAAACTTAAATTTTCTAAAACTAAAACTAAACTAAACTATTTTATTTAATGAAACGCCTATTTCTATTAAAATATTCAATGGCGTTTTACAGTAAAATAATAAATAGACATAAAAATGAATAACAGTAAAATAATATGTACAAGTATAAGGCATATGTAAAATGAATGTCTTAGACAACATAATAAAATTACAAGTACATAATCGATGACGTTAAAAATATAATAAAATATTTCTGCAAGTTTATACACATATATCTTGGTAAAAACAAATACTAATATGATAAGAACCCTATTGCATCACAGTATTTAATTTAACCAATTTTCTGTTTAAAACAGTGAATAAAAGTCACTAAAATAATAAGTTTTGACTTTTTTCTTAAATACATCTAAGGAAGGTGACTGACGTATGTACAGTGGTAATTTATTCCACAGAGTTGGACCCACAGTACTAAAACTCCTATCATTAAAAGTTTTCCGTTTGTTAAAAGGAACAGCAAAGCAATATTCCATATTGTTAACAGATCTAAGATTTGTTCTTTTTGGTACAGGTTTGTGTAAAAGTTCCAATAAATAATCAGGCGCTTTTCCAACAAAACAGTTATACATTGTGCACAGTATTTTGAAATCAATTCTGGCTTTGATGGGCAACCAATGTAATTCAAAGAGCGAATCTTTGGAACTGTCATATTTTCCACGTAATAAAACAAGTTTAGCGCACATATTTTGGATACGCTGCATTTTCTGTATGTTACATTTTGAAATACCAAACAGAATGGCGTTGCAATAGTCTAAATGTGAGATCACTAATGAAAGAACTAAAATTTTAGTAGCTTCCTGGGTAAGATATTTCCGAATATTTTTAATTCTTAAATAGTTTAACATAGCACTCCTACATTTGTTTTTAACATGTGTTGTAAATTTTAGGTATTGATCTAAATATGCAACTAAATATCTTATAACATTGACACTTGGAATAACATCACCAGCAATGACAATCTCTCTAGTGGAGCATTTACGAAGTTGAGTTTTACTGCCAAACATAATAAATTCTGTCTTAGTAGTGTTAATTTTGAGTTTATTAGAGTTCATCCAGTCATTAATAGATAGGGCACATTCCTCCAGTTGTGAAATTGCATTTTGTTCGTTTGTCACAGAAGTTGGTTGAAATCGTTTACCAGCTATGTGGTCATCCGCGAAGCCATAGACAGATATGGTTGGTGGAATCACACCAAACAGCGTTCCAGCGTACGTGAGGTAAAGCCATGGACCAAGGCAGCTGCCCTGTGGCACACTACATTCCAGAGATCGGGCAGTGGATACAGTAGAATTAACACTAACGCGACAACTACGAGGTCGCAGATAAGAGTTTATCCATGACAACGCTATACTATTTACCATTTACTATTTTCATTGTTAAGATGTCATCTTAGAAGTTAAATGACGTTATCTTGGAGAAGAAATGGCGTCACGTGATAGGTTGGGTAAAACATCTAATAAAATACAAAACTTAGCATGAAAGATTGAGAATATTCGTCAACTTTGGCGAAAGATCTTTTTTATTTCTACTCGTAAACTCAGAAAATGAAATTTTCACTCGTGGCTATGCCACTCGTGAAAATATGTTTTCTGAGCTCACTTGGTGAAATAAAAATCGACATACACCAAAGTTGTCGAATATCCGCTCTAGATACATTAGCGTGATGTCTTTAAGACTGTTATATTCAAGTTGTGTATAAGTTCTATCTTTGATACTCAATGTGGTATAAAAATGTTTTAAGATCTCATGGATGGGAGGGGGGGATAAGATATAAGCCTTCGCTACATTATTAGACAAGCTTAAGATATACCACAAATCGAAATCTATCAACGCAAATGCCTGACCAGTTTAACCTGTGGAGCGATACATGTGTCTCTGATTTACTATGCAGTTAATTTCTAGACGATAAAAGTAGTTTCGTCATCTGATAGTGTTTGTAGCTGTTTAATGTAATGATACTGTGGTCATTTATTGTATTACTTGAAGTTTCAGTTGTTTTACAGTATTGTACCATATATCATATTTAACTAAACTAATGTAATGGGAAAATTGTACTTCAAGATTTTGTATGGCAAGAAGAGGAAAATATTTTTCATTTGCCAGTAATACAGGGTAGAATAAACACTTTTCCAGCAGCTTTTGCTCTGTTCGATTCTTACGTGAATCTAATGTGTAAGGAGTAATCATGAGTGTGAATTTGTGAGATTTCAATGTGTACGAAAGTCTTTCAGTACTTTAATACTTTGATATAAAACTTGTAATGGCATTTTCTACCACCAAAATACGTATTTACTAGATGATATGATATTTGTATAACTTTGTTTATTCACTGTTTCCTATATCTATAAACTAACATTATATATTAAATACAATGTCAGAGAGAGAGACATACTTTCATGGAGCTTGCTCATCAAATAATTTCTGTGCCCATTCTCCCTCCTACCACTGATTCTAAATCATGTAGGGCACTTGTTACTCACTGACTGAAGTATGCGCTTAGTAACTGGTTAACAGCTAAGTTAAGAGATTTAGCCTTTCCAGGAATGGTGAGTAGATTGACTGACCGCGATAAAATGACACATACATGTACGATGTGTTGCAATAGCGTTAAACCACAAAGTATAGGAACCTATCCAGTCTATATAAAGGTCTTTCTTCATGAAAAGTTATAAACATTCATGAGTAGTTCGTTATTTTCTAGTCCTAAGTTAAAATATATACATATCGTACGTCATGTATACCAGATTTGGAAGGTTTATTTCCCGTATAAGTCTTAATACGTTTTTATTTTCTCCCAATGGTCATTATGAAATAATGTAACACTGAAATACTTTCAAAAACAAAGCCTTTGCACTTGAAATGGAAACATAGAGAAACTATATGGCGTAGAAGAATTCACATTTGGGACAACCTGTTGTCACTGCTAGTAGACATTTGATTTTGTCAAGAACATATTTCTAACTGGGAAATATACTATAGTAAATGCAAACGGTAAACAAGAAGGCTAACTCACGTATTCCGATGGCTACGCACAGGGATGTCGATACTACTCACATATTTCTTGAGATTTCTGACATCAAAATTATGTACGTCTTGGTTCTCAAATTAACCGTTCGCTCATGCGCAGGGCTGCTCTTCCGGTCCTGGCTAAAACACGATTTGCCGCAATTCGGTTCTCACCACAATAGTTTAAAACTTATGTCAAGCTTTGAGTATTTGTAAACACATAAGGTTGTTTTTATAACTTTATTGTTTTTCATTGAAGTTTAGCAACATTTATCAGTTTTTTTCTATAAAATAAGTGCAGCGAAGGTATCGCCTTGCCTGGGCTAATTCCTTTTGCCAGCACTTATTAATCCTTTAAAAAGGAACCGGAAACATATCTATTGATTGATGAGATTGGACGTTAAATCGTCTAATTTTCATGGAATGGTATACATATGATAAGTTATTTATTATTTTAATCTGATATTTAAGCTGATAATTAATAGCCATACTGTGTGGTAGGATATCCAACTGTTTAATGCCGGAACAGATAATACATCAATTCTATAATAAATAATGTTATATAATTTCCAACACTCTAAGGGGCGGAATTAATTTTCACTATTTTAATGATATAAAACTGTAAAATCTTATTCGGTCATATGATGTTAAATACTTCACTTATTTATCCTTATATTACAATGTAGAAAGGGTACATTTGCCTTCATGATCATATAGTTTAAAGAAATATTTGTTTCTACCACTCTACACATCAACGTAATGACAAAATACATGTTTGATTTCTAAATGTAAATGAAATCCGAGACTACATCGAGGATTGCCCGCAAGACAGTAGTAAGTTCATTGCGTTAAAGAGCGAGTTACTACAGTTTTGTGGACAACCCTTGACATATGGAAATAAAGTAATCACGTCAGTGTATCTGAAACAAAACAATTGAGACTGAACAAATCGCCTAAATTGTAAGAAACATCCTAATATGTTATTGTACGATGAAATAACCGTCATGTAACACATAATTTGTTATTATGCAGACATGTCTTGATATTTATTGATATAAGACTTACAACTATCAACAATTGTCTGTCAAAGAAAGCCTTCACCAACACGCAATATGACATAATGCTTTACAATAGTTTTACATTGAAATTGGACGAAATAAGTTTTGTACAGCCAGACAATAACTTGCATTAAATATTAAATATTGTTAACAAGTATTAAAGTAACTGAAGTGGGTGTCAACTCGTTTGAAATACATTGAAAAGTGTCTTTGTTCCACCTACAATATCATGTAATAAAAGGATCAATTATATTTTAATTGTAAACTGACTTGTTGAAATAATGTGAGAGAACACAATCATTGATATCATTGTTTACCATTATATTGTATATTTTATTTGAGCTAGTTAGTGATGAGTCAATACTAGGTCTTCGCTTGATGCTTCATTACCACTTCATTCTAGATCAATACAAGAAAATGACGAACAATAATCATCAAAATTGATATTTATCTAAATTAAGTTTCAGAGACCGACAATCTATTGACATTGTTTCGATCTTGATTAGAGATAAAGTGCTGGCAAGTCTTTGTATCACGTAGTTTGAAGATGTGTACAATGCGTTCAATACGTAATTTTACCATGTTATTACAAAACGAGGGCTGATAATTGCACCGAGGAAAAGTACTTATCATTTACAAGACCATTATAGAACGCGTCACGAATAAGTTGTTGACACGGCAGTACAAAAGTTTCTCCGGTAGCCTACATGCTACTTCAAACACATCAACATCGATAAACATTTAACGGATGTTAAGTAGCTAGAATTGATCAAAATGTGGAACTATCATCATCAATGTTTAATGTATTCTTAATATCAATATAATTATTGTAATTATTACATTGTACTTGCTGTTAATTGAGATATTTTTCATTTAATTAGATAAAAGACCAAACAATTTAAGGCAAATCAAAGCCAGAATAATGTTAACCATGCAGCATTTAATGTAAGTTTTATCAAATTTTGTAGTTGTTCAAGATAAAGTGAAATTGTCACAATATGAAAGTGAGCAACGATTACAGGACGAATATTTTCATTATCTAACAAATCAAAACTATGATAGATACGGTATCAAGCATGTAACGACAGAACTCTAAGCTATGTATAGTCCGACAATATTAACCTGAGCTTGAACTTCCATATTATAATTATAACACACTTCACTTACATTAAATCGCGAGTTTCCGTATGCGTGTTAAAAGTGGCATGTTATTGTATAGTTCGTTTTTTGTCAACTGTCAAACCATGAATAATTTCATGTCTAACTTTCATGATATTGAGATAGTGTGTAATCATCCAGCGTGAAATTTTTCAAACGTTGACAGTTGAGAAAAAATGGACTATACTTTTAATTTTGGACACATTGGTTTTGGGGGAAACACGTAAGTCCGCAATATTGTGACACACTTTCAGATTATTTATTATTTATTTATTTATGTAAAAACAAAATTGATTGTTCAATACTTGTATTTTACCGAAAGCTGCCGATAACACGCGATTTACGAACGAAGACAAAAATAGACATTAAATACTGATTTTAATATATTCTTGCATAAAGGTCAAGCTCATGTTAATTTAGTCGTACTAAACCATTTCAACACACAGGTTAATGTTCAACTTGTGTCACATGACATATTAGAGTTGTCTTGGAATAGTGTTTAGAGCAGTAAAATTAGGCAGTAACACTCGAAAGGTTCCGCATGCAGGGACAATATCAAAAACTGATTACATAAAGAGCGCAGACTGAATCGCGCGCTCAATAAGTAAGACAAATATCCTGTAGATCAGTTATGAATTCTAAATAGTCTGTTTATTCATGCAGATGTTGTAAATAATTACTGTTGCATAGAGTCAACAATACTAACACTATAAACCAACTCTATTATCTTACCATTATACGACATTGATGTATTATTAACTCGGTGTAGTTCCTGTGGATTGTTAGTTTAGATAATAACATATTAGACAATTCCCATCTTCTCATAGAGAAACAAATTATCAAACATTTCCTTAACATGATAAATAATGGATTTCAAACATTGTAAGACCAATATCTGAGATAGTCTTGATTTCCGTTGTTAAATGTTTCATTCCAATAAAACTTGTTGTTTCTTTCTTAGCAAAGAAAGAGATAGTTGACATTCTTAGTATGTGGTATAGAAATCCATCAGAGAACTAGCGTCTGATGAATGTATTTACAGAACTGCTATATTCTTGAATTCCAAATGTTACTTTAGATGACTATGTAATACAGATATGATTATTATGATTATGACTGTATACTTTATGATAAACATGTGCCAGACAACTTATCAGTGATGCTTTTCACAAAAATTCTCGCGAAAAAAATCTTTGTAAGTCAAAAGCAAGAAACATTAATAATACGCTATTTTTTACTTATTAATACTAAATATTATAAAATTGTGTATGCATTTTGAATATCATATCATATTTATGCTTATTATCCATCTGACTATGAAGTGCTGATTATATGAAACTGACTTACGAAGATTTTTTTCGTAAGAATTTTTGTGAAAAGCACCACTGATAAGATAAAAAAACTCTTGCATAAACAATTTCTATTTTTCGCCAAGGCATAATAAATATAAAAGTTAAATACAGTGTTTTATTACATGATAAGCTGATACACAGTATTCACGGTGGCAATACCACGTGACAATGACATCACAAATGATACGGTTCAAAGAAGAAATTAGCGAAAAATCAGCCTCGATTCAAAGTTTTAAAGAGCTGTAAGTCTTTTAATCCTTGTCACATTTCAACAAGAAAAAAAATGTTGCAAAGCATCAAAGAGCGCAAAAATATGTGTACGGGCCGTGTTATAAATTGGCCCGTCGACAAAATATTATTATTATTGGAGCAAATGTGTGCGTATTTTTAACGAACATAAGACTGCTGTCAGTGTTTTCTATGTAAAATACAGCACATCGTGACACAAAGTTAATTTACTCTTTCGATTTTTATTTATCAGTATTGTGCTATTGTGCTAACTTGTAAATGCGATTTTTACTTATTAAAAAATGTCAAATGCAATGATAGAAACATAAAGATATCACTGCATTGATAGATGGCAGATTGTAGAGAGAAACGAACCATTATTTCAGGACTTTGATTTTTGTACAGAGATATGAATGTTTTATGAGTACAATTTGTCATACAGTATCAATGTAACATGGATATATCAAACCCTTTGATGTTTGTATCAATGATTCCAATCAACGACAAACATATACATCATGATTTTAATTATTTCATTGTTTTATACGATAGGAACAAAAACCTTATAATTATACAATTGGTTGATATCATCCACACATATATAATTCATTGAAGAATAGTCGTAATGTGCAGATAAGAAAGTCTATAACAATAAAATATTACATGATATATAACTATTGTTTCATACTTCATCTGTTTTCATATTTCAATAATACCTTTGTCATATCAGAGTGGTTTTCAATTCATCAAACTCATACTGACGTCCTGAAATTAACCAACCAATTCTAAAGATAAAGTCGTTATACTTTTATGTCTTCAATATTTTAATATACTATATTACGTTCACTATAATATTATCACATTTATTTAATAACATAGTAATATTTCGTGAATAATAAATTGTGTAATTACTGAATGAATGTTGATTCATATAATAGATTATTAGAAGATATGTTATTTACGATAATAATTTAAATGTATTATAGATTATATCCATTGAATATGTAATATAGAAATAGGCGTTTAATTAAAAAAACATGAAGAAGTTTATACTTTATTATTTTCATTATTTTAATCAAAGACTAGTATTTAGTGTTCAGCATTTTTTAGACCATTCATTCATTTATTAACACGGCATGTATTATAATATAGATGTATATATGTGTACGTTAAATTTTTACTACATCAGAGCTCAAATTTAACAAAAAATGAACTCGAAAATTATTGCAAGTTGATTTTAATTCAACTCGCAAAATGAAAAAAATAATCACTCAGATTTTTTATCCAAATCGTAATAGCCTACACAGTAACTACTTTGAATTCATATATGCAATACAAAACCTAGCACTTATTTTAACTATAGATAGAACATGTGCGTTATTGTGGTCTATCTGGCTGTTTCAATGCTGATTTGAACCTCATTGGTAAAGAGAATAATATTTTTGCGGAGATTTCAACTCGCGACAATTTGCGAGTTAAAATAAAAGTTACTCGCAATTTTCAAAATCCACTCTTAATTTTCGAGCATGCGAGCTTAAATTCGAGCCCTAAAGTCTACATGTAGTCACAGGCGATCTTCGTCTATGGCTCTTATATATATGATGGCTTGTGCATGTAGTACAACAATACTGTATTTCTACTAATACAATGCAGATGTTTCAATGTTCACTTTAGCAGTTACATTGGAAACATAATCCTTCTATATATACGTTAAACCTAGTCTTCTATAGCAGTTAGTTTATATTGAACATTATATTCAATATAATTTTACATCGATCAGTATCCAAGCAGGACCATAGTAACAATGTGATGCTAGATTAATAATTGGTTATATGTGGTTCAATAGAAACACTTGTTCGTTTTATCAATCATAATTATGGCATTTATGTTTTTTAGATGTTATACGTTTAACAACCTTATTATTTTGTCAAAAAGCTTTAACTTTTTTTAATATCCGTTCCGTAGAGTGTTTTATAGTAGAACAAGGCTTTTCAGAACTTAAAAATAATCACATTCAATAAAGGACGGTCTATAGAATTTATTTGAATTAAAGCTTTGATAAAATGACACGAATCAATAAATTTAACATTAAAAACAAAATGAACAAATTTATTATCAATATATCAATACATATATAAAGTTGTATTTTTGTTATTATACGTATATCATTGTATACATGTTTTAAGTTAGTGACCAAGATAAAGCATAATACCTATTCTTTAAATAACATTTTTATTAACTTTGTGCTATTTGCACTGTTAAGTGCGAAATTTACTGCACAATACTGCAAAACTGTTCAATAAAACTGAAAACAGGGCCGAAACTGTTATAGGGTCAATAACAAATTTCTGCGTTCTGATTGGTTGATAAACAGGGGCAATAAAAAAACTGGCCCGTAAGTATTTACTTAATAAAATTGTTATTAAATAATTGATTAGATAAAGGTCCTGTTATTTTTACTCGGGACAGTTTATTGGCACTTGACTATCGGTCTCGGGCCAATGCGACTGCCCTTGGAAAAATAACTGTGCCTATATCAAATCACTTGTTTAATAGCATATAATAATGTTCTACAATATTTAACTTACGTTTCACAAGATTCAATATTTATATTTTAAGGTTCAGAAGAATTTACAAACACAGATCTAACAGACGACACAAATGGTGAATCCTATAACAGAGTTAGAAGAGGGGGTTTCAGTATGTTACGTTTAGGACGTGGACTACAAATGTTACGTCTTGGTAAAAGATCTCTACCAATGTTGAGACTCGGCAGATCAGCTGGCGATCCATTGTCAGAAGACGAAGTACAATATCTTTTAAGTTTAATGCGAAATGATAGACAAGTTCCTTTACCAAGATATGGAAAAGACTTAGCCTTCCAGTATTTACTAATGAAAGCATTGAAAAATGCCGAAATGAACAGTTACGATGATATGGATCAAGGTTATGGATTTGGATATGATTTAGAAACAACACCAGAAAGACAGATCAGACCAGCTCCACGTCCAGGAAGATATAGGAGATCAACAGATGAGGATGAAGGACATGCTTACATTGGAGCTAAACAAGTTTATGATGATAAACTTGGTATGGACTCAGATGATAATGAAGCTGATGATGATGATAAATCTGTTCGTGTTGCTCCATTAATGAGATATGGTAAAATGGTTATGAAATATGATTTAGACGATTTAAATGATGTTGATAAACGAGCAATGAGAATGTTACGTCTTGGACGTGGAATGAGAATGCTTAGATTAGGTAAAAGACCTGCACCAATTGATGACAACGACACACTTGATGCTGACAAACGTGCACTTCATCTTCTCAGACTAGGAAAGCGACCAGTAACATTTAATAGTTATAGTAATATGGATGACGAAAGTGATGTAACTGAGGAAGAGAAACGTGCATTACACCTTCTAAGACTAGGAAAGCGTCCAATGAGTTTACAAGAAGATGATATGGAAGCAGACAAAAGAGCACTAAGACTTCTTAGACTTGGTAAAAAATCAATCACAGACCAATCTTCGTGATATGTTCACCAACGTTTTGATAAAGTAAACATTTATAACAATCGTAGAAAATATTATTTACGGTATCATACAAACAAATAAATAAAATCAGAGTTTCGTATTTATTGCGAGCATCGTTTTGAATATATTAAATAAAATATGAATATATTAGACAATAAATCAAAAAATAAATTTGCCATTTTGTTGCAAACTACATCGCGTAATGTTTGATGACATTTTTACTAAGTACTGTGTGTGTTTAAAACAATTGAATTCTTGTTAATAAACTCAAATCAAACTTAAACATGGTGTATTATTTTGTTTTATTGAAATAAATAATAAACAAATTATTAAAATCTAAAACATTATCAACATATAATGTTGGAATAGAGAGATTCCCATTTTGATTCATTCGTTACTTCTCTTCTAGAAAAGGTCATACGTAATTATCATCAACCATTTTAAATACATCCAAGTATAGTTCGTACAAAAAACAAAGCCTTGTTTATGTAAACAATAAAATGAACTAATCCATGACAGGGGATGCTCATGATGACAATAAAATATATTACTTTGATATGTTTTTATGAGTGTCTTGTTAGTGTAATGGTTATGCGTTCTTCCATTACAAGCATGATTGACCAAGAGGTGGTGGTTCATTCGCCACTAATTTTGTAAAAATATCCTATACAACTTTTATTTTTAATACTGCCTACCTCTGGAATAGATTTGTTCATTTTAATGTTTAAACGAACACGTTTTGTTATTTTATACGAACTATACACACGAGTGCATAAACAACCGGTGTATCAATAACAGTACTGTTATGAGCGAGTAAAATAGCCAACTGAAAAGATTGCTACACCAGTGAACAACAAGCCTCGAACAATGTTTGAAAATTATTTGAATTTGTTGCCATTTGACCCCTTGTTGAACTTCATAAAAATATATTTGGTTTTACAATATATAATGACCTGTACAGTTTTCACAAGATATTATTGTGGATTGACTCAAACTAGTCCGATGTTTCATTGACATGAAATATTGACCAAGTCTGAAGCTCGGCTGAGTTTAAAAGTCTTACAATCTATTATCACGAAAACTTAGCAAAACCAGTACGTACACAAACCTTCAATATTTCGAAAGATATAAGGTGTTTTGTTCATGTTTTATATTAGAAACAAGTAAAAATATGATCTGACCGTAACATTTTAATTATTTTTCAATTATCAAACATGTAAAAATAACTGGTATATAAACACATTATGTCGACATAGAATGGGATTCATACAATCAAACATGGCACGTATGCTGATGAAGCAGATGTCAAGTGGGTAATATGCCAATTTAACGCTGCTGGTGTGACTTTTTTACATGCTATTGGAACGGTTGAAAATTTAATGCATATTAACATTACAAATTTATTTATTTGTCACAGTAGTTCCATATTTTAGCAAGTCATATTATGTCTTTTAAAATTCTTCCAGCTCGTTAGTAGTATGTTTAATCTTATCGAGATGTAATATGTATACTGAGATGAAGCTGCATGAACTACAATCTCCTTAGACATATATCACGATCTCGCGATATCGCTCAGGAGGTAACGTTCAGATGACCTATGTGTCGAGCTATCAATGTGTTAATGAAATGTAATTAACATCATTTGAATTTCGTAATTTCTAATCAAAGATTCAACGTTGAGAACTCTTTAAACGGTTTTTGACGATTCCTCAGCGAATGGTGTCACATTTTATACGAAGACGATATAAACGTCAGGAAGCATACTAATCAGTTCACAGATCATGGTCTATAGTCACGTGATCTACAAATACCACTAATAAAGTCAACGAAGATCTGTTTTTCGTTCGTTTGTTTGTTCGGGTTTTACGGCGCATCAACACAGAAAGGTTATAACGCGCCGATTTGTTTTTAGTTCATTTCTCTTTTCAAACTGATAACTCTCGATGACATTATATAGCGCATAAATAGCTACAAAACAGAACAGAACAGAAATATACTTTCATTTACATTCACAGGTTGCAGTTTGTAACTACATGTGGGAATTTAACATACCAAACAATGTATATACAAGCAAAAAGATCAAATATACACATACACATACACATTTATACACATAATTTACACATACATGTACTCATAACCACATGCACACATACATATTTACATATAATGCACCCAAACGCATAACCACATACGCACACAGTCACATACACATAACCACATATACACATACGCATAACCACATACACACATACATTCATACATCCATACATTCATACATATATGTATGATTGTATGGATGTATGAATGTATACTCACGTACATACATACACTTGTCTAAATCTTCATATAAACAACCACATTTTAAGAATAAGACAATGCAAAAGAATGAATATTATAGCAGAGTTAGTCTGTATTTGATGTACCACAATCAGGGGCTGGGGGTTACACTTGGAATTGTTTAAAAAATTTCAAACAAATCGGATTGACCCTTGGCACAAATATTAAATCAAACGGTAAACTAGGTAATGTGAAAAACTAATCTGTGCAAAAGATTTTAGGTAAACATTTTTACTCACAAGCTTACATTGGCATTTTGGGGAAAATAAATGTGATAGTTATTTTATGCACTATTTTATCTTTTTCATTGTTTTGGCTGCCGCAAGAAAATGACGAATAACAAAAGTTTGCTTACTTTCTGAAGATCACGTGCCTATGACTCATAAATGTTACAATAGCAAAGGTTAGTTGAACGGTTGCTGTACAGCAAACTTGTCAGGTGTGAAATAAGGTAGTGTGAGAGGAGAATTTTAGATTGCGATTTAATAAAGATTGCATAATGTAAACACAACATGTTTGACATAATTTGTTTCTCCATCATCATACAAATATGTTAATTGGGATACTAAGTTACATACGGCCAAGCAGAACATCGTATGTGCACATCAAGTTTGTCAACCATTCAAAACAATAAAAAGTTTCTCATGAGCATACTTGATGCAGTCTTACAGTGAGCAGAGCAAGTCACATTGCCTTTAGAA
Organism: Mactra quadrangularis; assembly: GCA_025267735.1. Classification (NCBI taxonomy): domain Eukaryota; kingdom Metazoa; phylum Mollusca; class Bivalvia; order Venerida; family Mactridae; genus Mactra; species Mactra quadrangularis. Next base: position 10,738,923 of record CM046304.1, read on the forward strand.
ACTATCTATCAAACTATTAAGCAACATTGTCTAAATTTAATATAACAATACGGAAGGAAAATACGCTCATATATGCTCTCGTTCACTCGAGACTTACGCGCACACGTGATCTTCCACTCATCCAAAATATAGATGAAACTACGTATATAGTAATTACTGTCATTAAAAATACTGGTTTAAATTTTATATCACAAACTATATTTATAAAACATTATTAAAATTATTTTATCCTATTGACTCCACGCTGCCACTGACAAAATGGATATAGAAGAAAAGAAACACGCCCATCTATAACTGACCAAATTTTAAACATAGCCTAAACCAGCCTTGCAGCCACCATGTATTTCTAGTAATCGTTTTATTTTCACAGTTCTTAATAAAAATGTTAATCAGAAAAATACTTTTTATAAAATCTACTAGTGTTAATGATAAAAAGAAAGCTATTAAGAGACAAGAAAATAATGGAAAGCGTCAAAGAGCGCAAAAATAAGAACATGAAAGTTTAAAGATTTTAGCAGCTAGAGGCATACAAATAAAATGACCAAATAAATGAAATATTTACAACAAACGTCAGATATTTCAATTCATTCAAATTTCATAAACATAGAAAACTTTGTGTCTAGCGGTATGATCACATAAAGTATGTAAAAAAATAATAATGATGATGATGATGATGATAACAAAAGGCTCACATTATTTTATATTTCATCATCCTGCTTCAATAAAAACAAAAGTCTCACATTATTTTATATTTTCAGGCTATTAGTACACACTTACCACTGGTTCCAAAACGTTCGGGCACAAATATCACCCTTGAAACTATTAAATTTGAACAAATCAGTGACTCCAGCAGCGTGTTCAGTAACGACTGTTGGCGGACAACCCAACGCGTGGATAACTCAAGCTAAAGTTGGGACAACTTAAACCGTTAGTGAGGTATTGAATATTCTCGGGTTGAGTTGCCTTTTGGTTAAGTTGTCCCGAACCTAACGTTACGGAACGTTTCGGGACGTTCGGAGTGATTGAACACGCTGCTGTGCTTTATTTTTTAACCTTTGTTTTTATTGCATAAAATAATGACATAACAATTAACATTGAATTAGTTTAACACCAGAGAGTACAGACCGTGGTGTGTTATATGACAGACATATGTTTATAGACATAATCTCTTAACATACAATTACTGTTTATATCTTTGTGTCTAACCAATTATAATAAATGATATTATATTTGTAATAATGCTATTATCCTCCATGTTATAGACACATATATTCATTATACTATCATAGTATGTTATCACATATGACCGAATATAGATATAAACTTAACAACATACCACTATAATACTTGAAGATGTACTATTTTTAAGATGAATTGTTACATATACGTTGTCATATAAAAAGTAAGTTAATCATTAAAATTATGTTATATTAACTTAGAGAACAGAATATTTTGAGATTTGGGATATTTTCTTTATTTCACGGCGTCTCAACGCCGTGATATTGAGGTGAGTAGGTTTTGGTAGCAATGGGCAAAAGTCACGTGAAAAATCCTTTCGATTTCAACTGCCGACATTTTATGCAATAGTGTAATACGGAACATTGAATTGATATAAACACAACTATGTCCACTCGTTTTACTGTTTATTGTCTGCATGTAAAAAATCTCAATACAGCTGTCAATTAAATTAAAGTGGTTGCCTATATTAAAGAGCTCTCTCAAAAGTTAAAGTGAAATATTGATAAAGATTATTTACTTTGTAAAATAGAAAGGAGTTTACAACAAGAAGATTGCAGACATGTTGTTAGTGATAGCTCAAATATAGTCTTCAAATAAGGTGTATAATAAATGAAAAACTAACTAAACTACACACATTTAGAGACGTGGTTGTTTAATAATTATCATACTAAACTACATCTTTCTAGTAATGTGTTTGTTTCATGAATAACACATTTGAACAACATTCTTAAGTAATGGGTTTGTTTCATGAATAACAAACGTGAACTACATCCTTCAAGAAAGTGTTTGTTTCATGAATAACAAACATGAACTACATCCTTCAAGTAAGTGTTTGTTTCATGAATAACAAACATGAACTACATCCATTCAAGTAATGTGTTTGTTTCATGAATAACAAACGTGAACTACATCCTTCAAGTTATGTGTTTGTTTCATGAATAACAAACATGAACTACATCCTTCAAGAAAGTGTTTGTTTCATGAATAACAAACATGAACTACATCCTTCAAGTAAGTGTTTGTTTCATGAATAACAAACATGAACTACATCCTTCAAGTAATGTGTTTGTTTCATGAATAACAAACGTGAACTACATCCTTCAAGAAAGTGTTTGTTTCATGAAAAACAAACATGAACTACATCCTTCAAGTAAGTGTTTGTTTCATGAATAACAAACATGAACTACATCCATTCAAGTAATGTGTTTGTTTCATGAATAACAAACTTGAACTGCATCCATCAAGTAATGTGTTTGTTTCATGAATAACAAACATGAACTGCATCCTTCAAGTTAGGGTTTGTTTCATAAATTACAAAAATGAACTACATCCTTCAAGTTATGTGTTTGTTTCATAAATAACAAACATGAACTGCATTCTTCAAGTAAGGGTTTGTTTCATGAATAACAAACAAGAACTACATCCTTCAAGTAATGTGTTTGTTACATGAATAGCGAACATGAACTACATCCATTCAAGAAATGTGTTTGTTTCATGAATAACAAACATGAACTGCATCCTTAAAGTAAAGGTTTGTTTCATGAATAACAAACATGAACTACATCCTTCAAGTAATGTGTTTGTTTCATGAATAACAAACATGAACTACATCCATTCAAGTAATGTTTGTTTCATGAATAACAAACATGAACTACATCCTTCAAGTAATGTGTTTGTTTCATGAATAACAAACGTGAACTGCATCCTTCAAGTAATGTGTTTGTTTCATGAATAACAAACGTGAACTACATCCATTCAAGTAATGTGTTTGTTTCATGAATAACAAACGTGAACTGCATCCTTCAAGTAATGTGTTTGTTTCATGAATAACAAACGTGAACTACATCCTTCAAGTTATGTTTGTTTCATGAATAACAAACATGAACTACATCCTTCAAGTAATGTGTTTGTTTCATGAATAACAAACGTGAACTACATCCATTCAAGTAATGTGTTTGTTTCATGAATTACAAACATGAACTACATCCTTCAAGTTATGTGTTTGTTTCATGAATACCAAACGTGAACTACATCCTTCAAGTTATGTGTTTGTTTCATGAATAACAAACGTGAACTGCATCCTTCAAATTATGTGTTTGTTTCATGAATAACAAACATGAACTACATCCCTCAAGTAATGTGTTTGTTTCATGAATTACAAACATGAACTACATGCATCAAGTAATGTGTTTGTTTCATGAATTACAAATATGAACTACATCCTTCAAGTTATGTGTTCGTTTCATGAATAACAAACATGAACTACATCCATTCAAGTAATGTGTTTGTTTCATAAATAACAAACATGAACTACATCCATTCAAGTAATGTGTTTGCTTCATGAATAACAAACATGAACTACATCCTTCAAGTAAGTGTTTGTTTCATGAATAACAAACATGAACTACATCCATTCAAGTAATGTGTTTGTTTCATGAATAACAAACTTGAACTGCATCCTTCAAGTAATGTGTTTGTTTCATGAATAACAAACATGAACTGCATCCTTCAAGTTAGTGTTTGTTTCATAAATTACAAAAATGAACTACATCCTTCAAGTTATGTGTTTGTTTAATAAATAACAAACATGAACTGCATTCTTCAAGTAAGGGTTTGTTTCATGAATAACAAACAAGAACTACATCCATTCAAGTAATGTGTTTGTTACATGAATAGCGAACATGAACTACATCCATTCAAGAAATGTGTTTGTTTCATGAATAACAAACATGAACTGCATCCTTAAAGTAAAGGTTTGTTTCATGAATAACAAACATGAACTACATCCTTCAAGTAATGTGTTTGTTTCATGAATAACAAACATGAACTACATCCATTCAAGTAATGTTTGTTTCATGAATAACAAACATGAACTACATCCTTCAAGTAATGTGTTTTTTTCATGAATAACAAACGTGAACTGCATCCTTCAAGTAATGTGTTTGTTTCATGAATAACAAACGTGAACTACATCCATTCAAGTAATGTGTTTGTTTCATGAATAACAAACGTGAACTGCATCCTTCAAGTAATGTGTTTGTTTCATGAATAACAAACGTGAACTACATCCTTCAAGTTATGTTTGTTTCATGAATAACAAACATGAACTACATCCTTCAAGTAATGTGTTTGTTTCATGAATAACAAACGTGAACTACATCCATTCAAGTAATGTGTTTGTTTCATGAATTACAAACATGAACTACATCCTTCAAGTTATGTGTTTGTTTCATGAATAACAAACGTGAACTACATCCTTCAAGTTATGTGTTTGTTTCATGAATAACAAACGTGAACTGCATCCTTCAAATTATGTGTTTGTTTCATGAATAACAAACATGAACTACATCCCTCAAGTAATGTGTTTGTTTCATGAATTACAAACATGAACTACATGCATCAAGTAATGTGTTTGTTTCATGAATTACAAACATGAACTACATCCTTCAAGTTATGTGTTTGTTTCATGAATAACAAACATGAACTACATCCATTCAAGTAATGTGTTTGTTTCATAAATAACAAACATGAACTACATCCATTCAAGTAATGTGTTTGCTTCATGAATAACAAACATGAACTACATCCTTCAAGTAAGTGTTTGTTTCATGAATAACAAACATGAACTACATCCATTCAAGTAATGTGTTTGTTTCATGAATAACAAACTTGAACTGCATCCTTCAAGTAATGTGTTTGTTTCATGAATAACAAACATGAACTGCATCCTTCAAGTTAGGGTTTGTTTCATAAATTACAAAAATGAACTACATCCTTCAAGTTATGTGTTTGTTTAATAAATAACAAACATGAACTGCATTCTTCAAGTAAGGGTTTGTTTCATGAATAACAAACAAGAACTACATCCATTCAAGTAATGTGTTTGTTACATGAATAGCGAACATGAACTACATCCATTCAAGAAATGTGTTTGTTTCATGAATAACAAACATGAACTGCATCCTTAAAGTAAAGGTTTGTTTCATGAATAACAAACATGAACTACATCCTTCAAGTAATGTGTTTGTTTCATAAATAACAAACATGAACTACATCCTTCAAGTAATGTGTTTGTTTCATGAATAACAAACATGAACTACATCCTTCAAGTAATGTGTTTGTTTCATGAATAACAAACGTGAACTACATCCTTCAAGTTATGTGTTTGTTTCATGAATAACAAACGTGAACTGCATCCTTCAAATTATGTGTTTGTTTCATGAATAACAAACATGAACTACATCCCTCAAGTAATGTGTTTGTTTCATGAATTACAAACATGAACTACATCCATCAAGTAATGTGTTTGTTTCATGAATTACAAACATGAACTACATCCATCAAGTAATGTGTTTGCATCATGAATAACAAACATGAACTACATCCATTCAAGTAATTGTTTGTTTCATGAATAACAAACATGAACTACTATCTATCAAGTAATGTATTTGTTCATGAATAACAAATTGATCTACATCCTTAGAAATCATTGACTGTTCACCTGAGACTAACGACTTACATGTATTTACCTTAAAATTACTATAATGCTTAAAAAGAAAGCTCTTGTCTAATGGGGGAAGAGTTCTAAAATTTTCCTTATACTATCTTGTATGTATGACCACCCTAATACAGATCTCTGGCTCTGAATGAGCTTAATTTTGACACAAGGAAGAACTACAAGGATATCCTTGATGTCAAATATGGATGTTGTATGCTTTAAGGCTTCAGGGATTTCAGTATCTAAACCTTCACATAACTTGGATGGTGTTGATTTGTTTCAAAGGACATAATTTGAAAAGAAATGTTGAGGAATTTAATATGACGGTACATGCCAAACTTCTAGATCTTAATTCTTAAAACGATTTCCTTTAATTAGAGCTGTCATTGATTTGGCTCAAAACGTATCAACGATATCAATATATTGAGAAATGAATATTGACGATACACCAATATATATCGATGCATTCACTGCATCACTAGATAGACCATTTAAGTGTCATGAACTCATAACAGATGTATATTTGTCATGAATGTTATACCTTGGTATTCTGCATTAAACTGGTAAGTAGTTGGTAAAAAAGACTTGTATTGATAATAATTCCATGAAAAGATCTATCACAAATTGATTGTTTATTATCTGTTCATATTATGACAGTGCACCTGTTTCAGCTCACTATAGGTTTCTTGAAAATTTTGACACTTGTATACATTTATCTACACAGGCTTTATATTTCAAAATTCATATTGATTGAAAATAAAATATTGATAATACACCAATATCGATAGAATTGATGACAGCTCGTTTAAATCGTTTGAAAAACACACACATATAACGAAGACTGGTTGAGACAGTTCAAGCAAAGCATATAATCATAAATAAATGAAAGCAAATAATAAGTAGTACAGATGTATATATTAATTGAAGGCTATTATTGATAATAAAAAGCAACATCACTATAATTTGATCAATTCATTTTATTGCACATTTTAAATTATGTTATAATTATAGCTATAACAATGAACAATTTAACAAAATCAAATAACAGAAAATAACTTATCATAATCATAATATTTTAGAATATACATAATATCTTATATAATTAATCATAAATTTCCATAAATTAACAATAACATGAAGCTAAATACATGTATCATCTGTTTAACATCTTTCTGTACTCATTTTATCTAAGAACAGACAAGATCATCAAGTTACATTTAAATATAGTGCGACAATATTAACCTGAGCTTGAACTACCTATTTATAATAATTACACACTTAACTTACATTAAATTGTGAGTTTCCGTACGCCTGTATATGATGAAACAGGGGTTTATAACAACCTATGTGACCATAAATCAATTCTGTAAAAGTAACATGTTATTGTACTTTTAATTTTGAGCACATAAGTTTTAGGCGAACACGTAAGCCAGCAATATTGTGGCACAGTTTCAAAGTATTTATTCTTATAAAAACAAAATTTATTGTTCAGTATGTGTATTTTGCCGAAAGCTTTCGGCAAAGCGCGATTTACAAACGAAGACAAAAATAGATAGTAAATACTGTGTTTAATATATTCTTGCATAAAAGTCAAGCTCAGTTTAATATTGTCGGACTATAAGTATTAAAATTAACAGAACCAGAAACAATCTGTTACACACAGTCTTAGAGTTGAACAACATTGATAATATCATAGATTCTTTGACAATGTCTGCTTATAAAATATACACAACAGAAAAATGAAGTAGAACCATGTTTAATCTGAGGGACATCCTGGTTAACTAGTTCCAGAACTACAGAATTTTTAATTTGAAAAAAAAATCAAATAGCACCAATCATCTAAAACAAACTGAGATTATTCACTATTCATCGTGCCCTTTCAAAACATAAGTTAAGAAACCATGTGTTTGGATCAGAAATATAAATATACTGTGATACACAGACATAACATTTACTACAGTACAACACAGCACATAAAAATGAAGTCAAATATTAAAGACAAGAGAGCCAAGGTTGTCCTAGAGATCCCCCATCTGAGTTCAAATGTGTAATTCAAGTTATGCTACGTCCCATAAACATAATAATAACTGTGAGGGCACCGTATGGGTGCCGTGGGATCAAGCTCCACAATGATCCTTACAAACTCTTGCCTACCCGTACGGAGAGTTAAGCTTTTACCAGGGTCTGTGAAATGAGCCCAGGATACATGTATCAGTTTCAAAGTCAAATTGTAAACAAAATCTTGACCAATAATGGATTAAACTTGCAAATCTTCCAGCTACGGCTCTGTACGGGTGTGTTGTTTTGTGCCATGTGCGTATCTTCACCTTAATACCCAAGGCTTCCCACGGCCTATGACTGTATGCACGTACGGGTCTGCAACAAGCCTCGATTTTATGGGACTGAGGCATTACAGATGTTTGCATGACAAAGCCACTGACCATTGCTTGAATATGATTTTACATAGTGACTATTTGATCACAAAGGTTCTGTCATCAAATTTGTCTTATATTTCAATTTTTATATGGAGCTACTGATATTGTTTAATGAATATTGGACTAAACCTTTGACCTTGGGAGTGTTTTTTTTAGATATGTTTGATTTGTCTCCCCTGAGTAAAGACTAGAAAGACACCAAGGGAATCTTAACATATAAATCAAAAAACATCATAAAACAAAAAAAGATGTACAAAATATGAAGATAATTTCAGAGTAAGTATTGCAAACATAAATTGAAGAAATATAAATTTCCCACTGTGTTTTGTTCTGAATCTACCCTAAACATTAATACAATGTACAAATGTACATACAATAATAAGGATTTCTATATTATGAGCTAACACTATGAGATAAAGTATCAGTGACAAAAATATATATGCAGGGCTCGAGTTTAAGCTCGCATACTTGCAAAATGTGAGTGGATTTTGAAAGTTTTGTGGTGCATGGTGAATGTTTCTGAGATACTTCCTGGAAAGACATCAAAGGTATGTTGTTGTTGGTTTTTTTCTGACATATTATTACACATATATCGTTTTGTTTAAAAGATACTAGTTCACAGATTTGGTTAAGATTTTACAATATTTTCAAAATATCATTCAGTGTCTGTAATTGTGTCACAGAAATAATTCTAAATATTTTAAGACAAACTAACATATAGATTACAAGAAATATACAATAAAAGTCACAAAAATGCACTAAAATTGTCTATTCTGTGACATACGGGGTAGATTTTTACTGCTTAAAACACCATTATTTGCAGTTGTATGTCCATTTGCACTAAAATTGTCATTATCAAAACTCTAATTTTCTGCTTCAAAAATGTTTCCATACAATTTAGATACTTTCAGACAAAGTTGATTTTAAGTTGAAATCTGTGAATGAGTACCATTTATTCTAACACAGGCACGTGCTTTTTCACTCTTTATTTAATGTGACGTCATCTATGCTTTATTATTCAACAAAATATAGCTCGTGACGGCTGTTGAATTTTTACTCCCCACCTTAAATGCGCAAAGCCGAAAATGGCGCCCGAGTTTATAAGGGTTGACTTTTACAATTTGGTTTCTATTCTATAATTAAGATTTTAATATTTTTTGTTCGGAATAAGAAACACCTATCTGTGAGAATTGTGTTAATAAATGCTATTTTCGGCCTTTGCACTGGGGTGGATTTCAACAGCATTACGTTTCTGACAGATAGAAATAGTTCTATAAATGTATCTTTTCTACGGATGTATTTTACGATGTCAGAATCGAAATAACTTACAGTTGTCTATATTTTGTTGTCTAATAAAATATAGGCACTCGTTTGATGCGCTTATTAAATCACTCGTGCTAAAGCACTCGTGATTTAATCATACGCGCATCACAACTCGTGCCTATATTTTATTAGACAACAAAATATAGACAACTGTAAGTTATTTCTTAAGTAATATACGTCAATTAAACACAAAAAAAACATTTCTTACTTTAAACATACATATATGTAAACCAATAAGTTTTGTTCATCAGCTTATTTAAGGTAAAACAGATATAGATACACATATTAAATAAATATTGAAAATAAAACATAAAATCATCTTCATTAATCAAGCTCAATAATAATAACAAGTAAATCTGTGAGCTAATGCTCACTAGTGATACCCCCGCAAAAATCTAAAAATATGCGACAAACAGGAAGTAGATAAGCAAGGAGCATGAAATCGCTTTACACCACATGGGACTATGTGATGAAGCAATATGCAAAGTATTAGGCTGCTGCATGTTATAGTTGCTGAGAAAACTGCGACGGAAATTTTGTAACGGACGGACGCACGCACGGACAAGGGTAAAACAGTATACCCACCTCTTCTTCGAAGCGGGGGTATAATAATAATAATAGTAATAATAGTAATAATAATAATAACAAGTAAATCTGTGAGCTAATGCTCACTAGTGATACCCCTGCAGTGAGAAATATGACTATCATAATGTAACTTTCATTTAACGAAATCTAAAAATATGCGACAAACAGGAAGTAGATGAGCAAGGAGCATGAAATCGCTTTACACCACATGGGACTATGGGATGAAGCAATATGCAAAGTATTAGGCTGCTGCATGATATAGTTGCTGAGAAAACTGCGACAGAAATTTTGTAACGGATGGACGCACGCACACACGCACGCACGGACAAGGGTAAAACAGTATACCACCCTCTTCTTCGAAGTGAGGGTATAATAATAATAATAATAGTAATAATGAATCACTATCTTTTATCAGTACCTCTTAGTTTAAATGCTATAATAATTTGTATATTTATTAAAAAACAAGATTACTAAAATGCATTAATGGAAATCATTAATTCAAGATTAGTTCTAATTTAAACTTGAGGTAATCCAGATAACATAAGAAAACAATAGACAAGTTTATCTTAAAGCCCCATTATCAATTTTTTTTTTAAATTGGTTTTTAATGTCATATTCAACTCATATTTACGTTATATATACGACGGCCAGCTCTTCCTACAATAGGTTTCCTGAACACTTTTCTATCACCAGTACTACAATGTAACTTACCCTACCACAAGGCCGACAACTCATGTACATGGTTTGACCTACCGCGACTGGGCTCAAACCCATGATCTCCGGATTAGAAGTCAGACATGCTAACCACTAAGCCACGGCCGCGGCTTTATTTTCTTTTTTTTATTATCAAAATTAACAATGTCTTTGGACTGCAAAGAAATTAGACATTTATCTATTTCTCACACCTCTAATGAACAAGTTTTTTTAACTAAATGCAAATATTGACTAAATATGTTAATGATGTAAATTGCATTTTAAATAGAAAGTAGATAGAAACAGAAAGTATAATTCGGTTGTCAATACTTGAAACAATATTTTTGATCACAGAATGTTTAAGATGAAGTCTTATCGTAGAAAAAAATACTCTAAATTACATAATTTATCCCTATAACTATTTTAGATGAGATATATTGAACATTAGCGCATAAATGAATTAGGTGTGCTCTTATAAATCTACCCCACTTTTTTAAGAATTGGACACATGGTCAAACTTAAATTTATAAAGCAGAATGGTTTGAACTGTTTTATTTTGTCTCCAATACGTGTTATATTTTGATAACTTTATGGTTAAAAAAGAGTTTTCAAGTCAACAGTTAATGAATACATCTTTATTGCCTTTAAATTTGTAGGCTTACCATATCAGCGGTAAGAACAGATCTGAACAAGAGCAGTCCACGGACTGCGTGCTTGACTATTCCAGGTATTCGTGTAAACGACAGCAACAACCAATCAAAACTCATGCTGGAGTTATGCAACTTAGTATCTGACCTTCATTCCTCACCCCATTGACATGTGTGAAGTTTCAAGTAAATCCCTTCAGTAGGTTCAAAAATAAAATGTTGCACCAAAAATTTTAACCAAAAATTTTTGTAAGTATTAGAGGGCAATAATCCAGTCAAAATTCTTGCTAGAGTTATGCAACTTGGTATTTGACGTCAATTAGTACCCCTGTAGACATGTGTGAAGTTTTAAGTGAATCACTTCAGTAGATGCAAAGAAAAAATGTTGCACCTAAAAACTTAACCAAGAAGTGTTACGCCGCACAGCTGAGTAGAATAGCCCCACTATTCTCCGAATAGTCAAGCTAAAAATCATGTGACCTAAAAACTATTATCATAAACTATAAGATAATTAACCTCACAACTATTTTTACAGATTGCATAGGAAGTATCCAATATAATAATAATCATAGGCCGATCCAGGATTTCTGGTTAGAGGAGGCGGTAAATTCTTGTTAGAGGGGGCTTAAAATGAATAAGCAGAATTGGGTTCCAAGGGGCCGTATGGGCCTCAAGTGGTCCAGGGCAAAACCTAACCTGAGGACCAGCGGCCCCGGAAATTCCTTAGTTTTGGTTATTTCTAAGGGATTCAGGCACATTTTCAGAGCCTCAACTATCCTTTTCCAGAGTATAAAATATAAAGCATCTAGATACTTATATCATATAGTTTTCTAAAAACTGCTGAATCATGTTAAAATCTTACAATAATGAGAAGGAATTGTTTTATAATGTGTGCTATGTTGCACATGTAGCGTGCAAAAATTTTTTGGTCATGTATATATATGTTTCCTATAAATATCATATTTCATGATAGAAAAAAAACTTTGCTAGGGCAATTGGGCAATTTTAGGGGGGGCATACGCCGGGTCCCCCCCCCTGGATCCGCCTATGATAATTACAATAATAACATTACAATGTGACTAACATTAAATAACAATAAATAAATATTATAATTATGAACACATTGATTGAAGATTCTCATCTGACTAATATATAGAAATTATATATAAGTGAAAATTATGCAATACATAAACTTAGGGCACATTCTGCAAGGCAAGCGCTTTGTATCGCTACAAAGGGATTTCTGATGGAAAGGTCTGCTATGATCGAGCAAATTGAATAGCAAGCTAGTGATATGTAGCAAGTTATTTTCTTGCTAGCTGTATCATTCGGAACACTTCTGCTTATTTTAAAATGGCTGCCCTCCAGTGAAACATGTTTCTTTTTCAAGAATACTGATATATATTTTATTTAATGCATATATTTCATAAAAATGGTTAAATAGAATAATCATGGTGAATAATCAATTTGAATATTTTTCATTGGTTACAATTCTGAACTTTTTGTTTGAGAAAGTAGCCATCTTGGATTTGCTAGCTTGAAGCGTAGACCTCTTATGCTACAAAAAATTGCTTTCAAAAAGTGCTAGCTAGTGATCGCCTTGTGGAACATGCCCCCAAATACATAATATATATGACAAAACATACAATATATGATACCTTAAACCATATTGACTATCTAGTATAGCATCTATATACATATACATTATATCTAGCTATAATAAGTAGTAGAGTTTATAAACCCATATACATCATTGAAAATTACATACATAAATAAACTGCATTCAGAACTCTTCAGCCATTCGCTATGAATAACCTTGGACATATTTACATGCCATTTTGAAACTACCGGTGTTTAAGTAAACAAATTTTCAATCACATAAGCGATGAGTAATGTTTCATTTTACTCCATAAATTTTAAATGACACAGTTCAATGAAATTGCTGAACAATATTTAGTTAAAAATATGACATATAAATATGTTTTGCCAAAGATCTGTGTGTATACTACAAGGACTATTTTGGATAACCATTACATGCTTCACCTAGGTAGTAAAAACCCAAGACGCCAGGGTAGACCCCCACGAAATCCTTCCAAGGTTATTCATTTATGAAAGGTTAAGGAGTTCAGAATGATATATACTGGTACATATTAAGAGACATTTTTATTCAACAATCTATTTAAAATGCAAGATTAAGATGATCAGTAAAACCTATCACTGAGACAAACTTCGAACAGTGATCATCTGCCTTAAACAATTTCCAATTCCTTCTGAGCTTTTTATTCATGACTAAAACTTACATAAACTACCACCCTCTAACATGACCAATATATTTGCAAAGAAATCACTTAGTATGCAGAAAACCCTGGTTAGTAGCACAGTTGGTAGCACACCGGGATTTGAATCTAGTGTACCGAGGGGGGTACGGGTTTGATTCCCACCCATGAAAATTTGACAATTATGCCAATTTTCCTCCACTAATAAAGTATACAGAGAAGTTTTTGGCCTTGTCTAAGGGTAGGTGAGTACTGGTTATACACAAGGGTCCAGGAAAGCTAGGTTAGTGGCCCTGGATGCTGTTATGTGACCTATACAATATTTTGCTACTGCGTTAAACCCAACACAATAAAATTAGTATGCAGAATAAAATTTACCAGAAAGATTGTCACTGCTTCATTAATTATTTGTGTATACATCAACTAAACATGTACTATGTTTACATTATGGATTAACTATCACATAAAATCATATTAACCTCGATTTAACTCCAATCAGTTAAATTATACTTTTAAAATTTGCAATGTTTATAACATTTTAAAACTAAATCTATAATTGTTCTTACTGTCATTAGAACTTTAATTTGTGCCTTCAAAAACATGAAACAGCCAAACACATGGGCATAAGAAATTACCAGCTTATTGGGTTTTTGGACCCATTAAATCAAGAAATTGACATAAAAAAAGTAATAACCCTATGTAAAAACCCACTAAAATTTCCAATATTTACCCTTACATGAGTGAATTTTTTAACTGTAAGCCATTTTTAATTAGCATGAAGAAATTTTTCTCTGAGCTTAACATAGATCTAATGGTTATATATACTTTTATTATTTAATATGCTGCATTATTATGCAAATAGTGTATAATGTGGTTGTGGTTGGAAAGTTTGGAACCCCCCCCCCCCTAGAAAAAGTTTGGACTCCCCTAGAAAAACATCCTGGATATGCCCCTGTTCTTAGTACATTGCCTACAATTCTGGTATTTCCACACCAGTCAGCTACGTGCTGTTAGTAGAATGAGGTTCCCCAACTTAGAGATCCCTGACCCTGAGTTAAGAGACTAGCTGTATTAGACATCCACATTATCATTATCCCTGATGTGATTACTAAAGACAAGCGGGTTACATCGCACCAAACTCCAGCAGCAATTATTTCCCTTTATCAAATCAATAACCACAGCCACCACAAGTAAATTTGTACCTCAAATAGCCGGATATTTTTTTCATATTTTCTTTTACATTTAAATTTTTCTTTTACATTTCAATAAATTTAGTCTTCTTGTCGTAAATTATGATGTTCAAAGTACATAAAGATAAAAAATAACAGTTTAATTAAAATTTGGTAAAAATAATGAAATTACTTTTCACACACAGCACATGGTGTTTCTAGCGTCATGTGATTTACGTATTGGCAGAGGTTAAGTGCCGGTAGCAAAGTGTGACATAAGCACAGTGAGGAGTTTGACATTGCACATGTTTCTACTTCCTGTTTTCAGTTGTTTTTTTGGGTGAGAATTAAGGCTTGTGACACTTGTGAGGTTACATATTATCAAGAGGTAGGTATAATAGATACCATACAACCAGTTTCAGCAAAAAATCAGTTAGTTTACACATGGGTGATGCATGATACAATGTAAGTATAAAACTTCTGTGAGACTTGTATAAGACAAGACTGGTCCTCGACTAGATTCAAGCACATTGAAAGGAGTATAAGAGTGAATGACTTTTCGAGACAAGGGACAATAAAATTCTCATCATTATGATGAATCCATCATTTTAAACAGTGAAGTATTGCACTGAATAGAGTTTATCAATATGTAAACATCAATCTGAAAAGGAAGCTATATATATGTACATGTTTAGAGGTTGACAGAAAACTGTTTTAACTCTACATGGGTGGATCCAGCAGGGGGGGGTCCATGAGTGTATTTTTTAACTGTAAGCCAATTTTTGAGTTGCAAGAAGCAATTTCTTAACATACTCGCTTAGCTTGCCTTTGTGGAAATTAGTAATTGTAGTTTTTACTTTCAAAAATTAAATTAGTGTTATTCTGCAAACAGTTTATAATGTGGTTGTGTTTTGAAAGTTTGGATCCCCCCCCCCCCCCTGAGAAAAAAATCCTGGATCCACCCCTACTCTAATGAACCTACAAACATAATACAAATACATGTGCTTCATTAATAAAGAGCAATAATGAAAATATATTGCTATTGGTAGGAATTATCCTTGACCCTTTTCATACATACGATTTGTTGACTCTGAGGGTCCATGCCAAAAAATGTCACAATCTGTCAAGATGGACAAATGAATAGTGTTTTGTTTCCCCTGAAAAATTATAAAATTCAAGATACAACAGTTATCTGTTAAGCCTTCAGTGTAAGGGCTAAATTAAATGTGAAGCACTGTAATGTACAATCTAGAATTCTACATAAACATCAATGTACACTGGCCTCCAAAGGTTCCGTCACACATTTACAATTAACATTGTACAAAATAGAGTTTCAAAAAGTTAAACAAGCAATTTATTGTTATATCAATTAAAATTTTGCATTTAAAATCAGTACATCTTTCCTATGAAAATGAAATTACAAAAATATCTCAAACTCGATTTTGGCTCATTAGGATACATTGACCATAGTTTCTAAGGCTGATAGATAACTTTTTCCGCAACTCAAAAAATAAAATGTACTAATAGAAAAAACAATTTGGATGCATGAATAATGAATAAAATAAATAATGATTTAATTATTATGCAAATTTTAACATAGAAATTGTAGCAATCAAATTAATGGACCTTTCCATGACCTTACCCATCAGCATATTTAACAAAAGTTTACAGTTATAATTTGTCCCACAAACAAGGTGTTAACAAAAGAGCACATGGTTATATTTGTGGGTAAATGTATTGTTATTCAAATACAAAGGTCATACTCGGAATGGTCAATTGTACTTTGAAGAAACTTTTGGAGGACTGTGTATACAATAACAATCACTAGACTTAAATGATTATCTTAGAAACCATTGTAAGATTGTCTGAACAAGAAGTATTACACCTAATACAATCCATATCTGGGTTTGTTGTGAATGTACTGTAGCAGCATTTCTCTCTATATTCTCCTGTATTGTTATCACTTGTCTTTGTAAAGATTTCACTAGATTCTTGGTTTCTTCCTGACATAAACAGACTGGTTCTAATAACTTTATTAGAGTATCTTCACCAATTTTAGTTGTTCTAGAATTGGATGCAGACCTGGATACTCTTTTACCTGAAATATATACATTCATTTACATAAACAAATTGGTTTTCAGTCATAAAATATAATTGAACTCAGATAAATTAAGTTAAACTAAGTGACAAAGTAAAGAAGTTTGCAACGGGCAACTTGTTTCTGCTTGTAAACATTTAGTTTGGCCAAGTGGAACATATAGCTGGTTCAGCCTGGTTGTCTTGCTGGGCAACCTACTTTAAAAATTAATGTCAAGCCATGATCTCTAACTCATGAATATGAAGATTGTAAATATCACTGTATAAAACATCTGAAGTGTCCACAAGCTCAATGTTGATGCATTACATATAGTTGTTCTCCTGTGTTGAAATTTGTGGATCTTCCCTCTGTTATTTCAGATTAAATGCTCTTCACAAATAGAACCCAAAATGTAATTTATTTCCCTACAACACTCTCTCTATAAAATTTACTTGGACAGACATACATACAGCCTAGGGCTGCGTATCATGGCCAAGGTTGCGATACGATATGTATCACGATATATGCCTCGCAATTACGATATTAATCGCAATACGATTTAAATTGTAAATTTGGTATGGATGCATTGACAAATTATGATATTTTTATCAAACAATCATAAAATTAACAAAGTTATTAATTACCCTTACTTAGCACAAATTATAAAATCAACAAAACAAATGTTATCTTTGTTTAATGACTATTGAGAATAAGAAGTAAACTGTAAAGATTGCAATTGCAAGTTAAATGCTATAGATATATACATTGTAGTAGATTTTGTTTTTCACTGATTTCTTGTAAAGGGCCTTCTATATCGCGATTTTTTAAGACGCGATTCGATACACCCGTATCGGGCAGTCGCGAATACGATCTCACGATGCATCGGTGAATCGTTACATCAAACAATCATAAAATTAACAAAGTTATTAATTACCCTTACTTAGCACAAATTATAAAATCAACAAAACAAATGTTATCTTTGTTTAATGACTATTGAGAATAAGAAGTAAACTGTAAAGATTGCAATTGCAAGTTAAATGCTATAGATATATACATTGTAGTAGATTTTGTTTTTCACTGATTTCTTGTAAAGGGCCTTCTATATCGCGATTTTTTAAGACGCGATTCGATACACCCGTATCGGGCAGTCGCGAATACGATCTCACGATGCATCGGTGAATCGTTACAGCCCTAATACAGCCATACATCTTAATAGCTCACCGTAAGCTAATGCTCAGATGAGAAAAATAATCATTATTTTAGAAATAAGCACTTACATGTATCCACTTGCTCTGCCAAATTGAAAATCAAAAGGGCAAGTAGATTACAATAGTAGTTGTTCCGACGGGCAAGTCAGCATTGCAGAACTTAAAACCCAATTTTGCATAAAAAGTCATAATTGGAGAGTTTCATTGGTTGTTCTCTGACTGATTGCAATATATTTGTTCTTTTCAATCTAGTCAATCTTTCAAAATTAAAGTATTATTATGCAGGAGTAAACTGTTTCTTATAAAAAAGGAAAATAAAATATCAAAATTGAAAATGTCTAAGTGTTAATTCAGTGATAACAAGTAAATCTGTGAAATAATGCTCACTAGTGATACCCCCGCCAAAATCTAAAAATATGCGACAAACAGGAAGTAGATGAGCAAGGAGCATGAAATCGCTTTACACCACATAGGATTATGGGACGTAGCAATATGCAAAGTATTAGGCTGCTGCATGTTATAGTTGCTGAGAAAACTGGGACGGAAATTTTGTAACGGACGGACGCACGCACGGACAAGGGTAAAACAGTATACCCCCCTCTTCTTCGAAGCGGGGGTATAATGACAAAAATAGATAATAATTGATGGGGCATCAGAAAGGTACTGGAGGCAAGTTAATGTTAGGTTTAACTTTCCTTAGGGCAAGTTGGTGAGAAAAATTAAATCTAAAACTGATAATGTAAAGACTATAAAATACTAACAAAGTCCAGGCTCAGATGAATCACTATCATGTTTTTGATCTAACTCAGCTGCAAAACTTCCACTTTCTTCACCAACAACTTTCAATCTTTTAACAGATGGTCGTTGTATTTGTCTAGTAGTATGTCGTGATACAGGTACACTAGAACTAGATTTATCTGGTTTCTGTTCAAGACTGGTTATACTTAATGTACGTACTACAGGTGTACGATGTTTAGTCCATGTAGATATAATAAATTCTGACTCATATTGTAGTTTATCATTGCTTATATCCCATGGTCTCATACTGTAATAATAAACATCACATTGAATCAATACTAGAACAATAATCTATGTTTGTTAGGGGTGTAACGGTTAACCGATAGACCGGTTAATATTGCAATACGAGTTCTAACGGTTTTTAACCGGTTCGTTTTTCCTTGAACCGGTTTTTGTAGTTAAGTGTCATACTGCTTGTTTTCAACAGAATCTGATAGTTAAATGTTTAAACAAATGTTAAAATAAATTGAATACCTGAAATACTCTTACTGTGCTTTTAAAGGTTAAACATTTAGTCAATTGAAAGAAAAATATCTCCAAGAGTCTGTTACAAAACCACCAGACCATTTTACATTTGTAATTCAAACATTTGGATAAAGAGATCATTTGAAAATACCCATATGCGTGTTATGCTTATCCAATTAGAACGATGTACATGCATTATTTAATGCTTTGCATGTCTAAGTGAAAAACTGGTACGTATTGCAATATATTGCAATACGGGTTCTGCATATTGCAATACAGATTTAACCGTATTGTTACACCCCTAATGTTTGTGATCATTACCCTACAAGCTGATATAAGTCCTTCCTAAACAACATTAATTACTATCCAATCAAGTAATTAAAGATTCCTTTAAATGTATAATTCTTCAGGAAATGAAGTACATTATTAATTTATTAAGTAAAACTCTGCTGGGCAGGGTATTATACCCCTCTGTGTTGTCTATATGACCAGTGACCTTGACCTTTGACACAGGGCCTTAGAATCGATTGGACACATCCTTGAGCCCAGGGCTATCCACAACTAAAATTTGGTTAATCTTGGTACAGCCTTTGTTGACTTATGGTTCAGACAAGTTTTCACATTTGACATCCCAGGGACCTTGACCTTTGACCCTGGGGCCTCAGAACTAATTGTTGACATCCTCAACAAAAGAGCTATCCACACATAGAATTTGGTGAACGTACATATATTTTTTGTTAAGTTATCATCTGGACAAAGTTTTCTTTTATGAACTCCCAGTTACCTTGACCTTTGACACCACAGCCTAAGAATCTATAGAACATACCCTTGACCAAAGGGCTATTCACAAATAAAATTTGATGAGCCTAGGTACATCCCTTGTTGAGTTATCGTTCCAACAAGAAATTGTCCTAGGATGAACAGACAGACAGACAGACAAGAACATAACATTATACAACTCCTTTTTTAAACAGGCATATAAAAACAACAGTAAATTAAAAGGCTAAGAAACCGTAATTATAAAATCATTTGACATTACATTGTTTCCCCCACACACATTAGAAAGATAAAAAGCTTTTTTCAATAAAACTTGACTTGACAATTGTCCCTCTAGAAAAGTTTGTATAACTTGTAGTATTATCCATAATAGTAATAATTTTATGTGCTAATTACATTTATCCAACATAATACAATAATATACGAGATGATTTAGGATGTCTCAAATATCTGCTGGAAGATTATAAACTTTAAAGGTACTCATTCACTGATTTCAACTTCAATATCAAAATTGAATGGAAATAGTTTTGAAAGCAGGAACATAGTGTTCTGATAATGACAATTATAGTGCAAATTGCCATA
The DNA here is from genome assembly GCA_025267735.1 of Mactra quadrangularis. Lineage (NCBI taxonomy): Eukaryota > Metazoa > Mollusca > Bivalvia > Venerida > Mactridae > Mactra > Mactra quadrangularis. The sequence continues at coordinate 10,759,695 of CM046304.1, forward strand.
CAACTACAAATGATGGTGTTTCATGTAATAAAAATCTACCCCATATGTCATGGTATAGACACTTTTTAGTGCATTTTTGAGACTTTTATTGTATATTTCTTGCAACGTATAGGTAAGTTTGTTTTAAAACAATAAGAATAAATTTTTGACATAATTACAGACATTGAACGTTTTTTTTGTTATTATAGAAAAAAATAACCCAAATCAGTGAACTAGTACCTTTAAACTATCATAAATAAGGATTGTAATAAACAAATCATGTCAACAAATTACGTACTCAATATGTTTATATATCCAATCACCAGTTATTGAATCTCTCTCAAATAATTTTGGTGACCACTCAAGCAATTGAGCTTTTCTTTCTTTGGCCTCTTGTCTTTGCCTTTCTTCCAATATATACTTTTCTTGTGTAGCAGCATGCATGTCCTGAGATATTATAGCATCACTCACGTTCTTCCACAACCTGGTAAATACATCATTAACTTTGTATGTCATAGAAGTTATGATAAATACAGATACAAGTTATTTACTACAGGAATTGAGTTTAACTCTTCTCTACAGATACAAAATACATTCACATACATTCCAGAAATTCAGCCATTTCAATGAACATTGAGTGACCACCATGATAAGACCAATTCAATGTATTGCTACAAGGTTAAACCAAACCAATCCAAAGTGACACATACATGCTTAAGGTCATCAGTATGCCAAGCCTGGGAAAAACAATAAGGAAGTAATTGACTCATTTTGCTGCATATCTAACAATGTAAAGATGAATAAATCATCATGTGAATATGTAAATAATCAAACATGTTTAGGTGTAACAATGGACTAGAAGCTAGATATTGAGAAATATACATATGTATATGCCCCTCAAATAGGTCAATGTGAACATCAACTTTAAAATAACTTATTTTAAGACATGTAGAGATGTCAGTTATCTTTAGCAATTGTCCACAAATTTACTGATCATTCCGTATGTAATCAAATCTACGCTCCCCTCAAAATCTACAAATCTACTCAGCTCAGTGAATACATTACATTCACCCGCTGCCTTAAAACGCATCTATTTAGGATATTGACCTTTACTATAAACCTTTGAATGACTAATGAAAGTTTACCAAATTCTAATTTAGCCGAAAAACTTTATATGCATTTTCACTGACAAAATAAGTATAAATTAACGGGTAAACAACGCCTTGTAGAGTATGATCATACTAGTGACGAATGCAAACCTTATGACGTCATATATAGCGTGGCTACACTTTGTATTTAAGTTAAATAAATTGCTCTATGTTAACAGTTAAAAATTCAGAAATACACGTTTAAAAACATCAAAGTTTACATACATTTTTGCTTGTTTTCCATTATCTAACTAATGCAAAATTGTCCAACATCTTTGCATATCGACATTTTGAAATAACAGGCGTGATAATTTTTTGCATCTATTTCTAAAAACCATGCGACAGTCATGCGGTTAAAATGTTTATGCGTCTCTGTCTAAAAATAGAAATATCAGTTTGCACGTAGTATTTTAGCAGAGGTAGAAAGTGAACGAGTGAATCTATCGAACCGATGCATTGGAGAGAAAATCAATTTCAAAGATAATATATATGACAAAATCTTACCTTTCTGATTCCATGTCTCCTTGTAACTCTAGTGGTACAGTATGTTTCTTTAATCTATTAGCTTTAACTTCATTAGATGGTGAAAAAAATAAACAAGATTCCTAAAAAATAACAATAAAATGTCAAGCTTTATATTTATATTATATTATATGATAATGAAAACAAACAAAATACAACAGCTTTAGAGATGTGATAATTCTATCCAACTAACTCACTTCCTTAGTTTTAATTCAACAATAATGAATGTGGCATTTCAAATAATGCTATGTATATCATCTTCAATTAATATTTGGTGTCCTTAAAGATAAATAACTTATTTGCCTCTTTACAAATATATATGGAGTATTGTATGTTATTTGTTGAATGTCCCTTACTTTTTAAATTTTAAGTCATGTCTGTAATAAAAGCAGGCAAACATTTGGAATTCTATTAATTCTTGAGGCACTGTTGTCTTCAACCAAATCGAAGCATATAATGAAAGTATTATGAGGCCAAATTGTAAAAATCATGTAAAATATTAATAACAAATCTAAAACCAACATGAATGTGTAGTAAAGACTAGTAATTTAACATAATACAGTCAGTCTTCAAATTTAGCCGGTGAACTGTGGACCGAGTCCATCAAAAATGTCATCGGTCCAGTGACTTTTAGAATGTTAGTGGCCCGACATTCCACCAACGTTTTACAGCTTGCAAAATCCATATTTAATTTAAAAAAGCTGTCAAATATTATATTGTTCATTCAATTTTATGACATACTATACTAAATCATTGATACAGACAGCATATTAAATTATATAGCACATAAGTTTTTATTTGGTCCAGTAAAATTTCATTCGGTCCAGTAAAAAATTCTGTTTTGCTGGACCTAATGTCCAGTGCTGACAAAAGTTTGTCATGAAGACTGAATACAGTATAACAACAATATATTTACCCCTGTACTTTTATCTTTAATATGTATTTCCTGATCCCAATGACCATCAATATTAGCTAATGTATCAGCACCCATCTTTATTTTACCAACAATTCTGTTAGATGCTTCACCTATACCCAGGAATGGCTAAATATAAACAATACATGTAGATAGATCTATTTCTTATAAAAGACCATCGTCGGTTATCCCAAGATACATGACTCCGCTATGCTGCGTTATGTACTGTGGGCCATTTTGGTTAAGAAAATCTTGTAATCATGAATAATTAATGAGGCAGTTTCATTGGTTCCACAAGAAAACCACTGCAGAAAACCAGCCAATAAAACCATTTTTTAAAAATAAACATGTGCATTGGTTCCTATTTTAAGTGGGAAAAACCCAGTACGACGTCATTGTTATTGCTGAGTATTTAATTGTAACAAGTGATTTCATTGCAAGACGATAGGTCTCCCCTTCCTCATGCATATTCATGAAAACTAGATTTTGCCAGTCAAATTGCCCACGGTACGTATGGAGTGTAACGGAAGAAAGTACTGTGGTTGCCAAAGATGATACAAGACAAGAATGTAATCAAGTTATTACAATATTAGACAGGTAATGTTACATCTCAACATTTTTCTACCATAATAGTAAAAGTAGGAAAATTTGAATGAAATTTTGAGCATCAATTAAATGATGTCTGAATTTTAGCATAATAATTTTCATGTCGTGTTCCATGAATTTTAGAGCACACACATTTAGTCACTTTTATTTAAGAAATAGTAGTTAGTACAACCACTGAGGACCTACTGGTCTAATATTGACCACCAAGTCAGTCCTATAACACAAAGTGGACCAAAGCTGAAGGCTGAGCTCCACTATATGTTAGTGGGCTTACAGGAATGTCACTATTAGACCAAGACTGAGGAAGCAATCAGTGGGGTGTAGTATTTCTTATATTATACAGCAAATTTCCAAGCACTTGATTGATTGCAAAAGCAAAAGAATAAACGTTTTTAAACATTTAATTGGTCAAAACTAATAGCATAAACTTTGTTTAGACAGTGCCAAATTATTTTGCTGTGTGAAAATTACAACATGGGTTACATGCCACTAATAGTACAGGGCCACAACACATCAGCAGGCCACTAACACATTATAATGACCCACTGACAAAATATGGCGTAATAACACCTGCTATGTTTTATATACGCACACTGACTAGGACTTTCTTGGCTGCCCACATTTGCCAGAGGATGGTATTCTCAAACTTATAATAGAGTTGATGCACCCAGTAGAGTGCATCACATGACCATACCATCTTAGCCTTCTTGTACGGAGGACATCAATAACATACTGTAAGCCTAGTTTGATGCAGAGGAATTCTGTGGGAGTCTCATCATGGGGATGACGTAAATATAGACAGATAAATAAGTAGATATAAATAGAATAAATTACCCACCTTCAGTTTAAATTCGAGATCACATTTATATCCGGTTTTGGGACAACTTATACTAACTTTACCTCCCATCTCCATAGTTAGTGTACCAATCAATATACCTGATAATATAAAACAGGATATCAACTTTTATCATAACAACATATTCAGTACATTTTATTCAATTCTAAAACACAAAAAGAAGTCAAAATTATAAATTCTCAGAGTTTGTGACAAGGCTTCAAATATGACTAAGGAACCCTATTATTATTTAGGGCACATTCCACAAGGTAATCCCTAGCTAGTGCTTTTTGAAAGATATTTTTTGAAGCACAAGAGTTCTATAAGATCTTGAAGGGTTTGCTTTAAATCAGCAAATCTAAGATGGCGACTTTCTCGAACAAAAAGTTCAGAATAAATGAAAAATATCTAAATCGATTATCACCATGATTATTCTATTTTACCACTTTTGACAAAATATATGCATTAAATAAAATATATATTAGTATTCTTAAAAAAGAAGCACGTTCCCACAGGGGGCAGCCATTTTGAAATAAGCAGAAGAGTTCCGAATGATAAGGCTAGGAAGAAAAAAACTAGCTAGTGATTCAATTTGCTCGATCATAGCAGAACGTTTCATAGGAAATCGCTATGTAGCGATACAAAGCGCTCTCTTTGTTGAACGTGCCCTTAAATATGTAAGATAACAACCTGGTTCTTAACATTCCATCTAGTTTTTAAGGGTCATCTGAAGTTAGAATAAATAATCTATAGGCCACTCATGGAGTCCAGCAAAAAGGTGTAAAAACATTTTTTCAAGAAATTCAGAGGTTTTGACTCTCATGTGTAGGAATGAATTATAATACAATCATGTATTTAATTATCAAAACAAATACCAACCTTTACAATGAGCATAAGGCATTGTTATGTAATAATCTTCACCTCGTTTCAGAAATGTTAATTTGGCTGTTCCTTCTAGTAGGGCTGACAAAGAATTACCTAAAATAAGAGTTGAAGTCTTTAATATAAAACACAAAATAGTTTTCAAATGAGAGATGTTAGTAAGTTATCTTTCACTGATAAAAACTGGCAATGGCAAGTACAGTGGGTCCTATCAGTTGGAATCCTTGGACTTAATCATTGAAGTCCTATGTAAGGATAATAAGATATATCATGAAATATTTTTCTTGTTAATAAAGATATTAACAACTGTGATGAAATTTAGAAAATTCTTCTACAAAACAATGATTTGCTAGACTTTCAAACAAATTAAATGATTTAGAAAAAAAGGTATTTAAGATTGATTGGGTCAAATTGGCATTGAAAAATAAGGGTAAAATCCTAGTAATCCAACTGATTGGACCTAGCTTTTGAAGAGTATATACAAAGGGAAATAACTGACTTAAGTTCCTTATTGTGCATTACTTTGTAGTCGATTATGTCCATAGTATGTGGCCATTTTTTTTACTAGATGTTCTTTTGTATTCAAAGACATACAGAAATATAAGAAGCTTATAATGGCCCTATATCATTCACCTGAGTATTATTGCTCAATAAATTAAACAATACCATTCAAGATCAAAACTGAACTAGACAAGTTAGGTCTACATTAGGTTTCATACCCACTGCTTTAAAATTGACAAGAAATCAGTTATATTTCACTTTTAACTATAGTGTCAACTTACATGGTTACATGAACATGTACTTGATAGATTTACTAATCTATATGTATTTATTATGTATAGTTCTGTTTTATTAACCTGTCACTAATTGAATAATTACACAGTCACTGAATCTGATATTTTTTAACTCATTTTAACTTATTTTCCCATTATTCAAAATGGCCTCATATATAGTTAGATCATCAATAATTGATATGGATCAGTGGCTCAATGGTTGAAAAGAATTTAAATTATAACACATTCAGTGATCGTGTAATTATGCAAGTTGTGACAGGTTAATAAAACAGAACTATACTTGATGATAAACAGAAGTTGAAAAAATTAATTAAACATTTACAATGAACTTCCTGTCAGAGATTAGACTTTAAATTTCACAAATATATGTCAACAACTCAGCAACAAAAATACACCTACCATAAAACTTGGACTTGGCAAGTATACTGCCACTAATGTTGAAACCATCTTTTCTATTGGTAACATAGAATCCAGTGACAGGTGGATGATGAGATAATTGTTCTGCTATATAGAATGTTCTACTGTTTGTGTCTGGATGATGCCAGTAACATCTATATACTTCTCCTATTATAGGATTGTAAGGTTTCTTAAGGCCCTGTAAATAGAAAAAAACATACATTGACATTGTAGCCTTTGGATCCCCCTGAAACTAGCAGTAACAAGAAATGTAATGTGGAAACCATCTTAAAGCCGGATCTAAAATCTTTAACGCAAAAATTACTTTAGGAAATAATCCATCATAATAATAAAGCCAGGAAGAGTTGTGGTTACTGTCTAATTCTGTTAATGGCATGGTATGTTATCACTGTATGAAGTTTCATAAAGATCTGACAATAAATGGCAGAGATATATGCTAAATTGAAAACTTTAACGCAATTGTTAACGACACCAGACACCCGCCCACCTGGGTTGTTCATGAGTAATGCAAGAGATCATAATTTTATCAAAATGATGTTGTTATTTACTGCAGGCAGACCATCAAAACTTCATATAAAAAAATTATGAGACAAATATATCTTCTAAACAAGTTGATGAGATTAATGCGCAAAAATCTTTTCTTTACAATACATTGCTTCCAATTTTTCCAAGTTATTTTATCTCTTTTGGAGTTAAAAATGGGGATGCTGATGTTTTTCTGCAGTAGTACATATATATACCCATTATATCAGTCATGAAAAAATTGGTTTCAAAGAAACATGCGTAAGTTTGACAACACTTTAATATATCCTTTTATCAATACCAATTAGACACAAGCTTTCTTAACTAACCTTAGGTTTCTTATAAAATCCAGATAGATACCATTTCACAACAGATTTCATTCTAGAATATGGATCTTCCTGCATTACAGCTCTAAAATATACATAATATGAAAAGTACAAATAAAGATAACAATAAGTTTAAACATACGAGGGATGATCCAAAATAACGTGGACTTTCAATACTGCTGTTACAATTTCTACAATATTTCTTAAAAACTTATATGGTTGTAAATCGGAACATTAAATGAATCAAACAAGACAATAAAATTACAAAAAAATATAATCATAAGACCGCACCACGCGTTTTCATAACCAAGGTAACGCCGATGCGGCGCGCGCAGTTATAACCACTTTGTTTGAGAAACATATTTTATTGTTTCTCACAAAATAATTCAACAAATAGCGCGAAACTTCACCAACTAACATGTATGTGTATACATGACGTCATGTCCAAATTTGACTTCATTTGATCAAGGCATTATGGAGGAAACAACATTCATATCACGATCTCACCAACGCAATGAACGTTAAAATATTGTCACCTGACCGGATAGAAGAATGTTGCATGATAAAATTTTGCCATAATCTCATAAAAAATGCCAACCCAGACGCTTAGGTTGATTGAAAACTCTAAACGAAAAAATCCAGTCAGTAAAAGTATAGTTTTTAAGTGACACCAAAAGTTTGGGAAGGGTGAAGAAGCTTTGAAGAAAGACAGGGTGGGTGAAGAAACAAAAAACGGAGCGACGGCAGAGAAATCAATTTGGGAAGCGCTGAATATCGATCGAGGTCTAACCATTCGCGATTTGGCAGATAAGCTTGAAATGAGTTACGGCACAATCAAGCTCATTTTTACTGGCAACCTGCATATGTCAAATGTAAATCGATTTTCAAAAGGAATTTGCCGTTATTTGACATTGAGTACTGTGTTGGTGAGTGACGATGCCATTAGTGTTACGAAGACGTCGTTGAAGCGCGCCGGGTCACTGATAGTGATAATTTTCTAATGATCATAACCTTTTACTGAGCCAGTATTTTTTTCTGAAATTTTGTAAGAATATGCAGGACATATACCTATTTATGTTGATGTATTTTGTTTTTTGATCGTACCAAACTTACGTTAACTGTAGCAAAAGTCCACGTTATTTTTAATCATCCCTCGTATCATATCATATTTGTTCCAAACACTGTCTATTCTTACAAACATAGAGCTTAAACACAAAATGCAATTTGTTTCACTTAGATAAAATAAAAAATAGAAATATTAAGGCTTTCATATTCAGCTGACAAAACTTGAATAAACTTTGCAGACAATGCATTTTCCAAATATGGAAGCTCTAGGCTTTACTATTTTATATAACTCGATGGGCAAGTTCTACAAGGGGAGTGCTTTGTTTCACAACATAATGATTTCCTATTGAACGGTATGCTAGGATCGAGCAAATTGAATCGCTAGCTAGCAATACATAGCAAGTTTTTTTCTTGCTAGCCGTATCATTGGGAACACTTCTGCTTATTTCAAAATGGTTGCCCTTGTGGAATTGTGTTTCTTTTTCAAGAATACTGATATAGATTTTATTTAATGCTTATATTTCGTCAAACTGGTAAAATATAAAAAATAGTGATAATCGATTTAAATATTATTCATTTGTTACAATTCTGAACTTTGCTAGCTTGAAGCAAACCGTTCCATATACCTCTTATGCTACAAAATATTGCTTTCAAAAAACTCTAACTAGCGATTGCCTTGTGGAACATGCCCTATGTAACACTTGTGACACCTAGAACAAGGCCATATTAGATTCAAGGGGCATAATTTGAACAATCTTTGTAGAGGACCTAAAAAATGCTATATGTCAAATACAGCTATAGGCCATATATTTGAGAGGAAGATTTTTTAACATTTCTTTATATAACTCCATGTAAAACTAGGGAGAATAAGATCCAAGGGGCATAATTTCATCAATCTTTGAAGAGGAATTAGAGTTAAAACAAGCCAAATATGACGCCTCTAGAGTTGACAGTTTTAGAAAAGAAGATTTTTTAGCACTTTTATATATATCTCTACATAAAACTAGTGATTCCTCGGTCCGGGTCAATATTGACTCCAATAGGCGTTAACAATATTTGTATAGGTTGATGCTGGGAACAATTCTGCAGGGCTCGAATTTAAGCTCGCATATTCGCAAAATGCAAGTGGATTTTGAAAATTGCGAGTAACTTTTAATCTAACTTGCAAATATTCGCGAGTTGAAATCGATGCAATAATATTACTGTCATAACTAATGAGGCTTAAATCAGAGTTGAAACAGACAGATAGATCAATAGTGTGAATCAAAGATTCAGCGTAAAACAGGTTTGATATTCTTTGTCTATTCCACAATAGCGCCCTTGTTCTATCCATAGTAAGATATAGTGCTGTTTTGTTTATTGCATATATGAATAGTAAATACATTTGCTAGTAAAAATTTGAAAAAAAATGCTAGTGATTTTTTCACATGTTGCGAGTTGAAGTAAAATCAACTCGCAAAATTTTGCAAGTGCAATTTTTGGTTAAATTCGAGCCCTGAATTCTGACAAGTTTTAATTGCAACAGAAGATATTGTTTAAGTAAAAGTCAATGAAACATGATGACCTACCCACCACAATTTCTCCCTTAATCACTTAAATAATCCACTACTGGTTGAATAAATAAAATAACACTTACTCTGAGAGTATATCACAATGATAATAATAATCTGTAAGTTTATCTAGAAATGATCTTGGTTCTAATATAAATGTTGGTAGAACTACTTTAGACAAATCCATTCCTGGACGTACCTGTATATATAGAATATAGTTACAAGTTAAACTCTCTTAACGTGAGGAGCAGTAGTCCAGTGGTAGGACGCATGCTTAGGGATGGAGAGGTCCCGGGTTCAATCCCCACTAGGGGCACTGCTAATTTCCTTGAGCAAGAAATTAACCTACAATTGTTCTAATCCACCCAGGTGTAAATGGGTACTGTGAGGGATCACCTGTCTAACGGCGATTTCAATGACCAGGAGTTATCGTACAAGACTGTAAAGTCAGCTGAACATTTATATGGAAGCAGACTTGAAACCGCACTTTAACTTTTTAACTTTTCTTAAAAGGCTTCATGTTATGTCATCTAATGTCAGGCAACAGGTGAAGATTCTGTGTTGAACTTTACCAAAATCTACTTAACACAAGACCTGTGACTGCTCTCCTAAGAAAAAGATTCTGAAGGCATCTGACACAATACTTTGTTACACTTTTATATTCAGCTGAATAAAAACCTTTAACACGTGAGTTGGGGCCAATTTTAACCCAGGGCATAATTTAAACAATCTTTATCAATGACTTTGAGACTTTGCCAAATGCTAACAAATGTGGATGCTCTGGGTCTAATTATTTCTTATGAGGAGTTTTAAGAAATAATGGATGAGGCATTAAACAAATGATAGACCAGTCAAAATAGCTTCTACTGACCACATTGTGTGCAGGTGTGTTAAAAGAATCCACACAAATATGTCATGATTTAGTGAAACACAATATCAACAGTAATCAAGTGAAAAATACCTTTTTAAAGGTATATGTAATATATGTAATATAACATGAAATAAATGAAATTAATTGAAATACTAAATGTAGAAATAAAGTGTTTTTGCTTGCTTTGTTTGTTTTTGTTGGGTTTAACTCCTTAGCAACACATTGTCATAGGTCATATAACGGCAGTCAGTCAACCTACTCACTGTTTCTGGAAAGGCTAAATCTCTGGATTTAGTTGTTAACCAACTACCAGGCTCATACTTTCGTCAGTGACTGACAACTGCCCTACATGATTAAGAATCTTTGGTAGGCGAGAGAATGGCCATAGAAATATTTTCATGACCAAGCTCCAAGAAAGTATGCCCTGCAGGGTATCAAACCCATGACCCTTGTTCAGTAGACTTCTAGTAGACGATCGGTGTGCTACCAACTGAGTACGCCTAACAAATTTCTTCAGTGATCAATAAACATTTACAACTTCGAAATCAAACAACAAGATTACCAATTATAAAGAATTCTTAATTAAATAAAATATTACCTGTTTCATTAAAGCCCATATAATACTTTTATTATCATCATCTACTTCTTCTGTTTGACAAGCATCACCTTGCTGTAATAAAACATATTGAAATAAACAGTGTTAATACAAATTTCTCTCACCTAAATTCAAGGAATTTTCAAGGTAGAATTTGTATTTTCAAGGCATTTTTTTCTGAACATTACCTATATAGAATTAGATGATAACAACACTTTTGCTTCATAAACATGAAAATAGTATACTTGGTTCTTGATGTCATAGTTTCAAAGTGACTAGAAAAACATGGTTGCACTTGGGGCAATTTTTGCTGATTTTGTCAAAACAATAGATATTTTTTGTGCCAATGGCACAGAATCTAATGCACACCTCTGCAAAACACTGCTGCAAACATGTATTTTCAAGGTTATTGATAGAAATTCAAAGGTTTTTAGTGAAATTCAAGGACTTTTTCATTATTTTTCAAGTCAACACCAAATTTAAGGACTTTTCAAGTCAGAACTCTTATTCTATGACTTTAAAGGCTCTGTACAAACTCCAAAGAGTTCATATGGTCAACTAGTCAATGTGTGAAGATATCCTTCTGCTTACTGCTCTAAAATATAAAATTACAGATTATTAACTAACTTTTAACTATTATTATTTTTACAAATAGATTTATTAATGTTTGTCAGCTCATCAGTGTGTTAAAAAATGATATCAATAATATTAACACACTGAAGAGCCGACGAAAAGTGGTGCAACTAGTCTGTGTATAAATAAGGGACCTTAGTCAGTTATTTCCCCTAGTATACTCTTCTAATAGGTAGGTCCTATTAGTTGGATAACTCGGATTTTACCATTGCTTTTATATGTCAATTTGCCAAAATTAATCCTAATTTTTTTTTTGTAAATCATTTAATTTGTTTGAAATTCAAACTAAGTATTTTTAAGGTAAAGAAGTATCTAAATTTCATCACTTCTGTTAATATCTTCATTAACAAGAAAGATATTAGATGAAATATTTCATTATTCTTACATAGGAATTCAATGATAAAATCCACGGATTCCAACTGTAAGGACCTACTTACCAATTTGATTGCTTCAGATTTTATCAGGGAAAGATAACTAACAAAAGTCCCTAATTCATACATTAAATCCACAGAGGCAACCCGCATTATTTCATATACATTTTTCTTTGCTTTATTTGTGTTTATATATATATCATGATTGTTACAAACCTGTCCTAATTCTTCTACTGCACACATAACATAAGGTGTTTCAGCAGGTTTAGAAGATGTTGACGCTCTAATTACTTCATCGAATACTTTATCATCTTCCTCATCAGATTGTACAGAATCAGAACCTCCTTCTTCTGGATCTGTCTTGTAATCTTCATCTAAACCTATAATATACAAGGGGGATTGATAAATTCGCGGAATTCCCTTCTAAAATATTTACTCTATCGTCAAAATCACATTAAAACTCAAATAAGTGTAAAACAATTCATTTGCATTTTGAAAATCATATTTTTGGTGAACAGATTATCAATATGTAGAAAGAATAAATGGTATCCATAGCAACCCCTGTTTGGTCACCTGAAGCACACTATTTTTTCACTTATTTTGAAAACATTAAACATGGTATTACGCATTCAATTTTGGTACGATTTACGCACCAACATTAATTACACTAGCGTGACGTCAGGCAATCATTTCCTGAAAGTTTCATGAAATTGTTTTGAATGGTTATTGCATAGCAGAGATTTTAGAGTCATGGCTTGGAAACAACGAATGACGTCAACAGATGATTTTGAGTTGGGCGCAGTTATAAATTGTTGTGTTTGACTCAATTTGTGACCTGCAGGTACGCTTAAACAAATTAAAACTGCTGATACATTACCAACATGTGGAAAAACAATTGTCTACAGAGGTTCAGGGAAGGCAGAACTTGAGTATTTAATGAAGAAAGACCAGGTTAACTGACACTGACAGTCACTGATGGAAAGGCAGCCTACGTGGAGAAGCTTCTAGATAAGGATTGATGGCTTACAGTGTGCTGTATTGCACAAGAGGATTATTTATTCATTTAAGGAATGAATGTATAGAAACTGACTTTCATCGAAAAATAAACGTCACTTTTGGTGATAGCTAATTTGCATAAAGGCCGAAGGCCTTTATGCTGAAATTAGCTATCAACAAAATGACGTTTATTTTTCGATGAAAGTCAGTTTCTATACATTCATTCCTTATAATTACAACCATTTTTTGGAAATTTGTTGCCTGATTTGCAAAAGAATGCGTTAGAAAAAGACCTATTTTTTGAATGCGTAGAGCCGAAGTACGCAATAATGCGTAATAGTGCGCATTAATTTCATTCGGTTAACAGGTTTTTTATGCCAACCGTCGGCCATGTTTTTCTTCGATTGGATGCAGTTTTTCATTGTTTTCGGACATAACGGCATGAATGATACATAGAAATGAACATGCATTGATTTTATTTTTGATAAAAGAACACATGAGAGGTGGTGCGCTATTGTGTAACTCTTTTAAACGGTTTAACAAGTTTCAAGTTTTTACGAAGAGCACGTGAGTTTATGATGCAAGTTGTGACCCAGATAAATATGTCAACTCGTTGAAACCAGTGATTACAATGAGCGGTTGTTGGATGTACATTTCTCCGAATTGAAAAGCATCCGATGCTGAGTTATTTCATCAGAATGAGAAAGTTTACTACTGAATTTTGATCACTTGATGATAACTTAAGCAGTCAGTCTGAGTCAGGAAATTTACATGTCAAGACATTGGATGGAAAGACAAGCTATTATCTGTACTGAGTAAGTGAATGGTTTTTATTATTTACCCCAAAATTACGGAGATTATTTGGTTTATATGCTTTTATGTTCCATGTACATTTTAAAATGATCGGTACTTAGGATAGATTCAAAGTCTGATCATACTAATCTGGAAGCATTTTCATTCCGGTCTGATAAAAAAAAACGTTATAATTATTGACCTTGTTCACTACTCAATGCAGAATGTACATGCATGGAGTATACACATGCACTTCTGCGGATACTACATCATTATGACTAGATACACATATTATCCAATGTACATATCATTATGTTATACGGTTTTTTTTAAATTTTTATTTCACTTGATGAGAGGCAACTTGAGTGATTTTGACATGTTTGCCATGACATTTTTCTAAATTGACCAGCCAAAATATTGATTACTTATCTTATTGTGGATCAATTTAAAATGTTCGAATTCATAGTATTTAAAGCTTTATTTATCTTCATTTATTGGTTGTTGTTTTTTTGTTTTCAGACAATAAAGTGAAACTAGATGCCTCTGAAACCAAAGGATTTAGATATCTATATGAATGAATACCAGTCCATTAGAGCATGCACTTCAGAAGGGCAATGATATGAAAATCATTTGAAAAAGAAGACTCATTCGCTAGAAATATAAATAAACATTTAATGGTTTAAATGCTGTCTAGGAAGCTTTTAAAAGCTAAAATTAAAGATTTGTTTTTAATTCTGCATTCAGCATATCAATTACTTTCTGGAACATTACATCTTATGAAATATAGATAAAGAACGGTATTAATACACAATCGTATTGTACATTAAACTCATTTTAATTTCTTTCAATAAAACTTTATCACACCATTCTTATTGGTTTTGTGTATCATGTACTTTCCATTGACATTATAGTTATTGACCTGTACGTCATAGCATGGGAAAGCGCTAAAAATAGCTTTTGAGTCATGAAAGTAGTTCCGGCATGACGTCATTCATTAAAAACTGCAGTTTATACGAAAATAAAAGCACATTTTTTTAGGTCACGTGTTCACTTTTGACCAATCGGATTTTGTTATTTCATTCAGGTTGTAATTATTTAGTGATAAATACTTCAATGTTACAGATAATCAGTGGTTACATAGCCATAGAAAGTGTATGGAAATAGGTGGTGATTATGAGAAGAAAGAAAATAGGTAACTTGACTTTGACGATTTAGTAACCCAATGATAACGTTGGCGTACTGTACTGTATACTAGTGTTGTAAAATGTTTTGTGAAAACTTTTTTTTCCAATATATCAAGAAAATATTTTGGCTTTATATCAGTCTTTGGTAAACATACAGAATGATGTATTTTGTTTTTTCCTATGTTAGGCCTTGCCATATCGGAAGTTTGTTAAACGTCCGCGTGCGCCTAGGTTTTAGAGTCCTTAATCAAAATAAAAAACAAAATTTTCTTAAATAATTCCGATGTTCCGGGATTCAATACGACAATTTAATTCAGGTAAATTGTAACCGTGTCATTAATACAATATACAATGTATATTTTACGTGAAAAAAAACACTAGTTATTTTATATCTAATTTAGACCATTGTTTCATACAATGATGATGTTATTCCATTGAGAAAAATATATATATAATGCACTGTTTTTTGTCTTAAAAATGTTTGTGTTTTCGTTTTGTTTGTTTTTGTGAATAGGTACCTAGATTTGTCAAATTGAGTTGACGCTTAACAGAATTCTGATTTGGCGTGGCCTTATTCCGTGTACCATTAATAAATAAATTCCTCAAACTTTCCAATCACCCCTCGTACATATATATAAAAGCTGTTATCGCCAGGGCTTGAATTTAAGCTTGCATACTTGCAAAATGCGAGTGGATTTTGAAAATTGCATGTAACTTTTGTTTTAACTCACAAATTCTTGTGTATTGAAATCACTGCAAAACTTTTACTGTCTAAACTATATAATAGGCTCAAATCAACATTGAAACACCCAGATAGATTGATGGTATTAATTAAAGATTCACAGTAAAAACATGTTGGGATATGTCTATACCACAATAACAGCCTTGTTCTATCTAGTTAAATGTAGCTTGATGTAGTTTTTATATTGCATATGTAAATAGTTACTTTGTATGCTAGATCTATTAAAATTTGAAAAAAATTGCAAGTGGTTATTTTCATTTTGCAAGTTGAATTAAAATCAACTTGCAAAAATTTGTGAGTCCAAATCTTTGTTAAATTCAAGCCCTGGCCGCTGAATCTTAAACATTTAATTTCCGATTAATATACATTTTGAAATATGGATAATAAAGCCATATATAGGTAAATAAATAAAAGTCACTATTAAGGGTCAAATTTAGTGAGACAAACCTTCTATCGTAAACATACACAGCTGCCCTGCCATAATATGAATCGATAGGTCTAAAACATTGACGGCACCCCCATTGAGGAAATAGTTCTAGTCCATAAAAGGTATAACATTCATGACAAATACAAATCTATTATTATTCTCTAGACAGGGTTACATGGAGGGCAGACATTAGAAGATCTAGCCGGCTGCTGTCTATCCCAGTCTCTGGGACACCGGCAGCAGAGGACAAATACAGACGTTAGAAGATCAAGCCGGCTGCTGTCTACCCCAGTCTCTGGGACACCGGCAGCAGATGACAAATAAACTATCGGATTTGATTGATGATGATGAGTTTTTGACAACATAAATGGTCTGTATAGCACAGCAGTGAAGGTATACATCAATATATATTGGTGTATTGTCGATATCTATTTCTCGTTATATCGGTATCGCCAATACGCTTCAAGCCCAATCAATGACAGCTCTAACATACAATGTATGTACATTTTTGTATAGGCAGTTAAACATTCTCTCATTAATGTTGGATCAATTTTATTGTTCAGTACACCTTCTCACAAAAATTCTTACAAAAAAAGTAACAATTTTTGTGAACAGGTGCACTGGACAATAAAAGTCAAATTTATAATTTTGCAGTTCAAAGTCAGAAGGGTAATAAACATAACTATGATAATTTTATGATATTTAAAAGGTATACAATATTCTACATGATTCAATAATATTTGGACATTTATTGGCCAAAAAATGACCATATTATCAATGCTTCTTGCTATTGACTTGCCAAGATTTTATCGTATTTTTTTGTGTGGAAAAACACCACATGCCTTTAGACTAAATAGCAATACAAGCAGATTTTTGGAGATTTCATAATTCAAATTTTAAACCAATGGCAATGAAAGGACATTCAGCACTGTTAATGGTGGAAGTAATGTGCCAAACATGGAGACTGTAGACCTTTCATTTTAAATAATAAAACATTTTAAATATTTTTGCTGGCTATTACAAGAATTCTGCATGAAATGTTTTAGCACTTTAGAAAGAGTTAGATGCCAGTAATAGTTCTGCCAAGTTAAGGTCAAACTGGTCAAGCAGTTAAGATTGAGATACAGAACAATTTGGCAGACATTCGTGACAGACTTTTAGTTCCCAGAAGATGAATACATATACCGGTATACATTGTATATAATGCAATGAACATCATGCCAGATAGCCTGTTTAAAATGGTAACATAATTCATATGAATTTGTGGGACAGCAAAATCCAGGTATAAATATTTTTATCATGTATGTTTTGGAAGTTCAAACTGTTGTAGTTGTTTGGCCTATGTATGTCCTTTACCATGAAAGTCAGAAGTCTCATTCCTTGAGCAGAATCAGACAAAAGTAAGCCTGATAATCAAATTACCCAACGACATTGGGACAGGTGTTATAATAAGGGACCTTAGTCAGTTATTTCCCCTTGTAGACTCTTCAAATAGGTAGGTCCAATAAGTTGGATTACTCAGATTTTACCCTTACTTTTTAATGTCAATTTGCCAATTTAATTAATCTTAAATAACTTTTCTGTAAATCATTAATTTGTTTGAAATTCAAGCTAAGTATTTTTATGCTAAAGAACTATTCAAATTTCATCACTTTTGTAAATATCTTCTAAACAAGAAATATATTAGAGGAAATATTTGTTATCCTTACATAGGAATTCAATGATAAAATCCGAGGATTCCAACTGTAAGGACCGACAAACCAATTAGATTCCTACAAATTTTATCTGGGAAAAATAACTGACTAAAGTCCCTAATTGTTTATGTTTTGGTAAGGACATATGTCTTCTAAGTAAAAATTACAAATTAGGTAATAAACCATGTTATTTTCTTAGGACAAATACTATGTGACATGATATTAGCATTTGCTTAACTTAACATGAAATGGCTGTAATACCTTGATTAGCAAAATGTTTTTCACAATCACTTTCATCCATGCTATCAGCAACATCTGGATCATTATCCTGTTGACTGGGTGGTAATGATGAATCCGACATGTCATTTTCTGCTGCTACTTCATTACCTTCCATACTTCCAGTACTATCTTTCTTCATTGATTTCATTAGTAAATTTGTACATCTTAGTGATAGCTCTAGAGCATCCATCCAACATTTACCTGTAACAAACACATCACAGTAGTTAAATAAAGGGTTCATATATCATTGGTTTAGTGCAAAATGGTCGTAACTCACTCTTTTCTAATATTAAGTTACGACCGTATAATGAGATTGTTCATCCACAGATTAGTCCATACCAAACTGAAAGCAGTAGAGTGCTGATTTGATGATACAAAATATCAACTGATTTGCAGGCCATGGATTTTATTTGTATTTAACAGTTATTGATCCATATTTTGTTTGATATGGAAACATTCGATCCAATATATCTATCGAACCTACAATACCGGTATTAGATATGTATCATATACCGGTGTAAAGCCCTACTAAATATCTACTATATTTCTATAAATCACTTAGTTATTTACTGTGACTATAAAAAAGCACTTAAAGCACATCTTTTTCCTCCTAATATATCTTTAAACAAAACTAAAGTTGTGATTCAAACTCTAGACATTTTGATTGAAATAAAACCATAACAAGAGCAGTCCACGGTCAGCGCGCTCGACTATTCGGGGTATTCTTGTAAACAACGGCAATTATGGTTTGCAAACCTGCTGAGATGAGTGAGATTTCAAATGTATATTTTCATTGGTACAAGTGCTAGAATTAGCATGCAATAATGAAACCAGAAATTTAAGTCTAAACAATAACATTATAAAATGAAAAAAGGGCCATAATCCAGTCAAAAATCATGCCAGAGTAATGCAACTTGATATTTGACCTCCAATGGTAACCCCTTGGACATGTGTGAAGTTTTAAGTGAATCCCTTTAATAGTTTCAAAGATAAAATGTTGCACCAAAAAACTTAACCAAGACATTTTATAAGTATAAAAGGGCCATAATCCAGTCAAAAATTAATTTAGAGTTATGCAACTTGGTATTTGACCTCCAATAGTAATCCTGTAGACATGTGTAAAGTTTCAAGTGAATCCCTTTAGTAGTTTCAAAGATAAAATGTTGCACCAAAAAACTTAACCAAGACATTTTATAAGTATAAAAGGGCCATAATCCAGTCAAAAATTAATTTAGAGTTATGCAACTTGGTATTTGACCTCCAATAGTAATCCCGTAGACATGTGTAAAGTTTCAAGTGAATCCCTTCAGTAATTTCAAAGAAAAAATGTTGCACCAAAAAACTTAACCAAGACATTTTATAAGTATGAAAGGGCCATAATCCAGTCAAAAGTCATGATAGAGTTATGCAGCTTTGTAGTTGACCTCCAATAGTAATCCCGTAGACATGTGTAAAGTTTCAAGTGAATCCCTTCAGTAGTTTCAAATATATAAAAATGTTGACCAAGAAGTGTTACGCCGACGCCATCGCCGACGCACAACTGAGTAGGATAGCCCTATTATTTTCCAATTAGTCGAGCTAAAAACAATAGAATCAACTATACACTATAATACAGTACCCACCAAAAGTTTTGAGACAAAAGAAATTTATTACAATTCCTGAATGTTGATGATAATTTTTGTAGAATCATTATTTTTGAGAAATTTGAGTATGGTTTCAACCGTTGGTGATAAAATAAAAACATACATGTATTTCATGAATAAATTCTAAGTTTAAGCATCTGACATCCTAAAGCCTCCAAAACCATATGTACATTGTAATTATTTTCCGTAACATAGTTTTATGCTATTTTTGTAATCTCAGTCATAATCAGGATGATAACCAAAAAATAAACCAAAACTAAGATGCTTTCAGAATAAACAGTAACCAAATTTTAGATAAAAGCTTTTCAGTAGGCATACAAAGTGAAAATGTCTCCAAACTTTTGGTGGGTACTGTATATACAAATACAAGACTAACCTGCTGCTTCAGAAGGGGCTCTAAATATAAGATAAGAATATGGAAGAGGTTGTACAATAGCACCAATTGTCTCCCCTTTTGGACCCTAAAATATAAATATTATCATATAATAGTAAAATAAATACAAACACAAAGCAATACCACATATTATAAATCAAACACAATTTTACATAACTTTAAAAATACAGTAAAATTACCCTTTACTGATTGGAACATGGCCAAAAAATGTCATTTACTACAAGATAAATGCAACATAAGGGGCATGTGGATCCTAGAAGGTTAATCTATGTAGGCCATTTTTAATCCTACATATAGTTAAACATCCTTTGTAGAGAATTCAGGAAACACTACATGTGTACATGCCAAGTAATTTATTTTAAGATTTTACAAGTTCATTTGTAAAACAAAGTAAAATGATCTTCAAGTGATGGTACAAAAAGTAGCTCTAGGTTTAAAAGGCTCAGAAATGATTTTTTTTAAACCAGCCTCTGTAACTTTAAGTAAAATTTGTGCCCCCCTTGGACATGGCCAATCATGACCCCAGGAGCATAATTAAACAATGCATGTAGATGACAATAAGGGGATACAATATGACAAATATGGCAGCCCTAGGCCTGATGTTTTTTGACAAAGAGATTTATTAAGAAATTGGAAAAGATAGAGACTCATACACGTAAGAAGCACAGACGATGGATGGACAAGCCACAATAGGTCAACTTGACCTTAAAGTGCACCTTCAGCACTTTGTGCTGGCTCAGGTGAGCCAACATATGTATGCATTACAAGCAAAAGTACCTTTGTAGCCCAAATAGATTGATCCAAGGGATGGAATATCTTAAAACAAAATCCATCTTTCTTTGATGGTCTCTCAATCAAACGACAAGTATTCAACAATACTGTTCCTATCCAATGATTACTCTGAAAGGATACAAAATACAACAAAACATTATAGCTTA
This sequence comes from Mactra quadrangularis, assembly GCA_025267735.1. Lineage (NCBI taxonomy): Eukaryota > Metazoa > Mollusca > Bivalvia > Venerida > Mactridae > Mactra > Mactra quadrangularis. The sequence goes on from CM046304.1 coordinate 10,780,813, forward strand.
TAAGCATGTGCAGTGTTGGCTCTTCCCTGTGAAATGTAAATCTTAAACAAGAGCAGTTCAAGGACAGCGCACTTCACTTTTTAAGTGTTTTGTTCATTGCAATTAAACAAAAGTGCTTTCAAGACAAAGGAAATAAATCAGTAAAACAATTATTGCAAATTCATAAACATACATCCTCAGTAACATCCCTTCATACTTGTGTAGATGTGGTATCAATGAATAAGCATACCATCTTTCATTTAAGTATCTGTTAGTATTAAAGATATTCCAATTAGAACAAACTTTAGTATAAAGGGGCATGACTCCAAAAATAGATCATCAAGATTATGTCCCACAATAGTTGGGAAGATGCAGTACCAGTGAATAAGCATACCAACTTTCAGTAAAATATCATAATTGAGTATTGAAAATGTTTCACTTAAAAAAAACCTAAACCTTAATCAAAAAGTTTGAAAGGGGTATAACTCCAAAATACTTCATCCAGAGTTACATCCCTTAATAGTTGTGTAGATGTATTACAGATTAATAAATATACTAACTTTCAATAAAAAATATTTTCATTAGAACTAAATATACAAAGTTTGAACAATTATTATCCATAAATACTAAAGTATAAAGGGGCAAAACTCCAAAACAAATTCATTAAGAGTTAAGTCCCTACACTGACAGATAGATGCATAACTGATAAATAGGCATACTAACTTCCATTCAAATAGATTTATATGTACTAAAGATATCTTATATTATACAAATATTAATAATTATTTATTTTATTTATTGGAGTTAACGCCGTGTCAACATATTGTAGGTCATTTTACGGCGTCCAGTGCACCTAACCTAGCTTTCCTGGACCATTGTCTATAACCAGTACTCACTTACCCTTCCACAAGGCCGGAAACTTTTCCATATTATCTAATCAATGGAGGAAAATCGACATCATTGTCAAATTTTCATGGAAGGGTATAACCTCCCCAACAAATATTAATCTTAAATGTTTAAGTATAAAGGGACATAACTCCAAAATTATATTTCCACAGTTACATTCCTTAAAATTCATATAGATAAAGTACCAACAAATAAGTATACAAACTTTAAGTCAAATATCTTGATTAATACTAAAGATATTCTATTATAAAAGAAAACCTGTAACCTCATATTATGCAACTTCATAAGTATAAAAGGGCAATAACTCCAAATATGATTCATCCAGAGTTATCCCCTTCACAGTATGGTTGATTTAGTCCCACTGAATAAGTATACCAACTTTCAATAAAATAACTTGGATAGTGTTGAAGATATAAGAGTTTCAAAAAACTTTAACCTGAAAACCAATGCAGATGCAACGCCTACACCAGCACCAATGCCGACCCAAAAGTGATAGCATAAAATTAAAAATCCATGGAATAATAATTATGTGGCTGAGACACGAAAGTCGCACAGAAGGACATACAGACGGACAGATGGATGGTGCAATAGCTATGTACTGTACCCTTACTGCCTTAGACCCTTCTTCAAGGACAAAATTTATTTTACTTGAAAAATTGACTGAATAAAAACAATTCATGGTCAGGTAATCTCACCTTTTGTTTCTCACTTTTATATAGAATAAGTAATCCAGGTTTTAAAACACACCATAGTTTGGTCCAACTTTTTAATGTTCCTCTAACTTTTAACCAATCAGCAAGTACAATAACAGAAGGGTCTTTTAAAGTACTTAATAATTCTCTGGCTGCTTGTTTCTTCTGACTACGATAGTTTCTTTTTTGTTCCTGAAATATTTCTAACTATGATAACTATCAAGAATATAATATGAAAATATGTCAAAAACAGAATGTTAAAAAAACTTCAATAAGTATAATGAAATATTAGTATACAGTACCCACCAAAAGTTTGGAGACAAAAATAATTTAACAAGAATTCTAAACTTCATTGATTTTTTGTATAACCATTATTTTCAAAAAAAATTAATACCTATGATGATTAAATGAAAACAAATTTTCTAAAATGCATCACATTTATAAAATTCAGCATCTGATATCCTTAAGCCTCCAAAACCCAATTCAATGTTATTCTGTTCTATAACATATATTTCAAGTTACTTAGGTAGTCTCAACTACAAATAATACCATAACAAAAGAGAAGTTAGATTTCCGGCTCCAACAACATTTGTACACAAAGGACAGTTGAGTGATATTAGTTGGATAGGTAGAACAGCACTGTTTACATTCAAAACACTTCACACAATCGAACTATAAATATAGCAGGTAAACCAGACAGATGAACACACTTTTTTTCACACAATCAACACAAGTCAAAGGGGTCATTCTTAAAACAATTCAATAACTGCCGCTTAAAAGTTATCATTCATGCACATTTATTCTACTCCATCTGTATGTAAAATAGATAAAGTCTATAATTAAGAAATCATTCAAAGTCATCAACTATGATCTTTGAACTTTTCCTATAGAACCATTATATTACATAAGACAATGTAACATCTCTACTAACAACTGGCACAAACAAAGGGTCGTGACTCAATCGTTGATACCATTCTGACATAATCACCCCTACTGAGACACACAACATAGCAGCGAATATTCATACGCTAGAGATATAGTTCGGATTATAAGTGTATTAATGGGCCCATCATAGCAGATGATCTTTTTGAATTGCTCTATACATAAATATATACTCAGGGACTACTTCTGGATTCGGTAAATTTTCAAAGTGGGAAAGGGTCTGAAATAAGGTAAATACATTTGTTCAGGACTGAAGTCCCGAACAAATAAAAATAATCAAAACAAAAAAGAATTTCAAAATAGAAGGTAATCAAATTTTTGATAAAACCTTATAATGTAGAAGTCTTACAAATTGAAAATGTCTCCAAACTTTTGGTGGGTACTGTATAAGAGAAAGTATAATGATGAAATATATCAATAAGTATAATATGAATGGTTGTCACTAGGCACTCCTTTTAATGAGAAAGTAATGTATGACATTGTTCCCATTAATTATTCCTTAATTGTGCAATTTAGTGTTCTCCTTTGGGCGAGCAACAAGAATGTTACTTAGTATTCTGTAGAATAAACATAATGTATCTAAATGTCAAGACAGAAAAGTAACACCAAAATATATTATACACATTCAAAAATCATTTGAATCCTTTCACAAGTTGATAAGTCTCTGTAAACGCAAAAATCAAATTTTTCATAAACTTAACAGTGAACAATGAAAATACACTCAACAAAATTTCTAATCAGTCACTTTTAATTTCAAAATAACTTTCAAAAAAAAAGTTCAATTCGCTCGAATTTTTAAACATGAACATTTGTGTACATACAGAACAAAACTGTACACCGATACACATGACCCATAGAACAAATTTGTCTCAATTTCCGGTTTTGCAAATTTTGCACGTTTTGCACATGCACAAACAAGAAACACTTGAACCCTCCCGTCTGAACACATTTACAAACCTTATTGATATTCAGACTGGAAAAAACATATAAAATAAAAAGAACGTCCCTGGTGGATCGGGCCCGTGCGGTCGAGATGTTGGAATGTGGTACATCTTTGCGTCAGGTTAGTGGAAATCAATTATTGGAATGTACTTGATGCTATTTTATATAAAATACGTTGTGATACAATATTGTACACTCGTTTTAAAAAATATTCCAGCCCATCCGGCTAGCTAAAACTCTAGCGCGCAAGTCTACTGATCGAGAAGTTGTGGGTTTGATTCTCAGGCGGGGCATACTTTTGTGGAGCTTGGTTAAGGAAACTTTTTCCTGGTCATTCACCCTCCTACCACTGACTCTTAATCTTTATATAGGCAAGACTATCTATGCACACAAAGACGCCAATGGTATTGATAAAAAGACAACTTGAATGCTCGACGTTATCATCCAGCCTGTACTGTTACCACCCTTTCATGACAATCGGGGAATGCAGCTCCTCCAAGATAATGCTCCATGTCATACTGAGAATAATGTGCGAGTAATTCCTTTCCCTCCAAAGTGCATGGACTTGAATCCGATCGTACACGTTTGGACTTGCTGAAACGTCGAGTTCGAGCCCGCCGCCAGCAGCATAACCTCCATAAACTGGAGCGTGGCGTTCAGGAGATATGGAAGAATATTCCACAATGGTATCTGCAGAGATACATTGTATCCATGAGATCTTGTTGTCGTGCCGTGGTGGCTTCCAACGGAGGTCATATTCGTTATTACATACTTGTAGTTCATTTCTTCACTTTGTGACTTTTTACATTGATACCTATGTTAAAGACACTCTTATAAAATAACAATCATTGATAATATGATATTACATTTTTTTCTGAAATAGACCTGGAATATTTGGCTTCAATAAATATTGCTATGATAGTCCCTAGTGTATTGCATTTCTTTGAAAATAAGGAATTAATGCGGTGACCGATTAGAAATTTTGGTGAGTGTATATGTAAAAACTTATAATTCAAACTTTTCTTTGATTAGCAAGGATCTATCTTTTGTTTGATACTGTTCGTTTGTTTACATAAACTGTCAAATCAGTTTGCTTACTGATAGCTACAGAACCTGTCTGTACTTCAGTAGATTTAGTCCTGCAGTATATGAGGTGAACCGTGCACTTGAGTCCCCACAAAGTTTTTTTGCAGTTTCTATATCTTTCAAAGGTGCTAAATACGAATCCGAGTGATGACACCCTGTCATCCTTGAGCAATTTGCATAATATGCAAATTAAGTCCGCCATTATAGAAATTCCGTTTTTCGCTAATAACTCAATAACTAACTTAGATACAAAATTAAAATATATATCCATTCCTATGTTTTCAGGGTCTATCTATCACATGGTACTAATATCAGCTTGATCAGATCATTTAAATATGCAATTTTATGCAAATTAGGTATTTTACGAAACACAACATTCGGTTTTGCTATACAAATCAACGTCTGTAGTTTTTACATTGATATTTTGAGTAAAATTTGTTTATGTTATGCTAATTTTGTATATTTATTAAATACAAATATATCAAATAATTACATTAAATCAGTTAATGATGCTCTAAAGATATGCAAAATATACAAATTACGTTAAAAGGTGTAGGACTTTGCCTCAAACATTACATGGTGTCATGAATATTTATGCCATTGTCAAGCATTCTGTTGATGCCTTGATAATTTTGATTCAGCTTCTATACCTTTAAGCAGAGCTGACTAAGAAATTTCATGATGACATCCAGTCATCCTTGAAAAATTAGCATAATATGCAAATTTGGTCCGCCATAATCGAAATTCTGTTTTTCGCTAATAACACGATAACCAATCATGATAAGATTTTAAAATATGTGTCTGCACCCATGTTTATAGGGTCTAGCTATCATATGATACCACATTCAGCATGATCAGATGATTTGCATATGCAAATGTATGCAAATTAGGTTCTTCAAATGAACTGTTTTCCAAGTGAATTAATTTTGTTCAAATTTAAGTACTTCAAAAAGGAAATTTTCCAGGAAATATAATTGAATCAAGTAATCTGTCAATTGCGACCCAATTTATGTTCGGTTGTATTTCAATGTCCAGATTGTCCACATTATGAGACCATTCATATACCACACCTAATCAATGTATTAATATAAAATGAATGTTTATAATGTGTTACTTATTACCGTGTGGCCTACGATCATGGGTGCTTTTAGTTCAATATAACATTTTGAAGTGGTGTGCCTTTACGCCAGAACCAAATAAAAAGGAAGAACAATATATTAATTTGAATAGTACATCGTAAAATTGATTGTAAAATTAAAGCTACTGAATTCAATAGCGTTTCCTTATCATAAAAAACATCCTGTCATTGACATAATTTAAGCATCTATTTGATTGATATACATGTACTTCATTGCAATAGTAGTAGCTGGAAAGTCTTACTTATTTTCGTGCAGATTTGACCTCTCAACATTATTTACTGTGTAAAGAAATTCATGAAACTACATGTATCAACTTTATTCATTTGCTCATAGTTTCCACTGATCAATTTACTTAAGATTAGATAGAACGTTCTAGGCATGTATATAAATATATAATAACAATGTCAGCATTAAGGAGTGTCCTTATGTGTTTGCATAAATCTATTGCTAGCATGTTCAATTATATTTGTTGCTTTTCAAGTTTTCAGAATCATAAGTATGACAATGAGACCTTGCATGCATGTTTGGTAACTAGATTTTGTATGAATGTTTATAGCATAATTGGTTATTGCAAGTTGAGCAGGAATCTCAATTCTGTAACGCCATGATAATCAGACTTACAGGGTATTTTGGACTATCACGGAAGGTCATGATCTGCAGGAATTGAATTGAGATAGCCAAACTCGGAGTGTGCTGTACTGTGCCTGTACATGGTCATGGCTACACACACTTAATTTGTCTTTGTATGGCTAAATTTACGACTTTAATTTGACTAAAAGTTGTTTTGCATAGTACGTTCTTACAATCATTTGAATGCATCCTTACTTATCTTCCTCATTATATCAAAAAATTGATTACAGAACATATTCTTAGTAGGGGCAATAAGTCATGGAGAAATTACGGGCAAAAAACAATATTCTTTACAATCTAATGACTGTAAGGAACACGTATCTTAATTATCTAAAATTTATATATAATAAGCAATGCATGTTCTTAGTTTATGTAGAATACATTAGTTCTATACACTGACTTTAACTTAGATAGAGACAAGGGTTATCACTTTACTTTATGCACTTAATTTGCATTAGTATACATATCCAAATCATCTGGTAATTATAATATTAGTATATGTTCTCCGACATAAAACGAAACAAACTAATGCCATGAAAGCATATATATAGGTAAATACATACTGTTTATGTTTGTCATATATGGCTAAATTATTGAGATATTATGAATTTTTTTCAAGTGTGTCGTCACTCTTAATATACTAACTAAATGCTTTGACTTTAATTATTTGTAAATTATCGTTAATATGTTCATAACAACTCGAAATTTGGTACATGATCTTTATTTTATATAGTGAAAAAAAACAACACTTTCCTAAACTTACAGACTTAATTTGCATACATCTGCATTTGCAAATCATCTCTGATAATGCTTAAGGTCGTATCATATGATAGCTAGACCCTACAAACATGGATGCAGACACATATGTGAAATTTTTATCATTGTTGGTAATTGTGTTATTTGCAAAAAACGGAATTTCGGTAATGGCGGTTTAAATTTGCATATTATACTAATTGCTCATAGGTGACAGGATGTCCTAACTAAATTTCTTAGTCAGCTCTGTCCAAAAAACTGAATAAAAAATATCCATACCTTCAAAGAATGCTAGACAGCGGCATAAATAAACATGACATCATGTAATGTTTGAGGCAAAATCCTACATGTTTTAACGTAATTTGAATATTTTGCATACCTTTATTATATAATAGTATCATTAACTGATTTAATGTAACTATTTGATATATTTGTATTTAATATATACAAAAGTTGCATAACATTAACAAATTTTATTCAAAATATCAATGTAAAAACTACAGACGTTAATTTGTACAACAAAACCGAATATTGAATTTCGTAAAATAACTAATTTGCATAAATTTGCATATTCAAATGATCTTATCAAGCTGAAATTAGTACCATGTGATAGATAGACCCTGGAAACATGGGTATGGATACATATTTTAAATTTGTATCTAAGTTAGTTATTGAGTTATTAGCGAAAAACGGAATTTCTATAATGGCGGACTTAATTTGCATAATATGCAAATTGCTCAAGGATGACAGGGTGTCATCACTCGGATTCGTATTCAGCACCTTTCAAAGATATAGAAACTGCAAAAAAACTTTGTGGGGACTCAAGTGCACGGTTCACCTAAAATATGGCATTTTACTGCAGGACTAATTGATTATCTTATGCCTTTGAGTAGATAACTGGGATTTCTAGATGACATAAAACAAATATTTCTACTATTTTAAATCTTGAACTAATTTGGATACACAGTTTTTATAGACTATTGATTATTTGTAACTCAAGATAAAAATAAATATTGAAAATGCTAATGGCAGAATATTATTCCTTTATTAGACCAAACTAAATCATAGCCCATAATCACTGAAGTTGTTTAGATCACAAAGTAAGTAATGTTATAGAATTGGAATATTTTCTTTTTATTAATTTTTAAGTATTAAATTGATCTTTGAAATTGACTACTGGTAGTTGGAAGCTATAAATGGGTCATTCTTACTACCATTCAGTGACCTTTCATGCACATTTATTTTATATCACCTGCATAAGGGCAAAAAATACAAACAAACCTCCACTAATAAAATGTCAACCAAATAAATCAAGGAACAAATCCTTGAACCATTCTGTTACAATAAAGCCGAAGTAAACAATTTTTATATTGATGGTAAAATACTTCTATGCATTTTGTTTTCAGTAAATTCTAAGACACTTCAAGTAAAACTCAAATCATTTTGATTGACAGACTTTAATAATAAAAAACAAAAATCAACAAGGTATAAAAATAATTAATAAAAAATAATAAATGCATACATTACATAAAATTACATCCTTTATCCAGTCTGACACAAAAAAATCTTGATCGAAATCCCCTATACTTTCAACAGAAGACATAATAGTTACAATGTTTCTTAACCTTCAAGAATGGTTCTTTATCTTAACCTTCACAAATGGTACTTAGATTCTGATGATCTTAGAATCTCATGAAAATGATTCATAAAATGTAAACTAGTATTTTACCATGAGTATAAAAATGTTAAACAGAAATTATAAATGTCTCCAGTTGTTTAGATATAACGGTAGTATTGATCATATAGATATCTTAACTTGACAGGTATTCAAAACATGTACAAATATATTGATTGAAATACAGGTATACATTATCAGTAAGATAATAGATTATTTAAGATTCTATTTGAAAATTTATGTAAATACAAATATATTGAACAGTAATCAATAGGCAACACAAAAGTTTAAAGGTGATATCGACGACTGAACAAGACACTATTCTAACTCTATTGAAAACTAGAGGGAGTTACAGTAGTGTTCCATTCAGCCATAAGTAAAGCATTATCAACAAGAGCAGGCCAAGGAAGCCCGCATGACTTTTCAAGTGTTATGTACATGGCATAGAGCTTTCAATACAAGATATGTTTATTCAAGCGAAAGAAATCAGTTAAACATTACAATAATTATGGTAATGTTTGTAAAGAATAAAAGGGGTATAACTTAAATACAAAACATCCAGAGTTACATCCCTTTATGGTTGAGTCAATGTAGTACTACTCACCTATGCATCAGTCAAATGTTTCACTCGTTCACTTTCTACTCTCTGCTAAAAGTTTATATGCAAACGGATATTTCTATTTGTAAACACAGAAAATGACCAATATACTTTCAGCCAATCAGTGGCAAGCTTACAAAGAATACTAGCTCAAACAAGTTTAAATGGCTTGACTGTCTTGCGGTTTTTAAAAATAGATATGTGATCAACTACTAGAATGCCAAAAAATCTCATGCTTTTAATTTCAAAATGTAGATATGCAGACGTTGGACAGTTTTGCATTAGTAATCTGATTGAAAGTTAACCAAAATTAAAGTAAACTAGGGCTGTCATGATATACCAGTATACTGGTATATTGCAATACACAGCTGCAGCAATATGTACTGCAGTACATATTTAACGTACCAGTATTTAGTGATATTTTTTATTTAATTGGAAATGTCTTTTCTTTGCCAAACGAAAGCAGTGAAAGGTCAGTTTTTCTGTGGTTCATTTGATTAAACTTAAGTTCCAAAAATTTAACCAAGTTCTATAAGCACTTTGATCTAAAGAATCAGATGTCACAATAATCATCTGTGGCAAGTCTTTTTGGAGGAAAGTACTGACCTACTTTCAGGCAATGTTATTAGAGCTGCAACGATTCACCGGAAAGCCGATTCGATGCCATTTGATATTTTTTCTTTCGATTCGATTTTTTTTTATTCGATTCATCTATTAGAATAATTTACTCCAAATTTGCATTTATACATTTATTTGAGATTAAAACTATTTATTATTGATAAAATAAGTGTTACTCAAATTAAATTCACATGAAACCCGAAAATCTGCTAAATTAAGATTGCTTCTATAAGTACGAAATGGACTGGGTACGAATATAAAGGCCGCGAAAATGTATCATTAATGTAATATCAACTAAAACGTATCTATATATACAACATGAAACATAAATTGTTTCAGAATATGCAGCTCTTAATATACTGCAGATAAAGCCTTGCTACTTGATTTAATAAAGGGAAATAACCTAATAAATTTTGCTTTTATGCTTATAACTTATGTAGATACGTTTAAAGGTCAGTATCGAATCGAAATTTGTGGGTCCCGAATCGAAATTGAATTGCCGCCCTCGCAGTCAAGTTTCGATGTATCGAATCGAATCGTTGCAGCCCTAAATGTTATGTGTTAACTAAAGTAATTTAACGATCTTATGGTTAAGCCAAGAGTACTAATATATTGGGCAGCTTCAAGAGGGAAAAGAACACCTACAGCTCTGCAAAACCATACAGATGTTTTAACTGCATTGTAAAAAAATAAGCTTTTTAAATTCACGACGACACTGTAAACACTGTACAAAATATCTCACATCACTCGCCACATCATGATCATTACGAGTATATTCCAAAATGATGGAATCTGTATTACAACCTATAGAAGTAAAAATAAAACAGACAAAAAAAAGTTTACAGTCCAACCTGTGAACAACGGCCGGCCAAGGGAAAATAGAAAAGTGGCCTTTGTTCACAGGTGGCCTTTGTTCGGAGGGAGGAACAAACGGGCAATGTTTCGTCAGACTTGAGAGACAGAGTTCATAATTAACATGAATTAATAATTAAAATTGTTTTTATTTTCAACCTTAATTCATTATTCACATTATCATTATTGAAGTTGTGACTATAAATGAATAAAACAAAACTTTGAACAAAGAATGACTAAAACAAAGAAATCAGTGATTTTTTGTTTGCAGCTACATTTCATGCTATGCCCTCAACATTAACAAATGCACTCCACAAATTCTCACTACTCTGACCTTTCGTATAGTCTTTCTATCTTATCCCAGTTGTCAAATTACCTGTATACAGCGGTCACAGTTGAACGAATTTAGCATGAATTAATAATTAAAATTGTTTTTTATTTTCAACCTTAATTCATTATTCACATTATCATTATTGAAGTTGTGACTATAAATGAATAAAACAAAACTTTGAACAAAGAATGACTAAAACAAAGAAATCAGTGATTTTTTGTTTGCAGCTACATTTCATGCTATGCCCTCAACATTAACAAATGTACTCTACAACTTCTCACTACTCTGACCTTTTGTATAGTCTTTCTATCTTATCCCAGTTGTCAAATTACCTGTATACAACGGTCACAGTTGAACGAATTTAGGAATTAACAGCGTGTCACAAACATTTATCTAACTGCCGGACGTGTGAAAAACAAACCTAGTAGAGTCTCCAAACATTCAAAACTAACTAACAAAGTGTCATCACATGACGTAATTTACTCCCGATTTACAAATAAATTTAACAATAAAAGGATACATTAACATATTTTTATAATAAGGTGACGAGAAAATTGTCTACAGCTTGATTATAACTAATAAAATCGTACTCGAGATGGTTTGTATACGAAAAATCCGGAAAAAATCGGATTACGGGTTTTTAGCTTAACTTTAACAAAAATGGCGGCCTGCTTTCGAAATCGCCTTTATACGAAATACTGTCTTCAAACAATCGTCTGGCCGTTGTTCACAGTTCTAAACTGGCCGCGGGGATGGTTTTGACTGGCCGCTGGTCGCAGTCGACAGGTGGCCGTTATTCACGGCCTTTTTAAGAGCGTTTTCGGTCGGGGGGAAATCGAAATGGCCGCTGTCGGCAGGTGCCCGCTATTCGAAGGTGGCCGTTAGCACAAGTTGGACTGTACTTATAATGTGCACAAAATATGAGCAAAAAAGACTTATACCTTGAGAGATTCTCGTTTTGATATTTTTGTACTGAATGGTTGTAGTGAATTGCTCTGTAGTTTTTCTGAGATTGGTGAGAATAACTTGGATTCTGACTGAAAAAGAGAAGTTATACAAAAAAATTAAAAGTCACAACATCAAATCTGACAATAAACAAGAGCAGTCCAAGAACAGTGTGCTCAAGTTTTCAAGTGTCTTGTTCATGGCAAGACTTATCTTTCAACAAAAGTGCTTTCAAGACAGGGCTTAGTTTTTCAGAGGAAATAAATCAGTCAAACAATAATTGCCAATTGCATGAGTGTATTTTTTTTAATTGTAAGCCATTTTTAAGTAGCTAAAAAAATTTTTTCTCGGACACACTTTGCTTGCCTTTGTGTTTAACATAGATCTAATGGTTATGTAGTTTTTATTATCAATATGTTGGGTTATTGCATAATGTGGATGGGTTTGAAGTTTGGACCCCCCCCCCCCCCCTAGAAAAAGTTTGGACCTCCCCCCCCCTAGAAAACGACTTATCCAACTTGTACATTTATGTCTGTGGACAAGTCAATATTATATAACTACCCCACTTGTCTGAGGACAGACATTCTGAAAACCTTGATGAAACGGCGCCCTGACTGGTAATATTCAAGTCAGTCTGGTGAGTAAAAAGTCTGTCATAGCTGGTCCGAATGTCCAGTAAAAATTTTTTTTTTTAAATTAAAATGAGGACAACTATCGGCTATTTTATTGTATTTCTCGGTTAATATTGAACTAATTTTGATGTTTCTCTTCAGTTAAAAGTTAAAATAATGCCTTATTTATGATAATTCATGATGTTTTGAATTCCCCTTAATAATATCAATTACTTATCTATTTATAAAAAATTGATAATAAAGATGTAAAAATCTTTTGATTTGATGATTTCTTCCAGTCCAGGGAAACCTGATTCGGTCCAGTGATTCTTCCAAGATCACTGGACCGAATGTCCAGTAATGTCAAAACACTTTTCGGAATGTCTGGTGGACATGTAATATTTTAAGCTGTTAATATATTAACATAGCTATACTTGAAAATATAGATGTTCCATTGTTCCAAGACTTCAATCACAATTGCAACAATCAACTAATTAAGTGTCAATTATTTATCATTACTTCTTGTATGTATTTTATGTCATAGTTTTAACATTTCTTTATTGAGTATTGACTTCTAGACAAGTGCATTTTGATCCCAGACAAGCTGATTACTAGAATTTACTTGTCCTGATGTTCAAGTGGTAAAAATTCCACAATCTGTGGATATAAGTAATGGGAGAAACATAGAAAATTTAGTTAACCAATTACAAAAAAGACCATACTGTCAAGATCAAACTGAGGTATGATCAAGTTTTGTTAGAAATACATGTATATTGATTATTAGTAACTTCTACACAAACAACTTTAAGCATCCAAATATCCTAGAGTATTGGATTGCTGTTAAGTGCCTCAAGAAACATATCACATTAACCAGTAGTTGAGGAAGGAAATAAATAAAACTAACATACAGGATAACCACTTAAAGTCTCATACATCAGCTGCATGTTCAATAACGACTGTTAGCTAACGTTACGGATACGGGACAACTCAACCCGAAGACAATTCAACCCGTGCATAACTCAACTCAAGTTGAGACAACTCAATCCATTAGTAGGGGATTGAGTTGTCTTCAGGTTGAGTTGTTCCGACACTTCCGTTACGGAACCTTTTGGAATGTTCAGGGTAACTGAACACGCTGCAGATGATAAGCGGGTGGAGCATAAAATTGAATTCTGTTACTGTACATGTATTATGCATTGGTAGTAAACAAGAATGATCAAAAATCAGTAAAATGTAAAATATAGTTAACAGTTACAATACCTTAGACTTTATTAACCTTTTCATAATCAGAGATAAGAATCAATAGTTCAATCCTAATACGTCAACTATTATATAGTAAACACTATAGTATAAAGATGTAGTAGTCCGTCTGAGAGATGAGAGAATAGAGAAGAAAAATCAATGTCTTCATTCAAACTATTATACCAATACTACATACTAACTGATACAACACCATAGGTGGATCTAGCAGTGAGGAGAGTGGGGTCAGGGGGTCCAGACCCCCCCCCCCTGGAATTTCCAAAATGAACCTGTCCATAAATGTATTTTTCTTTATTAAGTAGCATGAAGCAATTTTTCTCGGGCTCGCTTCGGTTGCCTTTGAGCTAAACATAGACCTAATGGTTATGTAGTTCTTATTATCAAAATGTTGCATAATCATGCAAAAATTGTATAATATGGTTGTGGTTTGAAAGTTTTGACCCCCCCCCCTCCCCCTAGAAAAAAATCCTGGATCAGCCCCTGAACACTGTTCAATATATTGTCATAACACTTAACTTTAACATCACTTTTAAACATACATAGCTATCTTATATCTAGTTTCCTGTTCATTGAATGATAAATGCATTAACTGTACAATAACAACAGTATGTAGAAAACTTTACATGAAAATGAAATCTGAACAGAAACATACCTCCAATATTGATCAGATCATTCTCTGCCTCAAAAAGTTTCTCAGACACAGCTGTTTTATAATCCTTACTTTCTTACAGTTTCATGGCCATTCATTCATATTAAGTATAATTATTTTTACCATAGTGACTTTTAACTTAATTGTCATTGAATGCTAGATCAATAAAAGTTTTAGACAAAATTAATGATATAACTGAAATGGTCCCTCGGAAATTATAATAAATGAATATTGATAGTTTTTTAACCATTTGTTTGTTTGTTTTTGTTGGGTTTAACGGCATAGCAACACATTGTATAGGTTATATAACGGCGGTCAGTCAACCTACTCACTGTTCCTGGGAAAGGCTAAAACTCTGGATTTTGGACTAGGCACATACTTCTTTCAGTGACTGACTACTGCCCTACATTATTTACAATCAGTGGTAGGAGGGAGAATGACCAAAGAAAATAATTTCATGTAAGTGTGCCCAGCCAAGTATTGAACCTAAGACCCCTTGATCAGTAGACTTGTACACTACTGACTAAGCTAGCGGGGTGGGCTTTTCTAAATAGTCTACTAGCTATAGTTCTCAAGTTATCAAGCAGACCAGAAGGGGCAAAAAGAGAAGCTGACTAGCAGACCAAAAACCATGTTTTCCCATGAAAAGGGGAGACATTATTTCTTATTAAATATTTAATTCACAGCTAATTTAGACAAGATATATAGTTCATTTTTTTGACAGTATTGGAAGAGTTTTTCTTAAATTATTACTCTCACGTTACTAAGTACTCTCAAGGACCCTATAATAAATAGGGTCCTTGGTATTCTTTATATTCATTATAAGTGCTATACAAAGTTTTTACAGTATCATAACAAGTTATTTCTTCAATGAAGATTACAGGCAATGACAAAACGTTTATGAACTGATTTACTTAGTACAGATATATAGAACCTGAGAACAAGACCACCTGTCTACAAAGACCACTTTCTTTTGGTCTTTCTGCTGAGCGGTCTTTATAGACAGGTTCCACTGTACTTGTAGAAATCCTTAACAAGAGCTCCTCTGGGTGAGGCATTATACGCCTGGAGTATCGGTGACCTTGACCTATGACCCTGGGAACTCCAAATAAATGGGTCACATCCCTGATTGGAGGGCTATCCAAAGCAAGGATTTCATGAACCTAGGTACAGCCATTGGCAAGTTATCACCAGCATAAAGTTTTCAACATGAACTTCCAATGACCTTGACCTTTGACACCAGGGTCTCAGAACCAATAGGGCACATCCCTGACCCAAGAGCTATCCACACATAAAATTTGGTGAACCTGGGTGAAGCTGTTGTTGAGTTAACAACCAAAAAGTTTTCTATTTTGTGTCCCAGTGACCTTAACCTTTGACCCCTGTGCCACAGATTCAATAGAGCACATACTTGACACAAGGGCTGTACACATTTAAAGTTTGGTAAACCTAAGTAAATCAGTTGTTGAGTTATTGTCTAGACAATGTTTTTCCTTATAAAGTCTAAACCACAATGACCTTTGACCCCGGAACCTCAGAACCCAAAGGGCACACCCTTAACACAAAGGCTATCCATTTTTTGACCTTTGACCCCGAGCTCCCAAACCAGAAGGACACTTTACACGAAGGCTATCTACCTTTGTGAACCTAGGTACATTCTTTGTTGAGTTATCATCTGGACAAGGTTTTCATATTTAAGGTCCCAGTGACCTTGACCTTTGACCTTGGGGTCTCAAAATCAATAGGGCACATCCTTGACCCAAGGGCTATCCACAAATAAAATTTGGTGAACCTAGGTACAGTCTTTCTTGAGCTATTGTACGGACAAGATTTTCATATCTAAATATATTGAGCAGACACTGTTTTTGCATTAAATGCTACTGTGACCTTGACCTTTGACCTTGTGCTCTCAAAATTCATAGGGGTCATCTACTAAGTATGACCAATCTTCCTACCAAGTACCATGACTGTCACTCAGAAACTTTTCAAGATATTGAGCAGACATGGTTTTTGCATTAAATGGTCTTATGACCTTGACCTTTGACCTCAAAATGGATAGGGGTCATCTAGTGAGTATGGCCAATCTTCCTACCAAGTAACATGACTGTCACAAACTTTTCAAGATATTGAGCGATCATGGTTTTTGCATTAAATGCTACCTTTGAACTAGTGACCTCAAAATGTATAGGGATCATCTACTGAGTATGACCAATCTTCCTACCAAGTACCATGACTGTCACTCAGAAACTTTTCAAGATATTGAGCGGACATGATGTGGCTAACGGACATACAGACAGACGGCGGGACAGACGGAGGCAATACCATAATACGTCAGAAGTTTCACTTTGGGCGTATAAAAAATTGAAATATTTATAATCATTCAATTAACATTATTATTATTATTTTCATTATTATTATTATAATATACCGCATTTGTAAGCGCTCTTTCCATATTAAATATATGTTCAAAAGTGTTTAACATTATGGTACAGAATAGTAAACAGTCATTTTAGGGTACAGAAAAGGATATTATTTGTGAATTATGTAATTAGTATATCTCTGCATAGCAACATGCAAACTCCTCACAGCGGTTACGTCACGCGTTGCTACTTTAACCACTGCCTTCACATGAATCACATGACGCAAGTAGTACCATGTGACTTATGTTTAAATTTAAACGAGCAATAACAGTCAGCCTAAAATGTGTTAGGCGTAATGTAGCGAAAAATAACATTGAATGATAAAAATTGTGGTTGATTTACAAGTACTGCGAAAGAAATAAGATAAATTAAATAGAAATATATCATTATGTACCAAAATTGTTTAGTTCATGAATAAATTACAAGTACAATAATCCATTTAATATCTACTTTGCGTAACATTTTGTTATCATGCAATTTTACGCACTTTAGGTAACCGGTGTCAGGGTAAAATTAATCTTGTTTTTTTTTACAAG
Source organism: Mactra quadrangularis (assembly GCA_025267735.1). Taxonomy (NCBI): domain Eukaryota; kingdom Metazoa; phylum Mollusca; class Bivalvia; order Venerida; family Mactridae; genus Mactra; species Mactra quadrangularis. Next base: position 10,798,377 of record CM046304.1, read on the forward strand.
TTATTTATTTATACTATTTTTTTTTTCCCTTTATGTACTTTGAACATCATATTTTACTAAGAGAAGACTAAATTTATTGAAAATATTGAATTGTAAAAGAAAAGATGAAAAAAGTTTTTCGGCTCTCCGAGAGACGAATTTTACTAGTGGTGGCAGTGGTTATTGATTTGATAAAGGGAGATAACCGCTGCGGGGAGTTTGAGCAACATGTCTACAGACTAACATTTTTCAAACTCTGCAAAAAGAGGCTCTGCAGAGAGGATGCAATGGCAGGGCAATATGGCAGGGATCGATTAAGACATAGTAAACGTAGTTTAAGATTTCTGATTTCAATTTTCTGATCTCAAAGGTTGAAGATTTCTGTATTTTTAAACAAAGCTCTAAGTCAACAGGAAAGTCTCAGCCTTCAAAGATTTAGATAGCAAATCTAGATTGAAATTAATGAAAGTTTCAAAGAAAGAACACAAAGGGTACATACACTTGTCCTAGATCTGGTTAATTTCCCTTGTGGTGTAGTACTGTTATCTACTGATGATTCACCTTCTGCTTGACCTGAAAATATAAAATGTTTATATAAATATACTTTATAGAGGAGACTAAACATCCTTGTTTGCTCACCTGAGGCCTAGATGTTAAGGGTGTCAAACAAAATCAATCGTAGTAGAGAAACTGAGACTTTAAAGTAAAGATGTATGCCAAATAAGGTTCGACCTCAAAAAAGAGTTCTTGAATGTTTGCACCTTCCCGTAGGAATTTGTACCTACCTGTGCACAAAATGTTTTAGGAATGAACTTAGGAGTGGATCAAATCTCAGATTACTCCATCAAAATCAATTATTCTTCATCATAGCTACGTGTAGTTTATATACTTCACAAAACTTCTAAGTACCCTGATTTCAATATAGTAGGAAATGTGTATTATTCAACATTCATGTCTGATCGATGATGGAAATGTGTATAGGACCATACTGACCTTTGCTTGCATGGTTTTCATGCTAATTAATCGATGCAAAACCAGTTTTGTCATGCATACATTGATATGGAAAGATTTCCAGTTGCTTTGATTTAATAGAAAATTACCAATTAGAAATCTTATCTCTGCAGATGACACACTGCCTTGCAAAAGACCTATGGCAATTTTTCGTTCTTAATGTGAAATTCAAGTCATTTCTTGATTTTTCGTTGCGCAGATTTTCAGCAAAACTGACCACATGTGATTTTTGCATGAGAAGCATGTGCCTATTTCTGCTTTTCAGCACATGCACGACAAAACCAATTTGCATCAATATCAAGAAGTATGAAAACCATACAAGCAGACAACAATATAGTCCTATTCACATTTCCATGAACAATCGGATATAAATGTTGAAAAATATAAATTTCCAACAACATTGAAATCAGGGTACTTGGAAGTTTCGTTAAGTATAGCTAGAAATGAAGACAAAGTTTAAATTAAAATAGTACCAAAACGAGTTATTTGCTATTGTAGTATATTTGAAGTTGCAAGTCATTTGGAAATGTTTATTGACAAAGATTGGTCACAATGCAGACCACATAACAAACATGAGTAAGTAAAAAATATAAAAATATTTTATAAAATTTCAAAATCTCTGGGTATATAGGACAACAACTTACCTGATGAAAACGAACGTCTCTTCATATCACTTGAATCCTGAGAAAATGTTCTAATAAGTTTAAAACTTGGACTTTTTGATAACTTAAACATAATTCCAAAATATGGTTTGACATCTAATATTAGCAAAGTCAATCCACACTACACTAGAGTAACAAAAGCACTGTTTATAATACTGATTGATTATATACACTACAAATTGAAGTAAGGTTCATTTCTCAAATTCTGTATTCCTAAAAAGGAATCAATTAAGTTTCCCAATAGAATCCATTAAAATCTAATTACAAAGATTACCTAATTAATTTACACCAGCACGATTTTCCTCATTTAAAATTTAAAGTAACTTACAGAAGACAAGAAGAATAGTAAGCAGACAGAAATAAACAAAATGAACTTAACTTGAGTTAGACACACATTTGTACTTAATTTCCTTGAAAATTTTATCAATTTTAAAAGTTCCTTATTTGTTTTATGAGACAAAAAACCTAAAATTTTTCATTTTAAGGGAGAGGGAAAATTTGTCAACATGAGCCTTTTCATTTTGTAACCAAATGTAATTTTGCTACCAGGCTTCCTCTCTTCTATACTTCCTTGCAGTCCTTCATTTTTTTCCTCTCAACCCATTCTGGCATTCTTTATTTTTTCATCATTTACTTTAAAACTGTGAACAATTACATTAACGTCATTGACAACACTAACAAAACATCTGTTACAAATAATGTTATAAGGAAACCATCAATACCTCACTTATACATACGTTACAACCATACATTCTCTTACATATATGTACACTGTTTCAAAAGGTTTGTTTGTTTGTTTGTTTTGTTGGGTTTAACGCCGTAGCAACACATTTTATAGGTCATATAACGGCGGTCAGTCAACCTACTCACTCCTCCTGGAAAGGCTAAATTCTCTGGATTTAGCTGTTAACCAACTACTAAGCACATACTTTTGTCAGTGACTGACAACTGCCCTACATAATTAAGAATCATTGGTAGGAGGGAGAATGGCCGTAGAAATAATTTCATGACCAAACTCCACAAAAGTATGCCCCGCCCGGGAATCGAACCCACGACACCTCGATCAGTAGACTTGCGTGCTACCAACTGAGCTAGCCGGGCGGCTTTTTCAAAAGTTTAAAATGGATTTTTAAAAAAAACACCTTACTTTTTTAAAAAAGATTTTATTTTGATATATTGCAGTTAGTAGTTAAAGATCAGACTGGCTTGCAAATTGGCTTTGTTTACAAGAGCCAACGCAAATTAAAACTACTCTCTTATCTTGGGTTAAGGCAATTTGTACTAATAAAACATGTTTGATATTTTAATATATTGTTCTGAAGAGCAATAATAAAGATGTATTAACAAGGTTCTCATAAGAATGTTCTGATTCAGAAAATCAAGTATGTAAGATCATAAACGTTCTAACAAACCAATATAACATCAACTTCATTCTAGAAAAAGTTCAAGAAACCAATGACATAGTATTCAAACAAAGTTCGGACATAATATCCAAATATAAGGCATGGTCAAATTAAGAACCTACTTTAAAATTTAGAAAAAAATATTCAGTATATTGGAATATCAAAAACAAAATTGCTAACAGTGCATTCATTCCCAGAATAGATCAGCTTGTGATAAATATATGACCACTAGATCCATATTTGACTTGTGATAAATAATTATATGACCACAGATCTTGTGGTAAAACTTGTGATAAAAAAATGACCACGAGATCTGTAGTTGACTTGTAATAATATATGACCACAGATCTTGTGGTAAAACTTGTGATAAAAAAATGACCACAAGATCTGTAGTTGACTTGTAATAATAGATGACCACAGATCTTGTGGTAAAACTTGTGATAAAAAAATGACCATGAGATCTGTAGTTGACTTGTAATAATATATGACCACAGATCTTGTGGTAAAACTTGTGATAAAAAAATGACCATGAGATCTGTAGTTGACTTGTAATAATATATGACCACAGATCTTGTGGTAAAACTTGTGATAAAAAAATGACCACAAGATCTGTAGTTGACTTGTAATAATATATGACCACAGATCTTGTGGTAAAACTTGTGACAAAAAAATGACCACAAGATCTGTAGTTGACTTGTAATAATATATGACCACAGATCTTGTGGTAAAACTTGTGATAAAAAAATGACCATGAGATCTGTAGTTGACTTGTAATAATATATGACCACAGATCTTGTGGTAAAACTTGTGATAAAAAAATGACCACAAGATCTGTAGTTGACTTGTAATAATATATGACCACAGATCTTGTGGTAAAACTTGTGATAAAAAAATGACCATGAGATCTGTAGTTGACTTGTAATAATATATGACCACAGATCTTGTGGTAAAACTTGTGATAAAAAAATGACCACAAGATCTGTAGTTGACTTGTAATAATAGATGACCACAGATCTTGTGGTAAAACTTGTGATAAAAAAATGACCATGAGATCTGTAGTTGACTTGTAATAATATATGACCACAGATCTTGTGGTAAAACTTGTGATAAAAAAATGACCATGAGATCTGTAGTTGACTTGTAATAATATATGACCACAGATCTTGTGGTAAAACTTGTGATAAAAAAATGACCACAAGATCTGTAGTCAACTTGTGATAAAAATATGACCACGAGATCTGTAGTCAACTTGTGATAAAAATATGACCATGAGATCTGTAGTCAACTTGTGATAAAAATATGACCACAAGATATGTAGTCAACTTGAAATAAATATATGACCACAAGATATGTAGTCAACTTGTGATAAATATATGACCACAAGATCTGTAGTCAACTTGTGATAAATATATGACCATGAGATATGTAGTCAACTTGAAATAAATATATGACCATGAGATATGTAGTCAACTTGAAATAAATATATGACCACAAGATATGTAGTCAACTTGTGATAAATATATGACCACAAGATCTGTAGTCAACTTGTGATAAATATATGACCATAAGATCTGTAGTTGACTTGCGATAAATATATGACCATAAGATCTGTAATTGACTTGTGATAAATATATGACCATAAGATCTGTAGTTGACTTGTGATAAATATATGACCATAAGATCTGTACTTGACTTGTGATAAATATATGACTATAAGATTAAGATCTGTAAACAACTTGTAATAAATATATGACCATAAGATTTGTAGTCAACTTGTGATAAATATATGACCATAAGATCTGTAGTTGACTTGTGATAAATATATGACCATAAGATCTGTAGTTGACTTGTGATAAATATATGACCATAAGATTAAGATCTGTAAACAACTTGTAATAAATATATGACCATAAGATTTGTAGTCAACTTGTGATAAATATATGACCACAAGATCTGTAGTCAACTTGTGATAAATATTAGGGCTGCGTACCTTGAGCCAAGTCGCGGTACGGTACGTACCTAGGTACGGCAGTTAAGGTTCACAATACGTACCTAGGTTCAATATGGTAATATTATTTATAATAAAGATTCTTTTGTATAATTGTGTTTCATAAATCAGATAGTAACCATAGCAGTATTTTAATTTGCCAACAAGTTTATACAAACATCTTGTCTGTTCTTTGCCTTTTTGAAATACTCATTTAACAACAAACTTAACATTTTCATAAAGTCATGCATACTAGCAGGTGTAGTTATTTTAACTGTTTGTCAATGATAAATACAGTGTAGGTATGATAGCATCACAAGAATTTTTAATTGAATTCATAAATTACATAAATATTCAATATGCATATAATTTTACCATTACAATTGTCAATATCGACAAAAAAAACGTCAGTTGTTAGAAGATTTGTTTTGTATTCGTGTGCCCGAAAACAGTGACCTTTTGTTTGAATTTGTTGGCTCCTGAAGCATTTTTTGTATTAGGAAGGACAATTAATAAGCTTTTTACATTACTTATGTAAATTTAAAAAATGTTTCAGTTTAATATGCAATAGCGTGGGTCGCGAAAATATATTACAATTAGACTATATCCATATTACCATAGGGATTTTTTTACGAAAAATATTACTAATTAAGACATAATTAGGTTGTAAAAAGACGACAATGAAGTTTGTTTAGACAATTACTTTTGTTGAGTTTTAAAGTTCTGGAGTTTCGGCGTTTGTGCCGAAAATTAGCGCGATTTTATATTGTAAGCGTTAATCGTACAATTGCACGTCTTAAGAACACCAACGCATTTTAATCCATCAATATCAATACACATTCACAACATAACGCTTTTATTTCTTTCACGATTAGCAAACGACATTTTGATTACACTTGCATCGGTAAAATACGAATATTCATTGAAAAATAGTTTGTTTGGGTTTTTTCGAGAAAATACGGAAAATTATACGAACGGAAAAGTAATGTTTGAATTTTCTAAAAATAAAATGATAAAATAACGGGAGTCATAGTTAATTTTACGTTAGTCTAAAAATGTTTTTTCCTGTGATCGTCGATTGTGTATCTTTTCAAAACCTGCCTATAATTTAGCGTATAGAGTCAACAATTAAAAAACTAGGTCACATTTGTTTTAAAAAATATTCAAAGTAACAATTAAATTATAGAAGCGTCTAAGACTCTATGATTACACGATGAGACATAGCAATTGTGACATTGTATTGTTAGGCTATCAAATATCGACAAACTGTGAAAAATGCCGACACATATATTAAATTGTTTACATCAGTTTCAATTAAAAATTACAAACACATGTTCGTCATCAAACAAAAGGTTAATGTACCTGGTGTACATGGCAGTTTGTTTGTTAATTATTTAGGATTACTACAGAAAATTAATATGACTTACACACATATAGGAATGGCTTAAAGTACTGATTATCACGACTAATTTATTAATTTGTGTTAATTTGGTTTACTTGTGTTTGTCGTCGTCTTGACATGAGATTTTGATTTAAAATTCGTTCGTAATGACCAATAGGAATATATGTTAGACAATATTTAATAAGACCGCGGTTCACTCGGATTTTTAGGTCACGGTACGGTACACTCGTACCGGCCACCTTCGGTTCGAGTTTCACGGTAGTTCGTCGAACCGTTGCAGCCCTAATAAATATATGACCACAAGATATGTAGTCAACTTGTGATAAAAATATGACCACAAGATCTGTAGTCAACTTGTGATAAATATAGGACCATGAGATCTGTAGTCAACTTGAAATAAATATATGACCATGAGATCTATAGTTGACTTGTGATAAATATAATGACCATGAGATCTGTAGTCCACTTGTGATAAATATATGACCACAAGATCTGTAGTTGGCATGTTAAACATATTTTACAAGTTATTTAAAGAGCAATTGGTCACTGACTATTATATAAACAAGAGCAGTCCACAGACAGCGCGCTGGACTATTCAGGTATTCTTGAAAACAACAGCAAAATTGGTTTGCAAACTTGTTGAGAACCCTAACCCAACCCTTCAGTAGTTGCAAAGATAAAATGTTGCACCTAAAAACTTAACCAAGAAATTTTGTAAGTATAAAAGGGCCATAATTAATTCCAAATTCATCCAAGAGTTATGTAACTTGGTATTTGACCTCCAATGGTAACCCCATAGACATGTGTGAGGTTTCAAGTGAATCCCTTCAGTAGTTTCAAAGATAAAATGTTGCACCTAAAAACTTAACCAAGAAATTTCTAAGTATATAAGGGCCATAATTCAGTCCAAATTCTTGCAAGACTTATGTAACTTGGTATATGAACTCCAATGGTAACATCATAGACATGTGTGAGATTTCAAGTGAATTCCTTCAGTAGTTGCAAAGATAAAATGTTCCACTTAAAACTTAACCAAGAAGTGTTATGCCAACGCCGATGCACAGCTGAGTAGGATAGCCCAACTATTCTCTGAATAGTCGAGCTAAAAATGCATTGATTTTAAACAATAATGAATGATATTCATTACTACAAAGTCAGCAATAAGAGCAAATTAAATAATTAAAAGGAAACTCAAACAAGAGATGAAAATAATATCAAATGATATTATGTTATATCAACATTATTTGTGCAATATGAATTCACAGACCCCATAACGACGCCTTATCAGTTTTAATAAAAAAATAATTCCTCAAAATCAAAAACTGTTAATCCATGTTTCATAAAAAACAATAACTATATTCCATTTTTATATTAAGCAAACAAAGCCTAGAAATGTTGTAAACAAACGGACACCAAGTCTTCTCTCATCAGAGAATGGATCCAATAGATTTATTGGAGATCTATAATAGAAACATGTTGGTATACATGTAAGTGTATTTTAGTACATCTTTTCATGTAACATCACAAAAACCTGGTATTGCTCATTCCAAGTCAATAAAGTCAGTAAAGCTATATATCAAGTGCACAAGTAAATGTCAGACGTTCAATACTGATTCCAATAGTCTATATAGTTACAGTTAAAGGATTTGGTTTAATAATTAATACCCAATACAAGCAACTTAACTGATTTCTGATTTTACGAATCTTTCATTGCTTTTAAGTCTAAACAAATGTTACTAGTTGAATTTGATCAGTAGTAGAAACTCTAGGAGAATTTTAGACTGCATTTGTTGCAGTTAGCTAAATGAAGCTCTATAAAAGTAATTTCATTCAATATAATTAAGCAGAAATATGAAGGGTCTTGAGAACACTAGGTCTAGGTTGCACATGATTAACCTAGGACAAATGATCAATGCAGAATACATAAAAGAGTTCACTTTATTTAACTTTTGACCAAAGCAGCATAATTAGATCACATGGAATACTAAGAGATGATGTTACAAGCAATAGAAAGATTACTGTCTTATAAGTTTTGTGTTAAGTGTATACATGTATATGATCCACTTGTTTGTATCTGATGTGAATAAATATATACCAGAAAAATATGATCATTATCTACAACGACAATTTAGTTAATAATTTCTATGGAGTTTTTTTACTATATTCAATAGCATGTTGTTAAAAACTCATTTAATTTGCTATATTGTGCATATTTAATAATAATTAACAATTAATTGATATAAACCCACTTATGTATGTATATTAAAATGTATTGTATAAATTGGTCGACTATTGACATATATTCAAAAGTTTGACAACCCCTTTAATTGATGGTTCATACAGACTCTCACCATAAATTCAAGGCCTTTTTAGGGCTTTTACAGGGCCTGTTTTATTAAATTAAATTCAGGGCTTAATTTTCATGACATAAACAAGCATCTGATTTGTAGTACTTTGTTAATCATACATCAGTTAACACCTTTAAAGTGATCTCCAGTGACCTTCAACAAGTAATGCTACCTGAATTTCATATAAAAGTTACTTAACAAAGTGCTGTATTAATTATTGCAGTGATAATGGGCTCAATTGCCTGTAAACCATTTAGATTTTGATTATTACCCAACTTCTTTCCAAATTTAATTTAGGGCCCTAAAAATAGAAATTTAGGGTCAGACAGTGCAAATGTAGGGGCTTTTCAGGGCCAGTCATGCAATTTAGGGCCTTTTCAAGACAACCATCAAAATAAAGGACTTTTTTAAGACTGCAGGAACCCTGTAATTAAGCATTTTAAGCATGTTTTATGCACATGTAATATGAAGTCTTCTATCAACTTTATTATTTCTGGACTAATGTAGTCACAATAACAGTTTCTTTATGCTTGTGATTTTATATTGTCATCATTTTTATTGAATTTAGATAGACTGTACTTAAGATACTGACTAAATATTTCATTTTTGTCCATGAATTGAATGTACAAGTACATGTTGAATGTTTCAAGCAGATCTGAGAGGGTGACCTGGGAAAATTTCCAAAAATTGGTTGATTTGAGATGGAATGACCCCATTTGAAGAATATCAAACATGTTTACATGGTGAATTTTTAATGGATACTATCTGGCCGTTTCAATGCTGATTTGAGCCTCATTAATTTAAACTGTAATACTTTTGCATCAATATCAACTCACGAAAATTTGCAATTAAGAATAAAAGCTACCATTGGACGTCTCAACCTATGCACAATCTAACCTGTGGACGTCTCAACCTGAGGACAACTGAACCCATGGTATCTCAACCAGTGAACAACTCAACCCGTGGATGTCTCAACCAGTTGACAACTCAATAACTCAACCAGTGGACTTCTCAACCCAAAAATGTGGACAACTCAATCTGCAGGTAGAGACCACCCAACCCTTGGATAACCCATGAATAAATAAAGAATGTGAATGTTTGTAATTTTACAATAACTATCCGTATTGTATCGTAAATAATCATATTGTCTCCTATAATCGTATTGATATGTATTTTATCGTGTGATGACCGTATCGTCTCATCCCTAATACCGTGCATTTCATTTGATTATAAATTACATTACTTACCAGAAGTTTTCATGTTGACAGAAGAATTTAATGCTTCAGTATAACTACCAGATCTTGGCATAGTTCATCTATCATCAATATCTTTTATCATAGATTTCTGAAAAAAAAAACATTTCACAATAAAACATACCAAGAATATTTTTTAAGATGGTTTAGCCACAACAAGCAGTGTTCTCAGTAAAATTTGTTGAATAGGCTCAAACAGAAAAGTAGTAGGCTTTCTAGGGAAGTCTGGAGGCAATTTCTTTCTTTGTTTTTCTTTCTTTTTTGCCATTTTCAATAGGCCTTTTGGTCTTTCTTACCAACTGTTTAGGTTGGCAGCCAGTTCCTAATGAGGACACTGAAAAAGTTGATCATATGTTCTATGGATTCGCTGGCACCTTAATTTTGATGGTTTTTACAAAAAAAAACATTTTTTATTTCCTCGCTCGCTCATAAAAATTTGGTCAAACCGCTATATAAAGCAACTGAATTAAGAATTTTTTTTTTTCGCTTGCTTGCCCCATTTTTCCCCAGAAAAATCCATAGAACACATGATCAACTTGTTGTGGCCAATTGGAATAATTACAAATAATAAAACAAATCAATAAAGCAACATGAAAGAAACACAATATATGTTATATTATGTCACAGTTAGCAAATTATAATATGTACATTGATGTAAAGAATAAGTTAAGAATACGTTAAAGGTACTTATTCAATCCAGGTCATTAGCGCAGTTGGTAGCGCGCCGGCATTTGGATACTCGTGCCCGAGGGGGTGCAGGTTCGAATCCCACCCGGGGAGGTTATACCCTTCCATGAAAATTTGACAATAATGTCAATTTTCCTCCATTGATTAGATCATATGGAGAAGTTTCCGGCCTTGTGGAAGGGTAGGGGAGTACTGGTTATAGACCATGGTCCAGGAAAGCTAGGTTAGGTGCGCTGGACGCGGTGAAATGACATAAATTGTGTTGATACGGCATTAGCTCCAATATATAAAAAAAATAAAAAAAGGTACTTATTCACAGATTTGGTTAATTTTTTCTATAATTTCTAAATACTATTCAGTGTCTGTAATTGTGTCCAAAAAAATATTATTCTAAGACAAACTGACCTAAATGTTGCAAGAAATATACAGTAAAAGTAACAAAAATGTGCTAAAAGTGTCTACACCGTGACATACAGGGAAGATATTTACTACATGAAACACCACCATTTGTAGTTGTTTGTCAATTTGATCTAAAATTTCACTACTTTCCTGCTTCCTAAAATATTTCCATACATTTTTGATAGTTTAGAAAAAGTTGAAATTTAAGTTGAAATCTGTGAATGAGTACCTTTAAATCACTTTATAAAGTAGCTGATTTTTAAGAAATAACACATAGTAGTGACAATAATAGTTTTGTTAGACTCTCATCTTCAAAAAACTGATTGAAGTACCAGTTACTTAATTAAACTATATAAAATTTACTATTTTTTTAAAGTAATATTAGTATTGTACTACAATTATATTGAACTATCCAATTGCATAATTACACAGTTATCGCACACTGTATATGTTATTTTCCACGTTCTATAAATGGAAATTTGCAGTAGAAAATACTGTGCGTAGATAAATTTAATATTGATATCTCATCTGGCTGAATAGTCATACGGTTAAATAAATAAATAATTACACTTTTATCATGGGGTCAGACTATTTACCCCAAGACACCCCAAGACTACCCAAAGACACCCAAAGAGTGTGAAAGACGGATCTAACACCTGTTACAGGTGTCACATATGTCATAAATATGCTTTTACATATCATTTATATGACAGCTAAAAAACAGCTTTTTAAAGGCAAGTTTAAGATCGAACAGAGACGTAAGATAAAGTCTAGTGAAACAAAGAGGAATAACTAGGTTTTTACTATTACACCAGTATGAAGGAATTATCCCCCTTAACAATTGACACAAGACAGGAGCTCAAGTAGGTTATTAGGATCTTATTTTCTTCCCAAATTAAATTCTTGGGAGTAAAAATAAATACACTAATACCCAATACTTAGCTACAGTAAAGAATTCATTTGAAGAACATTCAGTTACAGATGAGTACTGCTGCATTCAAGAAAATACCTTAAACAGCTTTATTACCCACCTTTATGGACAACCAATTGTTTGCCAAATCAATCGTTCTTGTGCAATAATATTCGTTGCTTAGATGTTTTTAAGGTGAAAGTGAAACGGAAATAACACTTTAAGAGGCATTCGGGCCGTCTTGGTGTGTCTTGGGGTGTCTTGAGGTAACTAGGCTGATCGATTATCATGTGTATTTTTCATTTATCTTTCCAATGGTGTATCGTTTTATTGGAAATTTTCGTATTTAAATGAGTAGAATGTTTAGATCTGAATCCATGTCTGTTTTTGCTTTGGTGTATTTGAAGCAATCCGAATCAGAAATATGTTCAAATAATCTATCATTAAAAGAAACGTTATGAAGGGTCTTATTTTAGGAGTACCATATCACTAAAGTCCTAAATATAAGACCCTACGTAACTTTCTTTACATAGGATATAACAGAAGAACGTTCGTATGATAAAACAGTTATGTAGGGTCTTATAAGTTATATTTAGGACTACATATCACTATTGTTTTGAAAATAGCAGAATTTTATGGGTCTATTTCATTATTAGTCCTAAATATAAGACCCTACATAACTATTTTATCATACGGACGTTTTTCTGTTATGTAGGGTCTTAACGGATTGCTTCAAAAACGCATAGCAAAATATTTTTTTCAAAAAGTAAATGAATGTGGGTCAAATTAGCACCTACATAACAGAGAAATGTCCAAATGATAAAAAACATACGTAGGGTCTTATATTTAGGACTATTTCATTATTTGTACATTTTTCGGAGGATTAACAAAATCGGTGTCTGTGACGATTATAAACGGATCCAAACCACGGTAATATCACTAGTAGACACTACCCTGAACACACTGCAAATGATGTCAGTTGTCTTCATGCAAATACAGGCCAACATCAAAACATTCAAAATATCTTACCCCACCCACATGAAATCAATTGAACGAATAAAAGCCCGTAAGACGTCAAGATTTCTCCTTAAAATACTTGATGCCATTAAAATACTAACATAATACATACATAAGTAGCGTTTTATGGCGTTTACCATTAATCATCTAAACGGATAATATTTACAATAACAACTTCCATGAACGCAAGCCCAGCCGGAAGCTTAACTTTTCGGTGACAGCTGGCGCGAAATCAAAGGGAAGTAACTACCAAGTAACGGGTAATTTCCCTTACCGGACTTTATCAGACTGGCGTTCATATTTGCTTATTTTATTATAGATCATTAAAATTATAATTTTCGCTTTTATTATGATTAAAAAGTTACTATCTTAATAAATTTAATTTCGTTTGTCAACGGAGAAAATTTGAACATTTAAATTATGATCGAGGACACACATGTATATATGGGACCGGTACAACTCAACCCGGGTGATATACACATATGATATATAGAATCAAATTCTAGTTTTGTGGCCTAGTAAGTCAATACCTGCATGTAGACAGGGAATTAGATATATGTTATCTATGTCTCTGATGTAGATATTGAAATTCAGAGTAATTCATAGTCATAGGCGGATCCAGAGGGGGTGGAGCCGGCGTACGCCCCAACCCCTAAAATTGCCCAAGCAATTTTTCTTCATGAAATATGATATTTTATATATAGGAAAAATATATACATTGTACATATGTCAAAAATGTTCGCACGCTACGCGTGCAATAAGTTAAGAGACTAAGAATACAGAAATACAATGATCTAGCAAACAATTTTTAAACAATTCCTTCTCATTATTGTAAGATTTTAGCATGCTCCAATGACTGTTCGAAAATATTATATCTAGATGCTTTATATTGTATGACCTGGGAAAGGAGAGTTGAATGTGCTAAATTTATTAGAGAATAGCAAACTGTTCTGGAAATTCCCTCTAGATAATTCTAAAGCCAATATATAATCGTTGGGTGCCTTACTGGGGGGGGGGGGGCACAGGGAGCACATGCCCCCCACCTGGCCCCACAGATACATGTATTGACACTCAAACAAAGAAAAGGGCACAAAATCGGCACCGCCAAAGCAATATTAACACGACTTTCAGATTAATTCTACTATAAAATCATTCATCCGATCTTAAAAAAATAGATAAAGATCTAAATTGAGTGATTCGAGCATCTCAAGGTATTCAGATCAGGCCTTATCAAGCATTTAAATAATTGATTGTGCAAATGTATGCTCCTTCTTTACGGACACATCGTTATGTACACGTATATTGTCTATATTACAGGCCTACCTCAGACCGTCGCCAATGAAATTACCATGGTAACTAGCTTACGAGGCCAAAATTTGGTTGTTGTGCACACTGTTAAATTTTCTTTTTTACTAGTGGAAATCGTCGGCGTTTTTCATAGCAGGTTATAGACACAGAAAAGCCGAGGACAACTAGTAGAGTGCATTTACGTCACTATAACAACACCTGAACTTTGTTAAAATAGAAAAACACGCGATTGTTTGATGTTTATTTTATATAAAAATAAAGGTATCAAAATTCCAAATAACTTTTAAAGAGTGACCGAGCCTACAACATAGATAAATTATTTATGGGAGACATCGGCGTTTTTCATTGCAAGTTTGACAGAGAAAAGCCGAATTGTTACGACATTAAAAAGATTTATGAATTTTGTTAATATTGGAAAAAGCGAATGTTTGATATTGTTGTTATAGAAAATGCAGCTTAATGAATAAAGAATTCAAATAACTTTTTATGAGTGACCTACCCTACAATAAGTTTTCTTACGAAAAACAAGACTAAAATTAATCAGTGGTTAAATTTTTTTTTTCATCAAATAATAAATTCATAGGCTTTTTTCGTTATTTTTTTAATCGTTGCTTTTATGATCTTATGCCAATTTGAGTTTTAAATACTTGCATTCCTCATGATTTTCCTAAGGAATCCAAAATGTGATTGTTTAGCGGATCGGCTAATTTCCACGTTTTTAATCGCCCCAGCAACTCTTCTTGTAAATCCGCTGAAAACGTCCGAAAAAATCTCACAATAACGCTGATTTTCAACACAACAAATTAAGCCTCTTCATTTACAAAAACATATCTTAAACCGGCGATTTTTATGTAAAATCGGCGAATTTTCTCATTGCATTCGAACGAAAAACGGACACATGGAAGAAATGATACCTCAATTAAAGCGCTTTTTTCCCTTAGGTCTGCCCCAAAGTGCTCAAATTTGCTTAGTGGACATCCTTTTTTTCGTCGAAAGGGATCACCCCAATCAACGACTACGTTGTTCCGACTAGTATGCTTGAGGGGAGCGGTATTAAATGGACTGATGTGTTTTTAATCTAACACTTGATATAGCCAAATCTCAGATTTACGTCATAGTTTTATACGGACAGGCATTGTCTTTTTCGTTATAGTCCTGCAGTAAAATGCCATATTTTAGGTGAACCGTGCACTTGAGTCCCCACAAAGTTTTTTTGCAGTTTCTATATCTTTGAAAGGTGCTGAATACGAATCCGAGTGATGACACCCTGTCATCCTTGAGCAATTTGCATATTATGCAAATTAAGTCCGCCATTATAGAAATTCCGTTTTTCGCTAATAACTCAATAACTAACTTAGATACAAATTTAAAATATGTATCCATACCCATGTTTCCAGGGTCTATCTATCACATGGTACTAATTTCAGCTTGATAAGATCATTTGAATATGCAAATTTATGCAAATTAGTTATTTTACGAAATTCAATATTCGGTTTTGTTGTACAAATTAACGTCTGTAGTTTTTACATTGATATTTTGAATAAAATTTGTTAATGTTATGCAACTTTTGTATATATTAAATACAAATATATCAAATAGTTACATTAAATCAGTTAATGATACTATTATATAATAAAGGTATGCAAAATATTCAAATTACGTTAAAACATGTAGGATTTTGCCTCAAACATTACATGATGTCATGTTTATTTATGCCGCTGTCTAGCATTCTTTGAAGGTATGGATATTTTTTATTCAGTTTTTTGGACAGAGCTGACTAAGAAATTTAGTTAGGACATCCTGTCACCTATGAGCAATTAGTATAATATGCAAATTTAAACCGCCATTACCGAAATTCCGTTTTTTGCAAATAACACAATTACCAACAATGATAAAAATTTCACATATGTGTCTGCATCCATGTTTGTAGGGTCTAGCTATCATATGATACGACCTTAAGCATTATCAGAGATGATTTGCAAATGCAGATGTATGCAAATTAAGTCTGTAAGTTTAGGAAAGTGTTGTTTTTTTTCACTATATAAAATAAAGATCATGTACCAAATTTCGAGTTGTTATGAACATATTAACGATAATTTACAAATAATTAAAGTCAAAGCATTTAGTTAGTATATTAAGAGTGACGACACACTTGAAAAAAATTCATAATATCTCAATAATTTAGCCATATATGACAAACATAAACAGTATGTATTTACCTATATATATGCTTTCATGGCATTAGTTTGTTTCGTTTTATGTCGGAGAACATATACTAATATTATAATTACCAGATGATTTGGATATGTATACTAATGCAAATTAAGTGCATAAAGTAAAGTGATAACCCTTGTCTCTATCTAAGTTAAAGTCAGTGTATAGAACTAATGTATTCTACATAAACTAAGAACATGCATTGCTTATTATATATAAATTTTAGATAATTAAGATACGTGTTCCTTACAGTCATTAGATTGTAAAGAATATTGTTTTTTGCCCGTAATTTCTCCATGACTTATTGCCCCTACTAAGAATATGTTCTGTAATCAATTTTTTGATATAATGAGGAAGATAAGTAAGGATGCATTCAAATGATTGTAAGAACGTACTATGCAAAACAACTTTTAGTCAAATTAAAGTCGTAAATTTAGCCATACAAAGACAAATTAAGTGTGTGTAGCCATGACCATGTACAGGCACAGTACAGCACACTCCGAGTTTGGCTATCTCAATTCAATTCCTGCAGATCATGACCTTCCGTGATAGTCCAAAATACCCTGTAAGTCTGATTATCATGGCGTTACAGAATTGAGATTCCTGCTCAACTTGCAATAACCAATTATGCTATAAACATTCATACAAAATCTAGTTACCAAACATGCATGCAAGGTCTCATTGTCATACTTATGATTCTGAAAACTTGAAAAGCAACAAATATAATTGAACATGCTAGCAATAGATTTATGCAAACACATAAGGACACTCCTTAATGCTGACATTGTTATTATATATTTATATACATGCCTAGAACGTTCTATCTAATCTTAAGTAAATTGATCAGTGGAAACTATGAGCAAATGAATAAAGTTGATACATGTAGTTTCATGAATTTCTTTACACAGTAAATAATGTTGAGAGGTCAAATCTGCACGAAAATAAGTAAGACTTTCCAGCTACTACTATTGCAATGAAGTACATGTATATCAATCAAATAGATGCTTAAATTATGTCAATGACAGGATGTTTTTTATGATAAGGAAACGCTATTGAATTCAGTAGCTTTAATTTTACAATCAATTTTACGATGTACTATTCAAATTAATATATTGTTCTTCCTTTTTATTTGGTTCTGGCGTAAAGGCACACCACTTCAAAATGTTATATTGAACTAAAAGCACCCATGATCGTAGGCCACACGGTAATAAGTAACACATTATAAACATTCATTTTATATTAATACATTGATTAGGTGTGGTATATGAATGGTCTCATAATGTGGACAATCTGGACATTGAAATACAACCGAACATAAATTGGGTCGCAATTGACAGATTACTTGATTCAATTATATTTCCTGGAAAATTTCCTTTTTGAAGTACTTAAATTTGAACAAAATTAATTCACTTGGAAAACAGTTCATTTGAAGAACCTAATTTGCATACATTTGCATATGCAAATCATCTGATCATGCTGAATGTGGTATCATATGATAGCTAGACCCTATAAACATGGGTGCAGACACATATTTTAAAATCTTATCATGATTGGTTATCGTGTTATTAGCGAAAAACAGAATTTCGATTATGGCGGACCAAATTTGCATATTATGCTAATTTTTCAAGGATGACTGGATGTCATCATGAAATTTCTTAGTCAGCTCTGCTTAAAGGTATAGAAGCTGAATCAAAATTATCAAGGCATCAACAGAATGCTTGACAATGGCATAAATATTCATGACACCATGTAATGTTTGAGGCAAAGTCCTACACCTTTTAACGTAATTTGTATATTTTGCATATCTTTAGAGCATCATTAACTGATTTAATGTAATTATTTGATATATTTGTATTTAATAAATATACAAAATTAGCATAACATAAACAAATTTTACTCAAAATATCAATGTAAAAACTACAGACGTTGATTTGTATAGCAAAACCGAATGTTGTGTTTCGTAAAATACCTAATTTGCATAAAATTGCATATTTAAATGATCTGATCAAGCTGATATTAGTACCATGTGATAGATAGACCCTGAAAACATAGGAATGGATATATATTTTAATTTTGTATCTAAGTTAGTTATTGAGTTATTAGCGAAAAACGGAATTTCTATAATGGCGGACTTAATTTGCATATTATGCAAATTGCTCAAGGATGACAGGGTGTCATCACTCGGATTCGTATTTAGCACCTTTGAAAGATATAGAAACTGCAAAAAAACTTTGTGGGGACTCAAGTGCACGGTTCACCTCATATACTGCAGGACTATTAGAATGTAATGATAATTAACCGATTTTTAGCTTCTTTTAATCCTTTTAAAGAGTGTTTAAAAGTGCTTTAAGAGTTGAACCTTTGACATGCAAAAATTAAATTTTTTTCCACATCTAGGGAGGGAATACCCCTTCCGAACCCACCCCACCTGTGCCCCCACCACTAACGATCCCTCTGCAGGTGCGTAGGAGCTGGGGCCGCATGGGCCGCGCCCGCGGCCCCAATATTCTGGCAGCAATGAGGCCGCGAGTTAATTTTTCATGATACATATCGAAACCAGTCTACAGATGTTTAATATCCATGACAACGTGTCATAATTAGGGCATTAAAGGGGCCATCGTCTCTTCGTATATTGCCACCACGGGTGTGAAAAAATTAAAGCGTATATCTTAAAAAAAACATTGCTTGGGCAATATTCGCCGGGTCCGCCCCCCCCCCTTGGACCGCCTAAGCATAGACATATACATATAGTAAAGGTAACATAGGCGGATCCAAGAGGAGGCGGACCCGGCGTACCCAAGAAAATTGCACAACCAAAGGGTTTTTTTTTCTTTTTTAAATCATGAATACGATATTAACTTTACTGTATGTATGTCAAAATTTTTTCGAACGCTATATAAGCAATATAAGTTACGTGACTGGGAATACAGAACCTAGCATACAAATTAAAATAATTCCTTTTCATTATTGTAAGAATTTAACATGACCCAACGGCTGTTAGAAAAGTAAAAGATATATATAAATGCTTTATATTGTATACCCTGGGAAAGGATAGTTGAGGTTCTCGAAATGTGCCTGAATCCCTTAGAAATGACCAAAACTCAGGAATTTCGGGTGCCGCCAGTCGCCTGGAACCCATGTCAGGTCTTTTTCTGGACCACTCGGGGCCTTACTGCCCCTTGAAACTCCATTCTGCTTGTTTATTTTACTCCACTCTAACTGGAATTTTCTGCCCCTCTAAATAACAATCCTAGATCCGCCTATGGGTTATATTTGTGTTGAAAATAATCAGTCTACTTCAAAGGGAGATCAGCGTGTCAGGTGCAGTTTTATTATCGAACTGAGTTATCTCGCTTGTACACGAGAATTGCCACGTCACAGCCGGTGTGTTGTCAAAAATTAAAATGGCGTCCTCCCTGAGAGAGAAACAAATTCATGCTTTGAAACGAATGTTAAATTTCAATGCACCAGTAAATAAATCTACCAATGCTGAGCCACAATGGAAAGTCTTGGTGTACGATCGTTTTGGTCAGGACATTATATCACCACTTCTTGGTGTGAAAGAACTCAGAGACTTGGGTGTGACTCTACATCTGAATTTACACTCGGATCGTGATGCCATTACAGACGTACCTGCTGTTTACTTCGTCATGCCAACCGACGACAACGTTCAACGGATTTGTAGAGATCTTCAGAATCAACTATATGACTCGTATTACCTGAACTTCATATCAGCCATTCCTAGACAGAAGCTGGAAGACTTGGCCAGTGCTGCCATTCATGGTAACACTGTGCCTCAAATATCTCGTGTATTTGATCAATATTTAAACTTTATATCTCTGGAAGATGATATGTTTACATTGAGACATCAAGACCGTGACAGTATCTCTTACTATTCAATAAACCGTGGAGATGTCAGAGACAGTGACATGGAACAAATCATGGATACGATCGTTGATAGTCTATTTTCTGTGTTTGTAACCTTGGGAACGATACCTATCATTAGATGTCCAAGAGGGAACGCTGCAGAGATGGTTGCTGAACGGCTAGACAAAAAACTTAGAGAAAATCTACGAGATGCCAGAAATAGTTTCTTTACATCAGATAGTGTACAAGCTGGTCAGTTTAGTTTTCAGAGACCACTGTTAGTACTTTTAGACAGAAATCTGGACATAGCAACCATGTTACATCATACATGGACATACCAAGCTCTAAGTCATGATGTATTAAATCTGAAACTTAACAGAGTTGAAATAGAAGAAGCATCAGAAGTTAAATCACCAGGTGGTGTCAGACCTACCAAGAAAAAAAAGGCTTATGACTTGAATTCGTCAGACAGGTATGAGGAATTCCCTTCACAACCTGTTTCCAGTCTCAACTTATTTCCAGTCATGGTCACCACCTATTTCCAGTCACAAACTATTTCCTGTCACAACCTATTTCCTGTTGCTACCAATTTCCTGTCACAACCTATTTCCTGTTGCTATCTATTTCCTGTAACAATCTCATTCTGGTCATAACCTTTATCCAGTTATAACCTAAATTCCAGTCACAACCTCATTCTGGTCACAACCTATTTCCTAGTACAATCTTTTCCTGTCACAACCTATTTCCTGTCACAACCACATTCTCGTCACAACCTATTTCCTATTACAACCTATTTCCAGTAAAAACATACACAAATAGACATTTGTCGCATCTTTGTGTTTTTGTGTGGCACCTTGCGGGACAAAGATGCAACAGATTTAATTTGTCGCATGATTGTGTTATGGCTCTTTTGCATTCCACTTACTCATGCGCAGAAGACTATTGAAGATGTACACATGTGTGGAAGGCGAAAGAGCGAAAACAAAATTATACGACAGAGTAGATCAGTCGCATCTTTGTTCCACGAGGTGCCACACATATGCAGGAAGATGCGACAAATGTTTGTTTGTTGTATCTTCATCCTGCAGGGTATGAGACGAAAACACAAAGAATCGAAATTATTAGGGCAAAAATATGACATGAAAAGGTGTAAAAGTTTGTCATATAAATATGTTTTGTTATATACACTCCATCAGGCAAAAACACGACAAATGATTGATTTAAATTGCTGTATGATTGTGTTATTGGATGGCGACCAGTGCGACGAAGATACAACAAAAATACCATTTTGTCATACTTCAGTGTTTTCGTGTGGTGCCCTGCAGGACACATGGTGTAATTCAGTCACCATAATTTTATAAACCTTCAAATTTGTGAAGAATTAAAGGGTCATAACTCCAATATCTACAGTAATGTCCCTTTACAGTATGATAATGTTGTTTCTATGAATTAGTGTACCAACTTTTAATTAAATATCTTTGATAGTGTTGTTGATATTTAAGACAATTAAAACTTCAACCTCACTAGCAGTAGCAATGCCAATGCTGACTCAAAACACAGGCTGTCGGTGTCCCCACAAAATATTTTTTAAACGTGATAAGCTTTCATTTTTTAGAAAAGTTAAGCTAAAATAATATTGAAATTTCTTTTTCATTCAAACCTCAGTTCTCACTCAAAATTAAAGCTGCAACATATTTGCAGGCTTAGCCAAAAATGGTTGTAACTCACTCTTTTTAACTTGAGCTACAACCGTTTTGCACTTATCCCGGGATGTACTAGCAAGCTGGTTTCATGTGATTAGATTTGTCGTTCAACCATTGCTATCTATCCTTGGGCAATACTGGGGACTATGACCTAGGCAATCCCTGGTAAAAGCCATGTTTTTGGGTTCTTAGGCATAAACAAAAATAGCGAAAATTTCCATTTTCTGACATTCAGGTCAAAATGCTGAAAGACAAATAATTTCTTTTGACTGCCCATTATTTTATTGAATGCCAGAAATCTGTGAGACAGTTATGATATCTTTACTTCATTCAGTAATTGATTTAATGGAAATTTGTCTTGGAGCTGAATTGTAACTAACAGCCTCAATTTTATATATTTTCAGATTTTGGCAACTTCAGAAAGGAAATCCTTTCCCTACAGTTGCTGAAGCCGTACAAGAGGAGTTAGATGCTTACAGAACTAAAGAAGATGAAGTGAAGACATTGAAAGCTGCTATGGGTATTGAAGGTGAAGATGATTCTGCTATCAGTATGTTATCTGATAATACAGCCAAACTTACAACAGCAGTTAGTTCTCTACCTGAGTTGTTAGAACAGAAACGTCTTATTGATATGCATACGAATGTAGCTACAGCTCTTTTAGATCAGATTAAAAGTCGTAAGTTAGATGTTTATTTTGAAACAGAGGAAAAGTTAATGAGTAAAGCCACATTAGATAATCTATTAGAAATAATTTCTGATCCAGAAGCCGGTACACCAGATGATAAACTTAGACTGTTTTTAATTGCATTAATATGTGGACCTACATTGAATGATGCACAGATTGATCAGTATTGTGTCGCTCTTCAAGGTGCTAACTGCGATATTGCTGCTGTTTCATACATACGCCGATGGAAATCATACACTAAGATGACGGCAGCACCAAGTCAGTATGGTGGTGGTGGTACAAAAACTGTTAACATGTTTTCAAAATTGATGTCCCAAGGTTCCCAATTTTTTATGGAAGGTGTGAAGAACTTGGTCATCAAAAAACATAATCTTCCAGCCACACGTATTGTTGATGCTCTTATGGAAATGAAAACAATGCAGGACATTGAAGATTATAGGTACTTTGACCCTAAACTTTTGAGAGCAGATTCTTCAATTCCTAGAAGTAGGTCACCATTTCAGGAGGCATATGTGTTTGTAATCGGTGGTGGTAATTACATTGAATACCAAAATCTTGTTGATTATGCTAAAGGTAAATCGACCAATGTTCCAAAGAAAGTTGTGTATGGTTGCAGTGACTTGTCAAATGCTTCAGAGTTTCTGAAACAATTAGGAAGACTTGGACAAGAGATATAATTGTTGATATTAATGTGTTTAATTTATTTTGAATGTGTATTGGGTTCCATTTTTTTTTTCAAAAAATATATTATTAGAATTAATATATCTATTGATATTTGTTGTTTAAGTGAGATGCTGTATGACTGGAGAACTTAATATTTGATTATGTATAGTATACATGTATGTAATCTTAAAGGAAGATACAGGCAAAATGTTCACTTCCATTTTTCTTGATTATGCATTCTATTTTTGTAATGGTGGTTACAACAGATACACTGATTTATGCATTTCATAATATTTCTATTTTTTGTTGGATTTTTTGGGGTTTTTTTTGGGGGGGGGGAGGGGTTACTTGACTGTCATGGGTTAGATTTGGTAAGAATAGATTATTTTAAAATCAGTATTTAATGATGGGAAGACTTTATTGTGCAACATGAGAATAATTAGTATTAATCTATCACAAAGATGGACGTTTAAAACGACAATAGTGATCGATGAAAATGTCTTTGGTCAAGAAGTGTTACAAATATCCTTCAAAAAGTTTGTTTTTTTTAATTTCTTTAGTGTAATGTGTAATTAGTTACCAAGGCTGTTTAATAATGGATTTCCTTTATACCGATAGACTAGAAAAGATACAATTTTAAGACATTGTTATTGTAGTTTGCCTGTATCTTTCTTTAACAGTTATGTATTCTCTCTCTTTTTTTGTAAATGGTGGGGTTAAACACCATAGCTACACATTGTATTGGTCTGGTCATATTACAGTAGTCAGTTAAACTACTCATCCTTCCTGAAACCTCTGTATTCAGCAGTTCACCAGTCACTAGGAGCATACTTTTGTAGGTTCATGACAACTGCATGGGTGGAAGTTTTCAGGCATATGCCTGGCCCCAGTTTCACGAAAAAACTCAACTTAGTGATCAATCTTATGTTTTAATCATTAATTTTACTTATGTAATTAACCATACAAAAATGTAGTATCATTAGAAAATCCAAACAGGGATTTAAAGGCTATATTTTGTGAAAGAAAACTGACTTACATTTTTGAATAAGGGTAAATTTAATTGTTTTGATTTGAGTTTGTTAATGAACTCTAATAACTGCCATTCAAACTTCATTTACATGCTATTTAGAGACCAAAAACACTTGAGTATGGTATTGAGTTTGTACTTAAGTTTGTTTGTGAAATTGGGGCATGAACTTCAGGTTTTTTACAACAAATTAGACAATGTTTTGGTATTAAAATATGAAGAAAAATGGTTTCAAATTGTAATTGCAGTTTTCAGGTTTTTCAAAATATTTTAATCTTGCACCCATGCAACTGCCCTACATGATTTAGAATCTGTGGTAATAGGGAGAATGGTGGTAGAAATTATTTCATTCTACCTCCTACCTATGATTTTTAAATTATGTAGAGCAGTTGTCAGTCTCTGACAAAAGTATGCGCTTAGTAGTTGGTTAACAGCTAAATCCAGAGATTTAGCTTTTCCAGGAACAGTCAGTAGGTTGACTGACTGCCATTATATGACCTTTACAATGTGTTGCTACGGCGTTAAACCCAACATACAAAGAATAATTCTTGAAAGGCTTGATCATTCGTGTTAAAGTTTAATCCAAGTACATTAGGACCTACATTTAAATCTTATTTATCTGAAATCTGATCTGACCAATAGTATGGGTTATCCAAAGTGATTGAGTTTGAGCTCAAACAATTTTCTATATAAAGTTTGATAAAAAAGTCTGTTTATGAGAATTGGATTTTTTGAATATCATGAATTAATGGAATGAATGGTTTGGTCCATACAAAAGAACTCACCTTTTGTTGAAAAATGGTCAATGCTTCTGTTGGTCAGTGAGCTTTATTCATACTGAGGCACAGACAAAGAGGTATGAAAAATATATGTATACATATATATATTATAATTGAATGTCGCAATGGATATCATGTTTGCAAACTATTGTTTTCTTCATAAATTGACTTTAAATTGGCAATATTACAGTTGTAATTATCAGTTTAAGTAAAAGTGCTCATTAATAAAATTAATTGTCTAAATGTTATTCTTTGTGTTTGAATGCATGAAGTAAAGCACCTATAGCGATGTCTAGACATGGATTTAACGGAGCAAAATTTGGTGGTGTCATTGGAAAGAGAACTTGTGGGGTCTGAAATTCACAAACAAACTGTATAACGAAGGATCATGACACTGATTCCGCCTGCAGAAAAATGTGAATCAACCGATCATGATTTCCTACACCACAGGTGTATGATCTATTTTTAGAATGTGGAAAATTGCAGTCGTGTCTATTTTTAGCACGCCGGGGATCAAGTTGAATGTACAAAAAGAAACAGGTCAGAAGTTACATAACTAGTTATCTATATTTTAGCAGATGAATGGCGGTTCTTAATCGAAAATATTAAAATGGAATTAACAATATTTTCATGTATTGTGTGTTGATAACAAGACTGCTTGATACCGTCAAATATTGTTAACGTGGGGACTAAAACAACCTGGCCTTGGACTTCTCAAAATCCTCAAACGCTTCGCGTTTTCGGATTTTCACGAGAAGTCCGCGGCCAGGTTGTTCTAACTCAGAAAACCCTCGCACTCAGTTAATATCCTTTACATATAGATTTCAAGTCATATCAGGGGATTAATAAAGTCCGTTGTAGACAAATTTTATACATGTGTCACCAGTGATACTTGTACATCTTGCAATTAACTTAGAGTCGGGCTCCTTTTAAATGGGGAATTAGCAGGAATGCCCAGACTCGAACCAAATCACATAACCTCTGGCGAACAGAAGGGTCAGCCGATTCAACACATCAGCTTACGAAACTAAGCATAAATGTTCTATGATGAATCACAACACTTTCCAATTTCTATTAATTTTAATGAGTTCAAATCATCAATAACAATTAGAATAACAGTATGAATTATTAAGCAAGTATTCAGAAGTAATGTCCAAATTATGTTAATAGTTAAAACCTCCTATGTACAGACTTATTAACTTAAGTATAAAGTTTGCCTACATATTCTATTCTATTTTTTTTTCTATAACTTAAAAGTTTTATAGGGAAAGTCAAAATTAGGGGCGGGGTAACATAAAAATAATCTAAAGTATTAATCAGCCAACAGGAATATTACTTTTTGACAATTACTTGTAAAATAATTAAGTAGCAAATGTCAGGATCTGACATCTTATCAATAAGATTATAAAACAAACAGACTAGCATATGTCAATACTTGAGACTGATCAAGAATTTTGATTATATAATTTATCTAACAATAGACATCACCAGAAGGTGTTTCAAACTGTGATTATTTGTTACAAACAAAAAAAACTTGCTGATTACTTATGTTGATAAGATTATTTGAGAACTTAATTATCTACCAAAATCATTAACATAAACAATTGGCTTGGCTGGGAAAATATAGATTTAAATATTGATATTAAATATATTAGAATTATGAAGTTTTTCTTAAAATAAAATTTTGCATCAACTGCTCTATGTTACAATTGCTACCTACTTCAAATATGTTTGTCCTCAAACATTAAAACAAAATTATTATTAATACGTTATTCCTTTCTTTTTGTTATAATTTCAAATATTCCAGAACTATAAATAAAATTGCATTAAATGCTTTCTGTTACAATTGCTACCTACTTCAAATATACTTGTCTTCCAATATTAAAACAAAATTATAATTAATATTTGAAACATAATTATGTCTGTTCTAAAGAATAGTTTATAAATACTGAAATAAATGCGTTTTTTTTTTCATTAAATACTCTTTTAAAAGAAAAGTTATCACGAATACATTTAATTTGTTGTTGTTTTTATATATACAAAGTTCAATAAACATGTTAATCATATATATACATCATATACAGTAATAATATGATACTAATGCTTAAAGCATTATTTGTAACTTCTGAAACATGAAAACAATAAAAGATACATTTATAACCAAATTTTGTAAACAGTTATTAGTCTTATTTAATATTGTTCATCAGTCAAACTAATTATGATGTGATCTTTCACTGTTATAAAGTTCACTTAATCATTATATAAATAAAGTTGATTTTTTTTAAACAAATAGTATAGTCTTTAAATCTAATATTGCTAAAAGTGTCATCTTGTTTGACAAAATATAAATATAGTTCATCTTCATATCTTCATGACATCATTTGTGTTTTTACCCAATGAATAGTATGATAATTTAAGGTAGAATACCCATAATACACATATCAAAGAATAAGCTTTTTGCTGCTTTCTATATAATAAGAATCACAACCTAGATTCACTGGCAAAATATTTTAACTTTTTACCGTCAAATAAATTTTTTATAACATTGTTTTGAAAATTGAGTTATGAGTAAGAATCACACTATAAATTTGAAGGGGTATATGTCTTTAAAATGTAAAAATGAATTAAATAATCAAATTATTTTCATAAATTTTGTTTAATAAAATTCACAATACTTTAATGAATGCAAATACATCAACTTTAATAACTTTGCCTTGGTATTTTTACACATATACCAAGTTAATCATAGGGAGACCCAACAGAAAATGTGACGATTTTCACCGGCTTTAAAAACTACAAGTCTGTATCACTATCTTTGACTATGAAAACAGTTTCTGCACTTCAAGTTACAAATTTAATAATTTACCTTATACCGTATGGCAATGAGTAAAACAAAGAAAAAAAACTTTCACCACAGATAACTAAACAAAATGCCATTTTAATGCATCGACCCCCTTTTGAAAAAATGTCAAAACTTTAGTGACCATTATAATATGAAGGAAACACTTCTTTACAATGTATATTTTACTTTTAAACGCCATTATTGACCATTTAAAGATAAAAAAATGGTATTTTATGTTCTAATTGCTTAAATCATCAACAACTTATTATACCCCCGCTTCGAAGAAGAGGGGGGTATACTGTTTTACCCTTGTCCGTGCGTGCGTGCGTGCGTCCGTCCGTCCGTCCGTCCGTCCGTCCGTTACAAAATTTCCGTCACAGTTTTCTCAGCAACTATACCATGCAGCAGCCTGAAACTTTGCATATTGCTTCATCCTATAGTCCCATGTGGTGTAAAGCGATTTTTGATTACGAATTTGTTAGGGGACGAATCAGTTAGGGGACGAATCTTTTCGTCCATTTTTTGAATTGGATTTTTAAACTTCCGGTTTAAACTTTTTACACGAATTCTATCTATTTTCTCAAATAATTGGGAGAATTGATAATCTTTTGAGGTAATATAAGAAAAATATTAATAATATTTGAAAAATTAGGCATTTACACAATAAAGAAGTATATCCGATCTTTATCGATTGATAACGACACCGACGAAAACCTTTTACGTAATTTGTCGACATGACCCGACATCGCCCGAAGTTTGACAGCAGGTATTATGGGTATTCTACCTTAAAGTTATTATTGGAATATTATTCACATCTTTTTAGAAATATGTTTAGTATAATCACATATTTATCTGATTTTTCAACACTTAATGACTTCTTCTTTTCTATCAATTGCATATATTTATATTTACAACATCATAATTTTCCACTACTATACTATGTTCATCTTCTATTTCTTCTACAACATAATTATATCCTCTATTTCTTCTATAACATTTAACATCGGCATCATCTATAATTTCATCATTTTTTGTAATCATCATACTCAACATCTCATATTTTCCTATTTCATCATATATTTCACATATTCTCTATCATCTTATATATATTTCACATATTCTTCTATTTATCATATACATCACATATTCTTCTATTTATCATATACATCACATATTTTTCTATTTATCATATACATCACATATTCTTCTATTTATCATATAATTCACATATTCTTCTATTATAATATATCATCTATTCACATTTTCTTCTATTACATTATATGTTGACATATTCTTCTATGTATCATACAATTGATTAATATATCATGATGTCAGTCCATCCTTCCATGAGGTCCCTTCAAATTTAGGTTTATTCCTTCTGCATCATGTATATTTTGTTGACTCTTCCATGCAAAATAATAATAATGTTCACATAGATATTTCAAAAATGTTCTATGATGTCTTCTGTGCTGATGACCATTTACCATAATAACCAGGTTCAATCATCTTTAACTATGCTGAAATACTGGACTGGATGGCTCATTTTGAGACAAAATACATAGCAACTTCCTGATATCTTAGAGTGTGTGACCATTAAACTTAGCATGAAGACAACAATTTAATAAAATATCATGAGCAAACAAACAAAAATCTTATTAGCTTAATCATATATTTAAGCTATCATACAACAGGAGGGGGGGGGGCAGACCTTAATGTTATTACAATAAGTTTTTTTTTTTTAGAAAATTTTATTTCAAACTAAATTCTATGGACAGTAAATATAATAACTTTTGTATACAAAATAATAATGATTATCATAACAGCCTTACTTGCTACTTCCTTTTTTTAAACAGTTAAAAATTAATGAAACATTTATTAATTAATGATTCTTATATTACTTGGAACAATAATGGTTTAAGCTACTTTATCTGACAGAAATAAACTATTAGATAAAACATTTCGAACTATTGTTACCCATTTGCTTATCAATCAAAAGGAACAATGTATATATCCATTGGACCTACTTAAGTTGATCAGGCTTAAGCTGACTGAAAGCAATAGGACAATATTCTATAAAATAATGTATGAATAGTTTTTGTTATTATTAAAATTAATTTGCAATTATATTCAAAACTAAACGTTTAACAAAATTTGAAATGATATTACAAATGATTTTCTTAATGAAAAATGTAATTTGTTATGAAGAATAAGGGTCAAATGATGTACCCATGCACTCTTTATAATCTTTCATTAATAGGTCACAAAACCAATATAAACTACCATTAGAGACTTCATCAAGTGTATACCATTCTGGGGAAATATCAATGTTTTGGTGATTAACTAAATATTCATTTTTTCCATTTGAATTTATTTTAACTTCTTGGACATCTTTTTGAGTAATAGTATGACGCAATTTCCTTTTTTCATATTCCCACTTACTAAGACGCTGTTGTCTGTGAGTGATGGAATCTATTTTCGATTGAATTATCCTATTCTCATGTTCATCTTTTTGTTTGCACATAAAGTCTAAAGCCAAGTCGTTTGCGTAATGTACATTATGCCAGCGTGGTTGTCCAAGTCGTTCCTCAATGTAATAGTAAGGTTTATTATCTATGATTCTAACTGCTAGTAATCTTGGTAGTTTTATATTTTCTGGTGTTGCATTTATACTTTCAGTCAAAATCTCTGTTTTCTGAGTTTGTGTATCTTTGTTTACTTTTTCTGTTGGTAATTTGCTTGACTCTGTATTTTCTTTATAATTTTGTGATTGTGTTTGAACACTGTTGACTTGATTGAAAAATTTGTGCTGATTTTGTGCAAGGGGTCTTTTTCTCTTTTTCCCTTTCATGTTTCTGTCTGTATGGAATTGCCTAACTAAATGTGATGGTATTTTACATGTAAAGAACCAGCCTGTTGGGGTATTTGGGTCATTAAATTTAATTTTATAGTACAACGTGCCATTACCTCTAGATGATACTAAAATGGAATGTATCTGATTTTCTGTAAATGGAACACATTGGCCATGTTTGCAATCCAGACAGGATGGTTTTGTACTGACTGGTTCAGGCTGAGATCTGGGTTGTGAGCTGTTTGGTTGTTGCTGATTTTGCGAGTGATTACCATTGTTTTGAGTATTTTGTGCCCTTTGATTTTTCTGTTGAACTGATGACTGACTGTTGTTTTTATGTTTGTTGTTATTATTTGCTTGTTGTTTGTTATTTGTTTGTGTGCTATTTTGATTTGTTTGTTGTTTATTATCTTGTATATCATGTAATTCTTCTGGATCAAGTTCCTGTTCATCTTGTTCATGAGCAGGTGGTGGGTTGGTTGGTCTATCTGCAGGGTCAAAGTAAGGTTTTAATCTTTGTGCATTAATCAGGGATTTCACTTCATTGTTTGTTGCACAGTTCCTTAACCTGAAAGTGTTGTTCGGACATAGTTGTGTAATATAATAGGGACCAACCCACTTTTTGTGTAACTTGGGGGCTGTGCCTAATGGTACTTTCGTACAATACAACCAGACACGCTGTGCAGGATAAAATTGTGTTGGCTGTGTATGTTTGTCATATTGTTGTTTGTATTTGTTTTGGGCTTGTTGAATATTCTGTTGTGCTATCTTTCTTGTGATTTCTAAATTGTTTAAAATTCTACTGAGAAACATTTTACTATCCTGGGACAAGTGTTCTTTTGGGGTCAATTTAGTATCAATGGGGAGTTTCATTTCTCTACCAAACAACATATAAAATGGGGAGAAACCAGTGGACTGGGTTGCAGGAGTGGCACGATGGGCCATCATTATACCTGGTAATAATTCAACCCAATTATCTTGTTTATCTTTGTTGGTATATGACCTCAAAGCTTGAAGTATAACAGAATTCATTCGTTCTACTATACCACTACATTGCGGATGATAACTACTTGTCATATGTCTTGTAATTTGAAACAATTCTGACATGGCTTTTACTAAATTAGACATGAAATTCTTGCCTCTGTCAGATATAAGGACTCTAGGGGCACCATAACGAGATATGATTTCTCTATAAAGGGCAGCAGCAACCTCGGTCGCTTCTTGGGTCTTTAAAGGAATAGCTTCGGTCCATTATGAGCAACTATCCACTACAAGCAGTATATGTTTGTAATTGTCTTTAGTGGTAGGTAAACCACTCAAAATGTCCATATGCCATCTGTTAAGTACATCCTCAACAGGATGGGGTTGTAAAGGGGGTGGCCTTGCATGGTAATCCCGTTTAGCCTGTTGACAGATTTCGCAACTTTGGACATATCGTTTGATATCCTCAAACATGGACGGCCAAAAATATTTGTTGCGAAGAGCCGCAAAGGTTCGTTCAAAACCTTGGTGACCACCACCAGCAATACAATCATGGTATGAACGTAAAACATCATCCCGTAGAACCCTTGGTACAGCTACTTGTTTAACTAGTCGTTCATCTTGTGGGACCTTTTTAGCTCTCTTTGAGTAGAAATGCACTAGAATGCCATCTTCAAGCTCAAAGTTGAAAGACTCAGCAACGACTGTTCTAGCTAGTACTGGGTCATCAGGGACTTGTTGAGTACTTTTGTATTTGTAAATACTGGAGAAATCTGGGCATTTTTGTTGATGGTCAGCTAAATCTTGCCCTGAGACATCAAGGACAGGTACTTGATTTTGTATGCTGGCCACAACAGCCTCTTCTGTTTCACCATTATAAACAAAAGTAACTTGGGTGAGTTCTTTAGGGGAGGGGCTAACTGAAAACACCTGATCTTCTAAATCATAAGGTTTTTCAGGTTGAGAATTAGAATATGTACGGCGTGACAGACAATCTGTAGGGTTATATTTGCCAGCCTTATGAACAATATCAAAATTATAAGCTTGGAGAACTAAACTCCATCTACCTAGTCTGCCTTGACAATTCTTAATATCTTGTAAATATTTAACTGAGACATTATCAGTATAAACAGTAAATGGTTGACTGGACAAATAAGCTTTATAGTGTTGGATAGCTTCAACTAGAGCCAGAGCCTCTTTTTCAGTTATATGCCATTTAAATTCATTGTCTCTAAGCGAACGGCCTCCATATGCAATAGCATGCTCTTTGTTATCATTTTGTACTTGAGAAAGCATATAACCAATAGAACTATCAGATGCATCTGTATGCAATATAAATGGTTTATGGAAATCTGGATATGCCAAGATAGGTGCCGTTGTAAGTCTATGCTTAAGTTCATCAAAACTTTGCTGACATTTGGGGGTCCACTTGAATTTAACATCTTTGCGGAGAAGACAAGATAAAGGGGAAGCAACTTTAGCATAATCTTTGATAAAACGTCTATAAAAATTAGTGGCCGACAGAAAGCTCTTTAATTGCTTAGCTGATTTTGGGGTAGGGAAACTGGTCATTTTTTCAACATTATCAGGGGTAACTTTCACTCCATCTTTACTTATTACATGACCAAGATATTTTACAGTATCAGTTGCAAAATTACATTTTGAAGGGTGAAGTTTAAGGCTTGCTGACCGTAAATTTTAAACAACAGGTTTAGGTGTTCCAAATGTTGATCAAAATTTTTACTAAAAACAAGCACATCGTCAATATAAACCAGGGCTACACGGAAATTCAATGAACCTAGTGCCTTAGCCATTAAACTTTGGAAGGTAATAGGCGAGTTCCTTAAACCGAATGGAAGGCGTTTGAATTGGAAGACACCTCTATGACAAATAAAGGAACTTTTATGCTTTGTAGCCGGATCGAGAGGGACCTGCCAAAAACCTGACCTTAGATCTACAGATGAGAAAATCTGAGCCTTAGCATCAGCTAAAGTGTCAAACACATCAGTTAATGTTGGAATAGGAAATGACATAGGGACAGTGGCCTTGTTTAACGTCCTAAAATCAACACAGAATCTGTAGTCACCAGTTCCTCTTTTCTTAACGAGTACTATTGGGCTATGATATGGTGAAGTAGACTCTTCTATTATGTCATTTTCTAACATTTCATCTAGCACTTTGTCTGTTTCTCTGCGCATCTGTGGTGTTTGTCTATAGGGTGCTGTACTTATTGGGGTATCATGTTTTGTATGTATAGTATGCTCTTGAAGTTTACTTTGACCCAATTCTGACATGTCTTTAGCAAATATATCTCTTATTTTGTCCTAACAAATTGTATAATTGAGCCTTTTGTTCATGTGTCAAATTACTGTATTCTAAATTAATACCTAATTCTTCTTGTACTATCTTTTTGTAATTTTTGGCTGAGTGGGTGTTATCTGTTGTAGTTGAATTCATGGGTACTGTGGTGGTTTCCTTTAAATCATAGACATCACTATTATTGATTAATTGAGCTTTCGCTATCTGAGTATTATTTGGAATAGAGACAGGTAAATTTGTTGGGTTCATAACCATATAATTACATTTTCCTTGTTGTAGATGAGAAACTGCTTTACCACCAGCTAACATTAATTTATTTGATAAACTACTTAACGGTTCTAATAAAATGGTTGAATTATGTTGAAATTTGTCAACTTGAACTTGTAATATGATTTCTGAGTGTGGAGGTACAATTGTGTGAGATGTAGTTTTTGCCATTGTTGTGGGTGCATTTGAGACACATGTTGTCTGTATTGTTACATTGTTTACATGTGCATTTTGTGAGTTATTACTGTGATTTCCTGCATGTTGTGGTATTGTTAGTGTCATATTATTAAAATCAGCTGTAACTTTATGTGCTTTCAAAAAGTCTAAACCTAGAATAAATTTTGCATGTAAAGTTTCAAAAACTCTAAAATTATGCCTAATTTTCACACCACCTATCTCAAAATTCAATGATATTTCCCCTAAGACTGGATGTATTTCACCACAGACACCTACAACATTTGATAATTTACTTCTATTAATTTGTTCATTTTTCTGAACTTGTTTAAAAAGAGTTGAGCTAATACAACTAATTGAAGCACCACTGTCAATCAAACATGAAACCTCATTAGCATCAAATCTAACTTTGGCATAGTTTCTTTCCAAAGTCTCTACAAATTGAACTTTGGAAGTAGCACAGTAAGTTGTTAATTTAGCACATCTATTTTTCTTGCATATCCATTGATAATTATACTTAGACTTATTTGGAGCCATTTTGTTCTCAACAATTATTTAATTAAAGTAAATCTGTAGCAAAAATTTAATTTTAACCTTGAAATGTTCAAATTTGTAAGCTTTTGATTACTTTAAGTAAACAAATATTCTTTGCTTGTACAAAAATACTATTACAAAAATATTATAACAATCTGTAGCACAATCTAAAAGGGGGGCGGGGTCAATACGTAACAAAAAATTTTAACAATTAACATAAATTGGTCACACATAGATAAAGAATCAGGAAGCATGCATATGTAATTTTGTACTCACATCTGAAGTGGGTTTCAATTCCAGCATGGTCTGTATTTTCCTGTCTTCTATGTTGAATACTGTTGATCCAGAACAATGATCTGATACCCGGATTCTCCACCAAACTCTGTCACCAGTGATACTTGTACATCTTGCAGTTAACTTAGAGTCGGGCTCCTTTTAAATGGGGAATTAGCAGGAATGCCCAGACTCGAACCAAATCACATAACCTCTGGCGAACAGAAGGGTCAGCCGATTCAACACATCGGCTTACGAAACTAAGCATAAATGTTCTATGATGAATCACAACACTGTTTCCAATTTCTATTAATTTTAATGAGTTCAAATCATCAATAACAATTAGAATAACAGTATGAATTATTAAGCAAGTATTCAGAAGTAATGTCCAAATTATGTTAATAGTTAAAACCTCCTATGTACAGACGTATTAACTTAAGTATAACGTTTGCCTACATATTCTATTCTATTTTTTTCCATAACTTAAAAGTTTTATAGGGAAAGTCAAAATTAGGGGCGGGGTAACATAAACATAATCTAAAGTATTAATCAGCCAACAGGAATATTACTTTTTGACAATTACTTGTAAAATAATTAAGTAGCAAATGTTAGGATCTGACATCTTATCAATAAGATTATAAAACAAACAGACTAGCATATGTCAATACTTGAGACTGATCAAGAATTTTGATTATATAATTTATCTAACAATAGACATCACCAGAAGGTGTTTCAAACTGTGATTATTTGTTACAAACAAAAAAAACTTGCTGATTACTTATGTTGATAAGATTATATGAGAACTTAATTATCTACCAAAATCATTAACATAAACAATTGGCTTGGCTGGGAAAATATAGATTTAAATATTGATATTAAATATATTAGAATTATGAAGTTTTTCTTAAAATAAAATTTTGCATCAAATGCTCTATGTTACACATGTATTATATTGTGCAACAAGTGTAAATTAACAGATGAAATTTCTTTTGTATACAATACAGTCAGTTGAAACAAAAATGATGATTGAAATAATTTTTGATGGTCAAATTATGTTAGAAATGAAGATTATGTTTAAATTTTTTAATTGCCCATCCGTTAATTTGGATACGCCTTTTATTTATTGTCATAAAAGCTTTAAATTTAAATTAATAGTTTTTAAACAATATTTAAAATTCATCGTTATCGTTAAGCCGCCAATAACTATTCTTTTGTTTTGTCTGTCGCTTTAGTTTACTTGGACTAAAATGCCCATGCATTAATTTGTATAACTGTTTTATTTATTGCAACATTTCACCTTTATAATACAATCGTTCTACTATGATTTGTAAACTAGTAAATAAAAAAGTTTTCAATGTATTAACGTTTTAATTAATAATTGTAGTGGTAAACTAAAACAATTTATGTTTTTTCATTTATTGTTATGCCGCCAAAATAAAGTAATATTTTTTTATACTGTTTTTAGTAATTCGTATAGTCGACTAAATCTTCCCGAACAATAATTCTTTGAATAAATAGATAACTTATGTATTTTCTAACCAGCCTAGAATCGTAACACTTTCATTTTAATTGTTTTTATTTCAACATCATTTGACAGATACAACTATAATATAATTATATACATTATAGCTATCAATAAAACAGAGACAGGAAGGTAATCCTGTCATAAAAGTGTATCCGCTGTGTCTTGCTATGCGCAGTGTATTATACAATCACACCAGGGGTTCATAAATCCGATAGCGCACACTATAGAATTAAGAAAGAAATATGTACTTTAAAAATCCAAAACTTTTGGAAAAAAGTGCAAATGGGACCAAAACTTCATTAAGATATTTTAAATATAAAAAGTGCTCCGAAAACTAGAAAAATACAGCTTTTTCATGTCATTTGCACAAATTTGATCAAAGAAACGGAAAGGCTTTATTTTTCGACTTATATCAGCATGGGTATTTGTTTCCCTTCTTATTTTATAGTGACGTGGGTAATCAAATAAAACCTTAAATGGGACCAAAACTTTACAATTTACAAAAAGATATAAACAATCAAATGAGAGCAGAAAGTTTAAACTTTTTTGCATCATTTGCACAAAATTGATATCTTAAGAAATAAAAGAGTTATGACCGTTATAAGAATTTTCCCCTATACCTTTCTATCGAAAATTGAATATAACTTGGAATTATGTATGGGCCTAAAAGTTGGACATGGTCAGATCTTGATGAAAATCCGGCTTAATTGTGGTTACCACATTACATTTCTTGTTACTCGTAATTACGAGCAGATGAGTGGATTTGTCGAGCCCTGAATGCAAGTACCCTTTTAAATTCTCTCAGCTCAATGAGATAGCATATCAATGATCGATGTAATTAACACGAGCATCCCAAATAGTCAAGCATGCTGACAGTGGATTTTATTCAACTGTTGGTGATGCTTACATTAACCTCTGTGTCTTAAGTACTGATAACTGTATTTTTGTACTCTCGAACGATGAAAATAGACAGCCGTATTTATGTTCAGCAGCAGGGTTAATGTATGTACCACTGACAGTTGATAGAATAAAATTCAACAAATCTTGACTCAAATATTAGTTTCTACCATGCACTGTCCTGTAGTCAAATTTTTTTAGAAATATCTTCTAGTCGTGTAGTCAAAATTTTCATGAAATATCTTCTGGTCATGTTGTCAAAATTTTCATGAAATATCTTCTAGTCATGTAGTCAAAACTTTCTTGAAATATCTTCTAGTCATGTAGTCAAAACTTTCTTGAAATTTCTTCTCGTCATGTAGTCAAAACTTTCTTGAAATTTCTTCTAGTCATGTAGTCAAAACTTTCTTGAAATTTCTTCTAGTCATGTAGTCAAAACTTTCTTGAAATTTCTTCTAGTCATGTAGTCAAAACTTTCTTGAAATATCTTCTAGTCATGTAGTCAAAACTTTCTTGAAATTTCTTCTAGTCATGTAGTCAAAATTTCTTCTAGTCATGTAGTCAAAACTTTCTTGAAATTTCTTCTAGTCATGTAGTCAAAACTTTCTTGAAATTTCTTCTAGTCATGAGTCATAGAATACGCTACATAACTTTTTTCGGCGTAGCTGTCTAAGCTGGATTTTGACCTACATTTCTGTATAATGACGTCTGTCTGGGGATTTCGGAAATCCGCCGTTCTATTGGATGATTTTATAAGCACTGAGAATGACGTACGGGGGAAACAGAGAAAATCCCCTCTTCGATTGGATGGCCCTGACACGCGCGAAAAAATAAAGGCCACACTATTGTAATGCAGTGTTTTACAAAATTTTGCTTCGTTCGTAGATATTTTTTTTGGGGTAGACTTCTATTGCTTTCCAAAGTGTTTTTTTATTTTGTAACAATAAAAAGTTACGTGTCAAACACAATATTTTATGGGTAAAATGAATTACGTCTCCAGATGTGAACCGGTTTCTAGTAAAATGTCTGACATATAACCCAATAATTATTAATTTAGCCTCACTACGTCCAGTTTCCGGGGTTTACACTTTGAGAGTCACAGCTCCACATATACACCAGTTCATTGTTATTGTTATGATGTCTATAAATAGTAACAAGGAGCTGATAAATACTACAGTTAACCGTTCGCTGGTTGGCAAGAAATGAAAGCGAGTAAATACAATGAAAACACAGTGATTTTAAAATTGCAATTACTAAGTCATTTTTCATCAAACAATTTTGCATTTTATATCACTAGAAAGGTCTTGAAATTCATATTTTGAATATCTAAAAATTATTTGTCAAAAAGAATTGTTTTTTGTTGGCGAGTGTTTTAATGATCTGCCCTATGAAACATTTAATTTTCATAGCTCGAAGAGTTATGTTTAATCAATTTAATCGTGCGGTTAAAGTGCTACTAGGGTATCAGTATTTTTTGTGAGCCACAAAATAAGAAATCTAGATGAATCGGTCTAGTAAACGCAGTTGTACCCCTTGTATATAAGTATATTAAACGTCATTCTATAAATAGACGGTGAAGATATCACCTCTATACTAAGACGCATAACGATCTCCAATCATCCGCAATTTACTTCCGCGTCAAGTAGTTCCGCGTATGAATACAAATATCAAAGAAAATCGTTGTTGTGAATAACTTTGTTGGCATTTTTTCGCCAAATATAACTACTAAAATGTAAAATAATAACCGCTTATAGCTACAGGAATATTAATCTATATATATTAAGTACTTTTAAACCTCTGTAGGTATAGGTACATAGTTAAACCGTGTACTCTACTTTCGATTTCAAATTATTGTGTAAAGAATGACAGATGTAAACACGTTATGATGAAGGTTTAACTTCCACTTAAAAAGTTTAATTTGATGAGGATAGTTGTTTGGATAGTCAAATTTTATTGAGTAGACACAAAATTCATAGTCTATTTGTTCAGATTATTTGAAGGGGGGAAATTGTTAGAATGTAAACATTGCCACGTGTTTTCAGGTAAATAAACAGTTTACCCGTGATGCGCGGCGTCTCCGTACAGAGGTCAGTCAGACCGTTTGTGTACAGAATGTATTAAAGGTATGTTGGAAAAATCAAAGGGAGGTAACTTGACAATTCCATGTGGTTATCAGTGTACGGCAATTGCATTGGCTGTCATATTGTTTACGGTAGGCAATCATGTGCCAAGTCTGCGAAACTGGTCTGCAAATGTTGTTGATGAAGTGATGATGCGTGGTCACAACTTGTATGAGCAAATACTAACGGAATCTGGCAATCCATCACCACGTCAAAAAATAGGTTTTAACATTAGTGGTCCTAAATGGCTCTTCTGTGACCTTTGACCTTTTCCTTAGGTGAGCACCCAGGGCCCTTTGGGCCCTCTTGTTTTTAAATCGACGCCGTTTGTCTTTTTTAAAGACATTTCTTGTTATCATTTGGAGGTTTTTTCCGTTATGTAGGTAACTGAAAAATGTCCAAATCATAGAAGAGTTACGTAGGGTCTTTTTGTGTATATAGGTGTTACTCGCCGTGTCGGCGTTGGTCTCCTATTTATTGTCCGGGTTATAACTCTGAAACTACAAGTGGTATCAACATGTAACTTTGTACGCATATAGATCTCATCTAGTAAAACTGCAGTGCATAAGAATTGTAACTCTGCCTTGCCTGATTTTGGAGTTAGTGCCCCTGTTTATTTTAATACTTTAAACTTTGTCCAGGACATAACACTGAAACTACAAGAGGTATGAACATGAAACTTTGTATGTAGGTAGATTATATCTAGTAGAAGTGTAGTTTATAAGAAATGTAACTCTGCCTTGCCTGATTTTAAAGTTAGTGCCCCTGTGTATTTTTACTCTTTAAACTTTGTAATAAAAACAGGTTACCCAACAAAAACATGGCGGAGACGAGTCCATTCGCGCACCCCTTTTTGACTCATTGACGGCTATTTTCTTATCATGTATCAAATGCATCGTTTTGATTAGCGTAAGGCAACCGGTGTCTACTACAAAATGCTCAAATCTTGATGATTGTATATATCGCCGTTCAGAAGCGGCGATAATTACGCTGCAAAGGGAGCGTAGGCTCAACCCTTAACGACGATTTTAACCATCATTTTTATCTCTAAACTGTGACCGAACTGTACGATATTATGGTTAACTTCCCACGATACATCGTGACAACCATAGTACAACATCCCACAACCGATATAATATTTCACAAATCGGGACTGACGTAATTTAAGTGTTTACAAAAAATATAATGTACTATCATATACACGTATAACTGCTACAATATTAACTAGAACACTTTTAATTGTGATTTAAACTGTAATAAAGAACGGATTATTCCGGACATAATTTCTCATTATCATTTTCCATACTCCTATAATAGTTTTTCTTCTTAGTTGTGGATTTTGACCTCAATTTTAAAGAGTTAGGAGAAAGTATTATACACAATCATATACTGGATTAGATACTCTGGTGGATAAAAAAGGTATTATGCCAATTATTTCCAGCTTATTTAGAAATTTATCAATTCATAATAATGTTCTTTTCGTGAGTGTACATACGAAGTTAGAAATCAGAATAAGCTTCGGTAATAATAAAATTTGTATCAATAAGTCGTGTAGTGGTTAGCGACCCTAACATTGGGAAAGATGCATAGGCTTTTCACATTTAGCCTTCGAACTTAATAAAATGTTAGTAATCAATTTACGTTTATTAAGAACCAAGGCCGGCATTCTATAGTTCCGTGAAGGTAGTCCGCTTGTTTGTTTGTGTCTGCATCCGGTAATTTATTTTGATAAGGCTTGTATTCCACAGATCTGTGCTCCGTCTTTTGCATCCGTGTCCGTGTCCGCGTCCGTGTCTTTTTCGCTTAACAAGAATCAATCTCTCATACAGAGTTGTCGATCCTTACAGTGATCTTTATAGATCACTGTAAGGATCGACAACTCTGTATGAGAGATTGAACAAGAATGCCGTTGGCCTTGGGTATATTCCATGCGTCCGATCCGTGTCCGGTGTATGTGAAACCATGACGTCTTCATGACGTCGTAAAGTTGCCATGGTAAGCACAATTTGACGTTTTGTCACAGACAGCTTAAAATGACTTCTTTTGGCAATTAAAAACACTAATTATAGTCAACGAAATTAACTATACTTGGTATCGACCGATTCAGAATTTCACGATGCATGTTCTCGTATGCATTGCTTGCAATTATCACATATTGACAGCTAGGAATGCGGAAAAAAAACCGCATTTTGAAATTTCTAAAAACTTTTAGAAGTTTCAGACATTTTTGTTACTTTAAAAAAGTTGGCCCGTTATACAGGGCTCGAATTTAACAAAAAATGGGACTTGCAAATTTTTGCAAGTTGATTTTATTTCAACTCGCAAAATGAAAAAAATATATAATTGTATACTCTAACAACAGTGTAAGATTTTAAGTCTCCCAATTCACTAAGTAATCGAAAACAAGTCACATATTTGGGTCATATACAAGATCTATTAATCTATCTTCCACACAATTGGACACCTTTGCAACCAGGGTATCATGGTTTGCAGATGTAACTTTTTATTACGTCAAAATTTAGCTTTTTTCCAAAATCCACTCGCATTTTGCGAGTATGGGAGCTTAAATTTGAGCCCTGTCGTTATAGTTATACAGTTTGCCCAAATCCACAGCTCTCTGCCTCATAAGTTACGTAAGTTTTGTAGTTACTGCACTTTGTTGCAATTTGTTATCCAATTCAGTCCAAGCTACTGATTTGAAACTAAACAAGTTGATAGATCTCAATACATTGATTAAAAGTGTAGTCCATAAGAAGCGTAACGTTTGTTATTATATTCTCCAAGGTCCTATTTTCGTACCTGTCCTAATTTCGTCACCATTTTTGTTTTAGTTGAGACACCGCGAGATTTCAACAGGTTTGACGTTTGAGTGATTTAAAGTGCAAATAAGCAGTTGCAATTATCTATTCCTCGTATTTTTACTTGTTTCCTTTTAAATCCTTAGGGTGACGAAATATGGACACTGGAGTATACTCAATCATTTAAATAACAAATTATGACTTATAGATTTAAACATTTATTTTCCATCTCTTACAAAACATCTTATACACAATGACAATGTCCGTTCTCATCACACATAGGTTGTTGGTTGGCACCTGAACAATGTCCATGGCAATCAGCATCAGTAGAGCATATCTTAAAATGGGAGCAATGGCAGTGGTTTCCATGACAAAATGGATCCTGACCCTCTGGACAGTCCAAGATGCAATCTGAGTCGATCACACAACATCGAGCCGTCACTGAAATAAATCATTCTTATTCTTATAACCGATGAAGTCAATTATTCTCAGTTCCACTCTTCATCTTGGATTTACGTTAAAAAGTATCGTGGATATAATTTTAATGACACTATTAATATTGCCATTTATCAGATTATTTTGTCCCAGAAGACACAAGACAGCCGCTCGGATAGCTCAGTCGGTAGCGCGCAAGTCTACTGACCGAGGGGTCGAGGGATCAATTACTCTACATACTTTCGTCGAACTTGGCCATGAAATCATTTCTACAGCCATTCTCCCTCCTTCCAATGATTCTAAATTAAGTAGGGCAGTTGTCAGTCACTGACAAAAGTATGTGCTTAGACTAAATAGTAGTTTATTAACAGCTAAATCCAGAGATTAAGCCTTTCCAGGAACAGTGAGTAGGTTGACTGACCGCCGTTATATGACCCATACAATTTGTTGTTACGGCGTTAAACCCAAACAAAGATATACTTAACGAAACTTCTAAGTACTTAGATTAATAGATTTAAATATTGTAGGAAGTCTTATTTTTCAACATTAAAGT
Organism: Mactra quadrangularis; assembly: GCA_025267735.1. Lineage (NCBI taxonomy): Eukaryota > Metazoa > Mollusca > Bivalvia > Venerida > Mactridae > Mactra > Mactra quadrangularis. Next base: position 10,842,250 of record CM046304.1, read on the forward strand.
CTGATCGATGATGGAAATGTGTTTTGAACCATACTGACCTTTGTTTTTATGGTTTTCATGCTACTTTATCAATGCAAAACCATTTTTGTCGCGCATGCGTTGATATGGGAAGATTTTCTAATTGTTTTGATTGAACAGAAAATAAGCAATTAGAAGTCTAGCTTATTCTGTAGGTGACGCACCGTCTGGCAAAAGACCTATGGCAATTTCTCGTTCTTGAAGCGACATTCGAGCCATTTCTTGATTTTTCGTTGTGCATATCAACACACTAATGATTTTCACTAAAACTGACAACGTGCAATTTTTGCACGATAAGCACGTGCGCATTTCCGTTTTTCTGCAAATGCTCGACAAAACCAATTTTGCATCAATTAAGAAGCATGAAAACCATGCAAGCAGATGACAGTATATACATTTCCATTAACGATCGGACATAAATGTTTGAAAATGAAAATTTTTGACAACATTGAAATCGGTGTACTTAGAAGTTTCGTTAAGTATATTAGATTTAATAAGTGTTTGCATACAGTGCGGCTCACATTCTAGTAGAACTAGCAACAATGCGTACATATGGTGAGTTTAAACTTAAAACTAACACGTGCGTACCGAACCAGAATAGTCAGTACATGTACGTATGCATGAACATATTTTATATAAGTATTCATGAATACCTATATAAAACATGTTCATGCATATTCTGCAGAACATTGCATCGTATATTAATCAAGTTTGTACTCATTAATTGAAATAAAATCTACATTTTGAACACAATACATCGTAATCACGAAGTCTAGAAACAATACAATGGTTGAGATCAGTGATTGGTTCACTTTAATAAAAAATATGTATATCTTAATTTACCGCGTAAAAATTACAAAAAGAAATTCGCTTACCGAAAACACAAACAAGAAAAATGAAAACGAGTTTCATATTGGCAGTGGTAAGTTGTGTTTTAAAATGTGAGTGTCTTGCTACTCTTAACGCGATCTTGTTTTGTTAAAAAGTAGGCTGATACAAGTTGATTTTATGGACGGAACATGTCACAAGATAAGAAATCAGTTTTAAATAGAACAACGTGACTATGTCATGATAAGATGAAGGTCATGGATAAGTCCAATTAACTAGTTATGACATCAATTAAAACAACTACATGTATTTAGAATAAAAGGACTTAAGTACAGGTGTACTGACTTATCAGACATCTAAATGAATGAATTGACAACTTAATAAAGGTAAGTAGCAGTATATAAGACAATATGAAGTTCAACTAAGATATATGTAGAAAGAATTGTCCGAAACTTAATTTTTACATGTATTTTCATTGTCCGCGGTACTGTCTATTAAAAGTAAACTTTAATGTTGAAAGAGACATTTTATAATCGCATGAATGCAGAAGTGTCATTAAATAACAGCAGATACCAGACACTAATTTTCCTTATTATACATATAGTTGTATACAGAGAAAAGGTCTCTAACGCCTGTTCAACGGACGTTGTTTTCAAATCATCAACAAGCTCACAAATAGGTCCCAATCGTCAAACATTTTTACATGGGGTTCCCCATGTTTTGTATTGGACTGTGGCAAATCCACATCAAAATTTGTCGCGGACGATTACATTCGGTTGTGCGCGCGCAAATAAAGGGATAATTACCACTGCAATTAATATAGTCCGCATTACGCGTTAACAAGCAGACGATAAGAAGCACGTGTATATCTTATCTGGTTTATGTAAGGTAAAGGTCCCTTGTATCACTTCCATGAGTTGTATACAGCCATATACTCTGCCAAAACCCCATGTCTGACAGCGCTATCGGCGCTTTGATTCACTATCTGCTCTAGAAAGGATTATTCTGTATAAAAAAACTTATTATTTGAAGAAAATCGATCTATGCTATTAATGAAATGGTTCCACTTTCTTTTATTTGTAATTTTCTTCACAATTCTGTCGATAAATAAATTTGTATCTGTTCATTGTAGTTAGTTGCTGGTTTCATTTCTTTTCTGTATCGTAACATACATGTAACATAATTATATTACTTGTCCGTGACAAGAGTTCAGTCAACTATACATGGTTATCAAGACACCAGCCTTAATATTGTAGAGCTATATGTTATCTCAAATCAAAAGATTTACATCACTGAATTTGGATTATACACCATAAATATTCTTCTCAAGATTGTACCATGTTGTATCCGGCTTGCATGTCTATATCTTTCTTCACGCACTTAAAAATTAGATTAGATTTATTTTGACATACAATGTTATGACATGGCACACATAATAACATACAAGTTACAATAATTACATACCAGTTACAATAATAACCAATATGAATGCCTTACCGAATAGCTATATCAAACAACGTTATATATTAAGAGTTACACCAAAAAAGACTAAAAGCATAAACTCTAATTTGTGATTTTTTTGTCTTTTGTCGTATTTTCGTTTTCAATGTAAAGAATATTCTTGCATAAAGGTCCGATCGGGGTCGAACTTTACGTACAATACTTTCTTCTGTTACACTCCATACGTACCGTGGGCAATTTGATTTGCAAAATTTCGTTTCCATGAATATGCATGAGGCAGGAGAGACCAATCTTTTTCCAATGAAAACACATGATGCAATTAAATACTCTACAAACAAGGACGTCATACTGTGATTTTTTACTTAAAATCGAAACCAACGCATATGTTTACTTTCTTACTTGGAATGGTAAACCAAGCCTAAAGAAATATAAAACGTAATTTCATTGGCTAGTTTTTCGCAGTGGTTTCCTTACGGAACCAATGAAATCGACTCATTAACTATTTATGATTACGACATTTTCCTAACCAAATGGCCCACGGTACAATAACGCAGCATAGCGGAGAAATGTATTGTTGGATAACCGACGATGACTGATAGAAGATCATAGGTTTTTAACCAATCTACATTTTATGACTTTACACTAAAGACAGTTCTAATGAAAGTAGAACTGCACTCCTGTCACACTGAATTCAGAAGTGTAAGGCAAATTTGTTTGTTGCAAAAAAACAGACAAAGCTAAGTGCACAACAATGGATTTAAATACAAATCGGCGAGGGCCAAAGCCGACAAAGTGCAAATTACTCTGTATTACTTGAAAATATCATTAATTTAAAATACAAATATGTTTACATTCGTATCTAATGATCACACATCGGCCTATTTAGTACAAACATTGCACGTAAATATTAAACTTTAAAAATTAAACAGGTGTACTATTTTCAATTAATTGCTGACGTTTCCGCAAAACCTGGAAAAAGGAAGTAACTCTATGACTTAACCATGAATAAAATAAAGCCACTTAAATCCGAAATTCCGGAATTTTACAGAAAAACTTTAACTTAAATAATGATACGATACATGTATAACCCGACCAATGTAATGATACTTATCTTGCGTTACTCTTATATCGGTAAGTAAATATTCAAATCAACGAATGCATTATTTGCAAATAAACAAAACAAAGATGTTAAGAAAGAAGATATTCGATTACTCTTTTGCTTTTGTTCCTAGTATTTTTGATCGGTGCTTACGATGTGGGAAACCAGTTTACCGCCATATGTCACCATGAATGAAAACAACGTGTGGCACTTGACACTGTGGACAACAATGGACGTAATTAAGTCCTGCTTTTGTTAGAGTTGTCATATCTAGAGATTAAATTATTTACATAAACTTCGAAAACTCATTCAGCTTGTCTTCGACGGCAATTTGATTCGGTTTACTGAATTGTTTTCTGTATTTAAAAGGACTGTTTATGTACTAAACGAGAATCAAAGGTGAAGGTCGTCACAGCTTCACACATTAACCAATCTCCTCTACGCATGGATTTGGCGTAAACAAATATGTTTGTTATTCGGCGTAGCTGTCTAAGCTGGCTTTCGAAATACCCAATGTTTATTTATAAAATCATATTCTATCAGACAAATATAGAAAAAACTATGGCAACATAGGAGAATCCCCTCTCCTAATAACGGTTAAAATAGCAAAAAATGGGCCACTGTTCTAAATGAAAAGAACGTTTCTCCGTGTTCGTCAGATTATAAAAATTAAAAACAATCGATGGTGTTTTCGTAAGCGTTACAAATGAAGAAATGCACCACCAAGGTTATTCAATTCGAACATTGGATATTTAATTGATAAATCTAATGAACGTGTGTCAGGTTATTCTAAATTTTATGACTGGCCTTTATGTAAAGCTAACGGTGTTGATAAATGATTTTGTTAAGAGTAGTTTCCTCTTCGTATGCAACATCGCGTTGGAACAATTTCTTTATCAATAAGTATACATGAGCATACCAATGATCTCCCTTTGATAAAATAAAACGTTTTTGTTTATTTTTTTTCCTAGTATTTTGGACATGTTTAAAATAGTAATATGTTATTAATCATCAAACATTATTTAGTGTTAATTCTTTTAGACAATCTATTTTTAATTAAGATTAAAAGCAGGGCTTTGTAGGAATGCGGCGAATATCCGAGTACTCGGATATTCGCGATCTCAACCAGAAAATCGAGTACGAATATTCGTCACGTCCGAAATCGTCGGATCGCGATCTAGTTTTTGAAAAAAGAAATAACATTTTTCAGCTTAATTACCACTTAAAACGAATCGCACTACTAATGAAAACTTTAATGTATGTAGGGACCGAATTATTATGCGTCAAAATTTCAATTGATACACATTCAAACAAAAATGTTATCACTAAAAATGCCCATACAATGTCTTGTTGTAACGTTTTGGGTACATGGTTTCCCATATAGTAAACGCTTCTGTAAGTTTTCACTTATTTTTGTTATTACATGAACTCCTGTATTCTTTTCTTTTAACATGTGATTCATGGTTCGATTCGTGAATCGCCACACATGAATCATGGATCGGATTGCCACTTGCTCAACGATCCACAACCCTAGTGCTTTGTATTTGCATGCAGTTTGGTTACTATAGGTCATTTAGGATAACTTGAGACAAATCTAAACGTAATTTTATGTAAAAACTGTCTAGTGTTATCCCAAATGAATTATTGTTGATAATCTTATGAATTGCTTACTTAAACAAACTTTCTGAGAAATGCAATAGTTGCACATGATGCAGATATTTTGTTAATTCACTTTGACATATCATGCTTGTTTCCTTATTCAACGAAATTTGTCTTTTTAGATACATTTCTTGTCATCCTTAACTTTCTCTAGTTTAACTTTCATCATGGATGCAAGCGGTAAAAGACGATGGAGATTTCAGGGAAAGTTTGTGATAGTGACCTAATGCTATGTCCTGACGGTTGTCAGAATGGAGAATGACTTTAAATTGTTTCAATTCATCATTACCACGAACTAAATTTGAAAAGTTAGTTTGGAAAGTAGACTCGTTATAGTTGGCATGTAGCATCACCTGAAGTTCTGCTACTGAGATTGTCTGGGTCTAGATAAGCCCTGTCCCCACTCTTAAGTTTTATATAGAGTTAATTTTGGAAGAGTTAAAAAATATTTTCTATAACCGTAAAACTAGAGCTTCTATATTTGGTATGTGGCATCATCTTAAGGTCCTTTACAACGTTTTGTTTTTCAATTTATGTTCATGGGGTAAAATTAGAAATCATTCATGGGTTGACAGATTTCATATAGCTGACTTTGAAACTTAAAAAAAATGTGTCAGATGTCCTTAGTAGCTACTATATACTAGCGAGTTCTCAAGTGAGCGATCTATGGTCTTCAGGAACCTCTTGTAACCAATTAATGACGGAGAATATCGACAACATTTTTTGATCGTAATATTTATTATGGAAAAGTAAGCCTGCTTAAACCATTTGTATTGTTGAAATGACATCTACATCTAAAAAAAGTCCAAAAACGTGTTGTTTTATATGACGTGTATCGAGTTCTTACTATAGGCTATATATAGGTGTGTTACATTATTTGCACACCTTCCTTATAGAATTAGCAATGTTCCAGAGCAATCTAGAAAATTTGTGTGTCTGAAAAAGGAATATTGAAAACATTAAATTAGATTAGGTAAAGAAAGTTAACAAAACCATAGTTTTCATGTATTCTTTGTCTTATCTATACATGTACAATGGTCTACGTCAGGGGTGGATCCGAACTTTTCTAGGGGGGGGGGGGTCCGAACCTCGAACCACAACCAAATTATACACATCTTGCAGAAAAAAATGCAACATATTGATAATAAAAACTACACAACCATTAAATCTTTGTTAAGCACCGAGAAAAAATGCTTCATGCTACTTAAAAATGACTTACATGCAAGAAATACACTGTTGGACAGGTACTTTTCCAAATTCTAGGGGGGGGGGGAGGCGGACCCCCCCCCCCTACGCTGGATCCGCCCATGTACGTACTCGTACAGCTGTGTCCACATATATAATTATATGACACCATAATTAGCAAATGGGCAATATTGGTAGAAAAAAACCCCAATGATATCTTAATCTTTCAAGGACGACAATGGAAATAAATAATACAACTCATTTCTCTCAATTTTGACCAAACATGGCCAGTTCGTTCCTCCCTCCGAACAAAGACCACCTGTGAACAAAGGCCGCTTTTCTCTTTTCCCTTGGCTGGCCGTTGTTCACAGGTTGGATTGTAGTTCTTTTTTGTGTTATCCTTGGTAATGGGAAGAATGTCATGGTACTATTCTCAATTGTATTTTTACATGTTATATTTTAAATCACTGTCTTAATAATTAGAACTATATTTTATATTCATATTATGTCACATTATATTTATAATTGTACCATTATATGTAACCTAATGCTGAAATTAATCTATCTATCTAATCCATGAAGTTATAATGCTTAATGTATTCTTATTTTGTATGGAGGTAATTTTCACAGTCCGAGATATAGAGAATATTAGGTTAGTGCCAATCTGTATCTAGTTTATCCGGCAAGTTGGAGAAAGGTTTATTCGGCGAGGCTTGCCGAGTCGAATAAACCTTTTAGAGACGAGTCGGATAAACTAAGTACAGATTGACACTAACCTTATATTCTATTTATCCTACTCGCATTTGCTTGAATGACTAATTTAAAATCCGAAAATTCTGCGTTTAACATGCTTTAAATTCAGATCATGGCCGAATTGTTCAAAGCGCAGTAATTGTGTAAAACGGTCTTTTAACTGTTTGCGCGTCAAGAAATAATTCCGATGATTGACTCCATTATATATTAGTAAAGGTTATATTTTAAATAAAAGAAGCGAAAAAACTAAATAAACTCGGTTTAGAAATAAACAAGGAAAAAAACATTTTTGGACGAATAAATCACTTGCGAATTTTCCGAGGACGAATCAGTTTTTATGACGTCATGTAAGCGAAGTTTGTTGTCAACATGGCGGTCGTATTTAGGAGCGTTTGTAGGATTCGTCATTTGACGCGTTTACTATTATTTATCATGGATTTAACCAATATTATCAGGATAATTTGTTATTCAAACTTTAAATAGACGATAGGATATATGGATGAAAGGATTATTAAGGGAAATACAGTCGCAGCGAGCCAGCGACGCTGAAAGATGTCAACCATTTTCAGAAAATGGCCAGGACGGTCTGTGTCGTGGATGACGATGATGATTTTTGAAGCCAGTTTCATTATATTTAATTTATGCGTGGCTTGGCTTTGGTAAAACAATAGTCAACCTATGTATTTACTGTATAATGGCTGGATATTCGTCAAAATATACACAGAAAGGAATTCATTGCAAATTTTGGAGTTTGGCACTGTACAGCGTCAACGATTTAGTTTTTGTAAAATTTGAATGATGAAGTGAGTGATTTAATTAAAGATTTAAATTGAAATTGTTTGTAAAAGCCCGTATTTGATTATTTTGTGTAAAATGTATTTGTTAAGTTGTCGTTAAAAGAATGAAACGCGGCCGCTTTTGATGCCCAATGTTATGATTATGTAGAAAAGTAGTCCGTCAATGCGTAGTCACGTGACTGCCGAATAAAGCAACGCTGCCGAATAAAGATAGGTTTATTTGGTCAATAGGTTTTCCTTCTAAAAGATCACTTTGGGGTAGGATAAATAGAGTTTTGCATGCAGGTTTCTCCACCATCTATTCATATAATAGAATGGGCATATCAGCGATGGCATTTCCAGCGTGACGTCATCCTTGAAAGAAAATAGAATGAACCCCAATTTAAATCCCACTATGAAGACATGTGGAAGGCATATAAAGACCTACGCTACATGTTATACAATGCTCGCGGTGCCAATCTAACACATCTAGGGATTAATAACGACAAATCAGGCAAATTCCACATCAAACATACGCTATGATAAATTACCATTGAACTTTTTTGCGAACATTTGTATGACTTTGCGAAAAAATCAACAAACGACGACTCTGCTTTGACTGATTTATAAAAATATTGCAACAGTGAGTTATAGCTTCTGTTTTCATATAGGTAATTTGATAGGTAATCTTATTGTTGATTCCTATAGAAAAGATGGCAACAGTAACAGTGATCAAAAGCAAATCCTCAGGTTACAAAAAACAGAACACAAATAGTCACGTGGGCGAGAAGCTTTTGTCGATTACCATAAAACAAATTTCTATAACATTCAACATTTTTATACTTAAGCTTGCCATTTAAACATAATTAAGTCGATGCAAAGCGTTAGTAACAAGACACATGTGATTGTTTTGACATTAAAAAGGAACTAATATTAATGGAAACCTATTTCGTATACTTTACTTTCCTAACGTCTTTAAATAAGAAAAAACTACATGTATGCCAGTATGAAAAATGTTCAGTTCGATGAATGTTACGGTTTCCTTGACTTACAAGAATTTCAAATAATCAAAGAATAGCTAAGTGATGAACCCCTTATGTTTCCATTTGACCCCTAATTTTTGAACATTGGGTCATGTGTAACCCCAAAAAGTTTGACTCTGGAGAAAAAACTGTACATGTATGTTAGTTTTTGAACTATAGACATATAAATGTATTATTTTATCACCTGTATGTTTTCAATTACAAATAACAATGTGTATGTTACGTTTAACTAATCAATGTTGTACATAATAAAACTGATTTAAGAAATTAAATCATGAACATGACATCGTATCTATACTATTAATTTTGCGAGTTTCCTGTTTTGTGGAAGAAACTGCGCAGCTTTGAATAAATCTTTTGTTTGTCGCTGGAGCACCTATATACCGGCATATCAAGTTGACAATTCTTTTTTGACAAAGCCTCTTGATATTTGCAAAAACTGCCAAAAATCAACAAAAATAGTGGGTTTTTTTGTGTCTAAAAATAGTTCTAGATAAAACTAAAAATAGACACGTCAAACCGGAAAATCGAGTTTGATTCTCGACGTGAAGTAAAATATTTCTGATCTTTACTGAATCGAATGTAATGCCTCTGTCACTTGACTGTAACTGCTGTATTATCATGGGGAATCACTCAGAATACGTGCAACCTTCTTGCCATTTTTTGAATATTCACCAAGCATGCGTTCTTTGTTTTCGAAATAATACCCATAAACGGTATACTCGCCCAATTCTTATATTTTACATTATGCAGAATAAAACACTCCACGTACTTCACATTTTATTTCGAGAGATACTGCGATCTGTCTGCGCAATTCTTAAGAAACGGTGACAAATTGTTAGTTACAATAATTAGATTCTTATAGAAATTACTGCACCACAAAGTATCAATTGAGAGCTATCAGAGACATAGGTAAAAATTTATACGTGTCTGGTCACGCGTAATATGGGAGAACATATTCTCGGTCCATTTTTCCCCAAGCAACCTCAATATGTACCAGTGAGCCCTGAGAAGCTTGCTGATGTTTTCTATACGCTGACCCAACGGTCTGTAACGATTGGACACAGTTGTTAGACAGATCAATATTATTCATGTAATTATTTCAGGTTTCATATTGAAAGGGATTAAATATCGAGAATTCACTTTTGAAATGAAAATACAAGCTCGGGTGACCAAGTTTCATAACTCCATGTTACATTTTCACAGTGTTCAGTCCTTTTAGAACTTGACAAATCCAGATTAAACTTATACTTGCAAAATCATATCTCCGATACTACACAATTATCAATTTCAAACTTCCTACAAATATTTTGCAATCTCTTATGATCAAGTTTCATATGGCTTTTAAACATGCCTGTTTCGAGGAACAGTTTCGAGAACTGTCATTACCTAAAGCCCGTGCTTGCACGGGCTCCTATCTAGTTAATATAAAAACATCTCCACAACTAATCTTGTTAATCCAAATTTTACCTTTATTAAAAACTTTGATGATTTTGTGGACAATGCATATGCGTAAAATTCGAAATAATATCAGGGAATACGTGAATACTCAAAGTATCAAGGTGTACATGTATTCCATTGCTTTATTCACAATTTCAGAGATAATATGACACCCCATATACATTGTAACACACATCCATGGTTACCAACATAAAGGTGCAGACATTATTTATAGTGTCTTGTTAAACTAAATTGTATTGTAGAGCTGTACTCTTTTTAATAATAGATTTTCTCTAAAACGCCATGCGCTAACAGAATATAGGCGAGTATTGGAAAATACTTGCCATTACTAGCTACCTAGCGAGTAGATTGTCAATTACTTTCCTTCAAGTAGTCAAATAACATTTCATAGACGACTGTAATGGATGTGATATACTGATGATAGTTTCTAACGGTTATAAATATTGTATTAATTTTAATAATGTTCTTAGTGCCTTATCTTCAATGACACTTCATCATAAATGGACAATATATATAGTTAGACATACAGGGCTTGATCATTGGATAGTTTTAGATGGTTCATTACATGTAAGTATAGTATAAACCAATTTTCAAAACATGGCGGGTTATTTTAATTTTAATTTTGATTTGTCTATTTATGGAGGTAACACATAAGTCCACACTATTGTGCAGCGGTTTCAAATATTTATTCTCGTGAAAACAAAATTTATTATTCAGTACGTGTGGCTCAGTGAAAAAAGAGTGTATATAATGCTCAAATGTTTTATAAAGAAAATAAAAAAAATATTTCCGAATATATTCATCCATCCATATTTTTGCCAATTAGACTATTCTTTTGTTAAATCGACGCGCCAAAATAAAAAAAAAATCCACTTCTACAAGTGTAGTTAACATTTCTTCGAAATATAACTGAATAATTATGTTTCAAAAAGTATGTAACATGCTTAATGTAACAACTATGTATATCACATACTAAAAGTTTTTGGACTTTAAACATGCATTATAATATCAATAAATTACATGGAATATAATATATTATAAATATAAATAAAGTCGAAGAGCTAAGGCTGTTTTTTTAAACTCAGACAAGTTCTGCTTTTGATATATGTCGTTCTACATTAAATATATATTTCGGAGTGACGCAATAAAATTGCCGTATTCTTGCAAGGCTATGTGAAATCCAAGATGGTGTCCAAGATGGCCGCCAAAATATCTGGAAAAGCTATTCTGTGATGTTTCTGGTCTAATTTACGCATTTTGCTCATGGAGTCATTCTAAAATTGTCTTATTTTATTTACATTAGAATAGAAACAAACGAACAGTCGCAAATATGTCACACATTGGTGGCTTTATCGAATTCTGACAAAAATAGTGAAATATGGCATGATTTTACGTGTTTCTTTGATTCCACTCAGTTTCAAAAGCTACTTTAGTGTTAATACCTGTATTATTTAATTTTTAATGCAACATCACGTTATAGTGATTTTTAAACAGTGAAAATATGTTTTGAACGCAAACATTCTAGATCATAATGATAAAACACGTGGGTGGGTTAATTGTACGTGGTAAAAAATGAATTTTTTAACATTATTTCAAAGCTTTTGATACACTTACAAATAAAATAAATGTTGAGTTAACGAAGAAAAACGACTAAATTTGTAAAATTTATAAATATGTAGGATTTTTTAACATATTTGACCCAGAATAAAGAAAAATGTAACATGTTTCGTGTATTAAAAGCCTTCTCCTTTTCATAAAATTATAAATTTTAAATTTAATAGATTGTAAAATTAATTTATTAGTTTCAAAGTATGTTTAAATAAAAATGCCAAATAATTTTTCATAGTTTAGTTACGTAAACAATTGTAAAGTTCTAATATAAACTAGATGGGAGCCCGTGCAAGCACGGGCTTTAGCAAACTCCTCACAGTGCTTAAGTCACGCTTTTCTACTTAATTATTGATTTGATAAAGGGAGATAACCGCTGCGGGGAGTTTGGTTTGACGTGTCTATTTTTAGTTATATCTATTTTTAGACACAAAAAAAACACTTTTTTGTTGATTTTTGGCAGTTTTTGCAAATATCAAGAGGCTTTGTCAAAAAAGAATTGTCAACTTGATATGCCGGTATATAGGTGCTCCAGCGACAAACAAAATATTTATTCAAAGCTGCACAGTTTCTTCCACAAAACAGGAAACTCGCAAATTTAATAGTATAGATATAATATATTGAACAAAGTGGATGTGGTAATTTTGATAGAAAACAAGATAATTACTTACACAATCTTGGTTTATATTTATGTTTTAAACTGGTTAATTAAAGGAGAATCCATTACAACTGAAATATGATTGCTTTTTTTCGAACTTGAAATGCAAGATGGCGTCACAATGGCTGCCAATTTGTTGAAATATCTTCTTTCAGTTTCATATTATATGGATTCAAAATGGTTTTGTCTCATGTAAAATGCTATTTCGTTAGCTTAATGTTATTTGTTATGGTTATGTTTCTCAATTAGGTTAAATGCAGCTGTTCAAAGTTTGATTAAATAATAGTTTCTTCAAAAATGCATAAAAACTATTAGCATGTATAGGTCGTTTGCGTTAATGCTGGACCCCTAGATTTGCCGTAAATATCTTTTAAACTATAACAGCGATTTTGCTAAAAATTTTCATACAATCTTATTTCAATTTTTCCTTCTAGGATTTAAATTTTCAGAATTTTTAATAGATAAATAAAAAAGTTTTCCATAAGGTATCTTGCAGAATATTTGGATTTTTTTATATCAAAAATCCGGCGGGAGGTAAAATAAGCTGTTCTGATTATAACATTGTCATACTTCCAGTGTATTTATACGAAGTCCCATGCGTTTACTGTAAATTTGTCGCTTAAATAAACACTCGACGTTCTACTGAATTGTAAAGCAGAGGCCCGTCTTTAAAATCGTACGTGGAGAATATGTATAGATTTTGACGATACAGACGACAGTGATGATGATATTTGAGTTTGTATATACTGCTATACATAAATAAAATTTCTAACCGGGCCTCATATTTAGCTATTATTTTGTATCTACTGTTATGTGGCTGTTCTGATTATGGAACATACCTATTTAACAAAAGTCTCTTTTTGGCTTCAAAATTTGCATTGCATGTCTATGGGAAGTATGTCATGTAATTAAAGAAAAATTCAGAATTTTTGGATTTGAGAAGGAAAATGCTAGTTATGATCACATACAAAATTTGAGTTAATTCCATCCGATAGTTATTGAGATATTTCATGATTTTAGGGGTCCAGCTTTAACGCAAACGACCTATAATAGATGTTTAATGGACACCAAATTTTCTCAAACGTTTCTCAAACAATTATTGACCATTGTATAAATATTCTAGGTATACATTATTATATGAACACCATGTTCAGTGATCCTAGACGCCGCTGTGAGTCACTGCTGTCTCTAGCTACTACTACATGTCAAACCACTGGTAGTCTTAAATATTTAGAACTTGCTAAGATCATTTGTAAAATGTGTTCATCATCCCTAAATCCGTTGTATGGTGATTTACCATGAATGTATTTTATATACTGAATATTTTAAATCTGGATGATATATTGAAATATTACTGTAAATGAACTTGAGGGAATTTGAACTGTAGAAGTATGATGTTGTTTGCTTTAATTTATGTTTACATGTACCTGTAAATTGTCTTTGTGCTATGTAACTTTGTGTGTACTATCTTTGTAGTTATATCTTGTAATGTTTCTTTGCTCTCCTATATTGTGGAGGAATAAAAGTATTATTATTATTATTATTATTATTATTATTAAATGTTCTTTTCATGATGATTTCATGCTTTACGATTAAATGTCGCGTCATTGATGAATAACGACAAAAATATAAATTTCATATTTTCATTGTAGTGAAAATTACATATAAAATAACATAATATAAAATTACAACTTTATCGATTATGACATCATCTAAGAAAAGACGTCACGTTATAACTTGTGTAAAAACATCTATTAAAACACAAAACTAAGCATGAAAGAAACAAAATACTCGTCAACCATGGTGTACGATAGTTTATGTCTTAACTCGTGAACTCAGATAATGTCATTTTTGCTCTTGGCTTTACCACCCGTGAACATATGTTTATCTGGGCTAATTCGGTGAAATAAAAATCGATCTTACATTAAAGTTGACGAATATCCTCTTTATCATATACCAAAAGCATGTCATATCTCAATAAAACCATGTTTGTTTACAACAGAATCCTGTAATAGATGTCGATAAAACTGTATTAGTTTGCACCAAGAGCAATGTAATCACTCAATTTAACCACAATATGTTACATCAAAAGCACTTAACAACTTGTACTTGGTAAAACCATGTTAGTTAACACTAAAAGCCTGCTTTAACATGGAAAAATGAGTACGTTAAACCCAAAACATCACATAGTAACTATTCCAGATATTTGGCGGCCATCTTGGACGCCATTTTGCATTTCAGATAGCCTTACATATGGAAACAAGGAAATTCACATTTCCTTTTTTGTGATATTCTTATTAAATGAAAATATGTCCTAGTACAATAAATGTGGCGGGGCATACTTTCGTGGAGCTTGGTCCTGAAATTATTTCTACAGACATTCTCCCTCCTACCAATGATTTTTAATTATGTAGGGCAGTTGTCAGTCACTGACGAAAATATGAGCTTAGTAGTTGGTTAACAGCTAAATCCAGAGACTTACCGCCGTTATATGACCTATACAATGTGTGTTGCTTCGGCGTTAAACCCAACAAACAAACAAACAATAAATGCTATTACAGTATTTGTATTATATGTTATACTGCATTGTTATTTCACTTAAGTGCTATGTGAGTAATATTTTCATTTATTAAATAAACTCTATCTACTACATTCAATGTAGAAAAACTTATATCAAAACCAGATCATGCTCGAATTCGAAAATAAACAGCCTTGGCTCTTTACTTGGACTAACATATCACCATACTAGGTTAGTACATGATCTTTGTACAAAACTTGTTCTCAAAATAATTATATTACTATAATGTTTCTTCAATATAATTTTCATAATATTTTAACTGTTTAATATAGTATAATATTTAGAGGATATATTTTATTTCTTTAATATATTTGTATTTTCTATTATAATGTATTTGTATTTTATATTAAATACACAAAAATCGATAGTTTCATTTACGTTAGTCTACAATAGTTTCTATATTTGTACTGAGCGATCAATTAATGACACATTATACATTTTTAATGAAATAATTTCATTGGTAAGATATTGTATTAAAAGATCGTAAAGGTACTAGTTCACAGATTTGGTTTATTTTTTCTATAATTTCAAAATACTGTTCAGTGTCTGTAATTGTGTCAGAAAATCAATTCGTATTATTTTAAGACGAAGTGACCTATATGTGGCAAGAACTTTACATAAAAGTCACAAAAAAGCACTAACATTGTCTATACCGTGACATATGAGGTAGATATTTACTGCATGAAACACCGTCGTATGTAGTTGTACGTCAATTTGCACTTAAATTGTCATGATCAGAATACTAATTTCCTGCTTCCAAAAATATTTCCACTCAATTTTGCTAGTTTTAGAAAAAGTTGATATTAAAGTTGAAATCTGTGAATGAGTACCTTTAAATATTAGACAAGCCAATACTAAATATTTGCTCTCTTTATAGGTATTGTTTTATCATTGATTTCAAAAATAAGGAACGTCTCAAAATGTGATATCGAAAAAGAAAACAAATAATTTGATTATGACAATGAGGGTGCTTATCGTGATAATGCAATATAACTGACAGAACTTGCAGGATTAGTAGTGTCATTTTGAAAGTTCTTATATTTGGAATATTTGAACACTACTAGTTTACAATTTCTTCTCTTTGATACAAATTTGTCCGATGTTGAAATTAAATTGGCAACTTATGAATTATAACTTTTCATAATGATGAAGAGAATATTTCTTTCAATTGCTCATTCTAAACCAAATAACTGGTAAAAAACTACGAGACAAATGATCATATTAGATAAAAAATTTACCCCCCCAAACCCCCCCCAAACATTTAAAAAACAATAAGAAACGTATTAGCTATGTGTTGGTAGTGTTTTACAATCAATATACTATAAAAATTATGACGCATTCATGCTCAATTGCTGTTGATTTGTCACATGAAGGGGTGGTTATTACATGTACCTGACTTATTGACAAAATGTGACAGAAACCGGAGTAACCTACACCCATGACCCATGAGAACTATATCTACATTACCATTTCAGCTATTAGAGTTCAGATATAGCCACATGCTCGTGAACAAACAATAACCGCGACGTTATTTGAGCTTAACGCATTATTACTTTCGTAATAACACAGTAATCATAGCCCGGACGATGTTTTAGCTAACACGTAGTGGCCTGACATTATAAGCTCACCAAAAATTGCATTAACATAATGTGTCCAGTTTCTTTTTTAAGTCAGTATAGATAAGACTATTATCTTCAAATACATGATATTCAGAATGTTTATTTTGTATTACAACTTGATATCTGTAGGACTGTATTGTAAACAATAATATATTGCTTTTTAGATACATGAACATGCAATTTGTAGTTTGATGCTCCATATATAACACTATATTTTATATTAATATTAATGTCTAACACCATATTCGATGTTGGCTAAGTGACTCAACCTATCATGTCTGTACGGTTTTTCATTACTTAATTTGTATCTGGTGCGAATAATCACGATATTATTTTGTTGAAATATTGGTTTGGGAATACTAGTTGTCGTATCTAGTTAGTGACATAGCTACTAAAACATCATTACCAGCGTATGTATATGTATAAAACATATGGCTGATACATGAGTTCATGGGAAATACATTGTACTTTAGCTGAAGTACATATCTATCAATAAATGTTTGAAACAATAACACAGAACATACTGTGTATATTCAAACATTGAAAGTTTAAAAACTTATAAGTATTATACCTTTTGACAAACTGAAGTATTAACAAGCCTGTCCAATAATAATTTTCTTAGATTGACTGCCTATATACGAGTTATTGAATGCCTAGACCAAGAAAAGTTTTGTCATACATAAATGGAGACATTTGAAGGTCAATAGATGCATTCAAAACGTCCATTCCCCTTGTCTTTATTCACCAACATTTTTGAACGAGGTCCTGTAAATGATCTGAATAGTTACTTTTCTGAAGAATCATACATTCTCTGAATCTCTGAACAAATTCATTTCCTGTAATTGTACCTCTATAAAGTGCCTCGCTTTAACTTGAATTACTGTAGTTTATTTGTATGATCACATCACTTAAAGACATAAAGCCACCGATAGACGTGATCCTATGACAAACTATGATACATGTCAATCAAAGCACTGAAAGCATGTAATAAAAGGTTTATTGGCAAGTCTGCTACATTGGTGATCTGACGATAATCACTAGTAAAATGTCTTATAAAGCGCGCTAGAATCAGCTAAAGTAGCTGATTAATATTGTGAAGACAATAGTAAAACGGTAGACAGGCGACAAGGCGTACGTGTATTCACCAAATAATCGTACTGACACGATCTTAAAGATGTTGAAAGATTTCTACAATGTACAATTAATGGCATACTAGAATATTTGTTATAGCTTAAAGCATTGTCTTTTGCTAGTTTATTATCTGACAGGCAGTACAATACTTTCAAGGATAAATCTGTTCAAATACTTGTCTGTCGGAAATGACTTAATTACAATGAACTGAACTGTATGAGGTTACATGTATTTATTGTTTAAAGGATCTAATTACGATTTTAATGACTGATATATATCTTAGAAACAATATTAGGCGAAGTTTTAAGTTTTAGTTATTGTTGATATACTGATGACATGAGATAAGTCCAATTTAACTAACAGTATAATGTGAATAACTAATCATCATCCAATCTCTATAATAGCTTCCTTTACATTTACACATAAATAATAAGCCGCCCGGCTAGCTCAGTTAGTAGCACGCAAGTCTACTGATCGAGGCGTCGTGGGTACGATTCTCGGGCGGGGCATACTTTCGTTGAGCTTGGTCATGAAATTATTTCTACGGCCATTCTCTCTCTTGCCAATGATTCTTAATTATGTAGGGCAGTTGTCAGTCACTGACGAAAGTATGTGCTTAGTAGTTGGTTAACAGCTTAATCCAGAGATTAAGTATTTCTAGAACACAGTGAGTAGGTTGACTGACCACCGTAATGTGTTGTTACGGCGTTAAACCCAACAAAACAAAACATAAATAATAACAGATAACAAAAACACAACTATATAAACATTACAATAACGACTTGAATTTAGCAGAATGTATCAAACATTGCATTGATTGGCAGAGTTTATACACCCAACTAAACATTACAAAAAGCTTGTATTTACCAGCTAATATTGTTCAATTATTTAACTTTATTTGTTATGTAAATAACTTCATAGATGCACCTTAACATTTTCTCCAATTAGTGAAATAAGTGTGTTGCCATAGGAACGGAGTACGTGAAGAATGTCAAATATTTATACCTTAAACGTACTTGCGTTCTTGAAGACAATAAATATAGTTTCATAAATGATAAATGAATAATTAGCTAACAGTTAATTCAACCATGATCTTAAAATAGTCACAGAAATTCTTAGAATTATTTCAGAAAGTAATTTAATTTCAATTAAAATTTTACATACTGATAATATAACAAAAGGGACAGAATGTTCCTTTATTTCTAACCGGAGTTCAAACGGGGAATGGTAATCAAACTGCTGAAAAGCACTGGAGCCAGACAGTTCAAGTGGCATTTTTCTATTTTTAATCAATATTTGGTTTTTTTTTCATACAAAGCCTTTGAAATTTTGTATTGGTCCAACAGAATGAGAATTTTTAAAAAGACATGGGTATTCCGAAAGCTATGCCAAAAAATGAGTCAAATCTTGAAAAATCTCAGTACAATTCATATGAGGATGGTTTCTCATTTGCAAAGCGGTGTTTTCTAACGTGTCATTGCCAAAAAAGGTTCTCTTTAGATTGATTATGCAGCACTTTATTCATGAAGATTTTGCTATGTTATTAAGATGTTTTAGCACTCTGATTCTTTTAGTGTTAGTTGATGAATCAAAGCATAATTATTCCACAGTTAGGCATCTTACCAAAGTGGTTGTTAAATACATTGGTGATAGACTCAATATTTTTGTC
Organism: Mactra quadrangularis; assembly: GCA_025267735.1. Lineage (NCBI taxonomy): Eukaryota > Metazoa > Mollusca > Bivalvia > Venerida > Mactridae > Mactra > Mactra quadrangularis. The sequence continues at coordinate 10,861,796 of CM046304.1, forward strand.
AATAGTTTGATTAAAGTGGTAATGAAATTGCCAATTCGTAAAAGGTATACTTACCTAAATTTGGGTCATGACCTGAATAAATTTGTTTTAAGTACAAACATGAAATATTTGCTACATATGTTTCTCTTAACCTTTGTACTAAATTAGGCTTTAGTTTTTGTGTTATATTTATGTCAAAGAAGAACCACAATAAAAGAACGCAAGCAAAGCAATACCTCTTTCTTAACCTCCACAGACAATCAAAAGCGAACATCTTTGCTACTTTGTTGTTAGCTTTAAATGCATATATAGCTACATTACAACCCGTTTTGTAATAAAACCCCAAATTGTAATAATTATTACAAAACGGGTCATTACAAAACCCATTTTGTAATAAAAACCCGAAATGTAATAAAATGTCTAGTTGTATCATTTCCTGTACAAAATATGGTTAGAAATTTTAAATCATTGGTATAGAAAGAAAATAATAACAAGCAAAAGTTTAATGTCCAAGAAGACATAATACTTACATTTCACTATGTATAAATTAGTGAATTTTTATGAAAAAATAGTTGTTATATTTTATTACAAAACGGGTTGTACAAAATAAGTTGAGCATGACAACCGGTTATGTAATAAAATCCCCAAATGTGAAGTGCATGACTGGATGTTGGCTAATTAACTCAACCTAACATATTGGTCTGGTTTCTAATCAATTACTTAGATCTGGTGCGAATAATCACTAAATTATTTTGTTAAAATAATTGTTATGGGAATACTAGTGGTCGTATCTAGTTAGTGACATAGCTACTAAAACATTAGTGTCAGCGCATGTATATGAATACAACATATGACTGATCCATGAGTTCATGTGGAATACATTGTACATCAGCTTAAATATATATATATATCAATAAATGTTTGAAACAATAACACATAACATACTGTCAGTATTTCAAAATGCAAAGTTTACTAACATAAAAGTATTATACCATCTAAGATTAAACAAACTGAGGGATTAACAAGCCTGTCAAATAATCATTTTCGTAGATTGACCGCCTTTATACGAGTTATTGAATGCCTAGACCAACAAAGGTTTCGTCATACATAAATGGAGACATTTTAAGGTCAATAGATGCATTAAGGTTCATGTAAAGTCTTGGTTTGCTAAAAAATAGTAAAACAGGAATAGCTCTAATTCTGTCATATTTCCACCAACAGTATTGTTTTATACATCAAAATGTTTCTTATGAAACATAAAAAGTGATGCTGGTCATCAATTTTAATAAAAATATTTAGCAAAAGATGTATTTGCAAAATTGATGCTGCATAAATAAAAATACTAAATTACATTAAAAGTTTCTTACAACAAAATTTAGCATTAATTCCTTGACAGAACCTAATAGTACACATTCCAATGAAGGTACTGCAATATTTATAACCTCAATAAATATTAAAACAAAACTAAGGCAATTGAAAAACTAAAGTGAAAGTAGAAACAGGGTCGTGAAAGCCCATTACACTTGTATCTGTCAAAATGTTTTTCATTTACCTTAGTTTTGTTTTAACATTTATTGTGGTTTTAAATATTGGAGTACCTTCATTGGAATATAAACTATAATGTTCTATAAATGATTTAATGTAAAATTAGTTTGTAAAAAAATCTTAATGTCTTTTAGTATTTTCAGTTTTACAGCATCAATTTTGCAAATGCATCTTTCAGTAAATGTTTTCATCTGAATTAATTACCAGCATCACATTGTATGTTTCATAGGGAACATTTTGATGTATAATGCACTGCTCTTGGTGGAAGTATGAAAGAGTTGAAGCATTTTTCATTTGACTATTTTTAATGCAAACAAAGACTTTACTTGAACCTTAAAAACGTCCATTTCCCGTTTTTTAACTCACCAACATTATTGAATAAGGTCCTGAAAATGAACTAAACAGTTACTTTTCTGGAGAAAGGTACATTCTCTGAATCTCTGAACAAATCCATTTCCTGTAATTGTACCTCTATCAAGTGCCTCGCTTTAACATGAATTACTGTAGTTTATTAGTATGATCACATCACTTAAAGACATAAAGCCTCCAATAGACGTGATCCTATGACAAACTATGATACATGTTAATCAAAGCACTGAAAGCATGTAATAAAAGGTTTATTGGCAAGTCTGCTACATTGACGATTTGGCGATAATCACTAGGAAAATGTCTTATAAAGCGCGCTCGAATCAGCTAAAGTAGCTGATTAATTTTGTGAGGTCAATAGTAAAATTGAAGTCAGGGTCAACACGTACGTGTATTCACCAAATAATCGTACTGATACGATCTTAGAGATGTTGGAATATTTCTACAATGTACAATTATTGACTCGCCAGAATCCTTGTTATAGCTTAAAGCATTGTCTTTTGCTAGTTTATTAGTAGTTGTTAACCAACAATTACTATGCGCATACCTTCGTTAGTGACTCACAACTGCCCTACATAATTAAGAATCATTGGTAGGAGACAGAATCGCCGTAGAAATAATTTCATGACCAAGCTCAACGAAAGTATGCCCCGCCCGGGAATCGAATCCACGACCTCTCGATCAGTAGACTTGCGTGCTACCAAATGAGCTAGCCGGGTGGCTTATTATATATGTGTAAATGTATAGGAAACTATTATAGAGATCGGATGATAATAAGTTTACTCACATTATATAGTGCTAGTTATATTGGACTTATGTCATGTCATCAGTATATTAACACTAACTAAAACTTAAAACTACACAAACCATTGTGTCTTATGAATTCATAATGAAAAAAGGGGTAATTATTATATAACAAAACGGGTTATAACAAAAGTAGTTGAATATGACAACCAACCCGTTTTATAATAAAAATCCACAAATGTGAAGGGCATGAGTGGATGTTGGCTAATTAAATCAACCTATCATAGTTGTCCGGTTTTTCATTACTTATTAAAATTTGGTGCGAATAATCACTAAATTATTTTGTTGAAATAATTGTTTTGGGAATACTAGTGGTCGTATCTTCTTAGTGACATAGCTTCTATAAAACATTAGTGTCAGCACATGTATATGTATAAAACATATGACTGATTCATGAGTTTATATGAAATGCATTGTACATAAGCTGAAGTATATATCTATCAATAAATGATTGAAACTATCAAAGTACAGAAAGTACTGTTGGAATGAATTTTGAACGATTTTAAGAGTTCAGAGTTACTATTTCGATATTCATCATTATCTCTTTATCATTTATTGTCAACTGTGTTTCATATTTCATTTTACAAGCCTATTATTCTACTGAGGGTAGTAGGTACGATTCCCAGGCGTGGCATACTTTCGCCGAAGCTTAGTCATGAAATAATTTCTACGGTCTTTCGCCCTTCTTCCATTGATTCTAAATCATGTAGGGCAGAAGTCAGTCACTGAATTGCGCCTAGTGTTGGTTAACAGCTAAATTCAGAGATTTAGCCTTCAAGGAACAGTGAGTAGATGGACTTATCGCCGTGATATAACCTATACAAAGTGTTGCAACAGCGGTAAACCAAAAAAAGTTATAAGTGTAACGCGCATTGAGCTTACATTTATCTACAACGGTCACCCACCCAACCACTAACCTTACTACTCTTTGCTTACTTCGATACCTGCTCATCGCTCAACGTTCTTACAATAAACTCCAGCTGTGACAATCGTCTGCTAAAGTTGTATTGTTCGTTTTTTCTCAACTGTCAAAGCTTGAATAATTTCACTGTGACTGAATGCACTGTTTTTGTAATGGCGGCCTAATTGTCATTAAAAATATCTTGACTAAAACATATCATACGGTATAAGAAGCTTTACTCAATCATAATACACACTTTCAGAAACTCATGGGTGTATTACAACAATAATTTTAACAAACGCATTCACCGTGAAATTATTCATCTTTTGACAATTGAGAAAAAACGAACAATATATACAGTTAATCTTGCGTAAGCGACCACGTCTCCTAAGCGGCCATTTGCACTAAGCGACCACTCTGAGTTCCCACGGACCATTTTAACTCTTTAAATCTTTGCCTTAAGCGACTTTTGTCCAACGCGACCAGCGACCGCTAATTTTGGCCGAAACTGACTGACTTATTTGTGTTAAACGACCGGCTCATATAAATCGAATTTGGCGAAAATCAATAAAACCCAGTAATTAGAGATATACACCGGGGGTACGTCGTCACAATGTCTATCACCTAAAGTCGTATGTCGGGCTCTAAAAATCAATAATTGACAGTCATAAATACTGTAAGATAAAGGGGTTAATGGGAACAATCAAAAGAGAGCACTAATACGATCCAATCATAATGTAATTACATAATACGCATTGAACAATTAGTCCCGTATCGTACTTACCGTACCGTGGAGAGTTATCATTTTCAAAACATTTCAAGAGACTGCAAATTTGACTTTTTATCCAAGCGTCGAAAGTGTGAAGTAATATTTATTTAAAAATACGTAGGCAGAAACAATTTAGATATTTAAACAAAGAAAGGTCAATATTGAGGACATTATAAACACGTTTTCTGAAAATAGCGTCACGTTCTACATTCAATTTCAAACGAGGCCAACATTTGAACGCTTTAAGTTTGCAGCGCTTGTTAGAACAAAGAATAAGCTGGTGTGTTGGACAATTATCACAATTAATTCTTATAAATTGTGTAAATTTCACAGTTTTAAATGTAACAGCCTTTACTCTGATGACCTAAATATTGGATGTTTTTAACGCGAAAATGTCCGGGAATTACGGATTTTAACATGTACGAAAACAAACCGAATGTTTGGCAATCGTTATTTAAACCAAAGTTTCACTTAATTGTAATAAATTATAGCAATTTAAAGCTTAATTTAGGATGTTTATAAAAGAGAAAAATCGATTGGCCCATTATTTGTATGCATTTGACGAAATTTAGATAAAAGCCCATCAGTTAAAATCGTCCCGTTGACAGATTAATGTTCTACGAAAATGACGAATTTTAGAATGTCAGGACGGCTTCAATGTCGGGAATCAAAATTTGTCTTAAGAGACCATTGTCTTAAACGACCACTTTTTGTTTCTCCCTTTGATGGTCGCTTAACACAAGATCCACTGTATATATACGAGCGTGTGGCAGATACTGATGCGCAATAATACAAAATAATAACTATTCTCCGAACTCAGTTAGAATAATGTTTGATTAATGTGAATAAAACCATTAACTATCGTAATTCTTAGTATTTGTTTCGATTAGTTATTTTTTAACTCACCCATGGACGTTTGATAAAATACATATTTTCTGCTGCACAATTTTCTTGGTCGCATTAACTTATTTTTTCTATTGAATTGAAACAGAATTCAATTAAGTGTTGTTAGTTCTTTTCAAATTTAGGCGAGCGCTGACAAAGAAAAAAATCTTTTGAAAATAAATTCTTCTAATAAGAGAGAACATACTGTGCATATTTAAAGTTAACAACCATAGAAGTATTGTAACTTTGAGATAAAAAAACTAAGGGATTAACAAGTCAGTCAAATAAGCACTTTCAAAGAAAGACAGCCTGTATACGAGTTATTGAACGCCTAGACCGACAAAGGTTTTGTCATACATAAATGGAGACATTTGAAGGTCAATAGATGCATTCAAAACGTCCATTCCCCTTGTGTTTATTCACCAGCATTATTGAATGAGATCCTGTAAATGATCAAAATAGTTACTTTTCTGAAGAATCATACATTCTCTGAATCTCTGAACAAATCCATTTCCTGTAATTGTACCTCTACAAAGTGTCTCGGTTTAACTTGAACTACTGTAGTTAATTTGTATGATCACATCACTTAAAGATATAAAGCCTCTGATAGACATGATCCTATGACAAACTATGATACATGTTAAACAAAGCACTGAAAGCATGTAATAAAAGGTTTATTGGCAAGTCTGCTTTACTGACGATCTGACGATAATCACTAGAAAAATGTCTTATAAAGCAAGCTCGAATCAGCTAAAGTAGCTGATTAATATTGTGAAGACAATAGTAAAACTGTAGTCAGGCGACAACACGTACGTGTATTCACCAAATAATCGTACTGACACGATCTCAGAGATGTTGGAAGATTTCTACAATGTACAATTATTGGCATACCAGAATCTTTGTTATAGCTTAAAGCATTGTCTTTTGCTAGTTTATTATCTGACAGGCAGTACAATACTTTCAAGGATAAATCTTTTCAAATACTTGTCTGTCGGAAATGACTTAATTACAATGAACTGAACTGTATGAAGTTATATGTAGTTATTGTTTAAAGGATCTAATTACGATTTTAATGACTGTTATATATCTTAGAAACAATAGTAGGCGAAGTTTTAAGTTTTAATTATTGTTAATATACTGATGACATGAGATAAGTCCAATGTAACTAACAGTATAATGTGAATAAAATAATCATCATCCAATCTCTATAATAGTTTCCTTTACATTTACACATAATTAATAAGCCGCCCGGCTAGCTCAGTTGGTAGACCGCAAGTCCACTGATCGAGGCGTCGTGGGTTCGATTTCCGGGCGGGGCATACTTTCGTTGAGCTTGGTCATGAAATTATTTCTACGGCCATTCTCTCTCCTACCAATGATTCTTAATTATGTAAAGCAGTTGTCAGCCACTGACGAAAATATGCGCTTTGTAGTTGGTTAAAAGCTAAATCCAGAGATTAAGTCTTTCCAGGAACAGTGTGTTGGTTGACTGACCGCCGTTATGTGACCATACAATGTGTTGCTGCGGCGTTAAACCCAACAAATTAAAACATAAATAATAACAAATAACAAAACAAACAACTATATAATTATTACAATAACGGCTTGAATTTAGCAGAATGTATCAAACATTGCATTGATTGGCAGAGTTTATACACCCAACTAAACATTACAAAAAAGCTTGTATTTACCAGCAAATATTGTTCAATAATTTAACTTTATTTGTTATGTGAATAACTTCATAGATGCACCTTAACATTTTGTCCAATTAGTGAAATAAGTGTGTTGCCATGGGAACGGAGTATTTGAAGAATGTCAAATTTTTATACCTTAAATGTACTTGCGTTCTTGAAGACAATAAATATAGTTTTATAAATGATAAATGAATAATTAGAGAAGTTATTTCAACCATGATCTCAAAACAGTCACAGAAATTCTTAGAATTATTTCAGAAAGCAATTTATTTAAAATTCAAATTTGACATCAGACTGATAATTTATCAATAGGGACAAGATGGTTCTGATGAGTCTCAGAACCGCTGGGATACAACTGTGACCCAAATGATATTCACAACTAAAATTAAGTGAACCTTGGTACAGGTATTATCAAGTTACTGCCCGAACATCGTTTTCCTATTTGAAGTCCCAGAGACATTGACCTTTGACCCTGGGCCTCAGAATCATAAGGCATATCCTTGAAGCAAGGTATATTAACACATAAAATTTGGTGAACCTAGGTACATTCCTTCTTGAGTGATCATCTGGACGGACAAACGGACATACAGACATACAAAGAACATCAATAAAACCATTCTGCTAGCTTTTATTTATCATTAAGCGAGAAGAGAAATGATTAGGTTCAATTTTTTGTAGAAGTGAGTAGCACAGCCAAAATTATTGTTGTTATAAGAATGATCAACTGCCTGTACCAAACTTAACCGGATGATGATGATGGTGATTGATAAATATGATTGGTATCATTATACTGCTAAAGAAGGTACTTACATTGCATTATGATTTATCTTTATTTCTCTAGACATAAGTACATTAGTATCCTCATCATTGGCCTAAATCATAAAAATGAACGAATGATTGTGTAAGAAAAACCCAGTGAAATTTACAGCATATATTGTACTAAATTTAACATGGTCAGATTTTTTTGCTTGAATTTTTCCCCTCAAAAATCTAGACAGATCTAGACAATATGCCAGGGTTTCCATCAAACTTGAAACAACTAACTTGTAGTTTAATAATCAAGAAATTGAAGAATCCAAGAGTTTGTAAACAGTAGAGTTCTGAGTTGTCTAAACATCTGTTGTCAATCAATTTCTTTCAATTCTCATTAAATAATGCAAATGAACCTTACCTATAAAATAAAATTAAAACCTTGAATTTAGAAAAAACTTCCAGCAACGATCGGTATCAATCATCATAGATAAGGAGATTATAGTCTAACGTATAAGCGTTGTCCGCCTAGAGGAGTGCCTACTTGACTAGAGACCGCCCATCAATGAATCCATCCGTGCACTATTTGCATTGCTAAAAGGTCGCGCCATTTTTTGTCCCTCAATGTACAATTTCAGAACAAATGTTAGATAATGATTAAATGGCTGCATTATAATTGTTCTGAGAAAAGATATACTGAGTAAAATATCTGTTATGAATTTTGAATGAAACTATTTGTTGGTGTGTATGATTTAATGATGAGTAGAGAAATGGAAGATTAACATTCCGTTCAGTTACGGAATACGGGTTCTATGCTTCAACAGTCAGATAGACTGTCTTGCAAAAATGGAGCTAAAAATGTGGCCAGTAGAGTTTAAAGTCGATCGTTTCTTGGTTTCGAGAGATTTATTTCCTGCTCTGGTTTAAAACATTTTAAGTGGAATAGAAATATTGGTACTCCTAGTAAAGCAATTAATTACAGAATAAATGAAACAGAAATTAATCTGGACAGTTTTTATCTAGCAATATCTTGCATGCAATAATAAATTTCTAACAATGTGAAACTTTTTTGCCGGTTGAAAATGGTAGTTTTCGAAACATTGATCACAATGCTAGACGTTGTATACTTTGTTACGATACTAAAATCGTAACAAGGTTCATAACTTTTTTTATTGAACGTTTGTCATAAAAGTTAGTTTGTAGCTTTCCTTTTTCTTCTTGTTTCATATTTCGTTTTCTCCCATGCTGAAAATGATAATTCTGTATGCAGCCTGGTTACCACATTAGTATATGTATTTTATGTGTAATTCTTTTATAACATGTATACATGTATAGTAAAAAGTGAAATAAAAAAAAACTTAGTGAACAATTCTTGACGATGGTCTTTAATGCAACGCCGGACTATTCACCCAACCATAATAGCACACTAAGCACTTAGTGTTTATGTAAGCTTATGTCATTTGTAAGTACATAAGCATGCATGCCAGGTGTTTGAATCAACAAAATGATCAACGATTATTGGTTTGTGACAAAATGACAATAATAGCGTTGTATGAACAACTGATGCGTGTCGCTCCAGGATGTTTCATAATTGTTCCCTGTTCAATACAATACCATATAAATATACATTATTTAAGTATATACCCGTTGTGAATATTGTATTTTACTTTCGATTAACTAAACAATGTCCTGTCATGTTATTTTAATGACAAACGTTTTATTTATCTTTTCTAAAATAAACCGCTGGGATATATTTAAAATTAAATCTTAAATGGTCGTACTGTGTACTTTAAGGATCTATATAACTGTGGCCTTGTTTATTTTTATTGCACGCTAAAATGCCGAACAATTTCTATTTATTTCTATTTCGAATGTCGTCATTACTTTGATAGTTTGCTTATTTCATTCAAAACCCAACACGCGATTCTTAATTATTTGTAACAAATCATTATTCAACACGTAATTTACTATGTTATTACTGTTGTTATTATTGTTGTTGATGTTGGTGGTGATGGTAGTGCTATATTTATTGTTATATTCAAATTTTATGTATTGTTCAAAATTTGGAACAAAAACACGGACTGGGATGAACTAGTATGGGATAAGTTATTACGCAAACACAATGTTGATTGATTGATAATAGGCATTTATTTAAATTCTATAAACATAACAGAACACAAAGATATATACATATGTTATAACTAAAGAACATATCTGGACGGCAAAAAAAAAACGCCCGGCACAAAATAAAACGAATAATGAACCTATGGAAGAGCTGAATATGAATATGAGGAGGAGGAGAAGGAGGAGGTGGTTACAAAATTGTGGAGAATTTTTTTCTCAACTGATCTGTTAGAATCAAACAAATGTGTGTAGAAAAGCAAAAGTAAACACGTTTCCGCCTAGCATAGGGCTAGTATCATTGAGATCTGACAATAATTTTAAAAACACTTTACAGTTATTTGAATCTTCTAGTTAGTGACAAATTGGTGTAAATTCTTTTTTGAAATAGCATTTTACCATTGTGTTACTTACCTTTGAATGTTCGAGCTTTAGCCCTTCGAAGGCGTTAGATTTAATTTTCTTTTCCTTAGGTGTCTTGTATCCCACTCTTATCCCACTCTTATAAGATTATGGAATAATAAAAGTCTGCACAAGTATATGTTAATAAAGGAAGATTCACTATCAATTTAATACAGAAACGACGTCTCCTTTCTCATTTTAAGTCTACTTAAAGGTGAAATATTGCTTCATATGTCACACTTACAAATTGATTAATAGATTTGTGCGCATGCCATGAAATGCTTATTTGATTTCAAGAGTTATGTATGTTATTGAGAAAAGTTCCCCACAGACCAGTTGTAGCATTATGAATGTTTGTTGATTCATTCAGAACTAATTAAAATATACACAAACATCTTCTTGAATTAGATATAATCAGGTTTCTCTTTTCTGAATATACATTTGTACATTTTAATATATTGCACATTTATGAGTTTCTCCTATTCATGAATGTCTAGGATATCAGTACCATAAACACATATTATACTTGATACGTAAGCTATATACAATAACACAATTCCAATATTTAAATAACCGCTATTGCCAGTCTAATGTAATATTATCATTTTTCCTAACGTGTCGTTTGATTATTATTTATACTGCATCATCTTGTTTCCAAATTAAAGGACTTAAAGTGCATTCTATTGTTACATGTTAGCATTCTGTGAAATGTCATCACCAATTATTTATCGTTTTTAAATTACTATACTTGCATCAATTATGAGTCAAGAAAGTTTGTTTGTTTGTTTGTTGGGTTTAACGCCGTATCAACACATTGTATGGGTCATATAACGGCGGTCAGTCAACCCACTCACTCCTGGAAAGGCTAAATCTCTTGATTTAGCTGTTAACCAACTATTAAGCGCATTATTTCGTCAGTGACTGAAAACTGCCCTACATAATTAAAAATCATTGGTAGGAAGGAGAATGGCCGTACAAAATATTTCATGACCAAGACAGTATGCCCCGCCCGGGAATCGAACTCACGACCCCTCGGTCAGTAGACTTGCGTGCAACCAGCGAAGTGTTACCGATGGTTGTACTCCAGCAAAGTAGCGTGTTCGTTCTATTCTCTGCTCTGATTCTTCTATTGTCGTAACTTGACCTCGACTCTGGTAGATTAACTTCCTCAGCAAGAAACCCCCCGAGTTGATCATGCAGCTACGCATTTATCTGCCTTGTGGAAAAGTTTAAATATCTTGAAAAATGGGTTTGACAAATAAAACACACTTGGTCAACATAGCCATCATAGAAAAAGACCCACGAGGAATCAAACTTCAACCAAAAATTAGGAATGCCATGATGGCAATTTATGTAAACTCAAGTACTGTTCTATTGATCTGAGTGGTCCAAACAATAGATTGAACATACCTGAATTTTTTTACTATGTTTTTGAATTAGACTTTATATCATGTGTTGAAACTCATATTGATGATCTTGGTCATGTAACTTTCAAATGATAATTTTTGTATAACCAAAATCGTAAACAAAATATCAAAGAAAATCAGGCGGTATAGGTATATTTTTCATAAGTAAATTAAAACATTATTTTACACAAATTAATACTGATTGTGAATATGTACAATGGTATAAATTGTCAAAACATGTCTTTAATTCAGACGGATGTCAATTTGATAGTTTTTATATACCACTAGAAAGAATCCTTTCTTTAAACATTTTTTTATTATTATATTCAGAATATGATAGTTTTATTTGTAAAATACAATATCATCATTCTTGGTGACCTTAATGCAAGAAATGCTGACCAGATTGACATAGCTGAGATAGACAGCAGAAAATTACTCGAATATGTCAGGTCAAACAATTTGATGATATTAAATGACAGATCATTTGACGACAAAGATATGGGTTAATTCCGATTTCGATTAAGAACCGTTAAAGTATTGATAACAAGTATGTATTTTCTGACCCGTTTCGGTTCTTTTTGTTTCTATATCACCAATGTCAAAATAGAGACACCTGCAATTTTCCAGTGTCTAAAAAATTTATCAAATACATGTATCAGGATCTGGTACCGACGTGTAAGAAATTGATGAGTTGATTTCCATTTTCTGCGGACGGTATCAATGTAGCTTTCAAAGCCGAATGCATCATGTTTTTCAGTTATACAGTTTGCTTGTAACTTTTGTAAGAAAACATCAGTCCAACTACTCCTAACATTCACATCGTTTCAGCTGACACACCGCTTAATTTTTCAAGAACATTGATTTGTCAACAGAACGAAGTTAATTGCCATACCTTGATTTAATAATTCAGGTCAAATGCAGATTAATGTCGACATATCAATAACTCTCTGTCTTTTGAATATCTTAAAATAAGCTTAGAATTGCAATGATTTCTTTTACTTTGACAAAGGATTCGAAATAAATCGGGCACGAACAGATTAAGGCCGCCATGTTCGTTAACACACCGTGATGCTTTGCTTACCGACTTATTTCAACGTTGTATCTTTAAAATTAATTATTATTTGTATTAAGATTTATTATATTTGCTTATTATCAAGTCAACCTTTTCATCACCTTATTTAAAGAATTCAAGTAAAAACGGATTAAGTGTTAATTAATTGGACATGTAAGGTACAATCGTGAGAAATGGATGACCTAATAAAAACTTAATGGAAAAAATCTGACATTTAAAAGGAACAAATGTACAGTAACTCTTTTACTATATCTAAATTAACCCAGTTATGTCATTATCATATTCAAGCAAATTCAGATTTTGATACAAGAAATGCTCTAGGTAGTGAAGAATAGAATATATCAGAGTGATTTCATTTGAATGGCTCAAAAATATAAGTAACTCACATTGTAGTCAACAATGATAAAAAAGTCACAAAACAATTAATCATTATAAAAAATGTTTTATGAATCGGTTCATGTTGACAGAGTACTAGAACATTATAATAATTTGAAGCACTGAGTATTTTAATTATCAGAGCTCTAGCTAGACCAGACTTTTAGGAAGAAGTTAATTGTCTTTCATTTCATATTCATAATTTAGTGTCACATTCATTCGTAAATCGGTATTGTGTCATGTACAAAACACTATAATGCGATACGATTCAATTTTGTTTATTGCATAAAACATTTAATACGTTTATAACATGAAACTATATATAATGAAAAAACATAGTATACATCAGTATTTGCATGTGGATATTCAAACTTTGATATTAACAGGAGAGAGAAAGATTTACTTCATTTTTTCTTTCTTGTTTTTAATTAAATTGTTTGCGTGCTATATTTATTCTAATAAATTTAATATTGTTATTATATTGGTTTGTTTATATATAATTTGTATTTTTTAATTGTAGAAATGTACTATAATATATATATAAATGTACTATAAGATATTTTCCTAGTTCTATGACTTTCGTCTTTTTAAAGACATTTCTTGTTAGAAGCCAGTTATTATATTTAATTTATGCAGAGATTGCGATGGATGAACACTTGTCAACCTTTGCATTTACTGAATAATGACTGGGTATTCGTCAAATTAATCACAGAATGGAATCCAATGCACATGATGCATCAATGATATAGTGTCAACGTTCAGTGTTTTCCTGGCTGGATTTAAATGGTAAAGATTTGTAATGAAATTCTTTGTCAAAACCTGTATAAGATCTGTGTAATCTGTTCTGTTCCGTGTGTACTTTTTTCATGGTGTTTTCCTCAACTTAATCATATGCTATTAGATTGTTTCTGTGTTTTATCATGTTCATGCTATAAATAACTTATTAATTATATACACATATATAGTAAACTTGTACAAAGTACCTCGCCTGTGTCTGACATCTGCTCTGCTTGATATAGAAGTAGGCGGAGAATGAACATAGGAAATACTTCAAAACCAAACTTCACGAATGCATATCAGTCTCATTAACCTCACAATCCCTGCATTCATAACAATGTAAAATATTACGCTCTAAATTAATCTATCTTTAGATTCTGATAAAAATTTAAACCCGATCAATCAATGTAAGTTACATTCTATTATTAGAAGAAACACTCCCATACTGTCTAGTGAATGAGAAGGTGTGCCTAAGTCACTAATAAATAAACCGAAGTGTCAACAACTAGGTGATTGTAAGAAGTTTTTAGCGCTCTATATCTAGAGAGACAAGGAGTCAGAGTCATAGTGCACTTATAAGTTAGAAAGAATGAGGCAAGTGATTGTAATCAGCGTCTGTGAGACTGTCATCATAGAGAAGATTGACAATGATGTCTTATTACCGTCTGCCTTCTCATCAGCTCTTCCATTTGTTTAGTTTCTTTTATAGATAGATATATTTGATAAATGCTTGTAGAATTTAATATGGATAAAAAAGAAATATTGATAATGTTATCAATAATGATCGAGTTAAAAGTGTTCATTCACAGATTTCAACTTAAATACCAACTTTTTTTTTAAACTACTTAAATTGTATGGAAACATTTTTTTGACGCAGGAAATTAGTGTTTTGATAATGACAATTTTAGTGCAAATGGACTTACAATTACAAATGGTGGTGTTTTATGTAGTAAATATATACCCCGTATGCCATGGTATAGACAATTTTAGTGCCTTTGTGTGACTTTTATTGTATATTTCTTGCAATCTATAGTCAGTTTGTTCTAAAATATTAAGAATCATTTTTTTAACACGATAACAGACACTGAATGGTATTTTGAAAATATAGACAAGTCTTAACCCAATCTGTGAACTAGTACTTTTAAACCCGATCAATTAATGTAAGTTACATTCTATTATTAGAAGAAACACTCCCATACTGTCTAGTGATTGAGAAGGTGTGCCTAAGTCACTAATAAATAAACCGAAGTGTCAACAACTAGGTAATTGTAAGAAGTTTTTAGCGCCCTATATCTAGAGAGACAGGGAGTCAGAGTCATAGTGCACTTATAAGTTAGAAAGAATATGACAACTGATTGTAATCAGTGTCTGTGAGAGATACAAGACTGTTATCATAGAGAAAAGATGACAATGATGTCTTATTACCGTCTGTCTTCTCATTATTATTATTATTATATTATATACCGTATTTGTATAGCGCTCTTTTCATATTGAATATATGTTCAAAAGCGCTTCACAATCATATGCATAATTAGGTTAAACGAGCTAGAATAAAAACGAAAATGATAAAGATATAAAAACATAAACTGAAAAATAATAATAAACTAAAATTTGTGATCAATAAAGTGCTCATAGTAGTTTAAAAACAACAACAATAACAAAACAAGTGAATTTTCAATTTTAAAAATAGTGAAAGAGAGGTAATGGATTGTTGGTAGAACGGCAGCTACGCAGCCGATGAGGAATCAGGCCAAATGCCCCGAAAATCCATGATTGCAAGGTGCAAAGTCTTCTCCGAGGCTCCCACCCAAACATCCATCAGCATCAGCGCGGCGCGTCCCCCAACCATACATTGTATAGTGATAAAGTAAAAGTGATAATAGTTATGATTAGAGTATGAGAAAAGGCAGCCACCGACCAATAGGGAATCCAGCCAGATGCCTTGAAAAATCCATGATTGCAAGGTGCAAAGTCGGATTCCAATCCAAGGATCCCTCCGGAACATCCATCAGCGTCAGCGCCTAAATTGGTTAGATAAGGTTTAATCTTCAAGGTAATGAGTATATAATCGGTGGAAAGGCAACCCCTAGTCAATGGGGAATCCAGCCAGATGCCTTGAAAAATCCACGATTGCAAGGTGCAAAGTCGGATTCCAATCCAAGGATCCTGCCAGAACATCCATCAGCATCAGCGCCGCACGTCCCTCGACCATGCATTTTATAGTGATAAAGTAAAAGTGATAATAGTTAAGATTAGAGTATGAGAGAAGGCAGCCTCCGACCAATAGGAAATCCAGCCAGATGCCTTGAAAAATCCATGATTGCAAGGTGCAAAGTCGGATCCCAATCCAAGGATCCCTCCGGAACATCCATCAGCGTCAGCGCCTAAATTGGATTAATAAGGTATTAATCTTAAAGGTAATGAGTATATAACCGGTGGAACGGCAACCCCTAGCCAATGGGGAATCTGGCCAGATGCCCTAGAAAATCCATAATTGCAAGGTGCAAAGTCGGATTCTAATCCAAGGATCCTGCCAGAACATCCATCAGTGTCAGGGCCTAATTGGTTAGATAAAGTATTATTTTTAAGGGTAATGAGTATGTAATCGGTTGTAAAGCAACACCCAGCCAATGGGGGAAACTGGCTAGTTGCCCTGTAAAATCCATAATTGCAAGGTGCAAAGTTGGATTCGAATCCAAGGATCCCACCAGAACATCCATCATTTGGTCGCATATTATTTTGTAATAGACCTAGTGCACAATTATTATTATCATTTCTTTTTTAAACTATGGTGTTATATGTTTGTAATTTGGGTATATTTTAAGATCATTCAGCCAGATAGTTTCTATTGATTAAAAGAAATTTCACTGTAGTATTATTGGACGTACTAATGAACAATTTTAAGTAGTCTAAGATTGGTTCATATTAATACTGATCTATTCCAAAACCAAAGTTTTTTGTCCCAGAGTGATTGATTTAGTGACCATAGTAATTGACAAACAGGTAAGTCTTTAGCTTTCTCTTAAAAGTATTTAGAGACTGAGCACACTTGACAGAGTCTGGAAGTGAATTCCACAATTTTGGCGCAGCATGGCTGAAACTACGATTACCAAAAGTAATTGTCCTAGACCGTGGGACTGTAATAGATAATGAATTGCTAGATCGGAGGTCTCTGTTGGGTTTATAGACATGTATTAGGTCTTGGATATATATGGGACATTGGTTGCTAAGTGCTTTATATGTATATATTAAGAGCTTGTAGCTGATCCGCTGACAAACAGGAAGCCAATGAAGTTCCTTGAGCACTGGTGTTATATGGTCATGACGACGGGTTCTGGTAATGATTCTTGCTGCTGTATTTTGTAGACGTTGAAGTTTATTCAGATTTGACTTTGAAGTATTTGCAAGAAGGGCATTGCAGTAGTCCAATCTTGATGTAACCAGGGAATTTACTAACGTCCTTGTAGCATCCAAAGTAAGAAACTTTCTTATGCGACCGATATTTCTTAGCTGATAATAAGACGATCTGCATACAATATTGACATGCTTCTCCATATCCATGTGTGGTGTGAAGTAAGCACCAAGATTTCTAATACAGTCTTTAGAGTTTATGATGGAATCACCAACTCTAATGGACACGTCTTCAACATGTTTACGATTATGTTTGGAAGAGAACAACATAACTTCCGTCTTGTCTGCATTCAGTTTCAGCATGTTGGCATTCATCCATGAAATAATTTCAGTCAAACATTTTTCAATACGACTTAATGCTTCTGATCTTGAAATATTATCAATTGGTTTAAAGGATATGTATAGTTGAGAATCATCAGCATAGAAATGATGTAACAATCCATGTTGCAAGCAGATGGCACCAACAGGCTTAGTGTACATGGTGAAATATTTAGGCCCTAAGACAGATCCTTGAGGAACACTGTATTTCATCAGCACAGGGTCAGAAAGTTCTCCACCAACACAGACTGTTTGGTATCGATCACTCAGATATGACTTTATCCAATTTAGAGCACCATCAGCAAGACCATAGTGATCATGCAGTCTGCTTAACAATGTATGATGGTCTATGGTGTCGAAAGCAGCCGATAGGTCTAGTAACACCAATATTGTTACACAATTATTGTCTAAAGACTGAAGAATGTCATTTTGCACCTTAATAAGAGCCGTTTCCGTGGAATGAAATTCTCTGTAGGCAGATTGATAAGGTTCATGCAGATTGTTCTCTTTAAGATGGTTCTCAAGTCTAACATTGACAACTTTTTCTAAAATCTTTGACAGAAATGGAAGATTTGAAACCGGTCTGTAATTCTTAAGTACGTTTGAATCCAAATCTGACTTTTTCAGCAATGGTCTAATAATAGCACTTTTAAATGCTTTTGGTACAATCCCAGCGTTAAGTGATCAATTGATTATAATTGTGATTACAGGCAAGAGTTCGGGTAAACATGATTTAAGAAGCCATGTTGGAATAGGATCTAACTCGCAAGATTTATTTGGTGACTTCTCAATGATTTTCTTTACTTCTTCTTGTGAAGCACAAGCTAGACTTTTGAGTTTAGTGCCTTGGAAATGCTCGGTCACAGATTCAGTGGGTGCATCAGCTTGACTGTTTATAATGTCATTTCTTATGCCTTCAATTTTTGATGAGAAAAACTTGCTAAAATTCTGAGCAGTGTCTTTCGGTGTGGTTCCAGATGGTAAAAGAGGACCACGCTTTTCTCCATTTAACAAATTATTTACAATTTTGAATAAACTTTTGCTATCTCTGCCAGCAGCTTCAACTTTGTCAGAGTAATAGTCTTTACGGGCTTCAATCAGCAGTTTGTTATACACAGCACATTGATTTCTGTAAATCTGATGATGGATCAAAAGTTTTGTTTCCCTCCATTTGCGTTCTAATTTACGTTTCAAATGTTTAGCAGAATGTAGCTTCTCATTAAACCATGGAGATTGAGGACGAACTGTAATTGTCTTTGTGTGTAAAGGAGCATGTTTATCTATTAATTTGGTTAGCTCACTATTATAAATTTCAAGCAGTTCTACAGCATCCAAATTTTGACAATTTATTTTATTGAAGATGATCAAGTCTTGTTTGAACAACCCAATGTCAATAGCTCTTAACTTTCTGTATGTAACAGTTTTGTTTATTGGCTTTGGTTTAGTTGTATCAATGTTGAAAGTAATAGCAAAATGGTCCTGTTTCATATTCCCCTGATGATCACATAGTCCAGGGTCGGTAACCACAATATCAGAAACAATCGAGCAATTGTCGCGTGTTATTACAACATCAAGTGTGTGACCCTTCACATGAGTTGGTTCATTTACCCACTGCTTCATACCACAAGAGTCAAGTATATTGGAGAAAATAATAGTATCTCTGTTTGTTCTAGTATCAAGATGAAAGTTCAAATCACCAACAATTAGAATTTGATTTTCTTCTGTGGCATATTCACTCAAGAAAGAAGGCCATTCACATTCAAGAAATTTTGAAGTTTTTAAACCGTTTGCTTTTGATGGGGGTGGCCTATAGACAATAGCTAGACACAGATTGAATCCACCTATGTCTAAAAGACAGTCAAATAGTTCAAACTGTGACAGCTGTCTACATTTCAGCTTTTTCAATGTAATTGAGCTCTTATAGATCAAGGCGACGCCCCCACCACGTTGGGAGCTGCTTCTCATAATCTGTTTCATAACGTATCCGGTAGGCAATAGGTCATTTATACAGGAGTCATCGTTACTTGTTAGCCAAGTTTCTGTTAAGGCGACAATGTCAAAATTGTTTGAAACTATGAAATCACACAGGGATTCGGCTTTATTTTTGACAGATCTAACGTTCATACTACAAACACTCAGTTGTTTTGTTCTTGATTGATAAGGAACAGCATTGGTCAAGATTTTATTTACTTCGACAAGGTTATTTAAATTATTATGCCTCAGTTTTTCAATATCAGTGTTTTCTGCTACTCTCAGGGAAATAACTGGTTCTATAACTTGTGGTAGTGGTACTATATTGTTTAAATTGACCCCATTGTTTGAACTGATTTTACTTTTCAATTTTCCTCCCCTTTTTGTCCTGTAACTTAACACACCTAGGTTCTTCAATCTATTTACAGTTACCTCAGATACTTTGTATTTGCCTCGGGCAGATTGACCAATATTTATCAGATTAGTGCGATTATACTTTAAAATAGAATTAGAGTCAATGGTCATTATGATTATACTCAAATTGCAATTGTTAAATTGGTGAGCTCAAATCTATTGTATTTATGAACTACTGAATTGAAAATCCTATAGGCTATACAATATAATGTGTTGATAAACATAGATTATAAATCCCTGGTTAATCAAACACTTCTCTATTACTCAATAGCAAAGTGACTGTAAGTCCCTATAGCTATTCAATGTATTATGTCTTATAACAATAAGATTGTAAATTTTATGTTACGGTTGAATAGTTTTATATAACTAAGTAATAATATTTTGTAATATTTTCAAATTTTAAGCATCAAATATCTCCAAAATGAAGTTAAATTTCCAAAATTGAATTTCACTAATGCACAAATCACACTTTAATAATCCACTTTGATAAAAATCACTTTAATCAATCCACAAGAAATTGCAAAAATCACAAACAAGAACAGAGCAGGTTTTATGCAGCCTACACTTGGCGCAAACCATTATCATCAGCTTTACAACTTGTTTAGTTTCTAACTATTTTAGTTCGGTCTATTTTATAAATGATTGTAGACTTTAATATGGATAATAAGAAATATTGATAATGTAATAAATAATTATCGAGTTAAAGGTACTCATTCACAGATTTCAACTTAAATATTATCAACTTTTTCTAAAACTACCTAAATTGTATGGAAATATTTTTTGATGCAGGAAATAAGTGTTTTGATAATGACAATTTTAGTGCAAATGGCCTTACAATTAAAAATGGTGGTGCTTCATGTAGTAAATATATACCCCGTATGTCATGATATAGACAATTTTAGTGCATTTTTATGACTTTTATTGTATATTTCTTGCAATCTATAGTCAGTTTGTTCTAAAATACTAAGACTCAATTTTTAACACAATAACAGGAACTGAATGGTATTTTGAAAATATAGACAAATCTTAACCGAATCTGTGAACTAGTACCTTTAAACCCGATCAATCAATTAATGTAAGTTACATTCTATTATTAGAAGAAACACTCCCATACTGTCCAGTGATAGAGAAAGTGTGCCTAAGTCACTAATAAATAAACCGAAGTGTCAACAACTAGATGATTGTAAGAAGTTTTTAGCGCCCTATATCTAGAGAGACAAGGAGTCAGAGTCATAGTGCAGTTATAAGTTAGATAGAATATGGCAGCTGATTGTAATCAGTGTCTGTGAGAGATACAAGACTGTCATCATAGAGAAGATTGACAATGATGTCTTATTACCGTCTGTCTTCTCATCAACATTTATTATTATTATATACCAAATTTGTATAGCGCTCTTTTCGTATTGAATATATATGTTCAAAAGCGCATCACAATAATTTTAAAAATAAGATTGAAATTGATAAATGAAAATAGTAAAGAGATGATAAAATATAAATAAGTAAATGAAGACTAATATAAAACTAAGAATTAGTGATCAATAAAGTGCTGATAGTAGTTAAGAAACAAGTGGGGTTTAACTGTGAAAGACAGTGAAATGAGTAATATTGGTAGAAAGGTAACAAAATGGTGAATGGTTGCAAATTCATGATTGCAAGGTGCAAAGTTGGATCCTAATCAAGGCTCCCGCCCGAACATCAATTAACGTCAGTGCTCGCGCATCCCACCATCCATAATGCGTTATAGAGTAGTCAGATAAAGAATAAGTGATACAAGAAATGATGAGATTATCAATAAAGGCAGCCACCGGTTAATTGGAACAAGACAAGATGCCTTGGAAAAATCCATGATTGCAAGGTGCAAAATCGGATTCTGCTCCAAGGATCCGACCAGAACATCCATCAGCGTCAGCGCCTTGTTTGGTTAGATAAAATTTAAATCTTAAATGTAATGATTATGTAATCAGTAGAAAGGCAACCATCGGCCAATGGGGAATCTGGCTAGATGCCCTGGAAAATCCATAATTGCAAGGTGCGAAGTCGGTTTCTGCTCCAAGGATCTCACCAGAACATCCCTCATGCGGCCGTGCATTATTTTGTTTTAACTCTCGTGCATAATTATGGTTTGTTGTTAAGAATTTAATAATTTCATGGTGTTATATGTTCGTAATTTGGGTATGTTTTAAGGTCATTCAGCCGGATAGTTTATATTGATTAAAAAGAATTTTTACATCAATATGTTTAGATTCTCAATATTTTAGTGAGATTTTTTTGATAAATGCTTGTAGAATTTAATATGAATATTGAGAAATAATGTTATCAAATAAAAGTTATCAATAATTTAACAATAATGATCGATTTAAGCTATTACGACTTATAATAAATCAGTAGACATACAGAAATAATGATTCATTTATTTAAGTCTCATCTATGTACAGCATGTATATAAAACTTATATATTATACAATATAAAAACATGTACATAGCCACTCTTAATAGAGTTATAAAATACTATAAGCATTTTAAATAACTAAAACTATCAGACATTTATACATTAGAGTTATTTTCAATAAACATATTATAAAACAGATTAAAAAAATAAAAAGTAGCTAATTGATGCTATTCGCAAGTTAAATACATATTTAGGAAATTTTTTAAAAACTTGACAATAATTAATTTGGTGCACTAACGCGGAGGATAAAAAATTGGTTTAGAAATATGTGATTTGATAGAAAAGGCTAATGATTAAGAGTCTTGTATTTGTTATTTGTTTGTTGCGTCCTTTCTCCAATACAAGTTTAAAAAGTCAAACATCTCCCTCTTTGCTTCTTGTGTGTGCGGAAAGTTTGTGTGCTTTACTGTTGTCGTTCCTGAAATGTTTTCAGATTTGATATAAAATGTGATATATAACCTTACGTTATAACTTTACTTGTGGCTCAGTGGATAGAAACGGAAATATGTGATAGGAATATTTAGGTCCGAATTCTGAATCAGAAACGGAACATAGTAAATTCATAATTTGCACGAATTTAATCAAACTAAGCCAAGATTTGTTCGATGAAAATGCTCCGATGGCCTAATACGCGTTGCTGTGTTCAGAAATTATGGCAAACAATACAACAATTCCATCAATGCGCTTAAAGCACTGGATGATCAATTTATTGAAAGGTAATGGCAAGGGTCACCCTACAAAAGCCTCTTAAACACTCTCACCACTTTTCGCATTTTTCACGCGAAACCCTGATAAGACAAATTTAAACCTTTTTCGATTTTTTTAAAAGAAAAATCTCTTATCAAATTAAGAATAAATAAATCTCTTTGGGAAGACAAAGTAAAATCTTCTGAACAAAACATTTGACAAAACCTTATTATTTGGTACGCAGACCAAAAAAGTAATCTGGTGCAATTATTATAATTTACCACAAATCTATAGCATTTCTATAACTTTCGTTTTGGACACTCTGTACATGTAGGGATCGAGAGGTCCCGGGTTCGATCCCCACTAGGGGCACTGCTAATTTCCTTGAGCAAGAAATTAACCTACAATTGTTCCACTCCACCCAGGTGTAAATGGGTACTGTGAGGGATCGCCTGCCTAAGGGTGATTTCAGTGATCAGGAGTTATTGTACAAGATGGTAAAGTCGGCTGAACATGTAGATGGAAGCAGACTTTAAACTGCACTTTAACTTTTTTAACTATAGCACTTTTTTCATATATGAGTACGCTCAAAAGTGCTTTACATAAAATAATATACAATAAAACATGAAAAATTCTGATAAAATGACAAGCAATATATAAAACAACATAAAATACATTACTAATAAAGTGATCTGAAGAGTATTACTAAAATGCACTACAGAAATAACATAAAATACTGGTACATATCAACAGTCATTTATCACTGGCTATATATTTGTAAAAATAGATGAGTCTTAAAGATTTTTTAAAAGATGCAAGCGTGGCAGCTGCTCTAATTCCAGCCGGAAGTGAATTCCACAATTTAGGAGCAACAGTCATAAAACTACGATCACCATACTTAACAGAACGACTTCTTGGGGGTACAAGTGTAATACCATTTAATTAGGATCGAAGTTCTCGCTGATATGGTAACATTTTTCAGTATCAAGGTCGAAATTTAGGACGTGGTAAGGAAGCAATGAAGGTTCTTTTGTCGGACTGAATTGCTATCCATATAATCCACATGTTTTTTTTTTCTAATTTCAATTCACTCCTTTGTAATTTACAACATCAAGTAATTAACATTTGAAACTTGATATAGCTCCGCACAAACAATTAGTTTCATTGAAAAGCAGCATCATTAAAACTTTTCATACATATAATTAAAGAGTATCTCAGTTTTTTGTCCCTTATTATCTTAGATATAGTTGTATTCCTCCGGAGGAACATTAATTTTATCTTAAAGCATGACTTTCTGTTGTGTTCAGTAGCATGAAATAAGACTGAACGCGAGAAAAGCAGTAAAACTGCTGTGAACTTACAATAGTTAATGGTTAAAAGATTCAAGATTATAAACTACTCAAATAGGTACGGTTTCATAAACGGAACAGTTTTTAGTAATTTAGCATATGACTTTCATAAAGTTTATGTCTTCACTAAAATTGATCTTGATAGCGTTTGTGACGTTAAACAAGTTAGTCGAGTAAGATGCGTACTGCAAAATATCACAGGGTGATAAAAATGCAGAATAATCAAACTTTACTGCTTGCAGATTCATTTGTTTAGAAAATGGTCTGAAATTATCAGCGGAAAACGCACACGTTATTAAATACTTGTAAACAACACAACATGAGCCGTTTCACATTTCATTGTCTGCGGCGAAGTACGCCTTCATATTTATGCATATAAATGATAATGGACAACAATAATAGAACAATACAAAACTATAGACATATGATATACGTGCATAATGACAGAGCATGGCTATCTGCACAAATTACAAAGTATTTGTGTAACGTTACACTATCTGTGGCGAAGTGTCTCAAAAACAAATGTATTCACACAATAACATGGAGGATGCTCACTTCACACTCGTATATCAAACACAATGTCTAATGACCCTTTGGCATACGCTAGACTCTTTTTACACTCAATTAGAACCTTTTCACGCGTATAGGTAGTTTGCGTTAAACCTGGACCCTAAAAACATGAAATATCTCAATAACTGATCGGATGGATTCAACTAAAATTTTGTATGTCATCATAACTTCTCGAAACAGCGGCCTGAGGCTGAGAACATTCTAGGCCAGTCGTTCAATCTATAACCGGGTAAAAATCGGGACTAAATTTTGGGCTCATTACTTAATAAATCTTTATATGTTTTTTTCTAGGTTACAAACATGTATAGTTCGTTTCTTTCTCAATTGTCAAAACAATAATTTCACGGTAAGTTCATGTTCTTTGTGATTATTGTGATAGTGTGTATTCAATAACCGTGAAATTATCAAACTTTGACAGTTGAGAAAAATGGACTATAATCCTGAACAGTAGGGCTGCAACGATTCACCAAACAATCGATTCCTTGCTATTCGATTTTTTATTCGATTCATCGACTAGGATACATTTATTTGAGCTTTAACTAACTAATATTGTTAGAATAAAGTTGTTATTAAAACTTTCAACAACAATTTAGAACAAGATCAATGGAGCAAATATTTTTATGCTGATTTATTTAACACTAGTTTATCATTGTAACTAATGGTCTTAAAAGAGACTATGTTTTGGATTTTATCACCATAACTTTTAAAAACACGCTAAAATGGCATAATCAAATCGGAAATCGCATGTTCCGAATTGGAATCGAATCGGCGCCTTTGCAATTGAGTTTAGATGAATCGAATTGTTGCAGCATTACCGAACAGTCCTTTGTAAACAAACGTTGTTGACGCAATAATCTACTTTTCAACCCCGAGCATATTCAGTGCCTTCAGCGCTTTGATTTTACTGATGCGCATTGCAGCGAGTATAGTGTTTTGTAAGCCAATAAAGAGCGCAAGTAAATCACTGCAAATCCTCTGATTATTGAGTTTGCTATTTGCACCTGTGATTACTAAGATAATGATTGCTTTATAGTTCAATATAAATACATGTATATACGAACTAGTTTGAAATTTGATTGATCAGATCGTCACGTCATTAAACTATGTATAGTGCGACAATATTAACCTGAGCTTAAACTACCTTATCATAATAATTACACACTTTACTTAGAGCCCGTAGCCTGACGATTTCGCTACGAATCGCTATGAAAAAGCGCTTTCTTGTAGCTATTCTTCATTAGGAAACGGCTTGCTATTTACGTCACAAACCAAGATGGCGGCCTGTGCTGATGTACAGAAAGCGCCTATTGCATTTGCATGTTTAGGGCGATTTTCAAACCAAGTAAGTTTTTAAAAAGTATAAAATCATTGCAAAAACACATGCTTATATGAACAATTACAAATATCAATTAATTTCAATTCATCTATAGTCAGCCAAACATTAAACGTAAATTGTCGGCAAACAGGAAGTCACATTACTGTGGAGGCAGCCATTTTGATTCGTAACAGCGCTTTCGGGTAGCGAAGATTTTTTACGCTAGCTTTCGCTACGTAGCGAAATGAAGCGATATCTTGTAGCAAGGCTTTTCCTATGATTTTGTTTTGTAGCGATACATAGCGATATGCTTAGGCAACGGACCCTTACATTTAACCGTGAGTTTCTGTATGAGTGTATACGGCTATACAAGTGTTAATTACAACCTACAAGTGACTATAAAACAATTTTGTTAACATGGCATGTTACTGTTCTTTTAATTTTGGACACATTAGTTTTTGGGGAAAACACGTAAATTTGCAATACTGTCGCACAGTTTTAAAGTATTCATTCTTATGAAAACAAAATTAATTGTTCAGTACTTGCCGAAAACATCCGATAAAGCGCGATTTACAAACGAAAACAAAAAATAGACAGTAAATACTGAGCATATTCTTGCATAAAGGTCAAGCTCAGGTTAATATTGTCAGACTATACAAAACTGTAAGTAATTGTTGGGTTGTAGCATTCATACCATACAAGTAGATTAATATCCGAACACGTGTTCATTGTTAGGTCGTGTATTATATGGATAATGTAATTACTTGATGAATAGAGCAGAATAATGGCAATGTTAATAAGAAAGTTTCTAGTTATATGAGCATAGTTGTCGTATAATACGTTTCAATAATGCATGACCTACATTATATAGTGTAATATTGTACTTTTGACAATCATTCAAAACGCACTATTACTGTCAAATAATCAACCCAGCTTAATGAATATATTATGTCATTTTTCTGTCAAGAGCATTCTGTCAATAACAATAATTCAATTATTATATCGATGTTCCATTGTAATTTAGCAGTTAGATTATTTGGTGCATTCATTGAATATACATTGCATTAGTTACTTGTAAAGAATTGATCCATGCTTATTGGTTCATAACACTATATTTTAATTAAAATTTCATGTTAGAATAAGTACAAATTTTACGTTGTGTTATTTTGATTTTTCTAAATAAAAAGTGTTTTCTCTCTCTGTATTTCAGATTACCATTTACACTGTCTTGTTAGGATGACGGATACATACAATTTGACGGTGTGTGTTGACTTAATAAACTCTTCAAATTGTGATCATACAACATATACACAGTCACCGCCAGGTCACAAACAACAGATATGGAGAGCAGATGTTATTCAACGAGTTGTTTCCATAGTGATTATAATGGTTTTAACGTTGATCGGAAATGCGGCTATTATTCTGGTATTGACTTGTAGTAAATACCGGAAAAGAAATAATAGAGTAAACATATTTATCATTAACCTAGCATTTGGTGATTTAACTGTTTGTTTCGTTACCATGACAACTGAAATTATGTTTGTGGCTTTTGGAGATTGGATCTTAGGTAATGTTATGTGTAAATTATTAACGTATATACAAGTGGTCACTTTGTCTAGTACAACATTTATATTAACAGGAATGGGATTTGATCGTTATATGGCTATATGTCGTCCATTACAATTTACTTCATCAAGATCACGTGCTCGAAAAATGATTATAATATCCTGGTGCCTCTCATTTATTGTATCCATTCCTCAATTATTCATATTTGTACAAACGGTGGACGATCACCATGACGACGGTACACCTATATATGGATGTCACAGCCGAGGTTATACAGCTCAATGGCAACGTAAAGTCTACATCACGTTCATGACATTCTATATTCTTATAATTCCCAGTATCATCTTATCTTTTTGTTACATAAATGTAGCCAGAGTGGTATGGAACCAAGGAAAAGCAGATACATATTTAGGAAACAACAACGCATCAATGAGAAAATTTATTGTCAATAAGGGAATCATATCGCTTGCTAAAATGAAGACAGTAAAAATGACATTCTGTATCATTTTAACATTCATTGCATGTTGGACACCTTATTTTGTTACAACGTTATGCCACGTATACAGCAATGGCACGGTATTTATACCAAACTCTGTTGCGGCGTTTGCTGAAACTGTGGCTCTACTCCAAAGTGCTGTAAATCCTGTCCTTTACGGAATTTTCAATATCAAAATATTTAAAGGGTTGACTGAAGTGTTTTGTCCACATAGACTCACAAGTAAACGTCAAAATAGTTACGCTAGATATCACAACGTTAATGGATTTTATATGTCCGGTACTGAAGAACGGAACCAGGTACAGTTGACATCACAAACAAAACGATTAGCGTTAAGATGTCAGGATAAAATGTCACAATCCGCAACATCGAGTAGTGCTGGATCCAAGGACAATTTAAATAGCTCAACTGGACGAGGTATAAATGGCTGTATCATAGCAGAGTCTAATGTAAATGGATTTAAATTACGAGTAAGATTTACGTCAAAAGAACCAATACACGTACATGATCGACAAGGTCATTGTTTATATCCTGCTCATGGTGGACGTATGATGGAATGTGACAAACAGATAGAATGTACTGTCTAAACAAGCATACTAAACCTATATACTGCCCCCAAGAGTTCCTTCACACATTCACAATTTACATTGAACTAAATTATTTCAAAAAGACGTAAAAGCAATTTATTCTTAAATTTGCTTTTTCTAGTCAGTATATCTATCCTATGAATATGAAATGATAAAAAATATCTCAAACTTGATATGTGTCCATTGAGATACATTTGTAACGTAATTGGGTTACTATATTAACATATACCTTTGATGGTTGATTAGTTATATCATTACAAGTTTATTAGTTATATCATTATAAGTTTATATTGATTGTTCTGTACACGTATGTACTTTCATGATTTCATCAGCCACACATGCATGTTTTGGGAAAAGACCATTTAAGTACATCTTATTGCATAGTTTGTAAGTGTCCCGGAAATATACCGGCGATGGTATACATGAAATCTCAAGTTGTTCGTGCAACTACCTTGCCAACTATATTTGTTGAGCGCACGATCTAGAATGACAGTCTAGTACAAGTTGAAGATGCTCGTGATAAGTTAAGTTGTTTACAACATGAAATACTACTTTAGCTCATCACGAGTTCCCAAAGACTGCGCAATATTAACATGTTTTAGCTAGAGTTTGGTGATCTTCCACTCTGGAACAAAGAGTTTCCCATGGTCATCTGAGTGCATAGTACATCATATGATGTATTGCACCAGCCACACGTGATAGTTGCCTCAGCATTTCTAAGTGGCAATCGTGTATAGCTGTAACTAATCATAGTTTTTCCCAGGGCATGTTGGCCTTTCAGTTTCTTATAAATACCCATGCATGCTCATTTATCATCAGACTATTACGATCAAGTCTCATACGAACCTGGGTAAAATAAATGTACTAAACTATACGTGTTTGTCTAACTTCTAACCACGTTACACATTGATCATAGTTTTGGAGGCTGATAGATAACATAAGCTGCAACTAAAAAGTAAAATGTATTTCATTTGCATTGCATGAATAATGAATGAAATAAACAAATATATAATAATTCTTCAAAATTGAAATTAGAAAATGTAGCAATCTATTCATTGTACTGTGAAGAAACTTTTAGAGGGCAGTGTAAGTGTTTCTAGTCGTATTTTATGTTGAACTTTGGAGAGCAGATGTTATTCAACGAGTTGTTTCTACAGTTATTACATGTTCTAAATTCAAACGTTCTTGTCACAGTAATCATCGGCTAGTTTGACGGGTCATATTCTTGGAAATATTTAGAGTTTGTTTTGCCTAAACTCATCGGTAATATGGAACAATATTAAATGTATAATACTGTATATATTCATGTCGTTGTTAAAAAAGACTGTGTTCATTTGTTTTTGTGCCTCGTACAGTAAATTTACATAATTCCTATTTAGTAGTATTTTTGTATTTCATAATTGTATAAACATTACATATTTTTATTTTATTTATTTATTGGAGTTAACGCCGTGTCAACACAATTTAAGTCATTTTACGGCGTCCAGCGCACCTAACCTAGCTTTCCTGGATCATTGTCTATAACCAGTACTCACCTACCCTTCCACAAGGCCGGAAACGTCTCCAAATTATCTAATCAATGGAGGAAAATCGACATTATTGTCAAATTTTCATGGAAGGGTAAAACCTCCCCGGGTGGAATTCGAACCCGCACCCCCTCGGGCACGTGATTCAAAATCCCGGCGCGCTACCAACTGCGCTATCGACCCGGGTTATATAAACATTACAAATCAATGTAACAATTTACCGGTAGATCAACTAATCCCAGTATTGAATTTCATAGGACCGTAAATTCACTGTTAAAATGAGTCATATACCGAAATATTCGAGAAAGTTTGAACTTTGTCACAAAGTCGGTACAATTAAAAAAGCACATCTGTCCTGGAAAATGGCGGCCATTCGGTTTCTATGATGCATATATAATAATTTCGTAAAGTATAATAAATTTATTGAAAAAAAAGCGTTAATGAAACCAGTCAAAATTTTGTACATGAAAGCACTTTTAAATATAGTAGTTTAGATTTGGTTCAAGGTCATTTAATTTAATGACAAGTAAAATGATCAAATATCAAGTTTACTGAAAAATCACCATGTCGCCTCATAACTTTTTCTGTTTATTCATAACAAATTGACATGGGATCCCTCATATATTTTGCAAGTGTCGTGTGGCTATAATTGCTTGTCATGTAAACACTCACTATGGTGTCCAATATAGCTGCCATTGGTCTACATTTTAACTTTTTAATCAAGTTTTGAGTTTCAAATTTATTGTTGAGAATTTGCAGAAACAACCTGATATAAGGGCTTGGATAAAGCGTTATGTCAATTATAAGAACAAATTTATGATCAAATGTCAAAAATACTACAAAGATCTCAAAATTACTCTTTTTTTCTTGTATTATTTTTAAAAATGGTTGCCATGGAGATAGTCAAGATGGCGTCCTATATGGCAGCAAACTTAACATTTATAAAGTTAACAGATCAGTTAACCATACGATATACATGTCCAACTTTTAGGCCCATGCATAATCCCAAGTCGATATTCGATTTTCAATAGAAAAGTATAGGGGAAAATTCTTTGAACGGTCATAACTTTTTATTTTTAAAGATATCAATTTTGTGCAAATGATGCAAAAAAGTTTAAACTGTCTTCTTTCATTTGATTGTTTTTATTTTTTTGTAAAATTGTTAAGTTTTGGTCCCTTTTAATGTTTTATTTGATTACTCACGTTACTATAAACAAAGAAGGGAAATAAATACTCATGCTGATATAAGTTGAAAAATAAAGCCTTTCTGGTTCTTTGATCAAATTTGTGCAAATGACATGAAAAAGCCGTATGTTTCTAGTTTTCGGAGCACTTTTTAAATTTAAAATATCTTTTTTAAATTTAAAATATCTTAATGAAGTTTTGGTCCCATTTGCACTTTTTCCCAAAAGTTTTGCATTTATAAATTATTTTTTTCCTTTAATTTATAGTGTGCGCTATCGGATTTATGGAACCCTGGTGTGATTGTATAATACACTGTGCATAGCAAGGTACAGCGGGTACACTTTTATGACAGGATTACCTTCCTGTCTCTGTTTTATTGATAACTATTTGTATAATATATACATGTAGTTGTATCTGTTAAATGATGTTGTGATAAAGGTTCTGAAATAATTATAATGAACGTGTTAAAATTCTAGGCAGGTTAGAAAATACATACATGTAATTTATCTATTTATTCAAAGAATTATTGTTCGGGAAGATTTACTCGACTATAAGTATTATTGAAAACAGTGTCATAAACATATTACTTTATTCTAACGGCATAAGGGTTACTGAAATACATCACTTGTTTTTAGATTACATATACAATTATATTAATTAAAACGTTAATACATTGAAAACGTTTTACTTACTAGTTTACAAATAATTGTAGAACTATTGTATTAAAAGGTGAAATATTAAAATAAATAATACAGTTATACAAATAAATGCATGGGCATTTTAGTCCAAGTAAAATAAAGCGGCAGACGAAACAAAAGAATAGATATTGGCGGCTTAA
The DNA here is from genome assembly GCA_025267735.1 of Mactra quadrangularis. NCBI lineage: Eukaryota > Metazoa > Mollusca > Bivalvia > Venerida > Mactridae > Mactra > Mactra quadrangularis. The sequence continues at coordinate 10,894,324 of CM046304.1, forward strand.
CGATAACGATGAAGTTTGAATATTGTTTCAAAACTATTCATTTGATAAAGCTTTTATAACAATAAATATAAGGCATATCTAACTTAACGGATAGGCAATTAATAAATGCAAATGGTAGATTAGTACATAATTCTCATTTCTAACATAATTTGACCGTCAAAAATTATTTCAATCATCATTCTTGTTTAATCTGACTGTATTGTATACAAAATGTCACCTGTAAAAGTTGTGAAACATTTATCTGTTAATTTACTCTTGTTGCACAATGGACAATATAAAACATTTGTTTACAACGGATTTAATTAATCCCCTAATATGACTTGAAATCCAGACCTAGGATCCTTATTTTATCTCATCGATCACAGCATGGGGTCACGGCTTGTAGATTATATCATCGCAAAACAGACGTATCTACAATCAGAGCTATATGGCTGTATCATTAAGCGAAATATCTTGATGGGTCTAAAAGTTGGGTATATTTATAAACATTTCAAGTTCATGTAACAAACCTACAAAAATTAATCTAGTTTTGTTGACATTTACTTAGTATAAACGCCAAAAGCTTTTCTTGAACTTAGATGTCAACACAATTACAATACTTTTTTATTCCTTAAGTACAATTAACAATTTTTAAATTATTAATTTTTATGATAACTTAAACTGTTAGGTCTTCTAAGCAGCAATTGGTGTTTTGCTAAATATAAATACATTTTCTACTCCAAGTAAGACTGCAGATGTTAATAATTCATCAATGTGAAATACTTTATTATCTGAAGTCAAGCGTATAGATCAAACCGTTGAGATGAAAATAAAAGATGAGCATAGTTTACTTACTGGATATCTTCAATTTTTCCAATAACAACAATAATGTTTTATATAAACATTGTATATCAGGTTACCTACAGACGAGAGTAAATCAAATAGTGCAAGTAAATATTTCCTGATGAAATAAAATACATCAAAGATAAATCTAATAAACATTATGTGATGGTGCATAATTATGTAAATAATTGAACGTAATTGAAATCAGCTTGTTTGTTCCACGTGTTACCGGTGAAATAAACTTTGTTTGAAAGAACATTTTTCGCTTTAGATATATTTTAATGATTCTAAATCAACTAAATGTGCTACACAGAGCAGAATAAAATCATTATTTCACAACAGTTAAAATTGATAATTGAAGATCTAATTCTGGCAAAAATAATTTATAACTCAACAAAGACATTTCCACTTACTCAAAATAATGAGCAATAAGGAACTTTAGTCAGTTATTTCCCCTAGTAAACTCATCACAAATAGGTCGGTCATATTAGTTGGAGTACTCGGATTTTACCCTTACTTTTCAATATCAATTTGCTAAAATTAATCTTAAATAACATTTTTGTAAATCATACAATTTGTTTGAAATTCAAGCTCTGTATTTTTAGGGTAAAGAACTATCTAAATTTTACCACTTCAATTGATATCTTCATTAACAAGAAAGATATTAGATGAACTATTTTGTTATCCTTACATGGGACGTAATGATAAAATCCGAAGATTTCAACTGTAAGGACCTACTTACCAATTGGATTGCTTCAGATTTTATCAGTGAAAGATAACCGACTAAAATCCCTAATTAAAATGCTTTTCTGTCAAATTTATCTCGACGTTAGGTTCATGTTTTGAGCTACACTCAATGTAGAAGAGTACTGTGTAAGTCATCTCTTGAGATATCGTCCCAATAAAACATGTTATACCTTGACGACTGTTCTGTATAACAGTTTAACTTTAGAATATTTCAGCTTCTGTTTGTTCGTAAATGAAAGAAGACTTTATATTTTGAAATCCGAAATTTTAACGATTTTCGGTGCTAATTGTGTTATTTCAATGCATTTTTACTCAAGGTTTTTACACATCTTTTGTGTGGTCAATAATGTTATTATTAACATTATATTGTATTATTAGTTTTTATTATCCAATCAAGGATTGTTTCTAGAAATAATTCTAGGGAAAATTTACTTTAATTGTCTATGTTTAGAAATATTTCGACATTGTCTTCAATTAAAACCGAAACTTTTCACGAGCATATACAAGTTTATTCTTACTATTCTGTTTAAAAATTGATGTCATAAAACTGAATTTAATCGAAAAATAATTGCCATTTTGTTGAAGGCGTTTTTGCTGAAATTAGATGTCAGCGAAGTAACATTTTTCTTTCGATTACATTCAGTTTTATGATTTCAATTTTAAACGCAAACTTTCTGAACGAAATTTGTCGACTGAATAACAAAATGCGTTAATATCAAGAAATATTATATAATGCCTTGCACCGAATAAATGTGTAGAGCGCAGTAATCTTGTTCAATAGGTTTTAATGCTAGCTGTCGGCCATTTTTGTCTCCGCTTCGATGCAGTGTTTCAGTGTTTTATAACGTTACAGAATAAATAATGCATAGAAATGTAAGTTAAATGGTTTTAATGTACATAAAAAGAGCATTAAAACGGATATACACGATTGTGTTACTTCAATCAAAGCACTGGAGTGCTGGAGGAACGATGTCCTGAACTTATTTATTAAATAAAGAATATAATAATGTCAAAATATCAAACTTGTGCAGCAATATTATCTATAAAATAAAGTATTAAGTATCAATTAATAGAATTTAACAACAGCAGTCCAAGAACAGCACTAGACTTTTCGAGTGTTTTGCTCAAGGCAAGGTTTATCTTACTTTATCAAACAAAATAAATCAGTCAAAATAACTAATTTATATAAATTTAAAAAGGCATAACTTCTATAACATAAATCCATAGTAACGTCCCTTCAAAATTAAGTAGACGTAGCATCAATGAATAAGCATACCTATTCTCATTTAGATATCTTAACTAAGTTAACTATACACGTTAACTAGACACTATGATTATGTCATTGCAATCAAATACCATAAAGTTTGAAAAATGCTGACACACATCTTAAACTGGTTTTATCAATTTCCGTTCAAAACTGCAAACAAGTGTTATGCCTCAGTCCCATAAAATCGTGGCTTGTTGCGGACCCGTACGTGCAGACAGCCGTAGATCGTGGGAAGCCTTGCGTATAAAGGTGACGGTACGCACATAACACAGAACAACACACCCGTACAGAGACGTGACTTGAAGATATGCAAGTTTAATTCATACTCGGTCACGATTTTGTTCACGATTTGACTTTGAAACTGATACGTGTATCCTGAACTCATCTCACGGACTCTGGCAAAAACGTGACAGTCCGTACGGGCACGCAAGAGTTCGTACGGGTCCTTGCGGAGTTTGATCGCACGGTGCCCGTACGGTGCCCTCAAGGCTATATTTATATTTATGGGACTGTAGCTTTAATTCGTCACTAAACAAATGACTAAAATTAATTTTAATGCCGCAAAGAATTAATAAATAGACTCTACAGGAGCTGGGATTACTGACTGATTAAAGTTTATATAAAATAGAAAAAATCTAGCGTGGCGCATAGAAACTATATTTGAGTTACGTAACGATATGAGTACGCGACAAGTATTTACTCAATTAGATATTTCTGGTGGGCAGAGTTTCACTCTGGTCATGCAAGTTGTTTACTTTCGCAAAGAGCGTTAGATAGTTTTTGTTATGCTAGGTTTACATCTGGCCACGATCTCCCCGATTAGCCAGAGGCTTAAAAATCGGGGAGCTCTACGATTAAATGGTATACTCCACGTTCTGTTACGCTTCCTTACGAAATCAGCACGTATTGTTGCGCTCTACTGCTCTGTTACGCTTTGTTGCGATCAACACGATTGGCTTCCACGCTCCACCACGTTCCGTTACGTCCTGTTAAGATCTCCCACGACAAAGCCGCTTTGTTGCGATCTCTTGCGAGTTGACCTACGAATTGAGACAAATGACCACGTTTTACGTCACGATTTGATATTTAAACAATAAATAATTCTTTCTCAGCGACATGGGATGAAAAAATGTTTCCACGCTGGTCCCGATCCGTTGCGATTGTACTCCACGTTCTGTTACGTTCTGTTACGTTCTGTTACGTTCTGTTACGCTTCGGTACGTTCCGTTACGTTTTGTTACGAAGGCCACGCTCTGTCACGACTAGAAAATGAATCGGGGCAATCGTGGTGAAATTTAAGTTTGATTTAAAATCTGTCCCGATGCCCACGATGTCCCCGATTCAACCACGTTCCGTTACGCTCCCCCACGCTCACCCCGATTCAACTCCGCGCTCTGTTACGTTCGCCACGATGCTCTGGAATCGGGGACATCGTGGTAATCGTGGCCAGATGTAAACCTAGCATTAGATAGTCTATGTTGAAAATTCATAAAATATGATGTCTGTTTTTAATCTTTACCAAACAATTCTTCCCTTAAATTTGTTTAATCTTTGAATCGACAAGTTTTTCCAAGACATCAAGGTATTGAAGGCAGAGTGCACACTGGAAAAAGCGGGTTTTATCACTTGACAACGCCACCTTGTGAGTGTGGCATTGCTAGCGATATACATCTGTGAACTAATATAAAGGGGGATAACATATGCCGGCTTAGTTGTAGTATAATGAGCTGTCACGACTCAACTACGCCTTTTTGTCTATATTGAACATATTTGAAGCATGTAAGGAGACATCGTACCAAAACTATACGTGGTGTACGTGGTAAAGATACCGTGTCAGTAGATACATTATGTCCAGTACTATCACATACAGTACCCAGCTAAAGTTTGAAGACATTTTCACTGTGTAAGCCTACTACATAGGTTTTATAAAAAAGTTGATTACCGTTTTTTTTGAAGTGCCTTTAAGTTTTTCCTTTTTTGTGGTTTGGTACTATTTTAGTTGAAATTACCAAAGTTGCTTAAAACCTGTACACCAGAAAATAATTACATTGAATTTGGTTTTTGGGGTTTACATCAACCATATTAAATATAATAAAAATGATGGTTCTACTGTATACAACCATTAGAATTTATTATTTTATTGAATTTTCAATGTCTCCAAACTTTTGGTGGGTACTGTATATAGTGTCTATATCTTAAATCTGATCATTATCTTATATGATGTTTTATGTTTACTGACGAGAAAGAATTGTCGTTAAGAATGTCTAAATGTCTAGCAAGAAGACTACTACTAAAAGCAGAAAGAGCCATTAGTGAACATTATAACAAGCCTTCAATGTGCAAAATACGTCATACACATGTACATTGTAGTCTTATGAAATGCTAAGTTAATATTGATTGTTAAGATTATAGTATGATGTTTTATTTAAAAGGCTCGTTGATAACGATCGTTTCTGAACGACATCTATTCTGGACAAAAGCTAATCGTCCATAAATCCAAAGTGCTTTTAGCACGGAAGTATTTACAGCTGAAAATTCATATCATAAAACCATTCATTCAACAATACATATATGTTATAAAACCATGTTTTGAAAGATCAATCAGCATATTCGTGTGTTAATACTAACGTTGAATGGATGATAAGTATTACATATACGAGTACATATTATAAGCTTATAACATTTTAGTTTATATCTTAAGAAGTGAGGAGTTATCGCTCGTCATGCCCCTGTCACACAACACAACAAAGAAAACGTGTAACACATCTGATTGAAAAGAGCAATCACGATTACTATCAAAACACCATTCAAAGTAATAAATTGACAAATTCTATCCACTCACTTTCTTTATTATTCATTCCGATCTAATTGAAAAAAAATATTTCAAACCATTAATATTTTATTAACGTTTATGTTATAACTATATCACGATTTTAATATTTTCAAATTTAACGATGTCGCTGTAAGATAGCTTTTTTTACCCGTTTGTACTCAGAAAATATTGTTATGGTTCTTCTAAAAGTTTTAATATTCACATTATAGAAAGAAATATGTCATCGAATTAATATCATGTCTTAACAAACAGTAAATTAAATACTTGAGCATCCTCTGTTTTTCTGCTTTTACAGGTCAAATATTATTATGTTAAATATCATCATCTACTATATGTTTACCAGTGGAATACCGAGATTCATCAGTAAAATAAAAGTCGATATTCCACTGTTTTGAAACAATGAAAATAAATTTGTTACTTTCACTAATTGGATGCGACGTTCTGAAAGCATATCAGACCGAAACAATAAATAATGTCAGTTTGAAGCATATAATAAACAGAAAATAGGTTTATTTTGGTGTAATATCTGTATATTTTACTCGTGATTTAAGGTTATTATATTTTCACTCGTTGCTACGCTACGTGTAAACATATTACATCCTTAACTCATTCGCGCTATTAAAATCGATCATCAAAACGCATTACCTAAAATATAGGCTTCACAGAAAAACATTTGCTTTAGTCGAATCATAGACATAGCAAAAATTCAATCGTGTTAACGGGTAAATTAAAACAAAAGTAGGATAATACAATCACGATAGCCTCAATTTTAGAGGTGAAACGATTAATCGCGGTTCACAAAGAATCGCGATTTTTAACGCTCGATTCGGTTCGGTTCGATTCGATTCGGAAGAGGCAGTTTCGATTCGATTCTTTTTTTAAATACTGTCTTTTTCAGTAGTTTTGTGAGTTGAATGAAACGCCCCTTTTCGGTTAAAATAAGCATTTTTTTATAGTAAACTAAAATAGTGTACCCTTTTTGACCGATGATTGTTAATCCAGATAAAAGTTGTAAAAAGTGAGACTGCCCGCTGCAATTATACATGTTAATTACGCGTACATGTCAATTAGACCTTATTGTCGGTCACACGCTGGGAGATTAACTCGCTGACAGAAAATCGATAATGGAGTCGTCGAGTTAGTTAACACGCTTGATATCATTCATATATACCTAAGACTGGTACCTAGAGAGAATATAGTGATAAAGGGGCCACCAAGATATAACCAGTCGATGTAGTTTTACACGATCGGCAATATTGGGGGATTTTTCTTAAGAAAAACAAATTAAACTTTTCACATCGTCGTTTCCTGAAGCATCATTTGTTAAATCAAGATGAAAACATTGAAAACAATAAGTTTTTTAATCACAAAAGATGTTTCATATGAAACTGCTATCTAGCGTGGGTCGCGAAAATGAATGACATAACGCCGAAATGGTTGAAGCGATTTCGTTCCCTATGATACAAAATTAAATCAAGCATGATAAAGTAATTTAGAGATAAACTGTAAACTTAATTGTTTGTTTTGACATTATTTACGTTTATTTTCGGGAAAATCCTTTTTGTTTTTCTTAACTATTAAAATCGGGCAAAACGTGGTTGGTTAGATTTTATTTACTATAAATTGGAAATGAATTCTATGAAATGTCCGAAGACAATTGTATATTTTCACTAATACGTTCATTAAAGCCCAAAAATAATTTTATTTTGAAATAAACATTAGTGTAAGAAAGTTATAAATATAAATCTAGAGTTGATAAAAAATAATTTAACGTTTATGATGTGATGAGAATTATTTTAAATCATGCCAGAGCCAAAAGAAAATATTTGGAAACAAACTAAATTAAGCTGGTCATAGTGATCTACATTTGCTGAATGCTTGCAATTTTTTATTGTCTAAGCGTAACCTTAACTAGTCATTAATTATGGCATTGATGCACTGATGAATAATTTTATTTTGATAATGACTTGAGTCATATACTGTTTGTACGTACATGTAGGTAAGGAGAAATAAACAATTTGTCCATGGGCATTACTTTTCATTAAAAAGTTGGAAATAATACGATTTGTCATTTATATATGCTAAAATGCAGTAAAATATTTTTAACTATTCAAGCTCTAATACCTGTAAAATGGGTATTATTAAAGAATTAGAATTAGAATTTTTCGTCTTCCGGGAGGGAGGTCCCTCAGATAAAAATGCACTGTTCTTAAATATATATATATTTATGTTCTATTGTCTTTGGGTTGTATCTCTTTCTTAATTCTTTTTATAATTTATTTTTTGTTATGTCCTATATAATTCCAGTAGAAAATCGAATTGAATCGAAAAATTGAATCGTTTGATGAAAAATCGAAATCGAATCGAATCGAAAATTTTTGAATCGTTTCACCTCTACTCAATTTATTTGATGCTAATGAGGATATATGTTATATAGTCAATATTTTTGGTCCCTGAAGGGTCTGCTGTTTTTTAATAATCAATACGGTAAAGTGTTATATTAGGCTAAATGTTAACACGGTTCCATAATTATGTATGATGTTTCATCCCTTCAGGGTTTATAGGTCAACTATTTTTGTTTCAATGTTGTATAGTAAGGTTTTTGTTGGGAAATAATTCCAATATTCATGGTACAAAGTATATGTCTTGCTAAAGACCCTAAAGCTACTATGTTACCAATACAACCATTTTTCTTCTATCATTTCAATATTCATGATTTAATCTATACTATTAAATTTGCGAGTTTCATGTTTTGTGGAAGAAACTGCGCAGCTTTGAATAAATCTTTTGTTTGTCGCTGGAGCACCGATATACCGGCATATCAAGTTGACAATTCTTTTTTGACAAAGCCTCTTGATATTTGCAAAAACTGCCAAAAAATCAACAAAAATAGTGGTTTTTTTTGTGTCTAAAAATAGTTCTAGATAAAACTAAAAATAGACACGTCAAACCGGAAAATCGAGTTTGATTCTCGACGTGAAGTAAAATATTTCTGATCTTTACTGAATCGAATGTAATGCCTCTGTCACATGACTGTAACTGCTGTATTATCATGGGGAATCACCCAGAATACGTGCAACCTTCTTGCCATTTTTTGAATATTCACCAAGCACGCGTTCTTTGTTTTTTAAATAATACCCATAAACGGCATACTCACCCAATTCTTATATTTTACATTATGCAGAATAAAACACTTCAAGTACTTCACATTTAATTTCGAGAGATACTGCGATCTGTCTGCGCAATTCACAAGAACGGTGACAAATTGTTAGTTACAATAATTAGATTCTTATAGAAATTACTGCACCACAAAGTATCACTTGAGAGCTATCAGAGACATAGGTAAAAAATTATACGTGTCTGGTCACGCTATCTACCGAAGGTACGCTGACCGCTTCTAAGGGAGCTACGAAGCGGTGTAATATGGGAGAACATATTCTCGGTCCATTCTTTCACAAGCAAGCTCAATATGTACCAGTGAGCCCTGAGAAGCTTGCTGTTGTTTTCTATACGCTGACCCAGCGGTCTGTAATGATTGGACACAGTTGTTAGACAGATCAATATTATTCATGTAATTATTTCAGGTTTCATGTTGAAAGGGATTAAATATCGAGAATTCACTTTTGAAATGAAAATACAAGCTCGTTTCGTTGGGTGACCAACTTTCATAACTCCATGATACATTTTCACAGTGTTCAGTCCTTTTAGAACTTGACAAATCCACAATTATCAATTTCAAACTTCCTACAAATATTTTGCAATCTCTTATGATCAAGTTTCATATGGCTTTTAAACATGCCTGTTTCGAGGAACAGTTTCGAAAACTGTCATTACCTAAAGCCCGTGCTTGCACGGGCTCCCATCTAGTAGTTTCATAAACTTCTGATTCATAGTAAAGGTTTTGTAAAGTTTTGGTTCGAAAATCAGCACTATGGAAGACACACATAGAACAGCCATTAGAAAATCGTGGACCACCTTTATCTATTCCATTACCGAGGATCAGAGCATAAGCGTTGTGGATTATTTGATACTAAAAACATTTTAAGTATGAATTTGAGAGAAGATATCGAATGCAAAGAAACTACCGCAGGAATAAATAGATAATTAATAGCAATTATTCTATGGCGAGGTCCAAAAGCATTTTAAGTATTCTTTGATTCTCTTAGACAGAATAAATTAAGTAACAGTGTAGGAGTTTTATTGTCTAACATCACAGTCGACGTGCCAAGATATATGCCTCACACCGATTTTACACATCTAAACTCCACAACCAACAAATCTGAGATAATTCACCAACAACAAGATTCTACCGACGGTAGAAATAAAGAATGCCATATATGTATAAACCAAAGCGTTCTCATAGGCTTAGCATCATGCGTCATGCTTGACGTCATACTTTATGTACTAGTTGTGGGGATAGAGTCATGCGACAAAACGAGTGCTTTTTCTGTAAACAACAGGTGACTAGTTCAATTCGGATTTATTTGTGACGACTAAAATTGATACATACATGGTTCAATAGGGTCATAAACTTCTGGCTCAATATTATAGCTATACGTTCCTACTCAATCAAGATCTTAAGGTCAGTTCAATATTATGTGAATTAACTAAGTGTTCATTTTTAGCAAGCTCGACTCTGAAACACTTGCAACCATCAAAATCATCTTACTTGCAACTCTATGGTGTCAATGAGGTGCCAGGCACTCTTTTTAAAATAAAGTATGTTGTCATTTAAACAACGACATTAGTCTCACTCTTACGAGAAGACGATCTGGTTGTTTTATCAGGGTGAAAAATGGACGTAAGATCTAGACTGCCAAATTGACTTCCTTTAAGGAGCTTTGTGATCTGAAACAATCCATTTATTTTCCATCATCATTCTTTGACAGTCATTATATAAGATTATAAATGAGTGTTGAATTCAGAGCTCCTGATTTGAAGTATTTTAAAAATAGACTCGATACGTTTGAGACTTGGTCTACACAGATTCAATCAGACAAATCAGCTGAATTCTACTATACATGTAGAGGAGACGTAATTTTTCTTGTGGTTTAAGACTTAGTTCATTGGAAAAGGAGATAATGCATTACAATAACATTTGATAAGTTCTAAAAATTGTGTTTATTTACAAATGATATATCACATTGAAAACGTAATCGATCTTCTTCTTCTCTATGGTCGTCTCGTGAAATCTGGAAATAGACAAACAGTAAGGTAAATTAAGTATGGCTGTTGAGGCTAACATACTGAGAAACTGAGGCTAATTCATATAGCCGCCGAGACTAACACTTAGAAACTCAGGCTAATAAAATATGGCTGTTGAGGCTCAAATAAAAATGAATGACTCTTTGTCCTGATTTCTTATAGATTTGCTGTGGTTTAAACCAATGGAAGGCAATTCAATAAAAGCTAAACAACCTGAGTTAAAAAATGACTCCTTTGGATTATTGCGCAACACAATCATCTTGTGTTTTACTGATGAATTCTTACTTTGATTTCTGGTATGCCAAAGCTCTGCTAGTCATTAAACGTTAAGTGATTGAGTAAAACTCTTATGGTTGTTCAATTAACAATCCATCTCAACATCAACATGACTGCATTATGGAAGATTTCTGGTTAGATGATGAACGAGTGCTTTTTATTTTGATGATATGCTTAAAATTTGTTTGTTTGTTTGTTGGGTTTAACGCCGTAGCAACACATTGTATAGATCATATAACTCGTGGAAAGGCTAAAGTTTATGTCGGGTGTGGTATTCCTCTCTTTGAAAATTCCTTGGCCACGTTGCTGCTCTTTAAGCCAAGGTATATAAAACACGATTCATAATAGCCTCTCTATCGTCCCATTATTTGGGAGGGTTTGTTTTTAATATTAATTTGGGTGGGTTCACCATCTAGGACATTTTGATAGAGTTCTGACTTTGCTGCACTCTCAATAGTTAAGGACTATGTTAAAATTAAAATTAAAGAAAGGTACCTTTAAGTACCGACCTCCAAAAAGTTGGTTAGGGTTATTGCAGTGCTAAAATATCATAATGTGTAATCATCTCTTTTTCCTGAAATCTTTTGGACCAGGCAATATAACCATAGGTACTTCACATCACCTGTGAATACAGAAATAAATACGTTATTTTCTGTGCAAGTTTCCTTTTAATCTAGCAAACAATTTCAGAATACATATACAGATATGGAATGCACTAATATTACTCTAGATGCACTGAGACATACATTTTCTATATCTTTGACTAAATTTACATATCTGAATCAAACTAGTGGACACCGTAATCAAAACTTGGGTGTCCATATTGAGGTGTGTATTAAGTACCGGCCCTCAAAAAGTTGGTTAGGGTAAATGCAGTGATAAAAATATCATAATGTTTAATCATCCCTCTTGCCTGAAATATTTTGGACCAGGCAATATTATCGTAGGTACTTCACATCACCTGTGAATACAGAAATAAATACGTTATTTTCTGTGCAAGTTTCCTTTTATTCTAGCGAACAATTTCAGAATACATATGCAGATATTGAATGCACTAATATTACTCTAGATGCACTGAGGCTTACATTTTCTATATCTGTGACTGAATTTACATATATAAACAAACAAACAAGTGGGCTCTGTAATCAAACTTTGGGCGTCCATTTTGTGTGTATTAAAATCTTATTCATTACACATCTTTGCGGAAGTCAGGGGCTAATCACAAAAACGTGTGTACATACGCGAACTGAACTTCTATGTAAAGATTGCAAGATTTCGATGAAATGTCTTAAGAATGGTTTATTTTTTATAAGGTTATTGCTATATATGTCAGTAGATTTGATGGTATATTGTTTTAAGGTATTTATTTGACGCCACGTGGGAACTTTTTTGTGCCTAATTACTTTATATTGACATCCATCAGTTCCGTCTTAGATTGGTCGATGTTTTGTTAGCAGATGACCATTTATTTTGTGATACCACCTTTGTTTAAGGACTATGTAATAGTTGAAATTACAGAAAGGTACCTTTAAGTACCGGCCCACAAAATGTTGGTTAGGGTAAATGCAGTGCTAAAAATATCATAATGTTTAATCATCCCTCTTGCCTGAAATATTTTGGACCAGGCAATATTATCGTAGGTACTTCACATCGCCTGTGAATACAGAAATAAATACGTTATTTTCTGTGCAAGTTTCCTTTTATTCTAGCGAACAATTTCAGAATACATATGCAGATATTGAATGCACTAATATTACTCTAGATGCACTGAGGCTTACATTTTCTATATCTGTGACTGAATTTACATATATGAATAAACAAACAAGTAGGCTCTGTAATCAAAATTTGGGCGTCCATTTTGTGTGTATTAAAAACTTATTCATTACACATCTTTGCGGAAGTCAGGGGCTAATCACAAAAACGTGTGTACATACGCGAACTGAACTTCTATCTAAAGATTGCAAGATTTTGATGAAATGTCTTAAGAATGGTTTATTTTTATGAAGTTATTGCTATATATGTCTGTAGATTTGATGATTTATTGTTTTAAGGTATTTATTTGACGCCACGTGGGAACTTTTTTGTGCCTAATTACTTTATTTTGACATCCATCGGTTCCGTCTTAAATTGGTCGATGTTTTGTTAGCAGATGACCATCTATTGTGTCATACCACCTTTGTTTAAATTGGCCGTGTATTGAAAAATCAAGAGTATGGTTGCTCGATATAGCCCTCGTGCATTTTATTCGAGAGCTTCTAATCTCCGTTTGTGAAATTGTTCGTTGAAATTTGTGAAACATATTGTATTCTTTAAATGTTTTGTAGTTTATAATGTATTGTTGACAACAAATCATGTGACCAAAATTTGAGGGCTTCACCACTTGTCGTTGACTTAAGTTAGATCGTATTGTAGCAAAGATTTTAAGTTTCGAGTGCGTCTTTGAAATTCTCTCATCGTAAACGTAAGTTCAACGTAAGTAAGTAAGTAATTTCGGAAAATTCCCTATCTTACGTAAGATTCTTATGAAACAGTCCCAGTTCTTTATCAGCACTGCGTTCAGTAAGCATTTAACGTTAGTCAATCACCGTTACCGTTATGAACGGTTAATTGAACGATCCGTTAAAGCGCGAACGTTTAAAGATAGCGGACAAGAGAATCTTTATTTCAATTTATTAGAAGAATTCGGAGAGGAGGAATTGTTTTTTTTGTAAATGTATTGATCTAAATATACGGGAGTAACACCACCGACTTCGTTGTAATGGCAGTTACTAATTTGCACAATATACTGGAACTATTTTGTTTCAGGTTGTTTCATACTTGCGTACTATATACTTAAACCGTTTGCTGTTTGCCTGAAACATTTTCCGCTAACAGGCCGTTCAATAATGACATTAGTGAATTATACCTATTTTAAGTGTGTTACTTTCATTACTTGTGTCCATTATTGGACACCGTACTTTTTGTTTGTACTACTTCTTTATTGTAAAGTTGTATTTTGGACATGTTGAAAATTATGAATTTTAGAATATAGAGATATTGTATTATACTGATTTCAGACAAAGTATAAATTAATTTGTATTTTTAACTCTTAGTGCATCTGTACGGGGGTGTACACAATCTGATTGGAAGGTTTTATTTTAACTGTTTTCACTGTACTTCATGTAAACTTGCACAAAAGTTTACATGTTTAAACTCACTTTTTTCATAAAAAATAAATATTCATAAACCACTTTTTTGATATTTTTCTATTAAACTTACTTAATTATTTCATTAGGATTAAAATGAAAACTGAAATGTATGAAAATTATGTGTAAATTTCAATTATTGCAACCACACCTATTTTATAGTCACCAAGGACATTCGTAAATTACATAGTCCTTAAATTGGCTGATGTTTTGTTAGCAGATGACAATTTTATTGAGTAATGTCACCTTTGTTTGCGTTGGTCGTGTATTGAAAAATCAAGAGTATGTTGGCTCGGGATAGCCCTCGTGCATTTTCTTCGAGAGCTTCTACTCTTCGTTGGTGTAATTGTTCATTGAAGTGTGTGAAACATACATTCTTAAAATGTATTGTAGTTCCTGTTTTGACAACAAATCATGTGACCAAAATTTTAGGGCTTACGGAAATTTCGCTATCTTACGTAAGATTCTTATGAAACGGTCCCAGTTCTTTATCAGTGACAGGTTAGAATTTGTAATTTCATTTACATGTACTACATGGTAAGATAAATTCCGCTATGGTCTAACATCAATATATTTGTAAACCATGAAAATTGGTAACACAATTTAACACCTTTCCTTGATTATTTCCTTATTTATTTCATTAGGATTAAAATGAAAACTGAAATTTATTTGTAAATTTCAATTATTGCAACCATGCCTATTTTAAAGCCATGAAGGATATTCGTGAATAACATAGTCCTTAACTCATTAACGAGTATGGCCGGAGCATAAACTGCATCCCCGAAGGGAAACTCCTTCGAGTTCGTGTGATATCCGGCTGTACTATCAATTGGAATCAGTATCTTCGCTAAGTACGTCTTTCCAGCATTTGAGGCTCCTTGTAAGTACAACGTGTTATTCTTATTGTCAGTTTGTTTACAGACGTATACATATCAGTCACTAATTGATTTGGATTTATTCTTTGCTCCATCGTCCAGTAATAGATGAATTTCTTCCCAATTTCAGTATTTGAGTTCGTTTGAATATGTGTCCGGATCGAAACTCATGAACCAGTCGTAGTACTTTTCTGATTGGAGCTAGTAGTTGAGGACGTATTCCTCCTTTGCTGGAGATAGAATTCTTGACCAGATTTAAACTTTTCGTGGTTAACACCCTTTAAAGTGAGGCGAAACAGCTCATCTTTGACACGTGTGGGTCAACAAGTCTTGATATAGTTATATAATTGGTTGGTCTTTTTTGATGACTTCTTGGTGGTTGTGTCTTTGGCCGGGTTGGTAGATGTTTGCGGCTCGTCGGGCGTGTGGTCATGCTGAGGTGGAATCACCTGCTGAATTTCTTTATCGTTGAAACCGAGGTACAGTCATGGGTTACGACTCATGTAGCGTCCAAAATTTGCAGGGGACAAGATCTTTTGTGATTTGAACCCGGGTCGATAGCGCAGTTGGTAGCGCGCCGGGATTTGGATACTCGTGCCCGAGGGGGTGCGGGTTCGAATCCTACACGGGGAGGTTATACCCTTCTATGAAAATTCCATGACAACCGGATGTGAAAACGGCCAAAAAAAGCTGCGAGGATTTGAAATCATTTTAGGATTCACAGCTTGATAAGCGCGATTGACCGCTTCACATTTTTGGGTACTTGTTAAGAACCTTGTGTTTTTATTGGGTAAGGGGACAGCATTATACCAATACACTGAATAAGAGACAGCGCGTCTGCTTCTGTCATTCTAATTTTTATGTTTGCTGGCATGAAGTTTTGGCTTGTCGGTAATTGCCGCAACACACCAGGCTATTTACTTTAAAACTGTGGCCACAATAGCCCTTGAAACAGAGTACAATTGCGTCAATTATTTTGGGCATTTTCTTTTTTTTCATGCAAGTTACCATTGTACACTGCATGGGTTTTAGTTAATTCTGCAGTGCACCATTGTTTTATCGACATGGCCAAACTATTTTTGAGATTACATTTTGTAGCACCCCTGAACATTCCTGGGCTGAACTTTGCCCGGTTTACCGCGCGGCGAACTGAGTTACCCAAATGTCTTACATCTTTCATATGCGTAACTTTACTTTCTGTTACCCAACTAACACCGTGATGACTTTTTGCGTCACCATCACCTGTATAGCCAACAATATTTACTCCAGACTGAATGTGTTCAGCGACAGAATCTGACCATTTTTCTCAGTTACCTATTACCGCGTCTGGGGAAATATTTGCTGTACATTTACCATGATGATTGGGACAAGTTACGTTTTTTTCATTTATTACGCAGGCGTGAACCTATTATGCACACTTTGCTAGCAATGTTTACCTCTATTATTTTTTTACTTTTGGTATAATTTTCACAATATTTTGTAGTGGCAATTGTGCCGGCTTGAAAGGGAGTTGCACCTATTAGGGTATTTTCCGCAACCAACTGACACCTTTTTTGTTCCATATCTTTAACATTTAGTTTTGTTATCTTTTCTAAGACAGTGTTTGTACACTTTTGCATGCTTGATATAGATGGGGCGACAATGTTTGTACATTTCAATACACGGAAAATGGCCGTGTTGCTAATGGGGGCAGTCGCTAACCAAATCTGCAAACCTACATTCGCATTGGCAGCTTTTCTGCCTTTACCTTTAGAGTTTTTTTATTTCCACTTCATCATACAGATTTGAAAAGTCACTTACGTAACAACATTTTGTACATTTAAGGCGTTCGTGCCATACTAGACCCCATTTTTTGGGAATTTTCAGGGTCAAAATTTAATTTACCATCACATTTTTTATCATATAGACTGTGTTTTCTGTTACAAGTGTCAAATAAATCCTCAAGTTTTGTGGTATTCATAATTTTATTGGTTTGCGTTTCAGGATTTGAGTTACTTTGGGATAGTAAGTAACCTGTAGGGACGTCGTTTCTTTGTTAGTGGATAAAACGTTTCTCTATGGTGTCTCTGTGTTCTCTGATGATGGTCCTATTCTGATTCACTGTCGTATTGAGGCTGTTGATAGCAGAAATGTTCTTCGTTATGTTTCCAGTGTTGGTGGCCTGTTTTTTTCTAAATTGAGATAGGGTTCTGTCCGTCTGTCTGCTGTAGTCTCTGAATCTGGTCAACGAGTCTGTCTCTTCGTCGTCCGTCGGTGATTTCACGAGTGTAAGTGCCGTCGAGTATCCATTCTTGTCTTGCATGTCGTTATATGTATTGTCCGTCTTTTTCTACGGTCATGTGAGGCGTCATGTGTTTGAGTCTGAATACCACTGTGTTGGAGGTCGTGTGATATTCGAAGGCAGGTAGGAATTGTAGTCTATAGTACAAGTTAGTGGCTTAGATGGTAGCGGCTAGAGGTAAGCAGTATAAGGCATTTATGACTTATGCCGATGCCTATGTGGATATCGAATGTTGATCATTTGTTAGGGGTTTTCTCAAACGAGTTTACAGAAAAATTGTATACATAGTGTAAGTGTCTCATGAGAACCACGAGTTTCACGTGAAACCACTTTTAATTTCATGATGAATATCACGCTAGACGGAATAAGATTTCCACAAGGAGTGTTCATTAAGTTCTTATTTTATATTCAACAAGACATCAGGATATATACTAACTCTTGTTTTACGTACAAACTATAAGGAATTTTTAAATAGTGCAATCATGATTTTAACTGTTGTCCAAAAAATACGCACATTAGCCTGAATCGTTTAAATATTTGTTCGTAATTATCTGTACAAATCGTTTGTGTTCAAGACCTATTTTACCTTTCGATTTAAATTTGTGAAAAGTATTTGGAGCTAACGACTTAATCACACAATGTTTATTAATTTGCATTTTTTCGGTAAAAGAAAAGTAGTTTATAGCCAATGTATATGTACATGCTTTAGGTTAGGCTCCAAGAGTATTTGGTTCATATTTGAAACTTTGTACACACTGGTCATTTTTAACATGGAAGAGTGAAATATTTCTAATCAAGATGCCCCCGTTCGGTTTCCAATCAGACTAAACCATCCAAGGGGAATTTGATGGTATATGTCGATTATTTTCTTGAGGGGGCTAGGTTGGCTTCTTAAAGACATAACTAAAAAAGATAAAGAATAATGCCACTCAAACTGGTTATGTGACTCCATCACCGTACACAGCGTAATAAAGTGTTGGTAAACGGCCGCTTAGTTCTGATATTTACTACGTACATTAGTTATTTCCATTGCCAGAATGTCTTTCTCATGAAAGCAACTTAAATCGACCAGCACTGTCCCAAACCGTAAACTAAATTATTATGCATGCATTTATTTAGACTTTGGTTCAGTACCGTACTGGACGCCTTTCGAAACAACGCGACAAACATGTGTGGAACATTCAATTTCGAACCCGACAGTACTCTTCGTAATGTCAACTCATCCGAGTATTTCGGGAAAAAATTCGACGTACCTGCGGTTTAGGAAATGTGTCAGCTCATTATGGATTGCAAAATAGTCATTGTGCATATGAAAAAGTGAATATAAAACTGGGGTTGTGTGTCGTTAGTAGGTATGCAAAAAGTGGCATTGTCTCAGAACTGAATTTCATTACCGGACAAATATATCTACTCTTTGAGCAAATAAGCGTGATGCTTATTTGTTTTGTTGCAACAACATATTTTATTCAGCCTTCATATCTGAAGAGAATATACATGTACATGCTATCAAAAGAAATCAAGCAGACGTATTATTTTTACAAGACAGTTAAGAGAAAATTAGAAATGTGAATACACGGCAAATGTGAAAAAGATCTGTTTATGTAGAGCTTTGCATCGTAGAGAATGTAAGAGTATAGTAACAACCCATCAATGGATGAATGAGACGTTTTGTTTTATCAGTCATTCGATGCAAAAAATCGCTTGTGCGTTAAGTTAAACCACACACTTTTCATGTAAAAAGATAATGAATGATACATGTAATTTCTTGCATGATCCTCACGTTTGAACTTTTAAATACATTTGAGAAAATCCCTCGCAATTTGTAAGAATCCGACATCCGCATAGACAACGGCATAAATCAGAAATGCCTATTTACCCCAAGTATACTGTTTGTTGGGTTTGTTTCTCAGTGTCAGTACGGCAGTGAGTGGATCTTTGAAAGTGGCTATGTCGTGCATGGTCACGGAGTGTCCAATGAGGAAGGCGCAGAAGGTGAAGTCAAAATTAGGGTCTCCACTATCGTAGCTTTGAAGCACTTTAATTCGTTTATCATGGTTTTCAAGGTAGTCAAGTTGATTTCCATACATAATCTGTTCTGCTGAGTATAGTTGAATGAGTGTACCGACTGCTGCATTACATTTTTTACTTTAATTTTTATTAATTTGCAATTCCTCTTAAACCATATTTTAACAGACGTATTACAATACAAATGAGCTTTTTATAAACTTAATAATGACCAAATCAATGAATTTATCTGAAGTCAAAATATTCGAGTCATTTAACGGGCAGACATTTTAATTTCCTACTTCTAATTGACTTTGGAAATTGTTATGAGACGTATGTCGTGACACAACAATTAAAAACTAAACATTTTGTAACAAATATCTGGAAACTTAATTAAATCAAAACAGACAACGAAACTTGATACCATTTTACTAGTATTTTATGATAAGAATTCTTTGTATATTTAACAGACTAATTTACTGAAACAATTAAATTGTCCAATTAATGGTTGTGCAAATAATTTAACAAAGAATGAAAGATAGTATCGTTATAATTGACTAGCTAGGACGACATAATGAGAAAGTTATATACTTAACGAAAATTCTAAGTACACCGATTTCTATATTGTAGTAAATGTTTATTTTTCATTATTTGAGACTAATCGATGACGGAAATCTGTATAAGACCATACTGTCGTCTGCTTGCATGGTTTTATGCTACTTTATCGATGCAAAACCAGTTTGTCGTGCATCCGTTGGTATAGGAAGATTTTTAATTGCTTTAATTTAACAGAAAATTAGCAATTATAAATCGTATTCTGCACCGCCTTTTAAAAGACCTATGGCAATTTCTCGTTTTTTGAAGTGACATTCGAGCAATTTCTTGCTTTTTTGTGCATATCAACACGCTAACGATTTTCGCCAAAACTGACAACGTGGGATTTTTGCACGATAAGCGCGTGCCCATTTCCGCTTTTCAGCACATGCAGGACAAAACCAATTTTGCATCAAATAAAAAGCAGGAAAACCATGCAAGCAGGCGATTGTATAGTCCTATACAACTTATTATGTAATAGTTAGATTATGTTTTCATTTTACTATAAGGTTTAGTGCGAGGGGCGGAGCCCCGAGCACTGAACCTTATAGTAAAATGAAAACATAATCTAACTGGCTTAGCACAGCATTTTCCCCAAGTTCAACACACTTCTATACTATACAATATAGTACATGTCTACTATCAACAATCCTCGACAGCTGATTGGACGAGGGGAAAATGCTATGTGCTAAAAACGATTTGACATAATGTTGAAAAATAAAATATTCTAACAACATTGAAATCGAGGTACTTAGAAGTTTCGTTAAGTATAATGTAAGCATTGTTAATATAGAGGTACGTCTAAAGAACTATAGGTACATTGTAGCACACTGATGCTGGATACCTTTGACATTAGTCACAAACGAACTATTAAAATCTTACTGAACATAGTTTTCAAACAGCCGATAAAATAATAGTGTGTCTCTCCAAAATGATTTGAATGACCTCAGAAATTAGACGAAAGTCGACCCAATAACGAATATGTTCTTACCAGTCACTGACTGTGCTAAGTACATATAACAACTTTTTTTTCAGTATACACACTTCCCCTCAAGATAATTTCAACAGTTGTTAAAATATTTAAACAATTTCGTGTGTCATCTATGGGAAACTTAAGTTTATCATTCATGTGACACAAACTACGCCAATATCCACTGAGTAGTTACCGGCTTCCATGTTACACGTGTATTTCGTGCTTTTTACTAATATCAGCCAAACAGTTTACACTTACTCGTTTATTTTGTATATGCCGATATCTGTAGCAATTTACACTTCAAAAGAACATCTAAACTTTCAAAAGTCATAAGTATGATACGAATAAGCTTAGAAGAAAGAGGCCGAGCTATCGGAATGATGCATGATGGCTCATCAGTACGAGAGGTAAATTGAATTGAATTGCTATCTTATGTCTTGCGCGCATCATATTTATTGCTGAGTCATTTTAAAGGTAGCTGCAATGCAGAAACCTCCAACAATCGTAACAAAGTGAAACATTTTTTTTGCAGGTTGCCTGTACTTTCCAGCGTAGCCCTATGACTGTGATGTAATTTTTAAGAAAGTGTAGCCAACTGGAAGTGTTAAAGACCTGTCCAGGCAGAGTAGACGTCGTGTGACGACAAAACGGCACCATCCAGCAAATGCACACCGGGGAACGATTTCGCGTTACTGGCAATTGTTGTGAATTTGTACTTTGTTAATGCCAATATTGTTACTGCTTATAAGAAATCAGTACTTTTTCAATTTAATTATTGTTTTGCTAATAAATGAAATACTATTTGATAAACATTGTGTACAAATTTTATATCAATAGCTTACATATCAACCCAGTTATGTCTAAATATATAGGTGTTTATTTAGATAATTTGTTAAGTGTAAATATTTTGCAGCTAAATCCAGAGATTTAGCCTTTCCATGAACGGTGAGTAGGTTGACTGACCGCCGTGACATGACCTATAAAATGTGTTTTTTACGGCGTTAAATTCAACAAAAATCTATATAAATAACATTCCACACATCCTCGTTAACAAACAAACATCGCTATACTTGCATGCTATAATATGTCTAATTGTACCTGATTATTTTAAACGAAGTTAATTGTTATACAATATTTATGTTAGAAGACAAAACAAAACGCTATTTAACTTAAAAAGGATATAACACCACAGTTTCAAAGTTTCAACATAAAAACATATTCACTTTAATCAAAGATAGACAATCAGTCGAAGATATGTCGGCAAATAATCATTTTATAAACATTTTTGAAGCACATGTTGACAAAATAATTACATCACCAACCAATTTTCGTATCATTTAGAAATTAATAGCCTTTTTATCTCGAAATCATCGGTAACTATAGAAATAAGACGCTGGCAAAATATACGTTTCCGAACGGAAATGTACTGTATGTAATGATCTCGGCGGTGAATTTCACATTAAGTTTAAAGGTCAAATTTTCTATAATTATCCAAAAACTTTATTAAAAATATCTCTTTTTATGTTTTTATGATTTTGTGGTGTATATATGCTTGTTGTGTTTACATGACTTAGTATTCATGAATAAACTGGTAATCATAAATCACATATTGAAGACCTTGTGCTAGAGACAAGATGTGGGACAACTTTCTGTATGAAAAGATGAAAGAACATTAGATTTTCTTTTCAAACATACTTCAAACAAAGAAAATCACATTTCTTTGTTTCTGATGTTGTGAAGTAGCGACATGCATTAAGATGGTTAAATGATAACTTTGATATTTTACAAATCAATTATATATATTGATGTCTCCTACTTTTGACTCAATTTCTTTGTCCTTTGTATTCATTTCTAATACCTCTTTTTCACAGTACTCTTATTTATACACAAAGACTTCACTAGCTCGTAAAGTTGAAGAAAGTTACATTTTAAAATGAGCGATCAATAGTAAGATAATATGAAATGTATTTTACTGACATTATTAACTGATACACGAGTCAATATAGACATAAAATCCAATATTAAGAAAATACCGTTCAAACTAAATACAACACAATCATACAAATTATGTCTTTAATCCCTGAAGAGAAAAAACCCAAATGAAGTCTATAATATCCAATTAGTTACATTCTCTAGCCTTACAAGTACTAACATGTACAATATTTCTGTAAGTTAGCGTTTTACAGATTGAAACAATTAACATGAAATTGTCCCATAATGACTTCAAACTATCTATTTATCAGTTAATTAAATCCAAATGGCAAATTAATTTTATGGTGCAACGTTCAATAGGTTACATGAAATAAAAGATACACTTGATACTACCTTTCTCACAGATCTGAATGGACGTGAACTAACAGTACTTACGCGCTGCAGAATAGGTCATACTTATTTAACGCGTTCATACGTTCTTAAAGACAAAGTTGCACAACTGTGTATACCTTGCAACCAACACTATAATGTAAAACATTTTCTCATCGACTGCCAAGACCTTAAGTATATTAAGCGACAAGCATTACAAAGCCTCAACTATATCAAAACTCTTTCATAAAACTCCTACTTGCATTACATGTATCATGATCAATTATTTGAAATAAATCAATATTTTTTAAGAAAATATAGATTTAACCCTGTATGGTTTTATTCATATATTAGTTATATCATTTTTTATTTTTACGTTACATTGCATTCGGCATGATATGACCTTTTGTGTTGGTATACGGTAAAACCCAACAAACAAACAAACAAACGTGAGTTAGTGTTTGATATAAAAAAAGTGATCTCAATATATCAGTTTCAGTTTATTGTGTTATATCGACATTCACTTGTCTTTGACACAAAACATATATACAATCATATAATACAATTTAAACAAATAAAAAAGAAAAGACATACCAAAAAATAACGATGTACAAAAAAAGAAAATCAGCATGGGATAGACATCAGATCATACATAATACATTTACATAATAAGCCCACAAATACACTTGTTTGACACCACAACAGAACGTAAATACATATGACAATTACATTAATAGTACACAAATGCACCTAAATAAAATAAAATCATACATACATAAAACAGTTACATAATTATTACACAATTACAAATTATACAATTATAACAAAATCTGCAACAAATAATGTATTTACTCTACTTTGATATTACAGCACGCGTATACACAAAGAAACTTTATAATCGCTGAGACGAAGAAATATATAAATCAGAAATCTCCAGTAATATAATGAGAAATGCGACGAAGTTAAATTATATATAAATACGTATATTGATCAAAGTACATTTACTTACAGTACGGATGGAACGATGCTTCATAAATTGTAAAACACTTCTCATTACGTTAATAGGATACCATTTAGAAACTTATCATGAATAAATTCTTTTTTAAGCCAATTAATGAAGATATATTCAACAACAGTAGACTTAAAACTGTTTTACAACCATGAAGTTATCAGAATATAATATGCATTAGGAACATAATAAACTATGCGTACTAAATTCTGCTTTCTAAATTTTATTTTGACAAAGTGTCTTTTTTGAGCGAGATACTTTAGAGATACTTTTATAAGATCACACTAAATTCACTGATACGCTTATACATACATATACCCAAACGAAAAAGAAACGCAGGGTAAACTTCAGTGGTGATTTATGGTCAATTATAAGAATGATATTAAAACTGGGATATTGATTTATCAAGAACTATCTTTCGTGAATTAAATTTGGAAATTTTCATTGGATTTTGACCTTTACTTTTTGTGTTATTGGAACGAATTTGGCGATACCCCATACAAACGTAAATTCAAATCGGCGTAAAGTTCTCAGTACCGGGTATGTACTCCTCGCGCAGATGTCACAGCCCTTATTCTCTTGTGCATTGAATTCATAAGAGTGTTTATCTTTCTCATGGGGATATTGTTCCACTCTTCCAACAATGCATTTCTCAGTTGGTCAAGCGTGGTGGGAATGTTCTGACGCTGCCTTACTCTCCTGTCCAGTTCGTCCCATAGATGTTCAATAGGAGACAAATCTGGGCTATATGCTGGCCAGTCAAGTGGCTGAATGTTATGATTTGCCAGAAACTGTCTACAAACTCTGGCAACATGAGGTCGGGCATTGTCCTGTTGGAAAATAAGGTTACGTTGTTGGACTATAGGGACAGCAACCGGACGGAGGATTTCATCCGTATATCTTGCGGCGGTCAAATTCCCACCAACCACTACCAACGGTGACTTAACCCCGTAAGATATCCCACCCCAGACCATGACTGAGCCACCGCCAAATCTATCCACCTCAGTAACGCATGCGTCAGCAAAGCGTTCCCCACGACGTCGGTATATACGACGTCGACCATCCGGACGGAAAAGCGTAAATCGGGACTCGTCAGTAAAAAAGACCTGCCTTCATTGTCTCATTGGAAATCTCCGAGGGGAATGTGCCGCTTACCAAGTCATTCGACGCGCCCGACGTGGAGGAGTAAGAGGCAAACCAATGCATGGACGTCTACAACGAAGACCCGCCTCACGTAATCGGTTCCTTACAGTTTGGGAGTAATTACGACGGTTATGATTGCCTACTGTATTGTTAGCAGTTTCAGTGGCAGTAACGTACCGATTACGCAGGTGTGCTTGACGTATTGCCCTGTCCTGACGTCGTGTCGTGACGCGCGGACGCCCTGTCCGATGCCGGTCGGCAAGCCTTCCAGTTTCCCTAAGTCGACGAACAAGTCGCTCTATGGTCGAAACATTCACACCAAACTGCATAGCCACCTTGCTGTTGCGTTTGACCTTGCATTAGCAACGTAATGGCCTGACCCCGCTGAACGTCAGTAAGCCTTGCCATTAACGTAGAAAGTTAAAACAGAGTTTTAATACGGAAAACAGTGTATAAATGTCTAGAGTATTGAATGATATGAAAAGATGTGTTGAACAAATTATCAAATTTTTTTTGCACGAAATTTTTGCTTTTCTTCGCTTGTATTACGTGACACCGAACGTTTCATGCTTCAGTAATTTTTCATTATGTGTTGAGTAAATAGATGCCTTGATAATAATCTGACCGATTTTCATCATCTTACACAAAGGCGATAAAAAGTTATTCCATATCATTTTACCCTGCGTTTTATTTTCGTTTGGGTATATATGCTAATGTTCAATGTACCTGGTTTAAAATAGTTTAAGAGCTTAAAATGCTTTTTCAAACTGTGTTTTCAATAACAAGACTTCATCTTAAACATACTGTGATTAAAACTATTGTTTTAAGTATTGACAGCCAAATTCTGCTTTCGGCTTTGATCTACTTTTATACTTTTGATTATGGGGCTTTAAGGTATTTATCATAATGGTGTCTACATATTTTTCTGATATTTTGAATTTAAAGTAAAGGTAACACAAAATGCCCATGATCAAACGACCAATCTCTATTTTAACATAAAACAAACTTCGTATTAGTTTTATCGTAGTCTTACCAAAATACTCATTTGCTGACACCATCAGACCTAACATAGCATTTCTGGAATATTTGTCAACTAGCATTATTCAAAAACGTTTTCAATCTTACACATGTAGGATTACAACTTTACATATGTCTTAATATTAGGGTAACCAACATCATATTAAAATCTATTAGAAGACTATTAGGTATGAATACCTAAACACAGGTCCCTAAATCGAAATCAGGTATGATAAACCCACCTAGTAAGTATTAACATACAAAAAAGACACCATGCAATATTTGCAACCACCTAGTAAATTCTTAACATACTTGCTTGGTACCTTGTAACACTTGAAAGCATCTGGTAAGTTCTGACATACTATAAAGTTTACATTCAAAACTTGAACCCTCCCAGCGAGTCTTCACATACTAGGTAGGTACCATGATACAGCCGGTAAGTCCTTACATAGTGTAATCGTATCATGCATTAATGAACACAGCCGGTAAGTCCTAACATATGGAGCCATGAATTTGTCTATACACATGCGAATAACAAAAATATATGATACTGAGGACACCTATGTACAACGAGACGGACATTACAGAAAATCTGAAACCGACATGTAATGTTGCTATGGTTTAAAGTCTAATATGGTATGTTAGTAAAGTAAGAGTTGTAAAATGAATACTAAAATGTCTGAATTATGATACTGTAGTTAAATATGTAGTTAAAACATTGTTTTACAGTATTCAAATATATGTCAGATTTTTCTATACATCATTAGTAGAGTCACTAACTGTTAGCTTAAATTTACCGCAGTCTACATGTATATCCTTTAAGTTGTTTATTAACCTCATCATCGAGCATAAATGTAACTTAACACGAGATCCAGACACAATAGTGACTGGTTGTGGTAACACGCATAGAACATCAGAGGAACCCTGCAATGATTCATCTGGTTTTGTTTCTATTCTATCTGTATGTTCAAACAATTCAAAGAATCTATTACTAATAGTGTATTTGTCCTGTCGAGATTTGACAGATGATTATCCAACATAACTAAAATGTTCTGACACTAATCTTATAACTCACTTGCATTTGCCACTGATGCATTATTCTGAAGAACGGCGTTTGTTACTTTCGGTTTAATGATACCGATCAGACCATCTTAAGGATCTTTACCATGACTGGTTTCAAAATAAATCCTATATAGTTTACCATCATGTTTTGATTGTGAAAGGCTAATGTCAGTAAAGCTCATTTTCCCCTTCAATTGAGAAGCTCATCCATCCTTCCACTGGTGAACTTTATTGATAATTGCACCCTGGTCTCTCACATGTTTCATTGCTCTACGATCAAACTCAGCAACACCATAGGCATCATGTTTCATCTGATACAGCTATGTACTCTTCTTTAATAAGCTGATTCTGTTTTGTAGTATAGCATAATTGGATTCATGGTAAATTGTCTCTGATTCCAATGAAATGGCTGGATTTCTCTTCCATGTCGACAAGTATAATTTTTACTGAAATCCAAAGCCATAACCAGTTCCCTTTCTTCAATATCTCAATATGAATCCTAAATTATTTATGTTGCTACTTGGTTAATGGTGTCTAATGTATTAGTAAGATATACTTTGTTAATCTTTCTTGACATAATGTTGAAGGTTTGTCGTGTGTAAGCGAATACTGATTTGGCGACTGAAAAAAATTTGAGGCGGGGTAAAAGTATCATACATTACATCTTTACTCTTCATTTTTTGTCTATTTGTAGGAAACAAATGACAGAAAAGTGAAGATTCTCTTTGAAGGTGGTGGGGACTACTCTGGAGAATGTAGTACTCCAAAGAGAGCACCACAATATTTAGATTTGTTATGTAAAGATCAACAAGATCTGGTACTTTTGCAGGTACAAGAATATGAAAGAAACAAACGCAACTTTTCCACGCAAACAGACCCAGAGGTTGTGTTAGGAAGCAACACCAATTTTACTGCGTTACATAGAGAGAACAGATGTAGATGTAAATGTGAGGACTCTTTGACTTTAATGAAGCAGACAAATGAGAAGATAGACAAACTTTTTGGTGTAATAAATGTTTTAAGTGAAAACCTGGAGAAAAATAAGAATGATGTTTCATTAATGTCCCTATCAACTCTGGAATCACTTGTTAATGTACCAGTTTCCATGACTTATCAACAGTCAAGTTCTGATATTACTGATGTTGTAGCTGTGCCTGAGGAACAGTCATCGAGTTCACATGAAATTGTTCCAGTTGTTCATCTGACATAAGATCACCAGTCTAATGATAAGGAAAATGATCCTCAGTTTACAGCAACACAACTTTACATTCCAAATGTTCTAGGATCTCCAATTATTAGTGAGAAAGTGTATTCAAAGCCATGTTTAAATGGACAAATAGTTGAAATTAAGTCTGTTCTAGACATTCCCTCTTTTGATTGTGAATTAAGAATTCACCAAGATATACAATGGCAGGTAAAACAAGCATCATGTTCTGTAGGGAACTACGCCTGGCAGTTGGATGAATGAGTAAAGATGAATTAGTAGCAAGAAACTACAATGGCAGAAAAGGAAAGCTAAGATTATCCCCTCGTAGAGTCCATGCCATTGAGCACGCAACTTACGATATGTATGGTGCATGTGGTGTTATGAAAAGCTTACCAGAGGCAATCAACGCTGGAATTAGAAAAATTGACAGAGTGCCATTGTCAAAGTTAGCAAAACATAGCATATAATGTGTTGCTTCTAGAAATAGCCTAAAGGACATCACATGTTCATGTTACTGAATATTTGTGCTGATAATCAAAAGAACCCTAAGGCCACAACAATTTGATCATATGTTCTATGGATTCGCTCGCACCTTAATTTTGACAGTTATTTTTACAATTAAAAATTTTTTTCCGTGCTCGCTCATAAAAATTTTATCAAACCGCTATATAAAGCAAGTGAATAAAGACTTTTAAAAAAAATTTTTTCCCTCGTTCGCCCCATTTTTTCCAGAAAAATCTGTAGAAAGTATGATCAACTTGTTGCGGCCTAAGTCCAAATGAATTTTTCATAAAGTGTTGAATGTACTTGAAACTGCAATGCTACCTGCATCTACTTATTATGTACATATGTTTTAATGTTGACTACTTTTTTATACTATTTCAGCATAGGTATTAGTTTTTCATGTATTAACTTTGTACACTGTTGAGTTTTTTGTGTTTGATTTGAATATTGTTGATAAAGCAGCTTTAAACCCACATCACCTTGTTTTTATTTGTATCATCTTTCAACATTTTTGGTTTAGTATATCCTATTTGTCTTATATTTTTACATGACGTCTCCTTAATGCAAAAAGGTACCATCGTATACAAGATAAAAGAACATTAAATGGATAAATTATTCATCTTCATTTGCCTTGCTAGTTAGTCAATAGCTTGTTTTCATACCAGTCTAGAAGCAAAAGGTTCGATTTCCTGGCATATTAGTTTTGACATTGTAATGGTTTTACTTTCTACAGCCTTTCTGTTACCTGTATATCATTAGAACAGTTGTCTGCCTCTGGAAGAGGTATGTACCTATCTCTGGTTGAAGACTTGGCCTAGAGATCTGACTTAGCCACTTGATGGCCAGGTATAGGTCAAGTTACCTATGTGAATTAAACATACTATTTGTACATAGAATTGCTGTATTTGAGGGCATCATACTGTAAACGTACACTTGACCATTGTCCCAACTACATTTGTTTTTGTCCTTCTATTGTACATATATATATGTAATGTACAATATAAGTCAGACTACATGAAGTTATAAAAAGACAGTAAAGTTTTTTCATCAGTGACCATTCATCACTGTTATACTCGAGCTAGTAATCAGTTTCTTGAGGCTGTACTGTACTGGAAATGAAGCACTCTGTCTCTATTGCATGAGTGTATTGCCAACTGGATCTCTGTGTCTATGTCATATTTCCAGCCTTTACTGTGTTAGGCTTAAGAGTGATAGATATGATGGGATGGAAACAGTTAAACTATATATTTGAATTTTATCAATGAAGGGATAGTAATAACCACTGCACTATTTTTACTCTTTATTTTAAAACTTTTCGCCCATTGGTCTTTTTTAGTTAGTGCATGACAAAAGTAAAAAATCATTATCAGAAGCAGGCCAATGACCGAATTGTTTGAAAAATAAGGAGTAAACATAGAACAGTAATACTATAGTCAAATAAGAAATAAGTTTTGAAAGTAGACTTCTAAAATCTATTTAAATAAATAACTTTTTACAACAATTATAGATCATTACTCAACATCAATAACTCAAATGTCGTGGTAAGAATAGCTTTCCGAGTATAATGATCGAAATAATAATTTAAAGCAGCTTAACTATTAGGTTCTATTACCTAAATAACAATATTTCAGTCCACATTAAAAATATCAAAGTACTGATTTTTTAACCTTAAAAAGCTATCCTATAATGCAGCCATCAAAGGTAATAATATGTTTACAAAGAATTCTAATACTTAGCAACATATACTAGTACAAAGGGTACACATATAAGTGATTTAAACAATCAATGTTCAACTTTTTACAAAAAGTCTTCAAATGTTCAATCTATAAAAACTTAATAATTATCTAATAAAAATACTAATCCACTTAAATAACCTAATGAAATATTATTCTATATATTCTATTATAAATAAAAGCAAAAAAGGGGTCAAGGGTCTTAGGCAACAACTTAAACACTCAAATTTGAAACGAACAACAACAGTCTAGTATAGAGTTGGGCCACCACGATTTAAACAAATCTCAGGAATAACCTTGTGAATGTGATCAATGTATTTTCCACACTGTTCTGCAGTAAGTCCATTCCAAAATTGTACAATGCCAGCTACTAGTTCATCTTTCAGCTTTGGCTTCACATGTCTCTGAAGAAAATCTTTCAAAGATGCCCAAACATTCTCAGTAGGATTTAAATCAGGAGAGGATGCTGGTACAGTCATGACTGTGTGAGATATATTATTTTTCTCAAACCATTCTTTTGTTGCTTTACTGCAGTGCTTGCTGTCATTGTCCTAAAAAGTAAACAAAAGATGATTTTAGCAAATTATTATGGTAATTGTAATACTTAAAAGTACTTGAAATTATGAGTTTTACTTAAAATAAGGATTACATTCAAATCTGTTAAAATCAAACAGATGATATATGCTTTTGAATTGGTCTTTTATAGCCGCCCGACTAGCTCAGTAGGTATCACACAAGTCTACTGATCATGGGGTCTTGGGTTCTATTTCCGGGTGGGGCATACCTTTGTGGAGTTTGGTCATGAAATTATTTCTACGGTCATTCTCCCTCCTACCAATGATTTTTAATCATGTAGGGCAGTTATCGGTCACTGACAAAAGTGTGCACTTAAAATTTGGTTAACAGCTAAATCCAGATTTTTAATGCCCCGATAAGAGCCAGTTGGTTGACTGACCCCATTATATGACCTATAAAATGTGTTGCTAGGGCATTAAATCCAACAAACAAACTATCAATTTAAACAAAAAAATTGGTTTCATATTAAATTATATGCTAGATTATGTTCATCAAGGGCATTAAGACAAATTATGAATTTTTGAATCTGTACCATCAAATGCTATAATTAACTTTTTGAAAGAAATAAATGTTTATAATAAGATATAGAGTTTTACATCATTAATATAGTTTGAATTATTAGTATCATTAATAGCTTTCAGCGCGATATGACCTTTCTGTGTTGGTGCGCCGTAAAACCCAAACAAACAAACAAACAAATTATGAAATAATCAATAAATGCCTTCCCATACCAGTATTTGTACATTAATATGAAATAGTAATATGAGATCTTAACACATGTACAGATATGTACATGTTCATTCAACACATGTAAAAATGCAAATACCAACATAATATAAATGAATAAGAGCAGTGCACACACAGTAAGCTTGACAATTCCTCTGAGTGTAAGTTTAAGTGAATACTTTCAGTGGTTCAAGTTTTGGAATATGCATACAAATTCTTATCAACTGCAGGGCATGTGAAATCTTAAAACTGTTCAGCTGTATGGTTAAAGTATCTAATCCACATTAACATAACAAAATAAAATCTAAGTTCACATGTCTGTATATGTCTTGGCACTACATGGACAATAACGAGTAAGATTTCCCAAGCCCTTGTTTGTATATATATATAATTTCATCAGATTACTTAACTTATGAAACTTAGTATCTATCTCAAATTGTTACCCTGTTAATATGTATGAAGTTTCATATTGTCCGTTTTTTCTCAACTGTCAAAGCTTGAATAATTTCACGGTGACTGAATGCATTGCTTTTGTACTGATGGCCTAATTTTTATTAAATATATCTTGACTAAAACTTATCATTAGTCATAAGAACCTTTACTCGATCATAATACACACTTTCGAAAACTCATGGATGTATAATTTTAACAAACGCATTCACCGTGAAATTATTCGCATATTGACCGGCTAGCCAGTCCATAATTTTTATATTGACCGTTTATGACGTCATCCAGTCTTATTTAACACGACCTTCATGTTGTGCTAATTACACGGCAACACAAACAGACGAAATTGCCAAGTCGATTCACAAAAATGAAATATAACAAGAAGAACATGTTATCTTGCTACGTTGCATGAAAATGAAAGTCAGACTGGG
This sequence comes from Mactra quadrangularis, assembly GCA_025267735.1. Classification (NCBI taxonomy): domain Eukaryota; kingdom Metazoa; phylum Mollusca; class Bivalvia; order Venerida; family Mactridae; genus Mactra; species Mactra quadrangularis. The sequence goes on from CM046304.1 coordinate 10,927,542, forward strand.
GATTTAGATATTTGACATACTGTAGAATAAAATAATTATTTGAAAACACATTAGTAAAATGTCAGCAACATGACTTTCATGAGTGGTGAGAGGATTTAAATTCAAATTCGGTATAATATAACAAATAACACATGGCCTTACGGGCAATATGCAAGTTTACGGACTGTTCGTTGAGACCTCGGAACGTATATATAGCCCTCAGCTGCGCTTCGGGCCATATACCTTCCTCAGTCTGACCAACCAGTCCGTAAACTTGCATATTGCCCTCATGGCCATGTATTATTTGTTAAATATTATACTGGCCAGTGACAATACATTTCTCGGACCGTATATTATAGATTTCATATTTCAACTGTCAAAGAAAAAAACAAAAAGTAATACATATGATTATCTACGATTCAATAAAATGGTTTTGAAAACTATTTAGATATACTTCATGGTAAATTATTAAAATCGGTCATAAACTTTAGACTGAGTAACAATAAATTACCTATTGAAAGGGGGCGATGGTCGAATCAGAATTTTTTATATAGAAAATGCCATTTTTGTAATAATAACGAAATTGGGGATGAGTTTCATTATTTATTCAAATGTCTACACTTTACGCATGCTAGAAAAACAATCCTTCATCCAAACATTTCTGCCAATCAAAATATGTACAATTTTCAGAATATTATGAATACCTCAAACGAGAAAAAGTTTTCAAACTGGGTAATTTTTATTAATAAAGTACTTATGCAGGTTTCAGACCACTACCTGGCTAATTATTCGTAATCTTCTTAATTTTCTTTACAAAAATTTACCAACAATTATATTCGCTTTGTTATTTTGTATCTATACTGTTTGTATATATGCTATATATAATTTAGTTGTTTTCCACCCATTGCCTTTTATATTTGTTGTTATATGTTATACATTATACATGTATATGTATAATATGAACTTGTTTATAACCTCATTTCACATATTAACACATTCGATTATTTTCCTCCACTACAGCCAAAGATTTGTGCAAAATAAAGTTACATGCAGAAAATGTGCTAAATTAGTTTGTAAAATCATTGGGGTAAATATATTTAATGTACGGAGCCCCTAAAGTGACATTTTGAAATACTTTTTTTATGTTCACAACTATTTCGTTTAAACGTAATATTATTTCGTTTTTACGATATATTATTTCGTTTTTACGAAATATTATTTCGTTTATTCGAATATTATTTCGATTTTACGAAATAATTATTTCGTTTTTTTTCCGAAATAACTATTACGTTTTTTCGAAATAATTATTTCGTTTAAACGTAATATTATTTCGATTAAACGAAATAATTTCGTTTAAACGAAATAGTTGTGAAAATAAAAAAAGCATTTCAAAATGTCACTTCAGGGGCTCAGTATTATTGCCAATGATGGGTGGAATTATTTCATAAAATGTGCAAATATTACACCACCACGACATAATGAGATGATTTTGAGTAATTACCCAATGTCTGTGTCAACTAGGCTCGACGTTTCTTTCAGCGACTTATAATTCAACTTAGGTCAGGATAACCTGCCCCTTACCACTATCGTTATCGGATCAGGCAAATCAGAATAATGGCCGCCCCCTCAGTTATTATTCAGGTAACACAATTTTTGTTCAAGTTTTCTTAATTTTGCATGATCATTTGCTGATGATAGTAACTTTAATAGTAGTTCGGTATTTAATAATTCATTCGATTCCGATTTTCTGATTTTGACGTGTATTTAGCGTACGATTAACACAAAGACCATGTCTCGAAATGAACTCAATTCGGACGTGGATTAGTCTCGTTAGAATTTCGGATACTTTATTTAGCATAAATGTAACCGAACAACTAAAAAGGAATCTACTGTAATTCTTGTACAATGATCCTTTAATTTAAGCCTGTGTTGTGAGAAATGTCATTTGAAAACATAATTATTCAATACCGAATTCACTACATCACACGCGGCCATTATCATGCTTTGTCTGACGTACTTATAGCGGTCAAAGTACGACTGGGAATCAGACCAAGTTCAACTTGTCATACAAGTATCCCTTCAGGTGATAAAACTACTTACAAATAACAACATTTTTAGATTGTGATAGAAATATCAACGAAAACAAAAGGACAATACCAGGTTTAGGTACACATTATTTCTAATATTTGTGAGCCACCCGGCTAGCTCAGTTGGTAGCACGCAAGTCTACTGATCGAGGGGTGGAGGGTTCGATTCCCGGGCGGGGCATACTTTCGTTGAACTTGGTCATGGAATTATTTCTACGGCATTTCTCCCTTCTACCAATGATTCTTATTAATGTAGGGCAGTTGTCAGTCATTGACGAAATTATGCGCTCAGTAGTTGGTTAACAGCTAAATCCAGAGATTTAGCCTTTCCAGGAGGAGTGAGTAGGTTGACTGACCGCAGTTATATGTCCTATACAATGTGTTGCCACGGCGTTAACCCCCCCCCCCAAAAAAAACCAAATTCATTTATTTGTGATATTTTACTTTGATTCATTATCTTAAAATATGTATGTATTTATCCTGACTTATACAAGTTCATTTGTTTTACTTTTGATGATTTAATGCTTTTTTTGTTAACAAGCTTATTAACAAAAGCTTATGATATATACTTGTTAATATGACGACTCCAAATAAGGATTATTTATTTTTTTAGCGTCGTACTAAGTAAAGTTTTGTCTAAATAAGAAGACATAATTTATCATTTGACAACATTGTGACGTCAAATACATTCCAGATTTAAACAATATTAATTAGATTTATGGATCAGTGTCATGAAACGTTTTGGGTTTACGTGCGAAAAAGCATCAACCATTATACATTAAATACATTGTATAAGATTATATAGGTTACATGAAGTGATGTTATGGTAGATTTATATAAGTAGAAAAAGAAGTAGATGTATGACATCTTAGGATTATAGAGAATATATGTCAGTAATAATATATGATGTCAAACATAAGTTAGTAGTCTCATCAACACATTCTTATTTACAACAAAAATAAGTTCACCAAACGTTGTTAAATATGTTATTGTTAAACTTAATTGCAACGATAATAGCCATTTAAAATAGATTTTTAAATTACAAATTTCATAATACTAACAACAAATGTGGGTATTTAACTCACAGTGAAGTCCTTCAGTAATAAGGATAATAATCAACCATTTGATACCTCGACCAGTAACCAGGTATTTTATGATTAAGTTCGTACAGTCGTCGCATAGTGCTTTCTTAATAATAAATCAAAGTACTGACCGTACTGCTGGGACGGTGCTACTGAGATTGTAAAGCACTGATCATGAGAAAAATAAGATGTCATATATAAATTATCTTTAAGGTCTTAAACTTAAAGTTACTTATTCGGTGTAAACCAATTTTTAATATGGTCAATCAGTCTTCACGATAAATTTTCATCAGCACTCGACATTCGGTCCAGTAAAATATCTATTTTGCTGGACCGAATGTCGAGTGCTGATGAAAATTTACTGGAAAGTTTACTGACCCAAAACAATCTTGACGATACGTTATAATGTCCAGTCCATCTGAATGATTCAGCATGATACATTCAATTATATTAAACAAACAATACAACAAAAATATATTTTATTGTATATGGAAACGGTAGCTGTAAAAAGTTAGTGGACCACCGGACCACATTCTAAAAGTCACTAGACCTGGACCGATCTCGGTGACTCTGTTCACGGACTACTGGGTGAATTCAAAGCCTTTCGGCCAGCTCTGTTGGTAGCACGCAAGTCTACTGATCGAAGGGTCGTGGGTTCGAGCCCAGGGTGGGGTATACTTTCGTGGAGCTTGGTCATGAAATTATTTATTCTCCCTCTTACCAATGATTTTTAATTATGTAGGGCAGTTGTCAGTCACTGACGTAAGTATGCGTTTAGTAGTCGTTTAACAGCTAAATCGGGTGATTTAATCTTTCCAAGAGGAGTAGATGGTTGGCTGACCGCCGTTATATGACCTATACAATGTGTTGCAACGGCGTTAACCCCCTTTCTCCAAAAAAGTGTAAATTCAAAGACTAAATTCCACAGTGCTTTCAGCGCTTTGATTTTGATCGTCACCACTAGAATTGTTTGTTATAGCTTTATAAGTACAGCCAAAAGTTTAGTAATACATTGTATTTCTGTTTCTGTCATTTTGTACCCATCACACTAGTTTCACCAGTCTTTATCATCATGATTACAATAAATCGAGGGTTGCCCGCAAAACTGTAGTTAGTGTATTGTGTTAAAGAGCGAGTTACTACAGTCTTGCGGGCTACCCTCGAAATGTAATTACTTTTCCGACGTTTCACGAATGTCAGTACAAACATTACATCGATGGTGTCTTATGCATTAGTAAGATAGACTTTGTAAATCTCTCTTAACACAATGTTGAAGGTTTGTCGTGTGTAAGAGAATATTAATTTGGCGAGTACGGATTTTAACAATGTCTAGAGCGGTGTCATTTGGTCGATGAACGCGATATTACGTCTGAGTTGTAAGGCGCTTATTGATTAGGACCGCTCAGTATAATAGGAGAAAATGAGTAGATTTTAATAAGTCTGCAGAAAGTCTTCTTCTATCATTATCGGGTCAGACAAAGCGCAATAATGGCGGGGCCCGCCAGGGCATCTTAAAGTTGAAAGATTTTCTTCTATTTTCTCTTTATTTTGCATGAACAATTTCTGACGATGGTCAATTTAGTGAAGTTTTGTGCTATGTAGCTCATTTGAAATAAATGTTTCATTTTGCACTTAAATTTAGCAAAAGATTGAACACAAACCATGTCAGCAAAGTAGACACGCTTCAGACGTTGATTATTTCTTGTTAGAATTTTGAATACTTTATTAAGCATGAATTTAACCTAACGACTAAAAACGTATATATTCCTCACTGTTCAATCGTTTGCCGGCCCATTTTGTGTTTTTTGGTTGTGTGGGTCGTAACATTTTCCACAACGACCATGTGCAATTTTGATTCGCGCCAGTCACGATTTCCTCGTGCATTTTAGTAATTCCATCGATTCACTGTTCCACGCACCGGTTAGACTACTTCCAAAAAAAATGATTACGCAATAATCATTTATATATTGTCGAAAGCAGATGTACAAAAATTTGTTAAAAAAATATTGGTTCATGAAAAAGGTGAACGCAATTGAAATATATATACTTACAAGTTTTGTTAAGATTATGTAATGGAACTTTTTTCTGGTCTTAGTTGTTTTAGTGGACGTTAGTCAATAGAAATCTAAATGAGTTGTTCCAGAATTGTACCAAGCTAGTAAAAAATTATTTCTTAAGTCAGAAAGATTTAAACATTGGAAACCGGCACTGTGTTCACAGTCTATAAATGTATGTTGAATAGAAGAGGTATTCACATTAACGATTTTTCAGCTATAACAGCAGAGTGCTAGAAATTGGCATAGATATACGTGACATCATGCAATATTTGAAGGCAAATTCCTTCAAAGCATAATGTAATTTGACTATTTTGCATATCTTTAAGTTATTATATACTGCTTTAATGTTTTCATTTGATATTTTTTATTAAATTTATACAAAATAAGCATAACATAACCATATTTTACTCAAAATATAAATGTAAAAATCAAGGACTTTATATTACGTAAGATACCTAATTTGCATAAAATTGCATGTTTTATTAATCATATCAAGCTGTAATCAGCACCGTCTGATAGATAGACCTTGACAACATGGGTATGGATACATAATTATTTTAGATTTCCATCACAGTTGGTTATTGTGTTACATGTTTTAGCGAAAAATAGAATTTTGATAATGGCGGACTTGATTTGCATATCATGCAAATTGCTCAATGATGACAGTGTGTCATCACTCGGATTCTTAATCAGCACGGTTTTAGAGAAATAGAAACAGCAAAAATCTTTGTGGGAACCCAAGTGCACGGGTCACCTCATATACTGCAGACCTAAATCGGTTAAGACCGGAGACAACAAATATAAGCATAAGCAAATATAGGTCGTTTGAGGTAATGCTGGACCCCTATTTGCCGTAAATATCTTTTAAACTATAACAGCGATTTTGCTAAAAATTTTAATACAATCATATTTCAATTTTTCCTTCTAGGATTTAAATTTTCAGAATTTTTAATAGATAAATAAAAAAGTTTTCCATAAGGTATAATGCAAAATATTTGAAATTTTTTATCAAAAATCCGGCGGGAGGTAAAATAAGCTGTTCTGATTATAACATTGTCATACTTCCAGTGTATTTATACAAAGTCCCGTGCGTTTACTGTAAATTTGTGGCTTAAATAAACACTCGACGGTCTACTGAATTGTAAAGCAGAGGCCCATCTTTAAAATCGTACGTGTAGAATTTGTATAGATTTTGACGATACAGACGACAGTGATGATGATATTTGAGTTTGTATATACTGTTATACTTTGTTATCAAATAAAATTTCTAACCGGGCCTCATATTTAGCTATTATTTTGTATCTACTGTTATGTGGCTGTTCTGATTATGGCACATACCTATTTAACAAAAGTCGCTTTTTGGCTTCAAAATTTGCATTGCATGTCTATGGGAAGTATGTTATGTAATGAAAGAAAAATTCTGAATTTTTGGATTTGAGAAGGAAAATGCTAGTTATGATCACATACAAAATTTGAGTTAATTCCATCCGATAGTTATTGAGATATTTCATGATTTTAGGGGTCCAGCTTTAACGCAAACGACCTATACCACCTATTAACTAAGTGAAAAATGTGCTCCGACAAAATAGTTTGAAAAGTTCAATGTTAATACATCAATTCCCAAATCATACTGCTATTAATAGTGCTTTGCCTAGATGAAAACTACAGTCGAGTTAAGATAGTTCGAAATACCTTCGGAACGGCATAAAATGTCGAGTTTTCGCGATTTCGAATTAGGTGGCACACCACAGTTTCAGAGCCGCATTGTCGAACTGGCCAGGGTCAAATTTAGAAATAATAGAAACTTTGGCAGCTGAGTGCATATTTGAGGTTTAAAATATTTTTGATCGTTATATTTGAAGTTTCAACAGCTAGTATTGCACTTTAATTATTAGGTACAATAGGTTTTAAGGGTATTGTCCGAGGTATTGCTAAAAATTACTGTCAGATGCGAATGTAGGGATTTGCGGAGCTAGCACAGAAATCAGCTGTCATGCATTGCTAATTATTTACAGTGAGAATCATATATTATGTAAGCTAATTTAGAAATTTGTTTGTTTCAGGTGTGTGATTTCAGGCTAGTGTGAGAGCTCTTCATTGTGAGTCTGTGAAAAGCCGAGGAAACTGTGGTGTGCCTCCTTAAGGTAAATCGATGAATTTCAAAGTTGATTTTCTCGCGATGAATTTCACTTTTCCATACTTTGCCACCTTTTTACTGGTAAAATCTCAGTGTTTTGCTTCTGAAATATAAAAGATAAAACAGTATTATGCCTTTTTCCAAGGGAGGTAATGCAAAATTAGAAAATGAGTACAACAACAACAACAAAAGATTGAAAATGACTTAACCATCTCACATTGAATATTTCCAGAAGTAAAACATATTTCATTTGTATTTTTATCTACACAGACCCAAAATGAAATATACACTTGCTATTCTTAGCACATAGCATTTTCCCCTCGTCCAATCAGCTGTCGAGGATTGTTAATAGTAGACATGTACTATATTGTATAGTATAGAAGCGTGTTGAACTTGGGGAAAATGCTGTGCTAAGCTACTTAGATTATGTTTTATTTTACTATAAGGTTCAGTGCTCGGGGCTCCGCCCCTCGCACTAAACCTTATAGTAAAATGAAAACATAATCTAACTAATACATAAATATTTCTTCAACAATCAAAATTCCATTCGGACATGTGGTTATACAGTATTATGAGGCTATCAACACACTTCAAGGTTATGTAACAGAATACTGTGTGTATTGAGTATTTTAAGATATGGAGCGGGTTAACTGTTTTCACACTTTGCACGTGCACAGCACCACGTGGCTCACTTACAAATGTGTTAGTGGCATTGAACTTTTATATTTTACCGACTTCTTCCTGATAAAATGGTTTTTTTCGCTTATCATTTTGACGCAGTTGTATTTACATCTGGTTTTTTTTTTTGGCTGAACTTTAACACCTACTGCCATTGCCAGCAAAACTGTTGACTTCACTTTTCCGACACTCCTAGAATGAGTCGCAGAATGGCCAAAACTTGCAAAATTCCTACTCCAGCATGTAGTTTGTAGTTTTAGGAGCTAAGTTGTACACAGAAGCAAGCATGCTTTCACGCATATTTGTATTATACAGTCTACACAGGCTCTGTAGGCCATCCACACTGTATACTGCATTTATCTCAGCCTGTACAGTATTAAGATCCACACTGTTCAGTTGAAGGTGAACACCATAAGGCAGAGATTTAGTTGTGTAGGTCTGTAGATGGTGCACACACACTGTTGAATGCTCCCGACAGAACCTGTGATGACCACTTAGACACCGCATAATAAACTTGATGGCTAGGCAGCCTTTGTGTACAAAATGATGTTCATTCTGCTTAAGTTTTTTTTTTAAATTCTGCAGTTCCTGCCTCACCCTTGTCCGGATAAAAGATGTCGGCTTTTGCATGTATAGGGCTTTTGAGTACTGTGCCGAAATACCAGTCAGTTTAAGAGCTTTTACATGCTTTTCCAGTGTGCGCAGTCTGTGGATGAAACATTTATAATCAGTAAACTCCATTGCTTTCTCACTTTTGCTACCTGCGGGCTAGCACCTTTACCAGCCTGGGACTGCAAATGCTATCTAGGCTTTCATGCAAGAGTGACCTTTCACTGGAGGCAATGAATGATTCAATATTGAATGTCTTCTTGCATGGTGTGGATGTGTGATTGCAGTGTCTTTCTACAATGCTTGTTGGCTATTGCAGCTACAACCGGTAGTGGCCTTGCTGCAGAATGGTCTATAGCTTCCCCGAAACTTTGCTGAGCTGCCTCAAAGCCCCCTCTTGGTCTTCTAGAGAAAGACACATCAAACTGCACATCCACATGCTGCTTTGACCGACTAAAATTTTCCTTCACGGTCCTGATATGGCGCTGGTTCTCCATCATGGTAGATTCATTGGGTGATTCTGCTGAACAACTCATTTTGTTCAACTTCTGTTGGAGGCAGGAAGAGCTAGGTGGCTTGATGTTAAGGCAGGTCGGCATCAGTCGCATGTCATCTAAACCCGCCTTACTCTTCATAACTGGCAAAAGAAGCATTTCATTGAGTGCGCTTGAAGGGGAACCCCTGTGCCTAGGGACTGTCTTAGACATGCTAAAGTTTGGCACCACCAAATGGCATTTGCTTCATTTGCCCGACAGCGTTACATGCAGGCCTTGCCTCTATTCTATCGTGATTTGTAAGGCGGCTGGTGATTGACACTGGTGAACAAATTGAAGCAATTTCTCCAGCTTCTCAACACTAACAATTATGTTTTCATCAATGATCTCACTCTCACTGTTGGTTTCAGGTTTGGGTCTTAGCCGATACGGTATACATGTACTTGAAACGTCCCTGTCTTGGCTCAGGTGATTAATATCTTGAGCTTGTGTTGTGTTGAGTCTTTGCTGAATAGAAAGACTTTCCGCATTGTTACTAGGTGAGTTCGCATTGTTTTCAGAAATGCCACAGTTATCAGTTGAGTTTTTATCACACTGCACTTTGTTAAATCTGGTATGTCCTTTTTAAATTGTGTTGCGCGTTTCGCTTTGTTTTTATGGTTGCTGTGTAGTTTTGATCTAGTTTGATATCTGCCCATGATTGAAAACAGTTTGAATCCAATTATATGATAATATATATTTGAAGTGTAACTGCTTCGCAGGTAAGACTGTAAATAAATAATTCTTCCTTGCAGTATAAAAAGTCATTGCTTCTGCTTTTGATGGTCTGACTATCCTGCCATTAATGTGAAGAGCAAATAAAGGATTAGTCATTAGTGACTTGGTATTTGTTGCTGAATTAATCATATACAATAGTGTTGAAACTGTAAGACACTTTGGCTCGTCTTCCTTGGGTCATACTGTTGGTCATTATTACACCTTGTGGCTTTGTTACTCTCCTCAGATAAAAATACATTTGAACTGTTTTCAACTGGAAAACTAGTAGCTACTTTTTAATAAAATATTAAATGAAAATTAAGCCTCTTGCGCCTTTAAATTGTACTCGCAAGAGTGTCAAAATAATGGAAAAATCTGTGCCGCAAGTGGCATTTTTGGGCTTCTTTGGTGAAAGTTCAGTGTATTTGCGCTTTCTCAGATTATTCTATGACTGAGAGGAAGTATCAGACAGGTTCTTGCCCAAAGTTTCAGCAGTACTGGTTGGTAACTTTTTTTAAGGCCCATACTACAGATGGCATTGATTTGGCAAAAGTCAGCCAAAATTCACCGAAATCATCATGTTATTAAAACACCTTGCATGCATACAAAAATCAACTAAATATAAGATTTTTTGCATAATTTTTATTACAAGTTAACCGTTGTACATGAAAAAAGCACTTATAAGGTAATTACAGAACTTTTTACGTATCCTTAAGGTGGCACACCAGTTTCAGAGCCGCATTGTCGAACTGGCTAGGGTCAAATTTAGAAATAATAGAAACTTTGGCAGTTTGAGTGCATATCTAAGGTTTAAAATATTTTTGATTTTCATGTTTGAAATTTCAACAGCTAGTATTGCACTTTAATTATTAGGTACAATGGGTTTTAAGGGTATTGTCCGAGGTAATGCGAAAAATTACTGTCAGATGCGAATGTAGGCATTTGCGGAGCTAGCACAGAAATAATCTGTTAATTTCAAGGTACCTCGGAAATTGCAAAATTAGAGCAATAAAGTCATGGTGGACACCCTATTTCCTTGTTATTTTCAGATTTTGCAGGGTTTAACGAACAAGAATCAGTGCGGTATGTGCCGCTATCATTGGAATTAAGTTTTCGGCGAGATTTTTAGAACATGTGAAATTCACTATTTTTGTCACCTATTTTCGCGACCGGGAAAGAAAAGAAATCCATGCTTGTAAAGTGAAAAAATGATTTTGATCATGCATTGTTAATTATTTACATTGAGAAACATATACATTGTATGTAAGCTTATTTAGAAATTTGTTTGTTTCAGGTGTCTGATTTCAGGCTAGTGTGAGAGCTCTTCATTGTGAGTCTGGGATTTTTGAGCCGAAAAGCCGATAAAACTGTGGTGTGCCTCCTTAACGTAAAACCTTTATTTTCGATGTTTCATTAATGTCTCGTGCATCACGCAAGTCTGAGATAATGTCATCCTCCGACAATGTCGACGATGTCGGAATTATTTCCGAAAAATTTAACGTATTCAGATAAGACAGCATTGTTACCTAAATTAGCAAGTTTTGCTAGAGGTATGTTGTCAAGCGAGTCGTCATCTTCGTCCTCATTTGTAACTGAAGATGCAGCAGTAAAACCAGCATGTGAAAAACAATTTGAGATTGTGACTGGTGTCACACATTCCCATGCCTGCTGCAAAAATCTGAGCCCATCGAGAACGTTGATGGAGAACTCAGTTTTTTACACAATAGCCTTTATTTGGCCAATGACAACTCTTTTCCAGTAATGTGTTTTCAGGTTATGAATGACGCCCTGATCCATAGGTTGGGTTTTATTTGTAGTGTTGAGTGATAGAAACATTTTCCAACCTGACAACCTTTGGATGGGCTGAACAGTTGTCTATAATCATGACAATTTTTTTGTGCTGTCTTATCATTTTATTGTCAATTGTCAACTTTCCTGAGCCAGTCACTGAAAATGGCTCTTGTCATCCACGTCATCATTTTGTTTGAGGTGTACTGTGTTGGAAACGTGGGTTTTATTTTTAAAACATCTTGGACGAGATGCTTTTCCGATTACTAAGAGTGGTAACTTGTCGGTACCAGACATGTTGGCACAAACAAGTACGGTAAGTCTTTCTTTTGATCTTTTACCGCCAATCTACATTTTTGAACTCTAGAGTTTTATCTGGTAACATTTTATAGAATATCCAAGTTTCATCTGCATGGTAAATGCGGTCAGGTGAGTAATTTTTCAGCAATAAGTGGAGTGTATCTCGCCAAAGATTCATTGACTCACTGTCTGAGTGAACAGACTTTGACTCTCCACATATTGTTTTGAAAACAATTCCATTTCTTTCTTTGAATCTGGATAGCCATCCAGGTTTGGCTTCAAAATCAGTGACGCCTAACAGTTTTGCGTACTGATTAGCCTTTTCTAGTAGAACAGATCCGCTAAAAATAGCGCCCTGTTTCCTAACTGATCTAAACCATTTGACTAGAGCGTTTTCTCATTCTTCCCATTTTCCTGTCTTCATAGTTTTTCTTTTTGGTCCGAACTCTAGATAGCCCTGTTTGATTGATTCTTTATTAGACAGCCATGAACTGAGTGTACTGTGGCTGATTTCTAATTCTTTGGCTACGTCTGTTTTCGAACGAACACCTCTCTCAACTTCTTGTATAGCTTGGTACCTAAATTACATTGTCTTATGACCGGTCTTCCTCTTCACTCCCTTTTTCCCCGTCGCCGACATTTCCGATCTAGCTATCCTCCTGGCTAATCCAGGCCCTTCACTAGATTACTCTGAAAGTGTAAACTGCCTACCCTTATTCAGCTATCCTCTCAGATGACCTGAGCCCTTCATGAAGCCTAGATGAAAGCTACATGTATATATATTGATTGGTCAATACAAAGATCATCTGCACATGACCCCCTTGCCCTGTGAGATAACAGTAGTTCGCATAAAAGGAATCAGTAGAATATCTGTTCATTTAGATTGTTCTAAACTGTGTTTAAAGTTAGTCCGACAATATTAACATGAGCTTGACCTTTATTAAAAATAAAGTAATTATTTATATCGGTATTAATTGTCTATTTTTGTCTTCGTTCGTAAATCGCGCTTTATCGTAATCTTTCGACAAAATACACGTACTGGACAATTAAATTTGTAAACATAAGAATAAATACTTTGAAACTGTGCCACAATATTGCAGACTTATGAGTTTCCCCATAAACGAACGAGTCCAAAATTGTAAGTACAATAATTTGCTATATTTACAAAATTGATTTATAGTCACATACATGTAGGTACATGTGTATAATCGTATACACGCATACAAAAACTCACGATTTAAAGGTATATCAGTTTATCACAATTATTTGGATTTTATGGATATTTTAATACTTTTAGTTGCCCCACCCACTTTGTAGATTTTATTTTCAATTTCAAAACCTGATACATGTATACCCTTAAGGTTCATGTAAAGTCTTTGTTTGCATTAAAAATAGTAAAATGAAAAATGCTCTAACTCTTTTATACTTCTATCAAGAGCGGTGTTTTATACATCAAAATGTTCCTTATGAAACATACAATGTGATGCTCGTAATTAATTTAGATGAAAATGTTAACCAAAAGATGCCTTAGCAAAATTGATGCTGTAAAACTGAAAATACTAAAAGACATTAAGATTTGTTTACAAACTTATTTAACATTAAATCATTTATAGAACATTATAGTTCATATTCCAATAAAGGTACTCCAATATTTATAACCTAAAAAAATGTTACAACAAAACTAAGGTAAATGAAAAACATTTTGACAGATACAAGTGTAATGGGTTTTCACGACCCTGTTTCTACTTTCACTTTAGTTTTTCAATTGCCTTAGTTTTGTTTTCATATTTATTGAGGTTATAAATATTGCAGTACCTTCATTGGAATGTGTACTATAAGGTTCTGTAAAGGAATTAATGTTAAATTTTGTTGTAAGAAAATTTTGATGTTATTTAGTATTTTTATTTATGCAGCATCAATTTTGCAAATACATCTTTTGCTAAATATTTTATCGAAATTGATGATTGGCATCACTTTGTATGTTTCATAAGAAACATGTTGATGTATAAAACAATACTGTTGGTGGAAATATGACAGAAATACAGCTATTTCTGTTTTACTATTTTTTAGCAATCCAAGACTTTACATGAACCTTAATGTAAGTGAAGGGTGTAATTATTATAATAAGGTACATGTAGTTCAAGCTCAGGTTAATATTGTCCCACTATACATATACAAGAGGGTCCTGAGGACCTGCTCACCTGAGAATTACATGTAGATGTTTAGGGCATCTGACAAAAGATTATTTAAGTTTAATCTGATGAAAACAGTGATCCCATGGGCGGAGCCAATTTTCAAACCCAGTGGCATAATTTGAACAATCTTTGTAAAAGACCTCAAGGTAATACCTTATATCAAGTATGAAATCTCTATGACTTGTAGTTTTTGAGAAGATTTTTTTCTTGTATAGCTCTATGTTAATCTTGTGACCCTTGGGGCGGGGCCAACATTGACTCCTGAGGCATAATTATGTAAAGCACCTTCTAGTGACGCTACATGCCAAATATCAAAACTCAAGGCCATGCTGTTAAAGAGAGGAAAGTATGCACTTAGTAGTTGGTTAACAGCTAAATCCAGAGATTTAGCCTTTCCAGGAGGAGTGAGTAGGTTGACTGACCGCCGTTATATGACCTTTAAAACGGCGTTAAACACAACAAACAAACAACAAAAAAATTCAAAGAAATTGTTGACGACGGACGCACGCACACACGTACAAACGCACACTCATTGGTCAGACCCCTCACAATAGCTCACCTTGAGCACTTAGTGTTTAGGTGAGCTAATAAAACATATGAAGCTACTGTACAAATTCAATACTATTGAAAGTACAACTGTAGTTGTCATCTGTTCAATTCTGTCACTTTCATTCATTTATTTACTGTAGCAAGTTAAAAACGTAAAAATCCAATAAATGGCATTAATGCAATACCATATACCATTGCAATTGTGATACCTTACAAGCAAGCTGTTACCATTGAAATTAAAGAAAAAATGATATGTATTTTTTCAAAGTAAAGCAATGATGGCTAACTATTAGAGGAGTCTTTATTGAATGTTTTGCTTAATTATTCCAACACATTAAGCTGTATTAAAACTTACAGTTTTCCAACAACGTAAAACTAGTGAGAGTTTTATCTAAATTTTAAGCAATTATCTCTATAATAAAACTTTAAGGACTATGTTCAAGTTAAAATTACAGAAACCCCCAAAACGTTGGTTAGGGTAAATACAGGGCTAAAAGTATCATTATGTTGCCGAAGTCAGAGCAATAGATCTTGCTTTAACATACATATCAAATAGTATTAATAACAATTTTATCATTGTTTTCAGATTCTCTATCTGTATTATTAGCCATAAAAAATCGTAGTTCAGACAATATTCTTATTAAAAGTATCGGATTAAAATTACATGAAATTTTAAAACCTAAAATAGTACACTACTGCTGGATACCAACCGATATTGGTATACAAGGAAATGAAAAAGTTGATATTTTAGCCAAAGAATCTTTAAACCTTCAACCAGTAGATATCTAATTACCAAGCAGTGTAGAATTGGTCATACCAGATTAACACATTCATACCTTCTAAAATGAGAGGAAGCACCTAAATGTATACCCTGTGACGAGCATATCAATGTCAAACACGTTCTCCTTGACTGTCAGGATCTTAAAGACATCCGTGACAAACATTTTAAAGTTAACTCACCTAAAAAACTTTTTGAGTCTGTACCATCATGTGCAATACTTAACTTTTTGAAGGAAATAAATGTATATAATAAGATATAGAGCATTACATCATTAATATCGTTTGAATTAATAGTATCATTTATTTCTTTCGGCGCGATATGACCTTTTTGTGTTGGTGCGTCGTAAAACCCAAACAAACAAACAGTACCATTATGTTTGATTATCCATTCCACCTGAAATCTTTTGGACCAGGCATATTACCGTTTGGTATTACTCATCACCAGTGAATACAGAAATAAATACGTTTTCTTTTGGTGCAAGTTCCCTTAAATTCTAGCGAATAACTTTATAAAATATATATACAGATTTAAAATGTGCTTATATTACTCAAGATGTACTGAGGCTTACATTTACAGTACATGTGACTGAATTAACATCCCTGAATCGAACACACGGGCCCTGTAACCAAAATTTGAGCGTCCATTTTTATTTTGACCTCTATGAAGATAATTGCTTGGTAGTTTTTAATTAAACAGAGCATAACACAACATAATACCTACACCATCATAAAGAGCGCTTGTAAGGCTTCTATAATATAACAATTGATTGTCCTGATCATAAAATCTTCATTACACATCTTTGCGGAAGTCGGGGACTAATCACCGAAATTTGTGTGCATGCGCGAACTGATCGTAACTTTTCGTTGATGTTTGTTTTTTCTTTATAAAAATATTAATTTATATGTCTGCAGTTATGATAATTTATCGTTTCCTTTAGGTAGAATGTTTTAATTTGACGATACGTGCGAACTTTTTTATGCGTAATTACCTTATTTTGACGTTCATCCGTTTCCGTTTTACATTGACTGAGGTGTTTCGAAGTTGTCGAATTGAATTGACAGCAAGTAAAAACAGACGAAAATGACCCCTTTACCAATTTAGGTGAGTTTTGCGTTAGAGAAGTTTATTTTAAGTTAAAATAAATAAATATCATTGCAAATATCAAGCGATCTTGCACATTTTGACAGCAGACCGCTATTTTCTAGGGTCAGGTCGTCTTTGATTATGTTTATCGTGTATTGAAAAAAGAAAGAAACACAACCCATGGTTAAAAGGTATGGTGGCTCAGGATAGCCCATGTGTATTTCTTTGTGGTATAATTGCGCAATGAAGTGTTTGGAACATATTTCTTTTGTTCTTATTTGAAAGTTCATGTGTTGATATAATATTGTAGTGATTACCAGTCTGGCGCAGGTGCTTGTTTGGTAGTAACTAGCCATCCATCAACCAATCGGAGGACAGGACCTGGTCACGTGAGCTGGACAACCAATGAGAAGCAAGCTCCGTCAACCTTGTGGCTGTAGAACCCACTCTTCGCCCTCTTGGCTTACAGACTTCAACTCGTACAGACGTTCTTTTAGAACTCAGTTCTTCACAGCTCTTCATAGTAAGTGCAAGTTATTTAAGACTTTCACATTTACTATAATATATCATTCATTCATAGTGTGCTTCCTAATAGTATGAATTAAAATGGGAAACTGTAGACGAGAGATGAGATGTGGGAATTGGAAATCCTTCAATAGAGCTCCTGGGAAACATTCATATGCTGTCAAAAATAGAAATACTTTAAGATTGCATCGTCAAGCCCAGAAAGTAGCCGCATAAAGTTAAAGTGCAGCCTAATCAAATTATTTATAAACAAGTAAAAACAAATGGCAAGTACTGTACAAAAGTTTTTCTAAGAAGAATTCATAAAGAAAGGAAAGCTAGAACTGGCTTACTTGTTAGTCGCTGGAAGAGGAATGGCTGTCGGTAGTATTTCATAAACTTACTTTACAAGTGTGCTGCTCGTTAATCGATCACATGACCCTTGAATTGGTATAGTAAGATTTTATTCGGTGAGCCGTGACAGGTTTGACGAGTCTAATCATAACCATGACGATAGGTATAACCAGTAAATACTACACAGAAAATCAATACAAACTATAATATCTCAAGTATATAGCCACATGATATAGTGCTTTAGAACAAGGATCCTATATTAGGGTCCTTGTTTAGAATCAGTGTTCAAAATAGCGCAGTCGGTAACAAAGGCGTAAAATATGTAACATGCATTTTTTTACTACAGGGGTTTGAGCCTCACCGCCTCCATTTTAAAAAAAAATCTTGAATTAATGTATACATGTAGTTGTATCATATCATAGATTTTTTGCTATAGTTAAATTTTGTTTAATTACTTTTTATTTTATATTATTCTTTCTTTATTTTTTCTCTCCAGCCATATATGAAATACTAATAATACATTATAAATTCGGCTTAACTTGTTGTGTTTGTATCGAAATCGGAATAAAGTACTATTTAACGAACGTAAGTAATCTGCATTCCCTTCTGCTTTGTTTTCTTATGTACAATTACTTTAGAATCATTCCAATAAAACCAGTCAACATTAATGTGTAAGACATTGGAGCAATGACAAAGCACAAAAGAAGACTAATAAGCACTATTCTATTTTTTTTTATTTACATTTGGCTGCGTGGTGCACAGAGATTTCGACGAATGTATCCATGATGTCAAAAATAATAAAAAAATAAATGATACCAGGCAGGATTCGAACCTGGAGTAACAAAAGCAATGCTCTTCAATCCAAGTGTATTACCGTCACGACCACGGAGACATTGAAATAAGTCAAGTATTATTATAACGAAAACAGAAATTAGTTGGTTTTGTTAAATTAGCTGAGTTACATTTTGTAGGAATGTTCCAAAAATCTATAAATACAAAAGTGCAGTCACGGCTCAGGGGATAAAATCTGACTTTTTTATAGACAGACAAGCTATTGTTCGTTTTTTCTCAATGTCAAAACATGAATAATTTCACGGTTAAGGATCTATATTTGTTGAAATTGAAAAAAAATCAATCAAGTGGATGGGGTAACTAATTATATCAAAATATCCATAAATTCTAAATAATTTTAATTTATTTTGTAAGTGATGCATTAAGTGTATAGATGAGATAGTGAAAATATAAAGAACTCAACAAATAAGACATTTAGAAAGAAACGAAAACATTTATCATAACCTGGAAATGGCCTTACGAACGTCGGTCCAAACACATATTTAAAGTTCTTTTTTCATAACTCCAAAAGATGTTATAGAATGTCCATATAACATTTTACAATGTCCTAGGCTAAATCACACAATAAGTGTTTCCAAAATGTAAATTTGATAATTGATCACAACACTCTTCACACATGATTTTATTTTCAATTTCACACAGGAACCCGATAAATTTTTCCTCCTTATCTTATTACACACATAGAACATACAATATGAGTAGAAATTGCACTGGGAACTTGTGTGTAACCTGTAATTTAAAACGTGTAATGTTTGGTAATGTTTGTGTTGAGATGAATTATCAAATTTACATTTGGAAAATACTTTTTGTGTAATTTACCCTAAGACATTGTAACATGTTACATAGACAACCTATATCAACATTTGGATTTATGAAAAAAGAACTTTTAATATGTGTTTGGATTGACGTTCGGAAGGCTATTCTAAGGTGAGGTTAAATGTTTTCATTTCCTTCTGAATATCTTATTTGTTGATTTTTTTTATTTTCGCTATCACATCTATACATTTAATGCATCACTTACAAAATATATAAAAAATATTTTAGAATTAATGGATATTTTAATAGTTTAGTCACCACACCCACTTCATAGATTTTTTTCAATTTCAAATCCCGATACACCCTTAAAGCGTTTGTTAAAATTATTGTCGTATAGCTCGTTTAGGATAACTTAAGACAAACGATTCAGTCTGTTTACATAATTGGGACTCAGGTATTACATAAAACAGGGAAATCAGCTGATTTTGTGTGATGAAAGTATTAAATATGTCTTAATGCGTGGAACGTGTGTTCTCTTACTAAATTTAATACACCAAAAAGACACTGATAATAGTCGATAATTACTTGTACTAAACTTAAATCCACCTGTGTATAAAAATGGTATCGTTGTATTTACATTTGGCTGCGTGCTGCACAGAGATTTCGACGATATATCCATGATGTCAAAAATAAAAAAAAATAAATGATACCAGGCAGGATTCGAAGCTGGAGTAACAAAAGCAATGTACTTCAATCCAAGTGTATTACCGTCACGACCACTGAGACATTGAAATAAGTCAAGTATTATTATAACGAAAACAGAAATTAGTTGGTTTGTTAAATTAGCTGAGTTACCTTTTGTAGGAATGTTCCAAACATCTATAAATACAAAAGTGCAGTCACGGCTCAGCAGATAAAATCTGACTTTTTTTATAGACAGACAAGCTATTGTTGGTTTTTTCTCAACTGTCAAAACATGAATAATTTCACGGTGAAAGCGTTTGTTAAAATAATTGTCTTATATAGCTCGTTTAGGATAACTTGAGACAAAATACAACGATACCATTTTTATACACAGGTGGATTTAAGTTTAGTACACGTAATTATCAACTATTATCAGTGTGTTTTTGATGTATTAAATTAAGTACGAGAACACACGTTCCACGCATTAAGACATGTTTAATATTCTTATTACACAAAATCAGCTGACCTCCCTGTTTTATGTAATACCTGAGTCCCAAATATGTAAACAAACTGAGTCGTTTGTCTCAAGTTATCCTAAACGAGCTATATAGCTCATTTAGGATACCTTGAGACAAACGATTCAGTCTGTTTACATATTTGGGACTCAGGTATTGCATAAAACAGGGAAATCAGCTGATTTTGTGTAATGAATGTATTTAACATGTCTTAATGCGTGGAACGTGTGTTCTCGTACTAAATTTAATACATCATAAACACACTGATAATAGTCGATAATTACGTGTACTAAAATTAAATCCACCTGTGTATAAATAATGGTATCGTTGTATTTTGTCTCAAGTTATCCTAAACGAGCTTATAATACACCCATGAGTTTTCGAAAGTGTGTATTATGATAAAGTAAATCTTCTTATGACGTACGATAAGTTTTAATCAGGATATTTTTAATAAAAATTAGGCCGCTAGTACAAAAACAATGCATTATGCCACCGTAAAATTATTCAAGCTTTGACAGTTGAGAAAAAAACGGACAATACCATGTGACTAATAAGTTCATCATCATTAGATTTATATTTAATTTGTCATGTTTCATAGCTTGAGCTTCTGGACAAATAACATTGTATTTTTTCCAGCCCATTCTGCACATTCATTATAAGCTTGTCTGACTTCGAATCCGGAGATCGCGGGTTCGAGTCTGGTCGCGGAAGGTCATACCGTATACATGAGTTGTCGGCCTCGTGGTAGGGTAAGTTAGTACTGGTGATAGAAAAGTGTCCAGAAAACCTATAGTAGGAAAATCTGGCCGTCGTATATATGACCTAAATATGTGTTGAATACGACGTTAAAAAATAGGGCAAACGCACATTCAATATTCTCTATTTATAAAGCGCAAACAAATGTACCTGATTCTGATCAGACTAATTTAGACCTTTTCACTACTTACGGCTTGATTCATTTGCTGAACATATGTATTGGGGCGTAACTTTTTATCCTACCACTCGTCTGTATATTTGTTCTGAAAGTACAAAAATGCAAAAATATAGTTTTGCTGCCTGATTATTAAAATAAGTCCGTAAAACTCAGCAATCATTCCTGCAATCTCTTTACAAATAAAACCACTTTACGCTGGTCAACATTTTAGCAGGTCTAACATTTTTTCAAGGCTCATGTCCAGTAAACTATCATAAGCGTTATAAACAGTAGTGCCTTTATATAAGTCGACAAAAATCAACACCAAGTCACATGATAAAAGAAGTTGTTCTGTACTTAGGGATATTCAAGTGATTTTTATGGCACAATCATACTGTTTGAATGGGTAAAATTAATGCTGACATGAATGCAAGACCATAAGATTGTATAGCAGTTGCATACATAAGATCTAATTTTATTTAGAATTATTTACAAGATGATGCCTATAAGCCAATTCTATGGGGTTGTAGGTTCTCTGAAAGCTACGTATGAATTTTAATGTGGAAAAGTTGGCACTTGCTAAATAGGGATCCTTGTCTAGTACTTGGTGATATGACTGCTAATAATTTAAAAAGGGGTATTTGCGAAACCAAACAATTGCAAACCATTACCCGTATTTGATATGATTTTAAAAAAAAATAAAAAGGGGTATTTGCGGAACAAAACAATTGTAAACCATTATCCGTATGTGATATGAAAATAAAAAATAAAAAGGGGTATTGGCGGAACAAAACATTATCCGTATGTGATATGAATGCTAATAATTTAAAAAAGGGGTATTTGTGAAACCAAACAATTGCAAATCATTGGCCTTATATGATATGAATGCTAAAAAATTAAAAAAGGGGTATTTGCAAAACCAAACAATTGCAAACAATTACCCGTATACCTGGTTCTCTTATATCAGGGACTTTGTCATATATTGGAGAAGCAAGTTTAGGAAAGATACCTATTTCTAGAAGGCGCCTTCAATTAAGGAAGCCATGGCTGCCATTCATTAGTGTCCTTAGGAATTCTTTCAATATGTAGTTGGTATGGATTTGTTGGCCTGACTACAAATTGTATTCATGAAAGCTTACAAATATTCAATAAACCTTGACACTGCATGCAATAGTTATGCTTAGATTTGAATTTGATGTTATATAGTTTCAAAAAGTTATAATGGTAATTTTTTGCTGCCACATTCAAATTTATAGGTTTATTATATAATACGTTTGTTTACTTCAATTCAATCAGATTTTTGTCCATTTTTAACACA
Source organism: Mactra quadrangularis (assembly GCA_025267735.1). Taxonomy (NCBI): domain Eukaryota; kingdom Metazoa; phylum Mollusca; class Bivalvia; order Venerida; family Mactridae; genus Mactra; species Mactra quadrangularis. Next base: position 10,950,013 of record CM046304.1, read on the forward strand.
ACTCCATCAGGACTACGACCCAAAAATTCAGCATCTTCACCAATGACAAATCCACTTTCTGGATTACCACATTTGTTCCTCTTTCTGCTTGTTTTAGTACATACACATGAACTGTAACACGCTCTTGTTGTAAATCAATTATTGTAAGAGCATTTGCTTCGAACATTTTGTGAGGTAATTGTTTTTATAGGACTATTTGGTCTTCTTTTTATAATTGCACCAAAAACGAAGCTGTAATTATTTTTCTCCTCTTGTCATGTCAACACTTTCGACTCGAATTTCTTGATTATGATTCTATTGCTATAATTGCTATTATATATTATTATCAGAGGAGATAAAGTGTTTGTCAAAGAATTTCTACATTTACCCTTTTTTACTCTATACGAAATATCTGACTTCACATCCTAAGCGTCATTTTATATCTGTAGATGAAGGCATTTTTCTCACCCAACGGAGCGCTTCTGCTTCTGGTTTCTTTTTTGACACATTAGAGTGCATCTGTTTTCTTTCCTTTCTCGTATATCTATAATGAGACAAAATTTAGCCTAGAGTAATAGTTCTTGTAGCATTCTCCCGTGCAATTGGATACCAGCTTGGATCCAAGTTCATTCTGAGAGACTCCCTGTAATATCTCGTATGCTAAGACCCTCTATTACATAAGTTACACAATTTACCTCTGTCGAATTTCGTTCTAAGATGCACCCAACACTAAGCCAAATTGGTGGATATATTGCAAATCAAACGGCTGCTTTTAGAGGCAGTCCTGAAGACAGAGGCAAACCATATTTAGAATTTTCTTGGTGCTGTAATGATGACCCTTCAGTCCACAACAAGGATGTCCCCAAACATTCATCTAGTTTAAACTTATTTTATTGCCCGTAATACATATTTACAATTACATAAATACAACAAATACACATGTATAATAATAACACATAACTATATGTATATACGGCAATCGGGTTGAGCCACAAGTTCTATAACTTAGTTACGGCTCTCCCCTTGCATTCATCTATTGGTCCATCATATTTCATTTTTTTCAGAAGGATATTCTGCCGCTAATTTCACATTCAGTGAGGATTTTAGATATCAGAGCAATTATCATGTCTACCGAAAGTGTGCTGAAATAGACAGAAGTATTTTTAATTTTGAAAATAAACTTATTTTTCAACACCATGTATGATAATACTCATCATAAACTCTTTCTGATAGCAATTGTAATTGAAATTTTGAAACAATCTTACATTCTATAAATATGAAAGCCAAGTTCATCTAACAATTTTTTAATACTTTAACAATTGAATTAGTATCTTTTAACTTGGCCACATCTGGACTAACTTTTCGACGACTGAATGGACCAACTCGATGGGCATAATCGGTTGCGATACACATTTCAGGATTGCTAATATTTAGCAGACTTTTACACAATGAAAACACTTTCTGAACACAATTTTCAATACAACATGACAAACTGTCTAGTGATGTACCAGAATTTGGTGGTTCATTGATAGTTGTGGATTGGCTGACACCTGGTTCATGAGTATCAGTTGAGATGCTTGAATCTTTTGTTGCTTGATTACCGGGTTCGATCACTTGATAAACAACTAGAGGATTTTGACTTATGCCTTATGGTATGCCAAAAATAAAAGGGTTTAGCTCTTTGAAAAATACTTCGTCAATAATTTCGTCATCGGTAACTGAAGATGTTGTTTTTTCATATCTTTCTTCAATACGAGTTTGCCTCCCACCACAGCTAACTTTGCGATGAGGGACATTGTCTAACTCATCATCATCATCATAATAACCATTATTGTTTATTTACTGCGGGGCGTTTGTGACAAACCTTGCATGTTAAAACAATTTAAAATGGTATTTGAGGTTACAGAATCCCAAGACTTCCTAAACATAATCATAGCATCGAGAAAGCTAAGGGAAAATTCTGTTTTTGTGTCTTAACACTATATTTGACGAAGTATTACTCTTCGTCTTTAATGGACCTTCTCATTGTTTATAGCCCCTTTGTCCATAGGCTGCGTTTTGCTTGTTGTATTTTGTGGAGGAAATACTAACTCAGTGTTTTTAAGCCATCGCCTTTTTGATGGGATGGACATTTATCAGCAATTATAACTGCCTTTCTATCTTTCCGTTTTATTTGCCTTTCACATTCTTGTAGCCAAGATGTGAAAATGACTGATGTCATCCAGGCTTTTTTGTTGAAATTGTATTTGGTAGGACGTATTTTAACATTTTTAAATCACCTCGGTTTTCCACACTTCTTTTTTAAACAATTGATCAGCGACACTACGTACCATTTCAATGAAAATATTTAAAGCATTGTTCACAGAGGAACTTTAATTTACATCTTTATTATTTACAATATCATTTAATAATGGTAAACTAACGATAATAACCCTCTCTAAACTGTCACTTTTGTGTATCATTCCATTGAAATTTGGTTTCTTTATACTTACTTTCTGTGTCCAGCAAATTGTTAACTGGCAAGGCAATGTGTAATGGTGCATGATCACTCCATTCAATAAAACAACCAATAAAAAAAATCTGATATTAGAAAAATGGCGTTCATGACAAAGTAAATACTAGTAATCTATGACTGATGTACCATTACGTGACTTAAAAGTACAATTGTGTGCGTTACTAATACGACCATTCATAAAAGACAATTTACACAAATCTAGTAGTTTAATAGCATGACTATTAGTAGTCTTATCTAAAGTGTCACAAAATAGATAAAATCTGGTTCATTATCTGGCTCATCAATATCAGTATTCATTACATCATGTATAATTAAATCATTTTTAATCCCTACTATTAAAGTCACCAATGGTATAAACAGATCCTAAATTACAATAGTTTAAAACATTTATTCCCAATGTTTCGACCATTCAACATTATTTTATACTATTATATACGAGAGATCTTGACATTATATATATATCACTTCATATGTTTTCTTCAATGTAAAAGGAGGTGTGGTCTAGTTTAAGCCAGATAAAAGAATCATAATGGTTATTGATAATTTCAATACCTGGAGCTAAGGTTTCCGTACAATATTCTACAAGACCACTGCTTGATCAACGTGCGTTGTGGTGTTGACACTTTCTATAAACAATATGTGATACAAAACCACCAGTTTTAACATTACTATAAGAAATGGACCAATATTCATTAAGAAAAGAAATATCATAACTAGTAATAATATTTACAAAATCTATACATGATTTTTTATCATGAGTGACTCCTTTACATTCTAGACAGTGTGTCGCCTGCAATATTGTGTTGACACTTCAAATAGTGTGATGAATTAATTGGGTTAAATTTCCTTCACATTTGTCATGGTAGCAGGTGTGGTATTCATCACTTCAGTGATAGCTCTAGATATAAGAGGAACATAAGATATGAAAATGAAATGAATTATTGGCATATATATATTTACTATTGGCTTTAAGTCGGTGACAAGTCGGCAGAATGATTAAAATATTTTTTTTTATTATTATTACCTTAATCAGTCATAATACATTATGTAACTTGTTGTTGGTGAATCAGAAAACAATACTATATAATAGTTGTTACGTTTATTTATCAGTACCAATATATATGTAAAACAATAGTACATTATAACATGAAATGCGACCTGAAAGTACATATTACCAACGTAATAACAAAGAAATTAACATGTTAAGATAGGTTGCTCATGTTCAATATTCAATACAAATTAAGGTAGGTCAGCTATTCTAATATTACATAATATAAATATTAAACAATACAAACAATACAAAGCTAGTGGCCTAAACAATCGTAACTAACATATTAAATGAGACAAAAAGGAATTCAAGAATACTGAAATTATTAACACACTTTTCATTGTCCAATAAAACAACTTATTTGCATTATTAGAAATAAAATTAAAACCAAATAACGTTTTCAACGTTTAAGTACTTAGAATTATTCTAAGCATAAGGAAATCATGAAAACATGTCATGCAATAAAACGAAGACATGGTCTTTCAGTTAGTACAATCCATCCCGAAGGGGAGTGACCCTCAGGGACATTCAGTTTTTAAAAGTAAAAGTGTAATTAACAGTATGGCTTGTTTTGGCCGCTTTATAAAAAATGTACCGGAAAGAAACCAGGCGTTATGTAATGGACGCATTCCATAAAAATTCTGAGTACTATCTGCTAATAGATCGTGACAATTTGGCAACACAGGTAAAGTATCAATTTGTACAAGTGGCTAGCAACAAGAAGAATTTGCAGACTTCAACCGGCTACAGCGTGACAGTGTTCTACAGATTCCAAGTGATATGCACCAAATTGGTGCCACGTGAGATCTGTTTTCCACAGACACAAACAACTGGTGCTAATGAAATAAAGAAAATTGCGAATACTTGATGGTTTGGTTTGTTGCCAATAATAGACTTTTACGCCACAATAAATTTTGAAAATTCGAAAAATTTATCCCCCAAAATCTGTTATTTTTTATCAAAAAGAATATTTGATAATCACATCCCTTACATAATCTTAATAGAATTCCAGTCCCACATCATTTAAATGGACCCCATCAAGCCTAAAAAGTTGGTGAAGATATCTTTGTCAGGACTGATATGGTCTTCTTTTCCCAGTAAATTAACATTTGCGCACCCTAGTTTATTTACAAGTTAACGTTTTTGCTCGATTTGTTTCGGAGATAGATCCCCCGCTATTTTTGTCCAGGTAAAAAGTCTATCCAGATTAGAGTAGTTGGCGGAAACGCAGTCTTCAAGTACTTTAACTATCTCTTAATGAAGTTTTTTAATTCGGTACTTTATGTTGGTCGTTTCCTCCTTAGTGAATAAAAATACTTTTGGTGGGGTAGACAGGATAACTTATACTAATATGCATGGCGAAAACGAGGTCATCCCAGGCCCCTGACTCCTAGCCAAGATATCTTCTTGTCTTTATATCTCTTTCCCCGGCCCAGTATGGAATGGAATCACCTAGTATCCAGAGTTCTAAAATTATATTAACAAATATTTATATATAGGATTTAGAAATGATGTTTCCGTTAACAAAACATATGGTATATTTATGACATAACTTAATTAATTGTAAAATATATATATTAGTATAAGACAGGCAATATGTTGCTAGGCATCCATATAGAATACATACAAACATACGATTTGTAGCAATCTGACGACCAACGTCCCAGCTTGCAAATAGAGTGAACCGACACACGTTGAGCTGCTAGGTCTGTTGCTCTGCCTATTCTAAAGGTGTGAGTGCGGTAAGTGCCTTTTATTGAAGATTAATTGTGCATTATTTAAAATAAATGTAAACAGGTCTAATCCAAACGAATTCGGACACAGCACGGACATACTAGGTCTTTAGCAGTAGGTATCGTCAATTTGTAGGGAATTCCCCTTTGGTTAGTTTTGAATCTATAAAGGCATTCTGTACAAACGGTCTAACTGACCTTTGTACGGAGACGCTGAGCATCATTGGTAAAACTGTTTATTTACCTGAAAACACGTACAATGTTTACATTCTAAAAAATTCTTCGTTTGACTGTACTGAACAACTAGAGTTTGTTCTTGTGTCTACTCAAATAACATTTAACTATCCAACCAACTATGCGCATTGAATTCAACTTTTTAAACGGTATTTGAGTCTCCATCCTAACGTGTTTACATCTGTCATTTTTACACAGTAATTTGAAATCGAAAGTGGAATACACGGTTGAACTATGCCTCTGTACCTTATGAGGTTTAAAAGTACTTTGAATCTATCGATTGATATTCCTGTAGTTAGAAAAGATCATTTATTATACAATATAATAATGATTCAATAAAAAAACCAAAAAAATCCAACGATTTTGTCTTAATGCGCCGCACTATATTCTGTTGCGTACCAACTGCGAATGGTTGTGCGTCCTAGTATAGAGGTGATATTATCACTTGTTATTTATAATTTGAGGTAAAAGGCTTTAGACGGACTCTAAATATAGTCTTAGTCAAGGGAGCTCCGTAGTCCTGAGTAGTTCGGGTTCTACGACAACCTTCCAAAAGCTTACAACAAAATACATAGAAATATCTGAATAATCATGCAATTTGTGAATGTAGTTCAGACCTGCTACATAGGTTGTTATAGTTTTTGGTGAGAATCCCTTCTCAAAGCAATACGTGATAAATAGTATAACGTGATGGTTTGGGAAAGGAAAATCCTTTGGCAAGTTTTATAGCCGTCTAAATTGCATAAACCTACAGATGGAAGTATTATAAGTCAGGGTAAGTGCGATTTTAGATCGAAGTAACTGTCCGGCTCTTGATTGAAGATGCTCCATGGAAAGTCTGGTATTAATCTAGAGTTGGATCTCGATCTGCATCTGGTGTTAGTTCTTTAAATCGAGACATGAAATCGAGACAAGCTGTCACAATTTCGTTGTAACGGCCTGGGTAGTGTGAAGCTTTTATTAAGATATTCATTTGTAGACATCGGAGAGTACGTAGTCTGACTATGCACATAACTTCATTTGATTTTGACGAGAACTTGTTTAGAATATGGACAACTGCAATGTTATCGCAATTAAGTTGAATTTTCTTGTTTGCTTGTTCGTGACCCCAAACGAACAGTGCAACTATCAAGGAGAACAACCCTAGGACCGTTATTTCTAAGACCGTTTGCATGCCATACCTGAGGCCATTTTTCTTGACACCAGTAGTTTTTAAATAATAATCCGAAGCCTAAACCTTCGCCTGCGTCGCTGTCAGAAAATAATTTGGTATCTTTGTTAGTTATCCAAAAACGGTCATGAAAGACAGATATACAAATAATAATTCTGTCGGCCCCTCGGTCTTTTCGTCCGCATTCGGTACACCTAGTTCAGTCATAGTTTCTTTAAATATGTTAAGAAAATGATTATAGGTTTTTGTTGTTTTGTCGCCACCCAAATCTTTCATTAGTAAAACAACTTATTGATGCTCCAAAAGGTAGGGCTTTATCGAAAAATAACATCGTCATAGCAGAAGCCTAAATGTTTGAAGTCGAATGGATTTACTGGTACGAGACGGTAAGCAGTCTAGATGTCTGATTTAAACAATTTGCAATTTGGGCCAAGATCACTCATTTAACGGCTTGGTCAAAGCTGGTATAGTTGATGAACACAATGAGGGATCAATTTAATCCTTTACCGACCCGCCTACGGGAAAAGATAAATGATTGATCATACGGAATTCATCCGGTGATTTTTTTTGGAACTAGACCGATGGGGCTAACTATCAGGTTCGGAAGTGGCCTTGAAACAAATGAACTGCCGATTCTTTCTTTCTCTATGTCTTTATCAATTTAAACTTTAATGACCTCGGGATAAAGTGAAACAGAGCGTAAATTCTTTGAATATCGGGAGCATCTTGGGCCAGTACATTGTAAGTAAAAGCCGTCTGAGAAACCTTTAATTAATCTAAGTACTAAAAGCACTGTTGGAAGGAATTTTTGAAAGATTAGAAAGTTCAAAGTTACTATTTCGGTATCCATCATTATCTCTTTATCATTCATTGTGAACTGTTTTCATATTTCATTTCACATGCACATTATTCTACTGATCCTGGGGTTATAGGTTCGATTCCCGGGCGGGTAATATTTTCGTGGAGCTTAGGTATGAAAAATTTTCTAAGGTCTTTCTCCCTTCCTATCACTGATTTTAAATCATGTAGGGCAGTAGTCAGTCACTGACTTGCGCGTAGTAGTTGATTAACAGCTTAATCCAGAGATTTAGCCTATTTCAGGAACACAATGTGGGCTGATCGCCATAATATAACTTATACAATGTGTTGCTATGACGTTAAGGCCACAACAAATCGATCATAATTATATTCTATGGATTTTGTCTAAAGAAAATGGAGTGACCGAGGGAAAAAATCCCCATTTTTGGCATTTTGAGAAGCGAGCGAAAGGCGGAGAATAAATTTGTGAAATTTTATAAACATTTATGTACCACATGCTAAATGCAACCGGTCATTTATTCATTATAATGATGTGATACTATTAATTATGCAGATTTAAAGATAAGATATGTCGAAGTCTTTCTTCCTTGGACTTTATTATTTTGATCTTGGGTTACAGGATATATAGCTCTTATTATCTTGCAGGTTGTTGTTTAAAAAGATTACTTGTTGTAAGCATGCATAAATGATTTTAATATGATACATTCATCATAAATGGCTCCAATTGTTCCAATTGCATTTACTGTCCAATTTTTTTTCATTTTCGGATTAAAAGTCCGGTCAATCCGACGAACATATGATCAAATTGTTGTAGCCTAAGCCAAAAAAATACAAATAAATTAAATAAATCAACAGAGTTAAGCTCATCGAGCTTACATTAATTTACAACGGTCATCCATTTAGCCACTAATTTAACATTTCGTCGCATAACTTTGACACCTGGCCATCGCTCTACGTTTTCAAAATAAGCTCCAGCTGTGAAAATCGTCTGCTATACAAGCGTGTGGCAGATAATAATGCGCAATAATACAAAAAACTATTCTACGTACACAGTAAAAATAATGTTTGATTAATGTGAAGAAACATTAAATATCATAATTTTAAATGTGGTTTATCAAATCTTGAGAGTGCTGATTCCAGTGATGAGTTTGATGATGATGATATTCCTATTGCTGAGTTAGTGGAAATGATGAGAATAGCTAAGTCCAAATTGAACATTGACCAGGACATGAACCCAAATGAATTCATCAATATGGACAGTAATATTCCTGTGTGTGAAAATTTAGGAGACAATTGGGAAGCGGAACTGGTGGATGATTTGCGTAGTGAAAATGATATTGTTGTAAATGATGATGATGATGAGAACGATGAAAGTGATAAACCTGAAGAATTAAATGTTACTAGTCACCAAGAAGCTTTGAAAATGATTTCACAATTAAAAATGTATTGTTTACATAAGGACTTGCCTGATATTTTACAAACTTTTGACACTGCTCAGGAACAATTAGAGAAAATAAGTATCAAGATGAAATGTAATTCTAAACAATGCACTATTGATAAATTCTTGCAGTAAAAATATGAAAAGTAATGGACAGAATTGTTTTGTGATGGTACAAAAATGTTATCACTGTGTCACTACAAATGTATTTTATTTGCTCATGATGTATTGATTTCTTGCTTAATTTGCTTGCAATATACTTTGAATTTAATGATAACATACCATACATATACTTATGTGTAAAGAAATAAAATGTAAAATTTCTAATGTTTTGTTATTCATTTTTCTATAAATATTATTTATGATGTTGTAGCAAGTACTGGTTATCAAGGAAAAACGACATTAATGATTCGAGCAAGAAATTGATGTATAAATATGGAGTAGGATATAGTGTCCAAGAAATGGAGTACATGTATACATGGTTGATGGATGCATCATTCTTCAAGAATATAGATATTTGACATTCTGAGCGTTACTTTTTTAAAGGAATAAGTACTGGTTTTCCAGGAAAGTTATTAAAGTCTACTTTTCAATTACACAAATTAAACAGTCGAAAAACAATTTTACCAGCTCTGGAATTAAGATGTATTTAAACTATTTTAAATAGCAAAATGTACTGGTTCTCCAGGAAAGTTATTTCCACCGAACAACAGTCATACAACGAAGTTGCTAAGCTTTTGATGAAAATACACGTTTTTGTACAACGTGACAACAGCATAGAAAGAATTGGTTGAAACTGACAGTGAAAACTGTTCACTGGAAATTGATTGAAATATCAACAGACATTCTGCAAAGTCAGCTAAATCCTTAAAGTAGATCAGTAAAAATGTACTTAGTATGCAACACACCCGATACATGTTTATCATGATTATCTCCCTTCATAGCTCATGTTTATCATGATTATCTCCCTTCATAGCTAAGTAAGACCACTCAATTCGCTAATAAGACCACCCCGCTATTAAGACCACTTACTGAAAGACCGGATGGTGGTCTTAATTGTGGGGTTCACCTGTATTTGTTTAAATTAATTTTTTTTTCAATTCATATTCGTTTGATAGTATTCATATTTTTCTACTGCACTATTTTCTTGGGCGCATTTACTCATTGTTATGTGTTGTTCGCTCTTTTCAAATTTTGCAGAGCGCTGACATAGAAAGGAATTTTTTGAAAACAATTCCTTCTAAAAAATCCGCCTCATTTTTAACGTAACCAAGAGCATAATGTTTTATTGCTTCGATATTGAGAGGAGACTTTGCCAAACTAAATAAATTTAAATGTTGTGGTTCATAGGAACGTTTTCAGGTTTTGGTCCCGTCCTTGGCCCCTAAAGATCTTATAAAACTCCTGCCACGAAAATTATTGGGACTAAAATTATTACATAGGCTGGTAATAATTGATTTATTGCACATATGTGCGAATTTACAATTGGACCAAGAACAGTAACCCTTATTGAAGTCTATACATGCGTATCTACGAGTGCTCGAAGTGACACTTTTTATTGCGTCTTTAAATTGCATTCGGAACACTTCGACCTTTCATGAATGAATAATCTCAGAAGGATTGGTGGGGGGTCTAACCTGGCGGCTTGGCTTTTACTACCTACGCGAGGCGAAGCACGTAACGGTTATGCAAAATAGTTTTTGAAGTATACACACAGATCTTTGTCAAAACATAATCATATGTTATATATTGAACCAAATATTGTTCAGCGATATCATTGAACAGTGTAATTTCAAAACGGACTAAAAACGAAACTTCACTCATCGCCTAAACGATCGTGTATTTGTTTACTTCAACACCAGTAGCTCCAAAATGGCGTCTAAATATGTCCAAGGTTATTCGTAGCGAGTGGCCGAGTTCCGAATGGGCTGATGTGGATGCAAAAGTGGGTTTTAAAGGTTTTATTAACATAAACGAAAGTGAAAGTATAAGTTTCTGAGACTTATATCGATAAGGTAAGTTAATGTTGTTGTTTGTAGCAAAGTATAACGCTACTTGTACACATAGTAATCTGGATCATTCAGAAGCATACACGTTCCTGAAAAATATAGTTATCATAATTGTTTTTGTTAATCATGAGCAATTCAATACAATATTTTAATGTAAATTAACTCATCCGATCCAAAATACATAATATAAATTACAACAAAATGTATCAATGTTTAGTCGTGTCAATACAATTGATAAAATTACCGAAGATAATTGTTGAAATAAATATATATAATATATGAATTATGTATTATCTTAATACAACTGCGTAATTCTACCTATCATAACAACACGTTTATAATATTTATGTTACCTTTTTGTAAACACCAAGCTACAACGTGGCCTTGATATGATAATACCTGACATATTATATCTACAGGTTGTATTCTAGGTCATGCGTGTTTTTGTACTTTAAACAATGGACTTGCCCACTAAATAGGTGAATAAGCTAATGCATGAATAGAATTTTCTGATTTAAACACACCACTTTGACATTTAACATTTATTTTAAAAAGTGTAAATTCAAATTATTTTTTTTGGAATGATATTTTTGTAATATAAGTGAAAACGAACTTGACCATAAAGTTGTAAAAATAATTCATTCCTGAATATTGGTGAGTACAGGTCGTCCACGTAAACATTGCGTATATAAACACAGCCAGTTTCATTACACACCGATTTTTAGGGGTGAACTATTTTATCAGTTTTATAGTTTAGTTATTTGACTCTTATTTTATAAACATACCACTGTATAAAATTTGAAATGTGCATGTACAGTATTTAAAATAAATGTTAAATGTCAAAGTTGTATGTTTTAATCCGTAAAATGCTGTTCATGCATCAGCTTTTTCACCTATTCAGTTGGCAAGTTCATTGTTAAAAGTACAATAACACGCATGACCTAGAATACGACCTGTAATTAAACTGGCTGTGTTTATATACGCTATGTTTACGTGGACGACCTGTATGTTTCTGATGATACAAATCAACCATTTTACATAATTGTTATTTCATAAAAATATTTGGAATAAACTTTTGAATTTCCCTTTAAGGAATATATAATACGCCGCGTCGTTTAGGGTCGTGTCGTTGAGAAGCCGATGTGAGAAGAGTAATTTAATTTAAACAAATCACAAAGATTGCACATCTTTAACAGTTTATTTTACTTGTAACAGGAAAGTATCATCAACTGCCACATGGCTAAAATGCGAAAACATAACAAGGAAGCAATATTTGAAATAAAGATAAACAATGCATCTTGTATAAAACAGCGACACAAAATATGTGATGAAAATCAAGATAAAGACAAAATTAACTTGTGGTCAGCTCCTTTGTCATTACTGATGAAATTGATAATGAATATTATAAATATTAGAAAGTCTGGTATCATATTATGCGTATCATATTATGTATAGCCCAACAGAATTAACCTGAGCTTGAACTACCTGATTATAATAATTACACACTTCACTTACATTGAATCGTGAGTTTCCGTATGTGTGTATACGGTTATACATCTGTACACGTGTTTATAACAACCGATGTGAAAGTGGCATGTTATTGTACTTTCAATTTTGGACACATTAGTTTTTGGGTAAACAAGTAAGTCAACAGTATTATGGCACAGTTTCAAAGTATTTATTCTTATGAAAACAACAATAATTGTTCAGTACGTGTATTTTGCCGAAAGCTTCCGATAAAGCGCGATTTACAAACGAAGACAAAAATAGAAACTTGAACTATGCATTTGAATAATAATGTAATCATTTTTTAAATACTATATTATTCAGATGAAAATAACAAATTTTGTATATTTGAAATTAGACAAAAAATTCACTAAACTTTTAGCGCATTGTATATATACACGACCATCTATAAACATTGTTTCAATGTACATTGTATATAGATATAACGTAAAAAGTATAACGTATAAAGTTCTCTTAAACTATTGTTTCACTTTAGCTGAGTATATATATGTATGCATGTCTCTATTTTAAAACATATTGTTACTTACATACCACTTGAATAAATTTCCGAGATATTTATCATCCATTGTTTGCGTTCTATTTTGTTCCTTGTCATATGATACTCTCGAAAGTATTCATTTTATGACTGTGTAGTTTTATTACTCCTTTCATTAGAAGTTTTGTTTAAACTTGGGTGTGTTCTAAATTCTAATTCAGATTGCAGGTAAACGATAAGTTATATTTTAGTTACATTAAAAATTCTTGTTCAGGACAATAATGATAATATCTGCTTAGAGGTACTCATTCACAGATTTCAACTGAAGTATCAACTTTTTCTTAAATTATCGAAATTGTATGGAAACATTTTTGGAAGCAGGAAAGTAGTGTTCTGCGGATGACATTTTTCGTGCACATTGACACACAACTACAAATGATGGTGTTTTATGTATTAAAAATCTAGTCCGCTTGTAACGGTAAACACAATTTTAGTGCATTTTAGACTTGTTTTGTATATTTCTTGCAACTTACAGGTCAGTATCTCTTTGAAAATCAAGAATTAAATTTTGTGACAAAAATGGTATTTTGAAAATATAGAAAAAACCTAAACAAATCTGTGAAGTAGTACCTTTAAATATTTTATTGTTGAATTAGTTGATTTTATTGGTTAGCATGTTTAATTGAAACATTATTTAGTTATTCAGCTGTTAAATATTATACGTTCTGCAATACACAGACTAGCACGGAATTATTAAGCTTTTTGTTTTTTAAACGTCGTACTCAACACATATTTAGATTATATATACGACGGTCAGCTCTTTCAACTTTAGGTTTCCTGGACACTTTTCTATCATCAGTACTTACTTACCCTACCACGAAGCCAACAACTCATGTATAGGGTATGACCTATCCCGACCGGGTTTGAATCCAAGATCTACGGATTCCAAGTCAGACATCCTAACCACTACGCTACGGCCGCGGCTGAATTACTATGCACAGCATTATGGTATTTAAATACCACGTGAATTATGTCTTTAGCAGTATATCTTGACAGTAACACCGGGAAATGGTTCCATTTATGTCATTCTCATAAATATATATTCTTATGATAAAATAATGATTCAAGATCTTAGTAAAATCATTATTGCCCTATTACCACCATTTTGATACATTATATCAAATGTTGTCTGGAACTTCTTTTTGTTCTATCTGGAGTAGTCACCTGACATTTTTACCATTGACAAAAATGAATGATACAATAATTGTCAGAGAAGACAGCATGCTCGACTAAGTAATTATTTGTCACAGAAGCTGTGGTTGATGATAAGGAACATACATATTTTAAAATTTGAAAAACATGTATAACCTTAACCAATTTAAAGTAAAAAAAAATCAAAGAAAATTTTAAGTCCATGAGAGACAATTTTGAAAAAAATGTATTTGGAGTTATGAAGTTTGTCTCATAAGATGTGGTTGATAATAAGGTACATATATTTAAAGTTTGTAGTCAAAACCGAAAGAAATAAAACAGTTGCAGTAAAAACAAAATGAAAGTTCAAGGGGGGATAATTCTGAAAAAAATGTTTTTGGAGTTATGAATCTGTCACATGATATGTGGTTGATAATAAGAAACATACGTTACCTAAAGAAATAAAACAGTTTTAGTAAAAACAAACATTTTTTTAACGAAAAGTCTAAGTTTAATGGGGATAATTCAGAAAAAAAGTAATTTGGAGTTATGAACCTTGTCACATGAGATGTGGTTGATAATAAGGAACATATATTTAAAGTTTGAATTGGTACCTTAAGAAATAAACAAGTAAAGTAAAGAAAAAACGTTTACTGCACAAAAACTTCAATCAGAAATATGGATGCCGACGCCGACGCCAGGGCGAGTAGGAGAGCTCTCCATTTTCTTCGTAAAGTCGCGCTAAAACTTAGCTGAGAGGAAACAATAAATGTGTTTATGTAAACTTAAGTTCAATCAGTAAATCACCATCACCATTTTATTGTAATATTATTAAATAAATGAGTACGGTACAGTTATTTAGTACATAAATTACAAAAAAAACATCCAACAGCACAAAACCAAGAAGGCAAACTAACATTGGGACAACTATGTTTATGACTAACGGACATTATTACATACATTTTGTATATTAATCTCTCTGGTGACTCCTCTTAGTGCCTCGGTACTTTACAACCAGCCCTACCACTCGAGACGTTATGACAAGTTACTTAACGTAACGTCATCCCATCCACCTGTCACCGCTGGCTTACGGTCATTTCTCCACTACGTCATTTATTCCCAGATCATTTCTCCACTTTCTTACCTGGGCAATACTCCACTTTTTATAACTTATAAGACAGTTATATGCATAAAGTCACACATTGTATTTTAGTAAACAATATTCTTCTTCAAAAAAATAATATGAAATATTTATTCCGTACAATATGATTATTACTGGTATTGTTTTGATAAAATCAACTTACATGAAAGATTTATCCTAAATAACGGACATAACACTACTCGCGCACGCGTTTCCAATCAACATTTAAGTTTTGACTTGAAAACGCCGTATGCTCCAAGTCACACAATTTTATTCATATTAGAATAAAGGTATATCTATTAATTAAATTATGTACCTAAATGTTTGATAGAGAAGCAACAGGCGTTTATTGGAAGGTTTAAATTTTTATTCAACCGTTTATACATTTCTGTAATATACATTGCCCTAAGTAGCTAAGGAGAATTGTTCAACGTATATTACTTTTCATTGATCTTTGTGCTTCTTCAGAATAGTGATATTGGCATCGCCTTTGACAAAGTCGTTTAAACTTTTAAGCGACCGTGATCAAAGACGCGCCGACAGTACTAGTATAAATGTAGACCGCGTCTCAAACCGATTTGGTGACTCGAGTGTTGTCGAATACCATAGACATATTAGTATGTCTATGTCGAATACTGCGTACAATTACCGTACCGTATTTAATGTAATAATTTCCCTATTTGTATTTACTCTTTTAAACGCCCTGTTTGAATTTTTTCAAACGCTACCTTTTTAAAAAATTGATACGCCCCGGGATTTTAAGGTTTTTTGTTGCTATGGTAACCAAAAAAGTATGTTTTCATCTATACTGCAAAATCGTTGCTAAGTGCTTTGATGTCAAGTAAATTGACAAAAAAAATGTGATTATCATTTTCTTGTGAGAATCCATGTTTTCTAGTTTGGTAACCATATGTTTATATAAATTTGTATGTGTTGCTATGGTAACCGAAAAAGATATTTTCTCTATTTTGTGCCCAACGTCACTAAATGCAATGTCATGTGAATTGACATAAAAAAATGAGCAATACACACATCACTTAATTATGACTACTTGTCATAATTAAGATACATTTCGTTTATTTCGTAAAAGAATGCAGCCATTTTGAATTCAACTCGGTCAACCTGGCAACCAACCCAAAAATTTGTAATGCATCAAAATGCATCACATTGCCTCGTTTTACAGCTCCCAGAAAATGTATACGTTCAAGGGGGTTAAATTTCTTATGATAAAATAAATAAATAAATTAATTAAAATTTATAATATCAAGTTTTGCCTATTTTGGTGCCTTTTTTCTGTTTATCTTAAATAATAAAGATTGGCCTCATAACATGATACAAATGCAAATATGAAAAAGTCTGTAACTCCTAGACCCTTCAAGCTATCAAAATACTTTATACCTTATATGAAACCTCATTTTAATAGCTTTGTATTAAAAAGTGTTACTAAGTGATATAAGCATGGAACAAAAAGGGCCTGAACCCCCATCAGTATAAAGATACTTCACTATTTACATCAATATAAGTTTTGGTAATGAATTCGAATGAACGCTGAAATGACTACACTGTACATTCAATGTAGACCTCGAAACCACTTGGTCATGGTTGGTTGCTGGACAAACACGATTGTTCATCCTGAATTATGTGCAACAGGCTTTCTAACAAATTGTTCATTCAATGCTTTAAGCGTTGTTAAATGGACCGGCTGTTTACATACTACTTTATCCTATTTTTTTATATTCACTAATTTGCATCAATTATTTTATGGATGTCATACGTGTTTATTTTGTGTTACATTTAATTCATGTATGATAAATTACAGCGGCAAAATGAACTCATCAGGTATTCTGCTTCTTTACAATATAATTTCACAGTAAAACTGGTAAATTTAAAGTTTAAACTAGTCCAAAATTGAAGCAGTGTCTTAACATTTCATACGCAGGCATCCGCGTACAAAATCAATTTGTGTTTCAGGGGAGAAAACTGTATATCGGTATCTTCCCTTATCGGACTGGCCGCCAGTCCGGTAATTTACCGGACTATACCGGACTGGCTTAAATATTTTCATGTTTTGATAAAGATACAAAATAAAATTACATGTTTTCAATTTTTTATTATTTCAAAAGGCCATATCTTGATAATCGATTGATTTTTAACAGTGAAAATAGTAGGGGTGTAACAATACGGTAAAAACCGTATTGCAATATATTGCAATACACGAAACCCGTATTGCAATATATTGCAATATATTGTGATACATATTATTCTTTGCGCATACATGCATTGCATGAATTAATGC
This sequence comes from Mactra quadrangularis, assembly GCA_025267735.1. Taxonomy (NCBI): domain Eukaryota; kingdom Metazoa; phylum Mollusca; class Bivalvia; order Venerida; family Mactridae; genus Mactra; species Mactra quadrangularis. Next base: position 10,967,589 of record CM046304.1, read on the forward strand.
ACGTTCATCGTCTTAATTTGATCAACATTGTACGTAGACATTTGTATTTTTACATGATATACACGTATTGTGCAAATGTTTGAATAAGTTAGAAAAAATGTTTTGAATGGACTTTCAAAGATTATTATTTTCTAATTTACCAAAAATATTTCATGTTTCCGAACACATTTAAACATTTTTTCAAACACTCAAATTTCGGACTCTGATATAAACAATCAGTATGGAACATAACTAGAAAAACCGGTTCAGAGAAATATCTAATACAGAACAGAAAATATCATATTTACTTCACCCACGTAAACAATGACAGTATTGGGTACAAAATACAAAATTATAAACATGTAATAAGAAGTGAACAGTCATTTTAATTTACATTTAATAAATGTGCGAAACAGCATTTTGATATACAAGAAAATTTGCACGTTGTCCTTGAAGCTATAACTCAACATTCTCATGTTACACGAATATAAAAACTAAAATGCAAAATTTTTATTATTCAAAGGATTTCTTGAAAATAAATTATATCGATTTATTTCATTGAGCAATAGATTATTAAGAAAAACACTCAAGCGAAAACTAATTCAAACGTAATTTTAAAACAAATCCAATATATATGATAAAAAATAATAACACATCATTATTTATTCTGGACGACTTACCTAAATATTCCATGATGAAAATCTCGCCAGTCCGGTAGTGATAAGATTATATATTTCGATATTAAGGCCTGTCCGGTAGAGGAAAGGGAGAGTAATCTTACAAAATTTACAAATAACAATCCGGAAGCAGATACCTTTATCTATTTCTTCTTATATTGCATAAAATGTTTTCAAAACATTCAATTATTCATTCTTAACTATTTATGCAGCTTTTCCATCATGAAAATATCGCCAGTCCGGTAGTATTACGATTTTATAAGTAGATATTAAAGCCAGTCCGGTAGTGAAAAGGGAGAGTAATCTTACAAAATTTACAAATGCCAGTCCGGTAGCAAATAACATTATTTATTTCTTCTTATATTGCATAAAATGTTTTTAAATCATTTAATTATTTATTCTTAACTATTTATGTAGCTATTCCATCATGAAAATATCGCCAGTCCGGTAGTGTTACGATTTTATATGTAGATATTAAGGCCAGGCCGGTAGTGAAAAGGGAGAGAAATCTTACAAAATTTAGAAATGCCAGTCCGGTAGCAAATAACGTTATTTATTTCTTCTTTTATTGCATAAAATGTTTTTAAAACATTTAATTATTTATTCTAAACTATTTATGCAGCTATTCCATCATGAAAATATCGCCAGTCCGGTAGTATTACGATTTTATAAGTAGATATTTAGGCCAGTCCGGTAGTGAAAAGGGAGAGTAATCTTACAAACTGTGTATAGAAACTTTCGGAAAACCCCCAACATTACCTACTTTCGGTTTTGGTGTTTTCTGTAAACGGCGCTTACCGAGTTGTCGAGGTAAATATATTAATATTATTTAACTCTTGTTATGATCATTTAAAAGACAAAGGCGACAAAAAAATGCTTAAATAAACGCAGATAAACGTGAAAATACTGTAACATATGACTCTACGAGTAACATTATGTATATTATGCTATAAATGGATTTTTAACTTGGCGCGTTGATTTATAAATGTATTCATAAATGTTCTTTTGTTTTCTATGTAAAACAATTGAATACACTCTTATTCACTCAGGCACGCGTACTGAATAATTAATTTTGACTCGTGTGTTACCCGCTTTATGTACAACACTCAAGCAGATTTTATGCGTACAACACTCAAGCAGGTACCGCCCCGATATCACAAGTTTATTCAACCACGCCCTATCACCTCACTGTTTATGAAATAAGACTATGTTATTTTACCTTGCTGGTTACAAATTAACGGGTTGAATGAAAATCAAAACACTGGAATCACTGAAGCTCATATATATGTTTATATCTGAACCATTTTAACTCCATTAATTGGTTAAACTAAGCCTCTATTAACATGTAATTGAAATCAAACTTAATAAAGCGTACCTTGTTATTATTGTTCGTATTTTCGAAGGTGCATATAAGAACTTAAAATTACTTTTGTGACAGGCCATGAAATATCCATTGTAAATGATTAAACCATAGGCGCATGGACGGTTCCAGTGGGGGGGGGGGGGGTCAGGGGGGTCCGGACCCCCTAGAATTTGGAAAATGTACATGTCCATTAGTATATTTCTTGCTTGTAAGTCATTTTTATATAGTATGAAGCAATTTTCTCGGTGCTTTACATAGATTTAATGGTTATGTAGTTTTGGAAAATGTACATGTCCATTAGTATATTTCTTGCTTGTAAGTCATTTTTATGTAGTATGAAGCAATTTTCTCGGTGCTTTACATAGATTTAATGGTTATGTAGTTTTTATTAACAATATGTTGCATTTTTTTTCTGCAAAATGTGTATAATGTGGTTGTGGTTCTAGGTTCGGCCCCCCCCCTAGAAAATTTCGGACCCCCCCTAGAAAAGTTCGGACCCTCCCTTAGACAAAAATCCTGAATCCGCCCCTGAGGCGGGTCCGGGTGCCCCCTAAAATTGCAAAAGCAAAGGTATTATTATTATGAAATACATCATATTAATTTGAATAATGTATATATGTGAAATATATTTCACACTCTACACGTGCAATAAGTTACATGTAAGAGACTTGAGAGTATAGTTCAATGATACACAGTAACGTACAATTCACGAACAAGATACTAAGATGATCCACACGGCCTTCGCAGGAGCTTGACATTTTGTGTCGCAGTTTGCAAATATTTCTTCGTCTTAAATTAAAAAAAAAACCCTCTGCCTTTTGTAAGACGGGGGAGGTTATGCTCCTGTTAAAACTTTTATGTTACATATAGATGCTTTTTAGTGCATACCTTGGAAAAGAATTGTTGATGTTCTGAAAATGTAACCAAGCCCTTTATCAATGAGCAAAACTAAAGAGATTTCGGGGGTCTACGCCCTCCCCCTGTCTGCTTGTGCATTTCAGCCTCTTTAAATAGAAATCCTGTTCCGTCTGTGTAAACCATTGATCTTATCAATATCTGCACAATATGAAAGTATTTTCTAGATAGAACTTGCGTATATCTAGTCGCTTGTGTCTAGTACAAAAGAGAATCGAATTTCATTTACAAATTCATACATGCATGTGTATGTTAGTAAGAGCTTCAGTGACTACGGCATTACACTAGGTTAACTAAATCTTCTCGCCCTCAAAATACTTACGATATGTTTTACAAGACCCCTTTAGAATGATACCCCATTCACTAAAAAACATTTTGTCGGTATGATTAGCAAACGTGTTCGTATAAATTTCAAGAAATGAAGTTGCACGAAACGCATTATATTTTTCGCTATTTCGGCTGTAACAATACAATAAAAATACAATTTCTTGTATACACAACTATATCTGTCCTCAATTATGTCCTTTTATAAAACACGACACCCCTGCATGCATCATAATTACTGCTGACTCAGGTAAGTAGTTGCTATACATAGCCAAGCACGCTTTCAATTGATACCTTATTAAAATATACATCTAACAAAATAACACAACGTGTATGTGTAAACATAAAAATGAACCAATCCATTCCAGAGGTAGTCAGTGTCAAAAATAAAAGTATTATTATTAATTTTTACAAAATTAGTTTGGCGGATAAACCACCACCCGTTGGTCAATCATGCTAGTAATAGTACCATTACACCGACAAGACACTCATAAAAAAATGTTAAAATAATAATACATGTATGTTATTGTCATCCTGAGCATCCCCTATCGTGGATTAGTTCATTGTAACGTTTACACAAACAGTTTTTGTACGCTCTATATGTAGCTGTATAATTAGTATAATTATTTTACCCAGTCATGACACACTAGCATATTTGACAGTCCTAGTTTATTTATACATATGTTACGATAAACCATTCATACGAATCATACTTAAACATTATTCCCTAAGAAATAGGGAATTGCTTTGCTCATTTAGGATTTGCTCCCATCAACTAAGAATAGAGACAGTCGGTACTGAAATAAACCAACGGATCGCTATCAACGTACATGTAAAATAAGCAACTCATTCAACCAAACAGTCATGTTTTCATGTTAACATACGTTCTAAGCTGATAAAGTTGTATTTTGCATAATGTACTCCAAGAACATATTTATACACCAAAAGGATTTGTACATTTTTATTTTAGAAGGGTTTTCTTCCACATAAAATGTATATTTACATGTTGCAGTTGTACCTTGTTTAGTCTATAGCATAATTTGCCCAAATGACAAGCCTTTATTTATTATTATTATTATTATTATTATTATTATTATTATTATTATTATTATTATTATTATTATTATTATTATTATTATTATTATTATATACCGCATTTGTATAGCGCTCTTTTCATATTGAATATATGTTCAAAAGCGCTTCACAATCTTATGCATAATTAGGAAATACGAGTTTAAATAAAAACGAAAATAAAAAAGATTAAGAGATGATAAAATATAAAAACATAAACTGAAGACTAATATAAAACTAAGAATTAGTGATCAATAAAGTGCTCATAGTAGTTTAAAAACATCAACAACAACATAACAAGTGGATTTTTAACTGTAAAAAAGTAAATGCGTGATAATGGATTGTTAGTAGAACGGCAGCAAAAATGTTGATTGAGAATCAGGTCGGACGCCACGAAAATCCATGATTGCAAGGTTAAAAGCTGAATTTTAATCCAAGGCTCCCACCCGAACATCCATCATTATCAGTGCCCCCCCCCCCCCCGTCCCACCAACCATCACGCATTATATAGTGGTCAGATAAAGTAAAAGAGATAAAGGTTATGATTAGATTATGAATAAAGGCAGCCACCAACTAATGGGAACCAGACAAGATGCCTTGAAAAATCCATGATTGCAAGGTGCAAAGTTGGATTCCAATCCAAAGATCCCTCCAGAACATCCATCAGCGTCAGCGCCTGATTGCTAAGATAAAGTTTAAGTAATATAGGTAATGATTAGATTATCAATGGAAAGGCAACACAGCTAGATGCCTTCCAATCCAAGGATCCCATCAGAACATCCATCATGCGGCCGCACGTTATTTTGTAATAAACCTAGTGCATAATAATGGTTTGTAGATATTATATAATAAGAATTTAATATTTTCATAATTTCATGGTGTTAAATGTTCGTAATTTGGGTATATTTTAAGATCATTTAGCCAGATAGTTTATATTGACTAAAAGAATTTTCACTGTAGTATTAACATCACAACTGGACTTATTAATAAACAATTTTAAGCAGTTTAAGATTGGTTCATTTTACTGGTCTATTCCAGTCGTAGTTTATTGTCCCAGGGTGATTGATTTAGTGATCATAGTAATTAACAAATAAGTAGGTTTTTAACTTTTTCTTAAAAGTACTTAGAGACTGGGTACACTTGAGTGAGTCTGGAATGGAATTCCACAGGTTTAGCGCCGCATGGCTGAAACTGCGATTGCCAAAAGTAATTGTCCTAGACCGTGGGACTGTAATAGATAATGAGTTGCTAGAAGAGGGCTTGTTGTTTGGGGACATTGGTATAAAAGGGCTTGTTATTATGGGACATTGGTATAAAAGGGCTTGTTATGTATATATCAAGAGCTTGTAGCTGATCCGCTGACAAACAGGGAGATAATGAAGTTCTTTGAGCACTGGTGTTATATGATCATGACGATGGGTTCTGGTGATGATTCTTGCTGCCGCATTTTGAAGACGTTGAAATTTATTCAGATTTGACTTTGAAGTATTTGCAAGAAGGGCGTTGCAATAGTCCAATCTTGATGTAACCAGAGAATTTACTAACGTTCTTGTAGCATCCACAGTTAAAAACTTTCTTATGCGACCTGATAGAAAGGCGATCTGCATACAATATTAACATGCTTCTCCATACCCATGTGTGGTGTGAAGTAAGCACCAAGATTTTTAATACAGTCTTTATAGTTTTTGATAGAACCACCAACTCTAATGGACATGTCTTCAACATGTTTACGATTATGTTTTGAAGATAACAACATAACTTCCGTCTTGTCTGCATTCAATTTTATTTATGCACTTAAAAGTCAACAAGTTTGGTCCATTATTATTTTAAAGGAGTGTTGACTCTAAGGACTGGTCCATTTATATTTAACAGGGGGGGGGGCTCATTCTGTATGACTTAATTCTATTGAGCAGTTGCATGTTTTTGTGTCCATCTCTTATTTACCCAATAATATAAAGACTTTACTTATACACCAAAATCAACAGGTTTGGTCTATCATGATGTAATCAGATCTCATTTTTAGACAAAATCCATAGAATATAATTATGATCAATTTGTTGTGGCCTTAACGCCGTAGCAACATATTGTTTAGGTTATATCGTGGCGATCAGTCAACATACTGCTCCTGAAAAGGTTAAATGTCTGGTTTAGCTGTTAACCAAATACTACGCGCAAGTCAGTGACTGACTACTGTCTTACATGATTTAGAATCAGTGGTAGGAAGCGAGGATGACCGTAAAACATATTTCATACCTAAGCTCCACGAAAATATGACCCGTCCGGGAATCGAATCTGCAAACCCTCGATCAGTAGAATAATGTGCATGTGAAATGAAATATGACACATAGTTGACAATGAATAATAAAAAGATAATGATGGATAACGAAATAGTAACTATGAACTCTTAAATTTTTAAAAAATTCCTTCCAACAGTACTTTCGTTAATTATTTGTTCTAAGTTCAACACTATACATGTACATGTATAACAACCATGCAGATTGGAGCGCACTAATACTATGCAAATTTGAGCGTACAACAATTAGGCAGATTGGCCAAAAACAAACCCGTGCATGTAATCTATTGCAGTTTTTTGCTATCCTTTGGTTAGTGATGCACGCACACTTTAATTTGATAACATTTGGAGACGTATAGTTGCTCAATAAGAGAATTTAGGGTCAAAATAGTCAAAATTCTGCGCACAACACTCAGGCAGATTTCAACAATACGTTATACGTGCACATATTTTATTGCTAATTTTTGGCTACTAAAGCTAGAGATCTATCTACTCTTCCATTTGATACCATGCTGACGTTTGTAGCTGCATTATTGACGAATTGGTGCCAAGAAATCGTCCAATTTCTATGTACAACACTCAGTAGGATTTGCACGTACAACACTCAGGCAGATTTGCCAAAAACAAACCCGTGCATGTATTCTATTGTAGTTTTTTGCTATCATTTGGTTAGTGATGCACGCACACTTTAATTTGATAACATTTGGAGACGTATAGTTGCTCAATAAGAGAATTTAGGGTCAAAATAGTCAAAATTCTGCGCACAACACACATGCAGATTTCAACAATACGTATAAGTGCACATATTTTATTGCTGAGTTATGTGCACGTATACGTATTGTTGAAATCTGCCTGAGTGTTGTACATAGAAATTGGACGATTTCTTGGCACCATTTCGTCAATAATGCAGCTGCAAACCTCAACAAGGTATCAAATTGAAGCGTAGATTGATCTTTAGACTTTTGTAACCACAAATCAGCAATAAAGTATGTGCACTTATACGTATTGTTGAAATCTGTCAGAGTGTTGTGCGTGGAATTTTGGCTATTTTGACCCTAAATTCTCTAATTGAACAACTACACGTCCCCAAATGGTATCAAATTAAAGTGTGCGTGGATCACTAACCAAGGGATAGCAAAAAAACTACAATAGAATACATGCACGGGTTTGTTTTTGGCAAAACTGCCAGAGTGTTGTACGCGCAAATCTGCCTGAGTGTTGTACATAGAAATTGGACGATTTCTTGGCATCATTTCGTCAATAATGCAGCTACAAACCTCAACACGGTATCAATGGAAGCGTAGATAGATCTCTAGCCTTAAGTAATAAAATATCAGCAATAAAATACTGTTAAGAAATCAGACATTCCTCGATGGATTTGGTGTGTGGGACGGCACTGTGAAAGAACTCGAGGCCTTTGCAGAACACGCAAATTCCATCCATGAGAACATTGAAGTGGATCTACGACACAGCAGTAAAAGTATTGAGTTCCTTGACACATTTGTACACCTGGTAGACGGTCACCTATATACAGACTTATATGTAAAACTGACTGACAAACAACTGTTCTTGCGGAAAACGTCACGTCACCCCCCCCCCCCCAACACAAAAAAATCACGCATCCATAGAATATGCGAGAAAGAAAGTGACTATAAACGGCACAGGCTCGATTTGAAAGCTCAACTAAGAAAAGTGGTTATAGTGGCAAGTTAATTGAGTCTCAGCTGAAGAGAGTAGACCAGTTAGACAGACCCACGCTACTTTCACAAGACAGAAAGAAGTAAACATCGAATGGCAGAGTTCCGCTGGTACTAACATATTCTAGTAAACTCCCTAACGTGCATGTAATCGTTCGCAAGCATATGCACGTGCTACGTCAATCAGAGCGTATGCAGCAGATCTTCACAGAGGCACTGCTGGTTGCATATCGCAGGGACAGTAATCTCGGGGACACCCTAGTCCACGGCAAGACCAATCGTATTACAAAACCGTTGTCCCAATTATGCAATAGTGAATGTACGTTTTGCGACAAGCTATCGACTAATGCCATCATAGACACGAAACACCACTCGTCTAACCAACCAGAAACAATGTCTATTGTAGATTACGCAACGTAGTCTACGCAATAAGCTGCAATAAATGCAATACAATGACATACGTTGGTGAAACTGAAAGACAATTCCGCGACAGAATGGCAGAACACTTCCGTGATGTAAGACTCCGCACTGACAAGCTGATAACTGTCCATTTCGAACGTAATCACCACGAGGGCGATCTTCAGTTCACTGTTCTAGAAAAACTATATGGTGCTAGTCGTGCAGAGCGTATGATTCGAGAAGCCATATGGATAGAAAAATAGTGACAACGCGACCACATGGGTGTAATGTCAAGGATAGCTGGCTGCCGAACGCGCTAAAACATATGCTATAGAAAGAACTGCATGAGACTGTACACCAGTGTAACTTTCTAATGAGTCTTACGACATAGGTTATCGTAAATATATTCTATAAATTTTGCAATTTAAAGTCGAAAGAACCATTAAACATAACCATGATAAGTAAAACAAAAGTATTCAGTATTCCAAATCACTCGAAAATAATTGTAATAGTTTGAAAAAAATGACCGGTTTCTTACTTTTGACTTATGATGATCTATTTCGTAAGATTTTTTGAGAAAAGTGTTCTATGCGCTCTATTGATTTTTGGCGCGTAACTTCACGATATAAATTTGGATGTTACGCCCGGTTTCACTTTGTAATTTCCGTTTTTAAAAACAGCTCATAATGTGAACGTCAAAAGTTTTTCATTTTCAAAATTGCTAAAGAAGGCTTCCTAAAGCCGAAAATTTCAATAAAGAGTATTTTATTAAATATATGTTCTTATATTTCTTCCCTTCAGAGGAATATTACAAGGACATAGTATTTTTTATGTTCTTGACTTTAAATCTTATCGTCAAATACATTTAAGTTTTCAAACAATGATAAGAAGGTACTTTTAATTAACATTTACATATTTCAACAGATTAGTTTCGGTAAATTCAAATATACAAAACAATCATAACAAGGTACCATTTATTAACATTTAAATATTTCAACATATTTGTATCGATTACTTCAAATATTCAATAAAATCATAAGATGGTACTCTTTATTAACATTTTAATAGTCCAACAGATTAGTATCGGTTAATTTAACGATTAAATTCAGTTAAAATTATTCATACAGGCATTATATATAAGATAGGGCGGAGTTAAATATAATAGGGTGGAGCTATTGGATCTGCCTAATTTATACATACAAGCACTGTATATATACGAGTGGGTGGAGCTATGGTGGAGCTATAGGGTGGGCGGGATCTGCCTGAATGTTGTCTGCCTGAGTGTTGTACACAAAGATTTTACGGTGTTACCCCCCCCCCCCCCATTTAAACGGACAAATCCAAAATTAAATATGAAATTAACCCCACAAGCCTTGAAAATTGATGTCTGTAATCTGTATCACTCAGTTAGGAACAGATGTATACGATGTACATTGTACAACTACTTCACCTCTGTACCTGTTTTATTAACACGGTTATGAAATTTTAATTGCTAATTTATTTTTGTAGATTTAAATTGCTCAAGTTTTAACACTGTATTTAAAGATATTATTTGTTTATTTTTGTTGTTTTATTTACCTATATTTGTTTTTACAGTCGGTTATAAAATTTCCTTAAAACTTAAGTTTATTCAAATTATCAGACTTTCGGCGATTTGTCGAAAGGCATAAGTTATACCACAAATCGAAAATCATCGACGAAAATGCCTGACCAGTTAAACCTGCGGACTGATACATGTACATGATACGTGTCTCTGTTATTCTACGCAGCCAATTTCTAGGCGATAAAAGTAGTTCCGTCATCTGTCTAGTCGTTGTTTTACTGATCAGTGACATGTGTTTACTTATATTGATAAGCGTGTGGAAGGGGTTTACATTCCATATAGAAAAGTTAATGGAGCAATAAAATGACTGTGTCTGTAGCTTTTTAATGTAATGATACTGCGGTCATCCATTGTAATAATTGAATTTTAAGTTGTTTTACAGTTTTGTACCATATGTATCCTACGTTGTATTAAAGTACTCTTATGAACCTAGAGAAGTTGTGTGCAAAGTTAACAGGGGAAAACTAACTGCAAGATTTTGTATGACAAGAACAAGAAAAAATAATCTTAATAATATTTGCCGATAAAACAGGATAGAATAAACACTCCGCCCACATTTTTGCTCTGCTCGATTCGTACTTGAATCTAATGTTTCAAGGAGTAATCATTAGTATAGATTTGTTATGTTACAATCTGCACGCATGTATTTCTGTAATTCAATACTTTGATTTTTATCTGTACACTACGTGAATTTGTAAAAATCTTTAAGGAGTACTTCAAGTGTAGTATACCATTTTAACCGATAATGCATAACGATCATTATGTACTCAAAACGTAATGCTTGTGTCTGATAATTTATCATATAAAATGGTATTATATGTTTGAAGTGGTTTTTGTATTCATTGTGTGCAATGAATACAGACTCAGTAGAATATAACCGTATTTCTACAATCGTTCAGTTTAACATCGCCACAAACTAACAGCACCCAAGCCAGAATATTCCGAAACAAAGTAGTTCATGATTTGCAACATCATACTGAAACTGGTACATTATGTATATATATGCAAGAAATTGTCCAGACGCTCAGTATGACGTCACAAAAATATACTTGGAGAATATACATGAAGTGGTTAACTTGTAACAGAGATAAGAAACATTATCTGCATAATTATAAGTGCCGATTCCCGCGTATTGGGTTTGTTTCAAAGATCAGTATTTCCGGACTATAACTTTTTGGGTCGTGTGAAATTAAACCTGAATTTTACGTGGGATTGGATACAAGACGGATAATATGGTTGTACAAAACTATTATATACTATTATTAAGCAGAAATGTAAAATTCAAGTTGTATATTGAAGTTTTTGACACGCAGAATAATTAAACAATATGAGAGTCATATTGTCACAGTAAATAACTTTGACTAATTACAACAGTAATCATAGAAATAAGTACACTCAATCGCTCATTATTGTTAATTGACCCAAGCAGATTATTTATTGTGAAGAGTGTATGAAAAAAAACATGTAATCAACACCATTAATCATTTCTACGGCCATACTGCATCCTGTAACTGATTCTAAATCATCTAGGGCAGGAGTAAGTCACTGACGAAGTATGCACCTAGTAGTTTGTTAACATCTAAATCCAGAGATTAAGCCTCTCCAGGAACAGTGAGTAGGTGGACTGACCGCTGTGATATAACCTATACAAGGTGTTGCTACAGCGTTAAACTCAACAAAAATGCAATAAATCTAAACACAATGAATACCCCAGTACTTTTAGTACTTTGATTAAGTGTTTTAAGTGGGTTTTTTTTCTTGATTGTCTATCTATGTTTACAAATCATTGGTAGCATAGATATATAGTTATATGTTCTCGCAGTACATGAAATAGTTTAAGAAGTCAAGTATAAAATAGCTGGTGAGTTAAAATATTAAATTACTTGAATTATTAATTTTTAGGGGTGTAACGGTTAACCGATAAACCGGTTGATATTGCAATACGATTTCTGACGGTTAATGATCCGTTTGTTTTTCCCTGAACCGGTTTTTGCAATTGTGTTGTACTGATTGTTGTTATCAGAATATGAAATTAAAATGTTTGATCAAATGTTGAAATGTTAAAGTCTTGAAAAAAGCTTATTGTGTTTTAAAATTTAAACATTTTGTCAAATTGGAGAAATATTTTCCTTTTTAAAATATGCATTTTTCTTACTCATTGTCCGTTTTACTCAAGAAATTCAAATATTTTGATAAAAATTATTTGAAAATAAGGTGTGTAATGTTGATCCAATGAAGACACATGCACATGCATTAATTCATACATTGCATGTCTATGCAAATACTTAAACGAATTGCAACATATTGCAATACGGTTTTTGAATATTGCAATATATTGCAATACGGGTTTTACCGTACTGTTTCACTCCTAATAATTATAGACCACTTTAGATTTAAGATTTATGTATAGTCATGTTAAAATAAACATACACCACGTTTATCAACTGCAATTGCATTCTGTACATGTCGTTTATGTAAATATTGCGACTATAAACATGACATTTTCTAAATACTGCACTTAATTGTCAATTATTTATGATTCCTTATACATATGTAGTATATCTCTATGCTGACTAATTTCAATCATTATAACATTCAATATTTAACAAATAATACATGGCCATGAGGGCAATATGTAGAGGTTATTAAACAGGGCAAGTGTGCCTTAAGGAAGATATCGGCACACTTTCTTAGGTATTGGCCCGAGGGCTTCAGCCCGAGGGCTTATGCCGAGGAAAGTGTGCCGATATCGACTTAATGCACACTTGCCCCGTTTCATAACCTTTTTATTGCATATGTTGACCAATGCATGTAATGATGATTTTTCTACAACAAAAGTACACTTTTTCTCGACGTAACGCGCTATTTTGCACGTTGACGTTACGTCACATGTATTGTTTTGTTTTCAACGCCGAAACGTTGGAATCTAATGAACGCTTGTTATAAAACGTAAGTCTGGTTGTTGATTATCTTATTAATTTGTTATATGAAAAAACACACGTCGTAAAATTGAATAGCTTCTTGTTGCTAATTACGTACGAATTTCACGTGCGGAAAGTCTGCCGTTGTTAAACTGCAGATGCGTAATGACCGGAAGTTGCCTCAAAATCGATTTTTGGCACACTAGGAAGTGAGCCAAATATCGATATTTTGGCACACTTGCTCAATACCGGAATGTATTGCCCACATTGAGGCTATATTGGCGCACTTTCTCGTCTATTTTGTTACTATTTATAGTAACATATGCAATAAGCAAGTTTACGGACTGCTTGGTCAGATTGAGGAAGGTATATGGCCCGAAGCGCAGCTGAGGGCTATATACCTTCCGAGGTCTGAACGAAGAGTCCGTAAACTTGCATATTGCCCGTAAGGCCATGTGTTATTTGTTATATTATACCGAATTTAAATCATTTCACCACTCATGTTGCTGACATTTTACTACGAGTATAATAATGTGTTTTCAAATAATAATTCGCGTTAAATAAGACTGGATGACGTCATAAACGGTCAATATAAAAATCATGGACTGGCTAGCCGGTCAATATGCAATTTATGGACCAGATGACGTCACATTAAATATAGAGGACGTTATGCAATGAGGCAAAATATTTAACAAATAATACATGGCCATGAGGGCAATATGCAAGTTTACGGACTGCTTGGTCAGACTGAGGAAGGTATATGGCCCGAAGCGCAGCTAAGGGCCATATACCTTCCGAGGTCTGAACAACCAGTCCGTAAACTTGCATATTGCCCTCATGGCCATGTATTATTTGTTATATTATGCAGAATTTAAATCCTTTCACCAATCATGTTGCTGACATCTTACTACGGGTATAATAATGTGTTTTCAAATATTTTTTTTATTCTTCCGCATGTCAAATATTTAAAACCACAGTCTGATTTTCATTTTCACGCAACGTAGCAAGATAACATGCTCCTCTTGTTGCATACTTCATCTTTTTCATCGACTTAGCCGTTTTGTCTGTTTGTGATGCCGTTTAAATAGGGCAACGTGAAGGGCGCGTTAAATAAGACTAGATGACGTCATAAACGGTCAATATAAAAATTATGGACTGGCTAGCCGGTCAATATGCGATTTATGGACCGGATGACGTCACATTTAATATAGACGACGTTATGCAAATGAGGTGTAATATTGGTGTATATCACAGTTTCTGTAGGAAAAGAATAGTTTTAAATTGTAGTTAGATTGACAAGAAACAAACTATCTTACTATTCAGGTCTTATTAGGATTTTCATTATTCCTTTATTATCAATTTCTGCTTTGTAATCACGCCTAAACATCAATCCATGTGATCGTAGGTTTGTTTTCTGGGGATGACCTTAATATCTTTGTAGTGTTCGGTAATGAAATACTCCCACCAGACGATTGTCTCTTTTATTACTGAAGAATCCACTGGTCTACGTATATACTTAGTATTAACAAAACCCTCAGTCAAAAGATCAAAGTCCACGATGGACGGGGAACATTCCATAAGTTATCTGCCTGAAACATATATCAAAGATATCTAAAATTGAGGAAAGTAAATTCCATGTATGTATGTATTTTCAGACCGTTCCAGTAAATGAAGCTTCCAGTATAAAACATCACGTATACATATATTATAATAGTTTAAGGAGAGATGGATGAAGGCAGGGCATTGATTGTATTTCTTATACCAATCTTTCTACTGTCTGGATATATAGGTATATCATTACTGTTATGTTACTGGCCTAATATCTTATGGCCTAAGAAACAGGATTTGGATGACCATCATCACAATTGTAAGTATTTGATGTCGTTTTGTAAGTTGTTTATTTGTATAATTGGAGTTCATTCTTTTATACTGGGTTTAACTCCGTGTCAACACAATTTAGGTAATTTTACGGCGTCCAGCGCCCCTAACCTAGCTTTCCTGGACCCTTGTCTTTAACCAGTACTCACCTACCTTTCCACAAGGTTTAAAACTTACATTATATAAAACTCCATATTATCTAATCAGTGGAGGAAAATGGGCATTATTGTCAAAATTTCATGGAAGGGTATAACCTCCCCGGGTTGGATTCGAGCCCGTACCTCCATGTGACACGAGATTCCAAATCTTGGCGCGCTACCAACTGCGCTATCGACCCGGATTAGAAGTTCTTTCACGAAGTAATTAAATATATTTAAATGCAAAAACTTAGTATTTTCCTGTTATTAACATGAATGGCATTAAATACGACTACTAGAGAAACAGTTTACTTAAAATGATTTTTTCTCTTTCTAATATTTCTACTCGACTGTTTTATAATTCTAGCTGAAGATAAATCTGAAGACAGGATAACGGAATTTGAAAAGTTTGTATTTTAGCCTTATAATCAACGTTTTCTAATTTGTTATAAACTAAAACGTAATCAAAATTTCGTTCACAAAAAAATCAGATCAATCTACAATTGCATCCATATCCGCGGCCGTGGCGTAGTAAGTAGCATGTCTGACTTCAGATCCGGAGTTCGCGGGATCGAGCCCAGTTGCGGAAGGCCATACACTTCAGCTGTCTGCCTCGTGGTATGGTTAGTTAGTACTGGTGCTAGAAAGTGTCCGGGAAACCTTTAGTCGACGTTAAAAAATTATCCAGAGGATAACCATCCAAATTTTGAAGCTAAAATGGTTTTTTCGTTAAATAGGTATTTGCCATAATGAAAGCAGTCATATAAAATATACAAAATAATAGCTTAATATAAGACCCCGACACAGAGTTGATTACACCTAAACTGTACCATTACTGAGTTGAACGAACCACTTTTGTTTGGTGTCTACTTTCGTCTTTCGACGCATTGAAACCAGATTATCTTTTTCGAATAATAACTAATACAAAATAATCATTTCAACAAAATATTCACTGTCGGACTTGGTTGTCATACTGACTGCTTAAGTAAAGCACTTTTGGATTTTGTAAAAATTGGCTCATGCCTGAGTTAATTGAGCCTCTTATGGTGTAAGATGGGATGCAAAACTTAAATCGAGGATGTAAATGTTAATAATCATTTGCAGAAAATTAGTTGTCAAATGGTTTAAATCGATCACCTCACACCTAAATAAGCTTTAACTAGGAGGGTAGGGAGGGGGTTGAGCCCAGCGATCAACCATGTCTTTTTACATGAACAAGTTGATACTTGCCTATGGAGGATGGTAGTATAGAACTGATGCATCTTATAGCGCACGTTTAGTCACATCGTCGGTAACCCACGGTACTCATACATTATGAATACCGTGGGCAAATCAACTAGCGAAACCGGCTCTATCGAAATTACGACATGAATATTCATGTACAAAATTCGACCAATGAAATCCATTCTAACAAAAATTTAGAATTCTCCGCGAAGAAGAGCTCTCTATTTTCGTTTACAACGCGTCTGGGGAAAAAGCCGAACAGTTACGAATGACAAAATGGCAGCCTCCTCATCCGACGCCGCTAAAACATGCTGTAGGTGTTTTGGACTAGTTAAGGGTCGCACATACAGAAGCGTCACTTCAGATGTCTGTAAACATCAATTGGGGCCAATATTCACACAACTTGGTGCCAAACTAAACGGCTATTTGTGTAATGTTTGTGTAAACAAGTTGAACAGAGTGAGTCGTCTTGAAGACGAATCGAAAACGAAACTGCAACAAATCCTTCTTGAGAAGGAAAAGCTTATGAATATTCTCAGTGATATGTCGGGAGTTTAACAGTCCAGAATTGATTTTGAGCTAACTTCTAAACTACATGTACCTGCTACGACTCCCAAAGGTAAATTTTTGCTAATTTAAGTTTTAGTTAACTAACATGAAGTACAGTACACATGTGCAAAATTATTCAATATTAACATAGTCATAGCCTTAGTCACAGCAGTCTGTTTCACAGTCACCATCTGATGTCACTTGTACTGAAAGGGATTTCATTTTGTGATGTAAATCAAGGGTCCTGTATACGTCCTTGTACAAATTAAGTAGACAATGTTTATGTTTAAATAAAACGATAATGATGGAATAAAATGATTTACACTTTCTTCGGGTGGGGTTGATTGTTCATGTCTTGGAGTCTGGTATTGAAATGGTTCAAACGTTGTGTGTCTGCTTATGGCTAGAAAAAGTGATCAACACAAAATAACCTACAATAGTTTTTTTGAATGCTCTCTAAGTCTAAGATTGTCCCTTTTACATTCAAGATCCAAGAATTAGATGACAAATTCCTTTAATGAGGGGTTGTATAAAGCTGATGTATGAAAAGGCACTTGTACTCTTTTGCTTTAAAGCTAGCTTTTTATGGCAACATATGATACAGTGTCCAATGGGTTCAATCCCATTTTGGGCTATTTTTATGAGATTACAATGTATTACTAGGCAATCATTTACTAAAACAGTCTACAGTTGAGCTGATTTAGTGATTACTGAGGATTGTCAAAATATTCTTGGTAATTTTTGGTAATTACTATGTCATTATTTGGTCTCATGTTTATAAAAGAATGAGTGTAGTATTAAAGTCTTATACTAAGGCCTCTTACTTATGTATTTCTATTTCTATTATAATTTAGTGAATCATTATTGTACAAGTTTGATTTAATGTAAGCAAAATCTGAATATTTTCTGCTCCTATTTACAGAAAACAAGAAGCGTCCTTTTCATGTGGCTTTGACACCAAATACTGTTACCCCTTAGAGTAAAAGAGGGCTATTTGTCACTCCAAGAAAGAATGTTACTGTAACACCAAAAGTATTGAAACAGAAACCAAATGTTGAAGATAAAAGCACGCAGACCAAAACTATTAGTTCAGATTATGTAGTTAAGGTATGTTCTACTTAATTGTTCTGTTCTTCTTTAAGTCAATTATATTTTATTACATGATCCATTAGTGTCCTAAATGGAGATGTGTGTCCAGTTATTTTCTCTAAAGAAAATATATTTGCAGTTCTTATAAATATGTACAGATTGTTTTGGGTTAGAATATAGATCTGTTGGTTTTTGCACCCATATAATTTTACAATAGCCTTCACATTTTATAGATGAAGTACGAAGTTAGTGGTTAGGGACCAGTGGTTAGTATGCTCTACTTTAAACGGCCAACCAGGTTTGATTAGCATTAATGGCAAGTCAATTTTAAATGCATTATAAAGTAAACAAGTACAGGTGAAGAAAAGTGCATGCTATCTGGCTAAGTAAACTGGATCCTGTAAAAATATAAATATTAAGCATAAATGTTTCAGCATAAAACCATACAAAAAGTAAATTGTCACTCCCTCAAGGAAAATTAATATTTTATACCATTTTTTATGGAAATGTATAACCTGCCATAGCAAAAAATTGAACCAGGAATGTCCAGATACACATTTTTCTGCTCTACTAATGCATTGTTTTTGATCTACTAATGCAAAATGTATCATTCTTCTTATTTCAGGTTATGGTAAAATCTATTCAAAAGGAACGTACATATATTGTACATGACACACTGCAACAGAAGTTAATTAAAGTCCTTATACACAAAGGAACTGAGTCTGCTTTTTGTAAACACTTGTCTAAGAAGCGTGCATACAGGGCAGCCATGACAGAAGTGGTCCAAAGACAGATCATGAAAGAAATGCAGGAGATAGTGAAGAGAAGAGAAACAATTTTAAGATGTTCTAACAATGAAACTCTATTTGATTTTGACTGGAATTCAACTCACAGTTTACTTGAGAAAAAGATGCCAACAATAATGTCTATGCTCAAGTGTGCAGTCATCAGAAAGAAAAAATGTTCCCCTCACATAGTAATGGCTGCTAGTATTCTTCTGTATGCAAGGAATCAAACAATTAACCTGATACAATATATTTTGGGCATTATCCTAGACAGCAGTGGTTTGACTAAAGAGGTAAGGATTATTATAACATGCATTGATTCCTTATCAGTTTGTTTTCCATTGTTGCTTTGGCTCCAGTATTTAGTTCATCTTGATGTCTTATGCTTTATTTTACAACATTGAATGACTATGTATTAAGCCACCATACTTAGGTATTTTCATTTACAGCAGCAGTTATGGAAACAGTCTACAGATATCGGAACGTGCAAGTTGTCACACGGTACGGACGGTACACGCACGTTATACGAACACGGACTGCACGTTACACGATACACGAACACGTTAGATAGCTTGATTTGCGGTAAAATACACGATTCCGAGTCTCGATACACGTTTGACACGATTGTTCGAAATCCTCGGCTTTTTTTCGCCCAGAGAAAAACGTTTCAACGACGATACGTTAAACGATTAATGCGTCTCAAATGTAGATTGAAAACAAAAAAAATTCTTCTGTTTCGTCGTAAATATGTAACTAAACAATATAAGTTTTGTTAAATTTATTGAAAATCGAGTTTACCTGAAACTTAAACCTCAAATTCTTAAAAACAAAATGTTACATGTTGGCTTAAAACGAATTTAAATTCACGCACACGATTGTCAACTTCGAAATCACACGATAGATAAAACAATAAAAATTTAGATATGTTACATTGGTTCATTACACAGTTAAGCGTGATTGTAAAATATCATATTGTATCAATAAATTTATTGAATATCAACATTTTAAGTAGAAATTAAGGTACACGATAGGCGGGCAGTCAATACACGATAGACAAAAAAGAACACGATTGATAATATTTTGTATAAAACTTAAATTAGTACACGGTGTACAACAAAAATACAAACTGTATAATAAAGAATATTATTACTGTCAAAATAATTTAATGTCATTCTTAGTAAGTTTGTTTTAATCGAATTAAAAACAACACAAAGCCGATCAACTCACACGATTGATAAAAATACACGTTTAAAGTTTTTTTCCTTTGTTTTCTTCAAGTCATTCATTGAGAAAAGATGCCATAATTGTATGTGTATATGTTTCAAAAGTTAAACACAGTCTTAGCTTGATTGTAAAAATATAAGCAAGTCATATAGTATAGATTATTTTATTGAATATCGTCATTTTTAGTAGAAATTAAGATACACGATAGGCGAGCCGTCATTACACAATAGACAAAGAAGAACACAATTGATATTTTTTTATCAAACAAATTATGTAAGTACTTGATGTATAACAAAAATACAAACTGCAGAATAAAGAATAACATTACTGTCAAAAATTGTTTATGTCATTCAGATTTGAAACCACACACACGATAGCCAGCGAAACCCACACGATAGAAAAAGAAATACACGTTTCAAGTTTTTTCTCTGTTTTATTTTCAAGCCATTCATGGTGAAAAATACTTTGAATTAGTATATTTTTTCAAAACACAGTCTACGCGTGATTAAAAAATATAAGCATGTCATATTGTATAATGGTCGCCTTTTTAGTAGTATGTATACTAGATATAAACGTTTACATGCAGTGCTTGCGTGAAGACGCGGTATTAAGACAGTACACACACCGTGTTAACTTACTATTTTATGCCGACTACAAAATCGATATTTAAATAACAAGTTTTACATATAAATACGCGAATATGAGTGAATAATACGAATAAACTGTAAAAACTAAATTATTTAATTTACTTTAAGAATTAAAAAAATGATGACTTTTTAATCATATAGAGTCGTGATAAATGACCAAGTGAGATGTCAATTATAACAGTTTGTTTACTAAACGCTTTAGCCACTGACAAACAAAGAAAATGTTTGATGATTAAGATAAATGAAAGCATGTGTTTACATTTTAAATATAATACAATTATAATGATTATTTTAATTTACCGTAGTAACAACATTTCGGTTGGGCCGTAATTTAATTGACCGTAGATTGGTCCGGTATGAGCCGCAGTTTATCGACGTACGGCATTTTAAACAGGAATTTCCGGTTTAAACATAGTCAACATTTATTCTAAACTCAACTTAATGAATGGCGGTTTTTCTTTTTGTTTACGGATGATGATTTGTCGACAATGTATGAGTATTTAATATATTTATACGTATGGATTTGTCAATATCTCGGGCACACGATACACGATAATAAAACGCAAAATCACAATATCTCGGACCGATTTTTCCGTGTATTTACACGATGAGCGGTCTACACGTTACACGATTGAAATACACGGTGAATTATACACGCACACGGTATGAATGATACACGCACGATACACGCACGATACACGCAAATTTCGGAAACTTGCACGATCCGAGATCTGTACAACTTTAAAGCCAATTAAAAATAACAGGTTTTAGCCACTAAACAATCGTGCAAAATATTTTTCTTTCCAAGTTTAAGTAAAACAAAGTGGCCATTTCTTAAAAAGGGCGATGACTTTTGACAAAATATTATGATAAATTGATACAACATAAATCTACATCAGTTAACTGTCTTCATTTTTTTTGCTGTCCATGTATATAGTCTTGATAATGGGGCTTTAAATGATTTAAAAAAATATTTTCAGGGCCTCAATATCGTTCATCAAATAGGGCTTACAGTATCCCATACAAGTATTTACAATAAAAAGAAGGAGTTGATCTGTAAATAAGAAGAAAATATTGAAAAAGTTGTGAAAAGCTATGTTCAAAAAAAGACTTAGTAAAGCTGATGTTAATGAACTAGTTAATGTCAGTGATGAACCAGTTCCAATTGAAGTACTTGGTGACAATCTTGATGTAACTGTGTCACCAACAAAAATGACTTTAGACCATCAGAGACAAAGTTTGCATTGGTTTTTAACAATGCGAAACAAAGACAAGTATTATATGAAAATTCTGATTTGGTCAGTGATGCCATGATGCAACCCAATATTTTGACCATGTCTACAAATAGCTGGGTTCCAGAACATTGTCAGCTAGAAGA
Source organism: Mactra quadrangularis (assembly GCA_025267735.1). NCBI lineage: Eukaryota > Metazoa > Mollusca > Bivalvia > Venerida > Mactridae > Mactra > Mactra quadrangularis. The sequence goes on from CM046304.1 coordinate 10,989,742, forward strand.
TCTCCATAAAGATATGTTGTTTCATATAGCACATGTACTTATAAAATACATAAAGCCATTAGAATTTCTTGGCTCTTCATACCCTGAATACATAGTGCATCCATACATTGAACAGACAAAACAAAAATCTGTTATACTTAATTGTGAATTAGTGGATGCTAGTGAAAATTCATCACAAGGTATGATTGAAATACTTCAACAAGTTCACAATTTAACAGTTACTCATAAAGAAGGTACACTGATTGAAAAAGTTGTTTTTGGAGGAGATGTTTTGACAAATGAGAGGGCATTTTCTGCCCAATCTGCGATGCAGAATAACAAAAGTGATTTTGATAAACTAATGGGTGTTATCCATTGTCCAGAAGGACTTCATAGACAATTCAATTTTCTACTCGATATATTTCGTTTCTCTTGCAAGTTCACTGTTTCTGGAATAGTTGCACTGTTCTGTTCAGTTGATGTAAGTTTGTTTTGATTTCTTTTGATTGACTTAAAAATATCTGTTTGCTAAACCAAAGAACTGCAGCTACATTCATTGTAGAATTGTTTCAGTAATGAGTCCTTGCCCATACACAAAATTTCTCTCACATATGGAGTTTCAAAGGCAAAAACACAATTTTTTTAGTGCTGTCTTGTAGATTTTCATTTTCAATGTTAATATTTTACTAAGTTACCTATGACAACTAATTGTTTTTAACAAAGGAGCGAAATCTTGTTTGGGAATGGGTTTAAGGAGATTTATAACATAAAGCATAGGTTACATGTAGGCAATGACTGACTTAAAATTCACAAATGTTCTGGTAGTATGTTTGAACAGAAAGAAAAACTATGCCATATTCAGACAAATAAAAACTGCGTTATGTTTTAACAAACAGAACTTTTCAAGTTTAGTTTTACAGCTCTTCACTTGGGTTCAAAAGTTTCTTTACACATATTTAATTTTGATGCTTTAAAGTATACTCTGATACACTTCACATACAGTTATTAGTTTCATAACTGAAATACAGATTAACATGAACCATCAAAAATGTGTTTTTGAATTTTAAATATGAGATGAAAATTCTGATAGAATTGTGTCTGCAATAATTTCTTCTATACAAATAAAGAGAAAGTATAAAGAATACATGTGTAAAGAAACTTTCGGACCGCAGTGTATACTCTTTTACCCATAGCAATTTCTTGTAGGGTTGGTATATTGACCGAGCCAGTGATAAATACTGATTTAACCATCCAATACAGTTTAATAGTAGAGCTGTCACGATACGCCAGATGCATACCGCGATATATTGCAAAACACTGTCACCGTATCGCGATACGTAGCACGATATATTTTGAGCTATTAGATTTGTTGTTCCTTCTCTGTATTTAACAGAAAAAATGCAGCTATTGATAAAATCAAGCCTCTTTAGTATTTACGGTCATTCAGGACTGAGATGCGCCCCAATCGGTTAAATTCTTGCAATTTCAAGTTAAATGGAATGAACAATGGAAAAACTGGCGTGACGCTGTTTAATTTCCTTTAAGGAAAACATTTTCAATGAAGTAAAAATACAGCCAAATACTGGTACATTACAAGTACTGCGGTACGCATTGCTTCAGCTCTGTATTGCAATATACTGGTATACCAGTATATTGTGACAGCCCTATTTAATAGTGGTCAATACTGGCCAATTGAAAAAATTCGGTGCTTTTATTAATTCTTGATAATGAAAGAAACATATTCATTGAAAAAAATATTGACCTAATCATCCAGTATTGACCACTTTTAGGAGATATCACCAGGACGGTTACCCCCCCCCCCAAGTTAAGACAGTCCTGGTCAATACTTAGCCAACCCTAATTTCTTGACAAATACCCGTTAGGGGAGTATTCATATTTTTTCTTTTTTTTTAATGTCGCATTCAACACATATATAGGTCATATACATGACGGCTAGCTCTTTCTATTATAGGTTTCCTGGACACTTTTTCTATCACCAGTACTAATTTAACCTACCACCGCGACCGGGATTCGAACCCACGATCTCCGGATTCGAAGTCAGACATGCTAACCACTACGCCATGACCACGGCTTCATCATATTCAGTAATAGGCCTAGTTTGTACTTAGATAGTTTTGAGTAAAAATTTTCATAAGTACATATAAAAACAATTTACCAGTATCTAGATAATGAAAAAGAAATTGGCAAAATGAACTCAATAAAATTAAGGTGCATTGATTTGGGTTTTGCATGCATTGTACTTTCAACTTGACTAATATTGATAGTCATGTGGAATAATCCTTCAACATAAATATTAGGGATGAGACAATACGTACATCACATAGATACGAAAGGAGAGGATATCATTATTTACAATACAGGTAGTTATTGTAAAAAGATTGTAAGCAAGCATTCAAAATATTCATATTGCTTTGGTTATGATCTCTTTGAAAATAGACTCATAAGAGACATGCTTTCATTAGTCTGTTTGAGAACTCATTAGCAATACATATTGATATATCATTGATTTATCAGCATATTGTCTCATCCCGTATATGTTGTTGTTTGTTATACCCCCGCTTCGAAGAAGAGGGGGGGGGGTATACTGTTTTACCCGTGTCCGTCCGTCCGTCCTTTACAAAATTTCCGTCGCAGTTTTCTCAGCAACTATAACATGCAGCAGCCTAATACTTTGCATATTGCTTCATCCCATAGTCCCATGTGGTGTAAAGCGATTTCATGCTCCTTGCTCATCTACTTCCTGTTTGTTGCATTTTTTAGATTTTTGCGAGGGTATCACTAGTGAGCATTAATTCACAGATTTAGTTGTTTTCTTTGTTTGAAATTAACTTTACCCTTGCCATAAGTATATCACTAGAAAGATCCAACGTGCTGTTCTTGGACTGCTCATATTTATTTGTTTAAAAAAACAACAACAATATTCACAAAAAATCTTTACATACATTTTCAGACCATTTATCAGCTATTCTATAAAGAAACAAGTGCTGTTGATAGGGGATCATTGTATCAGTTAAGAAACTTAATCAACCGTCGTGATGTTAGTTGACCTAAAGATGTTACTCAGAAATTTAGGTAAGAATACTGATTTACAAATATTTTCAGTATATTTTTCTTCTTTAAATTTTACAGACTTTTAGCTTTACTTTGAGACATATTATGGCATGGCGCTTATCTATTCGTCAGTCTGTTAAAAGTTCATGTCTGCTTAACTCAACAACTATTTGTCCTACAATGATTATATTTGGTAGGAAGGTTGGTCATGGGCAGTAGATGATCCTTATTGATTTTAGGGTCACTTATCCATCTTGTGATAAATTTGAGTCTTGTGACAACACAAACTTCGGACGTATAATGCTTATGGAGCTCTCATACTCATATCTATCAAGAATATTGTAAGAATGTTCAAATGTGTTCTTAAAAGCTAGATATATGGCCTAACCATGAAATGATCTTACGAACATGTGAAAAGCCAAATCAATTATATCTACTATTTATGTAAATGTATAAAGTATAGAAAAGACCAATCAAAGGTATCTCAAAATGTCAGGACATCTGATTTACATAATATAACTTATTTAAATATTAAGTAGCTTTGCCCAAAGCTTTCCTACTGATATTACTTAAACATTGACCCTTTTAAGACCAAGCTTGTTTTATGAAATATTTGAAAGTTATTTATTGCTTGTGATTATTTAGGTAAAAACCTATATCAGAGCTCGAATTTAACAAAAAATTGGACTTGCAAATTTTGCGAGTATAATTTATTTAAACTCGCAAAATCAAAAAATTACTTGCATATTTTTCTCAAAATTTTAATAGCATACATAATTTATATGTCTTTATGTAATATAAAAACAACAAATTACTATATTTAAGTGTAGATTGAACAATGGTGTTACTGTTGGATAGGCAAAGAATATCAAACATTTTTATGGTGAATCTTTGATCAATAATACCGATCTATCTTGCCGTTTCAATGCTGATGTTAGCCTCATCAGTTTAGACAGCAATATTTTGCGTCGATTTCAACTCGCAAAAATTTGCGAGTTGAAATAAAAGTTACTCGCAATTTTTAAAATCTACTCGCATTTTGCGAATATGTGAGCTTAAATTTGAGCCCTGTATATGACAAATGTAAAACTTAAACATGCATTCCACGAGAAATAAAATCTGTTTTTTTTCTGCAATGTGGAGTGCATTAGATTGACATTTTTTTCAGACCACATCAGCACTTTATAGAAGATGTCACTGGTGCATATATTCTTGCATCTTTTTGGGAGGTAATGGAAGTGGAAGAAGAGGATGGTCTAACCCAGAAATTGCCAGTGTTTTCAAAAATGAATGATGAACAACTTAAAAAATGGATTAATGATCTTTCCTTAAAAATATTTGATAATTTGCATTTAAGGGAAGTTAATAATTTTGGTCAGATAAATCAAGATTTGCTCAGTTTAGGTACAGAAGATGAACAAATAGAGAAAATGAAAGTAAACAACCAATATGTATGTCCATTTTGTAGTAATAGTTTTTCATTATTAACTTGGTTCAAGAAACATCTTAAAAGCAAACATAATTGGAATTTTCATGATTGTAACAAAAATGTTAACCCTACTTCTGCTGTAAAACACTTAGTGTTCATGTCACTAATTTTTAGAGACACTTGTGATGCGTATACCGCTTAGCTGATGGTAATAGAATCATAAGAAATGCATATTTTGAATGGTTGTATGCTTCAGCTGTAAAACATTCGAAGTATAAAATCTGGCTCTGGCGTATGATAAGTTATGTAACGTCCATTCTTAATGTTAAGGATAGCTTTGAATACAAATGGAACATGTGTGTAAATTTGAAAGGAGGTATTGGAAATAGTATCCCAAATGATAATGCGGTGGAAATTCAAGTGTGTAATATAAAAAGAGAATTAAACACTCAAGGTGCAAATAAATCATATCAGTCGGCTAGAAAAATATGCATGACAACCCAAGTTATTGATAAGATAAAAAATGAACTCATGCGTACAACTAAGACTGCTAGGTCAAAACGAGAAAGGCCTACAAAAGATAAAACAAAAGATATTAACACCATGGTTCAATGTTTGAGACAACAAGGACCAATTAGTAAGTTTCAGTGGAATAGTTTTAGTGAATATAAAGATCCTATAGGGTGCATTGACAGTGATAACCTCCATACATGGATAAATTCTCAAAAAATGCAAGTTTGTATCTTTAGACCAACCAGACAGGCTAGACTTAATCTTAAAGGGGTATACAGGCAAAAGTTAAACTTCATATTTCCTGATTTTGAATTATATTTTATCTGTGAATGCAACAGACACACTGTTATATTACTTGGCAAAATATTTATTTATTTTCTCGCAATATTTCAAGCGTTTTCTAACTAGACCCATGTGGGTCAGGTTAGCTAAAAATATATTAGTGTTAAAATATGCATTTAATAATGAGAAGATACTAGATCTTATTATTGTTCAACATAAGTATAATTCTATTTAAAAAGATATCCAAACTGCCTAAGAATGTTGAAAAGACAAGAAGTGGCCAATGTCAATGTTTAATTTCAGCAAGTACGACATATAACTAATGTATAAATAGCTTGGTGATTTCCTCAGTATCCTACTTTCATTTTCAACAATGTGTATGCCATATGTTTTAATTCGTTCCGTTGAACGTTATAAGTGACAAATTTTATTAGTTAATGATTTCTTACGTTCTGAATACTGTTTTAAAGACCTTACTTGGTTCTATACTTATGGCACAGTCATTTGCCTGTTTATCCCTTTTAATGTCTTGTCATGCATATTTTTCTAGCTGATATGAAAAAAATATTATTTTAGTGAAGTTCTTAATTTTCCTTGGAAATGGATTTTTATTAATGGAACATTTTTGTTTACTATTACTTCTTTATTTCTTAAGGTATCAACTTCCAACTTTATATACATGTTCCTTATCATCAACCAGGAGTCCCTTTAAAGATGATGTTTCGACACCTTTGGGGATGTATTAAGGGCCCTTTAAAGGTGATGTTTCGACACCTTTGGGGAATTGTCTGCTTAACAGTAGCATCATGTTATACTGTTCAGGACAACTTCAAATATCAAACTAATAAAAACAAATGTAAAAATAAAGTCATATCATGAACTAAGAGGGTTTTTACTTATTTTGTTTTTATTATTTATCTTTTGTACAACGCCATTCAATATGTAATATAAAATAGGCGTTTAATCAAATGAAGAAATTTTAGTTTAAGTTTAACCACATCTCATGTGACAAGGTTCTTGACTCTAAATGCAATGTTTTAGAATCATCTCCCCTTGAACTTAGAATTTTCTTTTACATAATATTATTTTATTGTTACTTCTCTATTTCTTAGTATCTACTTAAAACATCAAATATATGTTCCTTTTCATCACACCACATCTCTATTTGTTCATCTTCTGGCTTAAACATTTCAAAAGAAGTTTAAGTCAGTGTCAGATATTATTATCATTATCGTTAATACTATTATTATTGTATATTATTTTCTATTATTATTATTATAATTATGACTATAATGAATATTGAGTTGAACACATTTTAGCCATTTTAAAGTATTTAAGTGTTGGTCTTTAAACTGCGTAGTGTCCGTAACCCATATAGATATATATTCAACTCTTTATTTTTAAAGAAACTGTGACAACTTCAGCTAAGATTTCATTTTTTTTAGCATGAAGGTGTTTACTTTTAAAATGATACAAAATTCAGCTTCTTGTAGTTTAGTTTTCAATAGATTTTACAGCCACATATTATTTAATTATGAAGAAAATCCTGAAACACTATACTTGATATTATTTTTAGACATTGAGCAAATTTTTTTGTGCATTCTTACATAAAATCATTCCCTCATTTGCTTTAACAAGAATGTTTGAATAGAGTTCACTTAAAAACTTACTTGATAGTGTTGAAATAGAAACAGTGAAAAAAATGGTTACGGACACTACTCTGTGTATAGGTTATCATATAACTGGGCTAAAACATATCTTGATCATCTGGACAACAGTTTTTCTTTCCCTTATCTCATAGTTTAGTTATTTAGCTTGGACTTAAATGTTATAATTTAACCATTCTTTGTTTCATGTGGCATTGTTGATAGACTTGCAGGATAGTGAAAAATGCTCGAAATGTCTTCATATTTTCTTGAAATTATCTTTTTATATTTAAAAAACATATGAGATATACAAATGTGATTGTTAAAATGGTAATTTATCAAGGGCTTTGTAGTGTTCGTAACCATCTTCAAAGCTGTCTAAAACAATAACCTGCAAATATAGGAGTTTTATATTTTGTACATTTATAAAAGGACTCTATTCCAATTAATAAAGGCATGATAATGACTTCTCTCATGAATAATAACAGTGTATGCATCCAATGAAGTTTAGGTGGTTACAGACACTACAACTTTTTTTTATAAAAAATGTTGTAAAAAATTTTGTTGCCTGACAAATTCTAAAATCCCTTTTGTAAATTTTAGAGTTTTTCTTGAACATAAGTTCATCTTGCATATTTAAGATGAATTCAAGTTGATCTTGTTGTTACTTTTGTAATATAACCAAGCATCTATCTCTCAATTTAAGAACTCGGTGAAATTCCCTTCGATCAGGAAAATAGCTGTAACATGGCCAAATCTTGGTATATTTCTGTTCTGTTTGCGTCAAAATTTATGAAAAGGTTGTCATCAAACATGGAACTTTACATGTGTGTCAGAAAAGTATGTGTTAACATTTCATACCATTGTTAAGTTTAGTGTTTTTAAGTGGGACTGCATAACGCCAATAAAAGGCCATTTTTGGAGTACATATTCTAACTTTTCTCAGTGATCTGAAAAAGATAGACGTACGAAATTTTCTGGACATCAAAACATCTTATATTTTTATACAGAGAACATCTAGTTGCTATATTTTGGACTTTACATTTTAAGAAAATAACATATAACATTAAAAAAAAACCTCTTTCCCCGAATACATTGTTTTAGCCGATACTATACTCATTTTTTAAGTTTTAAGAGGGTTCGAACACCTATAGAGCCTTAACTTTTATTTATAATGTTTATGTTAACTGTGATAGTTTCTTCATATTGCAATCATTAAATTGAACATAATTTTATCAACGTGCTTTTGTCAAATACACAGGTGACAGACTCAAATTTTCCTAATTATAGTATGTATATATATATACTATAATAAGGAATACTTATACTACAATAAGGAAAATTTGAGTTTGTCACCTGTGGTAAAATATTGCTCTGCTCTTTTTTATTAAACAATGCAAACAAATTTAAGGGAAACAAAAGCATCGTTTAGTCCGCTTGACAAGTATGCAAACACTCAAGTGCTTCAAATCACTTTTGACATAATTTCAATTTCACACTCATAAGGAATTCCACCTAACATAATACATAAAGCAAATTGTAATTTTGATATTTAAGCACTGTTGAGCACTTGAAGACATGAAGATAGTTAGAACTGAACATGTTTATATGAATCAGTAGAAGAAAATTCTGTCAAGCATGTTACAGAATATTATATATTTCATCTAGAAAAGGTACACATGTGTAAATTGTATGTTTATATTATGTAATATTGTATGGGTCAAAGGCCTTTAAACATTATTTGTAAACATTATTTGTTAAACAATATTCGTCATTGTCATTATTATATTTAAAAGCAAGGTATCTCTCTGTTTATTTAGTCCGAAAGTTAGTGTGTACCACACCTTCAAACTTCTTTCAGAATTCTTGTCTTATGAACAGGAAAACATTTTGAAATATGTTACATTATAATATTGAAAATCCTTAACAGTCAACATGACGATTCAACACAATGCCTTGAGTTTCATTAAGGATATAAATACTTTAGTGTTTTTTTCTTGCCGTGACAATCATGAGAATGATTTTTAGATTTGTACATTACAGTGAATTTAGAAGTCATTTATGATATATGTCATGCTTTTTGGCTATGCAAATGACCAGGGATATAACTATATAATAAACTATGTGTATGCTTTCATTTTATTGTTATATGCATGTCAATTATTTATGGAAGTTCTTTTTTTATTGCATCCTGTCATGTCTTTATCTTGTAGTCTTCTTCACAGATTTATTCCATAACTTTTATATGCCCTACTATTGTCCGTTTTTTTCTAAACTGTCAAAGCTTGAATAATTTCACGGTGATTGAATGCATTGTTTTTGTACTGGCGGTCTAATTTTCATTAATAATATCTTGACAAAAACTTATAATACGGCATAAGAAGCTTTACTCAATCATATTGCACACTTTCGGTAACTCATGGATGTATTACGACGATAATTTTAACGAACACATTCACCGTGAAATTATTTATGTTTTGACAGTTGAGAAAAAAAACGAACAATAAATGGCTTGGTAAATTTGATGTTACATGCATGCCTTTGTATTATTGCAATAAATGTTACCCAAAAGTGTTGTTTTTATTTATTTTAATGCATTGCATAATATTTCTGTAACAATACCTTGGTTACTTTTGATTTCTAGGTATTGTTCATTTTCTCAACTGCAAACAAATAATATCATGGTGACTTGATGTTTTTTGTCTTATGCTGGTGATATTGTGATAGAGTGTATTTAATCATCATGAAGTTATTTAATCTTTGACAGTTGAGAAAAAATGGACAATAGGTGGAGTCACACTAATGCACCATACATGTATATTCAAAAGATATACACAATTTTTACGTACCATAATATCACTTTATTTGTTATTACATAGTTCACTATTCATGTATTCACTATTCATGTATTACAACACAAATTACAATTTAGCTGTTCACTAAATATTGTAATAAAAAATCTCCTTAATTAGGCTACAGATGTCTATGAGCTCAATAAAACGTGGGTTACATCCAAATGTAAACAAGGCTTTCATAAAAAGTGTACTTTGAAAAAATACTGTTTTCAACAATTATAAAACAACAGTATTCAGTGGTAAATTATCATATGAAGTAATTTTACTTTTTGTTTGGAAATATAGTTTGCCTCCTAGTTGTCTTTAACATGCATAATATTGTTTCTTTCTTGTACTTAATATCTTTCTATATCATTCTATGTTTTATTTACAAATGTTCTGCTAAAAGAAAAGATTGCACTTCATTGTGTTGTCTCTATAAGTTAAGTATTTATCACTGTATTTATTGTTTTTGTTCTTTATTTAATGACAATAATAGATAATTTAAAAACCAGTATATCATGACTATATAACCTGTACATGAACAGCAAAATAAATGGAAACAGGTAACTGGTACAGATGTATGTTGAATCCATTAACCTAAGTCATCTTAATATTTTTCAGCATTATTAATTGCATTCCAAATTAGTGAAATTAGATCGAACCTGAAAGTTAAATGTTATTTGCGAATAAAAAATGAAACTAAAAATTGGTTGAAAAATATTAATCAAGCTAAAGCAATATAGTTTATGTAACTATTTATCATAAACGAAGAAATTTGAGCTCTTAAAAAGAACAAATGGCAACATTGTTTAACTAAACCTTTGGAAGCAAAACAGTTTTATTTAGTTATTTTCTGTATTTAAACCTTTGGAAGCGAAACAGTTTCCTTAAGTTATTTCTTGTCTTTCATCCAGTATAATCTGCATTAACAGTCACCTGCTATCAGTGGTCACCAGCTGTAAGTGGCCAATCAGGTTTCCTCCAAATGAAAATCACCTTTGAACTTTTTCTAAGTAGCCTTCTGCTGTATGTGGCCAATGGTTGCCCATTTCCAAACAATGGCCACAGTCAATTAGATTAAGAATCAACCAAGTATCCCCATCATTGTATAATGGTACAGACCATTGAAAACCCACCAAGTTAAGTCGTTAACCAATCTAATTACGTCAACAAAGCATTATCACATAAAGTAAGACTTTAAGTATACAACTGACAATGTCACTTGAGTTCTTTTCTGAAGATCATTTAATAAAAAAACTACACGAATAATTAACTATTCAGATTGAACTGATCAAAGCATTTTATCAAAACCTTGTTTAAATGGTCACCAGCAGTAAGTCATTGAGTCATTTCCCCTCACTGGCTGCTTAATGCAGGTTATGCAGTATTTACTTGACTTAACAGTTGTATATACACCATATATTCTTAAACAGCAGATAAGAAAACGGTCTTGCACTCTAGAGAATGAATGATTACAAACTTATGAACAAAAAATGTTTGTAAAACCAATAATTTATACTAAAACAAAAAACTTTTGCTGAAGTCTTGTATGAATATTTTAAACACGGAATGATGATAGCTTAAGTAAACGTCAACAATCGATCATTGACATCAATGCATAGTTGTTATAAATGAATGTAAATACACGTACAGTAAAAACTGCATTAATGGTCACATGCTATCAGTGGTCACCTCATGTAAGTGGAGAGTTTGATTTTCTCCCAACAAAAATATTTCTAGTCCCAGCCTGCAATAAAGCGGCCACCTAATGATCTCTTCACTGTAAAATCATTAATTTACTAGTATTAAGTCTAGAGGTCAAAGTTGATGGATTTTGAAATATAAGTGTGGTAAATGCTGTAAAATGGGTTTTAGTAGTCACCAGCTTCAAGAGGCCAATCAAGTCATGTCAGGTCACTGGTGTTTTAATGCAGGTTCAACAGCAGCTTATCATACAATTTCATTGTAGAGAATGCATGGTATTTACTATTACATTGCGGCATGTGACAAAGTATTCATAAATAATTTAAAATAACAGTTCAGGGTGTGAAATTTTGTATATAAGAACATAAAAACAAGGCTTTCCTTACCATAACTACACGCAAGTCATACATTTAGTAAGAATTGTGAGTCTATCACAACAAATTTACAAAGTCCTACAAAACAACTTCAAGTAAATACATAATAGATTTAAACAAACATGCCTCTATGTGTGTATGTGGAGGAAAGCCATTTTACATCATCCTATGGTGATAATTTTTAACAATGAATTTTGAGCACTACCTATGAAAGTATGAAATAGTGCAATTTATCTTTTTAAGCAAATTTGGATTATTGTACACAAAGAAAATGAAAATTTATGTCACTTTTAAGTATATTAGCCTCGATTATTAAGTATGTAAAATACACAACATAGAAGGTTAGTTATTTATTTCTTAAATAATACATTTGATTCGGATTTTAAGTTTAAGAGGTTTTCTCCCCATTTCCAATACAAACATTTGTTCACAATAGAAGTTTTCAAACTACAGTGCCCTCGAAACGTCCTTGGACAAAATCTTGGACACCCATGCAACAAAGAATCATCTTTGTAAATTCCAAAAATCATATTTAATGCCATTCTAAAGTTTTTCGAGAAGTTAGTATTCAGAAAACAAAAAAATATTTACACATTATTAAAAGTATGTTAACCATTACTGTAAATAAAACTTGTGATATGCATGATTAGATTTCTTTCGTCCAAGAACTTTAGGAGGGCACTGTATTATACACTTACGTAAGGTTGGTTATATCAAACCAAGTTCAATATCAAAACACACAATATACTATGTAAAAAACAGTTGTCAAATACACATTCATTAAACAACCATTAATATATCTAGATAAGATTTCTTTACCTTTAATAAAGTTAATGAGGATGATACAACCCATTTAAAGTTAAAGGTCTACGACTTCTTTATCTCATAAATACCAAATTTAACAAGTTGCTAAATGCTACTCAACTCATGTTAAATTTTTTAACATACATAATCTTAATACGTTCAGTATTTAAAGTGGATCTAAGCTTTCTGATTTGCAACTAAATCTCTCAAGCCAGATGAGTCTTTCTAAGCATTATTCCAAACTCAGATATGACAAAAAGTGGAAACAGAACTCATAATTAGAAAATTCTAAACAGCATTTGATATATGACTTTAAAAAGTAAGAGTTTGCAGACCCTAAATGTTGTTTTTACAAAGACTCGGAGAGTCAGAAAAAGATTTATTAGGTGATTCCGAAAATGAAGGAATTTCAACGTCAAAAAATAGATGATTAAAGTTTAAACAAGATGCGTCACCACAATTACAATCTCTATCACAAATATCACAGCACAAATGCTTGACTGATTGTCCAACATGAGCATCATAAGAGTTCAGTATAAGCTGTCTTCTACAAACATTAACATTTAAAGTATACTCCTTCATATCAGCATCTATACTCTTTGTTTGTTAGCCATTGTAAAGTAACATTTCAGTAGCATACTTGCCATCTCTTCCAGCCCTTCCATACTGCTGAACAAACATATCCATGTCCTTGGGTGGGCCAAAATGAACAACATGTTTCAGTCCTTTAAAATTGACGCCCATTCCAGCAGCACTTGTGGCAATTAAAATTCTGATAGTACCATTTGGGTCATTCATGTTCTCTTTCACGTCATCCTTGACAGTTTCTGTTGTTTGAGAATGATGCATTTCAACATGTTGCATTAAGGTTTCATCTAGTTCTAACCTGAACATGGTGTAAACTTCACTACAGGTTTTTATTGTCTGACAAAAACCAATAAATCTTTCACATGATTCCCTTTTTCTAGTAATTAAATCAATTAAGAAATAGAAGACTTCTGATAAATTACTTATAGAACTTTTACACTTCTCCACAAATAATTTTATGTTATGTCTATCAGGTTTATCAATATCTTCATAGCAGTTTTTCATACAAAAGGTCCCTTTCAGCTTCTTTCTTGCAGCATTGTTGGCAGTGGCTGTTATAAGCAACAATGGACAGTTTATTAATGATCTGATTTCTCCCAATTTACTGTACCAAGGCCGAAATGGTGCCATGGAATCTTAAAATTGACCCCTGAAAGAAAACATCATACCATTAAGTTTTAGTAAACAAGTGAAATCAAATTCAAAACAAAACAGCACTTAAAATGTTAATAAAATAGCTCCAGAATATATACTAATTTCTTTTATTTTAATATTAATGAGCGGCGATCATATCATATCTATGCAAGTAGTATGATGTACTATGATATAGCCCAAGTCAACAAGTCAATTTACTTACTAATTTTTACTTACTAATTTAGGCCATTGCACATCTTAATAGGAAAGCCTTTCATTGTAATAGCAAGTGTTGTTCAGTTTATTGACTAATAGTAATACACACTGCATGTTATTATCAATTTACACAATATAAACATAGCAGCTATTTTGAGTATTATTATGTAATAATGTTCACTGATATCATTTACCCCCCCCCCCCCCCCCCCCCCGTTTGCTTTAACCTGACACAGTAGGCTTTGGTGTATAAACTATAATGGTGTACAGTATGTTATCACAATAAGCAATATAATGGGAACTGTTTTCAGCAGACCACCTATTGACTAGCATTGACCTGTTAAAACCAGTATTGACTGCCAACCCAAGTGTGTATTCAAGTTGTAAAAAGAGCTGATACAAAATTTAGTTTAAAAACAAAGAATCAGTGCCAATGTCCGGTCGATACAATAGCCCTCACTGTACATCACTCACTACTACTGCTGCAACAATCATCCCAATGTGTATTATTAATTTACATAACCTTACCAGTGCAGAACTGTGTGAGCTTTATCAATTACAAGAAGCTTAATAGTATCTGTACTTCTCAACATGTCATTCCATTTACTAACACCTGAAATCAAATTAAAATTTATTAATATTTTAATAATGAGATTGAATAGCAATTGCCCATATTTGTCAGTAATAGGTAATACTTATTTGTCTAAATAACTCACTAAGCATGGTTGGAAACTGCCCCTGGTATATAAATTATTCGGCTTTTTCTACACAGATTTGGAATTTGAGACAGGACCAGCTTATACCCAAGGCTAAAATTGATCAGGGGAAAATTGATGGATGATGTGATTTCAGCATTTTCAGAACATTTGCTCCGGACAAATATCAAAACAGAAAGTATATTTTCCAAAAATCTGGCTCTTTGCAATCCGTAATAAATGCAATTCACTAGTAAACTAAAGCCTGGGATTTTCAGTCTACTTTTAATACATCTACAGACTACTTACCCAGAATGAGTTACACTGTAAATGCCATGTAAGTAATATCATGCATATAATGCAATGCTTGTAGAATGAAATTAAGGGTACACAAATACTATTGTGGTTTGTTTATAACTGATTACACCACAAATACTATTGTGGTTTATTTATAACTGATTACACTAATTATCAGCCACCAAGCTAGCTCAGTTGGTAGCACTCAAAACTACTGATCGAGGGGTCATAGGTTTGATTCCCAGGCAGGGAATACTTTTGTGGAGCTTAAGTTAGTCATGAAAATATTCTTTGTGGCCATTTTTCTTCCTACCAATGATTATTTATTATGTAGGGCAGTTGTCAGTCACGGACAACACTATGTGCTTAGTAGTTGGTTAACAGTTTAATCCAGACAGTAGGCTGACTGACAGCCGTTATCTTACCTATACAATGTGCTGCAACGGCGTTAAACCCAACAACAAACAAACACATTAATTATTGTCGTAATAGTCATCCTTAAGCCAATTTTTGACCCCCTGATCCTAGAGGGTAGCCTTGCCTTGAACTTTATCTGTATGAGTGGGTATACCAATTTACAAGGGAGCTCTTGAGCATCATGTCACTTGGACTTTCAAGGACTTTAGCTTGGACATTTTTGGTACGATACTAACTTTTGGATGGCAAGAATTTCAGAAATACGAACTGTTCGTGAATGTGAATGGGCATGAAAATAACGAAATTTTAATAACATTCACCTAATATACTTTCTGGAGAAGTAAACACAAATTTAAAATTCCCACTCAAAATCGTGTCATCTTCAGCACTATCTCTCCCAATGTATGTCGCCGTAAATCCAACTGAAGATAAATATTCACTTTGTTCCTTCATGATTGAAATCAGTGGACACACGACAAGCACCTGACACATTTCACCATGTTTTAGGCTCCAACAAGGCTGAAATAACTGGTAACAGAGAGATTTCCCACCTCCTGTCTTCTTACAAAGAAACACGTCCTCCCCTTTCAACAAATGATCCAATGTTTGTTCCTGAAACAACTTCAATTTATCTATTCCGAACTTATGTAGAATATCCATGTTGACGAGCGTGGAGGCTGCCATCTTGAATGAAACTGCCGAACGCGATATGTAAGGTGCATTTTCATTGGACGTTGTGCGCTTCATGAGTTCATGAAGAAACCAATCAAACGTCAGGATTTCGGGTTATGAATAATTCATTAGTACAAAAAATGCAGTCGTATTGCCCAGGGTATTATCGTTGACGTAATACCCTGGGTTACGGAGGATCGTTGACGTAATACCCTGGGTTACGGAGGATGGTTTAGTCATCGACTATTATACATGTAAATGTAAATAACTAAACATAGAATAATTCACGTATTTAATTAAGGTTCTAAAGCTGAAAGCTAATGCCTCACGATATATCACGATACGTCTCAACACCTATCCTTACCAAAAACAATACGACAAACACTACTGTTTGGGCGTGAGCGAGACGCGTTTATTGTACAGAAATATACATGTATTCACAATACTTATCTGCTTATTACTTATTGACAATTAATATTCATAAATATATATACATAAACACGTATGTAAGTCAATAAGAAAAGTATTACATAATGATTTAATTATAATTCATTTCAAAAAATCCAAATAACCATAACGTTGAATGACGTACATATATATAAGGTAAGTGTCAGAAATACTGCGAGCCGGCTGCCCCAACACAAACCTTTTTAAAAGGAAGTGGAGGCTGAAGATAACCAAAACTCAGTCAGGGTTAACTCAAGAATAATTTCATTCACAATATTCCTTGTAAAGTTTCCTGTAAAAAGACCTTAT
Organism: Mactra quadrangularis; assembly: GCA_025267735.1. Lineage (NCBI taxonomy): Eukaryota > Metazoa > Mollusca > Bivalvia > Venerida > Mactridae > Mactra > Mactra quadrangularis. The sequence goes on from CM046304.1 coordinate 11,006,656, forward strand.
CCGGAATCCAAATATATAGACTCTCCCGTCCGTGCACAGACTGGAAAGTTACTTGCATTATTACTGAATAGCACGCACTATAGACCAAATATATCTTTCTTCGTACGTGTACGGTTTTTCATTGTAACGGCGTAAGATCTGTCTGTATTAGGGAGGAAAACCCAAACATTTGAATTCCGTATATAGTCTTAACCGAGGGCTGCAAACAGTACAGTGTATCTTACCACTGCCTGACATTTACTAATCTAGTAAAGATTTTTAGGAAATGTACTATATTGGAAACAAAATATTACTGATACATTTGTAAAGTATTAAAGCATTATAAAGCCAAAACATTCATAATCTAAGAATGATAATGTCTTCTATGGAATAAAGAATGGTAAATCGAAAAAGTAGAAAAAACAAAACATCATTAACAAGCGTACAATAAATGTACAACTATTAGTCAAAAATTGAATTTCCGTACAAGTGCGTTCGCTTCGTAGAATGATTCGCTTTGGCGACCTCGCCTCTATATATACCCGGACAAAAACTGACCAACCGTTTTAGTCACGTGCGTGTTAAGACAACGGTTCTCGGCTATACTATGTAACACAGAGAACAAAATATAAATAATTGCCTCTTATCATATCTTTTGATACAGACAAGTTCTTGGTGAAGAACCAGTTCATGAAGTTAGTGTAGAAAGTTATGTTGAAACAACTGATCAGGTTGTATTCTATTTTTATCAATAATGTATTATTTCTTGATTATCTAAATATTATTATAATACAATAATGGTATCATCGACATCACATTTTTGTAATTACAACTTTTGTTAAAGAAGAATATTGCAGTTCTTAACACAGCTACATTTTAAAGCTATATAAATCTGCATTGTAGCGTTGTTATATGTAACTGAATTAGAAATAAAAACTGATTAATGTGATTACTATAACAGTATATTATATATTTGAAACTTTTCATGAGTTAAAGAGGGCATGCTCGAGAGGTTATACGACATTGAATAAGCTTTCCAGATAGTTATAATTAGCCTATTTCCATAACAGCCTCGTTTTGATGTTTTCTTCTGTCAAAAAGTATGAAACTGCTTTAAACTATGACGGGAACTTAAAATTCCTAGAAATAATAGGAATGAATCTTTATGAAATTAAGCAAGTATATACATGTACTTGTTTCATACTTAGTTATACTTGTATTCATGTTCACTAACATATATATTTTGTAAATGGCAGTTTCATGTATCTTATACATTGTAGTTGACAAATGTGACATGGACTTTACGAAACTAGTCCTATATTAATATACATGTATATAAGTTGTGCATGTTACGTTTAATAAATTGGATCATCATTATAGGGATTATCATGTATAAATTTTTATAAACGACCCGATTGTTGTTATATTTCAGGATATAGAAACTACAGGAGCTAAAGAAATTGAGCTACTATGTCAAGGTATAAAATTATTTAATAAGCAATTTGTTGAATGATTAAAATGGCTAGGCATTTACGAAATTTTCATAAGCTGTTTTACAAATTGCCAAAAAGGGCCAGGAAAATTAATTGAGTTAATGCCAGTAAATCTTAAAAACTAATTCGAAGTTATGATACCTTGTATGGACATTATAGAAACAATAACGCCATATTAAGTTAACTGAAAAATATCCCGAATACTGCATACATTGAAATCTATAATTGGAAGCAGTTTGGAATGTAGAATGGATCGTCCGTCTGGTTTGGTAGGCAATCTAAATAATGCATTGGGGTTGTAAATGCAAAACGGAACTTTTTATTAACTTCACTCCCTTGTACAATTATGCCACTGCATTAAGTTGGGGTAATCTAACTTCATGTTTTGTCATATCTCAATCAGATTCCGGACAAAACAAGACATTAGCTCCATGTCTTATATTGGAACTTAAGCTATCAATCGGACCTTCACACCAGCTCGCCAGCAGTTGTGATAAAATTATCTATGGGAATTATAAGAGACACAAATTGCTACAGAGGTCGATACATTTTATGTTGTACGAAACTCTGAAGCAGATAAACCAATATGTGCTCTAAATATGTAAAATATAGCATTGAAGAAATAACCGTCTTTTATTGATGTATCCAATAGAGGTGAAACGATTCAAAAATTTTCGATTCGATTCGATTTCGATTTTTCATCAAACGATTCAATTTTTCGATTCAATTCGATTTTCTACTGGAATTATATAGGACATAACAAAAAATAAATTATAAAAAGAATTAAGAAAGAGATACAACCCAAAGACAATAGAACATAAATATATATATATTTAAGAACAGTGCATTTTTATCTGAGGGACCTCCCTCCCGGAAGACGAAAAATTCTAATTCTAATTCTTTAATAATACCCATTTTACAGGTATTAGAGCTTGAATAGTTAAAAATATTTTACTGCATTTTAGCATATATAAATGACAAATCGTATTATTTCCAACTTTTTAATGAAAAGTAATGCCCATGGACAAATTGTTTATTTCTCCTTACCTACATGTACGTACAAACAGTATATGACTCAAGTCATTATCAAAATAAAATTATTCATCAGTGCATCAATGCCATAATTAATGACTAGTTAAGGTTACGCTTAGACAATAAAAAATTGCAAGCATTCAGCAAATGTAGATCACTATGACCAGCTTAATTTAGTTTGTTTCCAAATATTTTCTTTTGGCTCTGGCATGATTTAAAATAATTCTCATCACATCATAAACGTTAAATTATTTTTTATCAACTCTAGATTTATATTTATAACTTTCTTACACTAATGTTTATTTCAAAATAAAATTATTTTTGGGCTTTAATGAACGTATTAGTGAAAATATACAATTGTCTTCGGACATTTCATAGAATTCATTTCCAATTTATAGTAAATAAAATCTAACCAACCACGTTTTGCCCGATTTTAATAGTTAAGAAAAACAAAAAGGATTTTCCCGAAAATAAACGTAAATAATGTCAAAACAAACAATTAAGTTTACAGTTTATCTCTAAATTACTTTATCATGCTTGATTTAATTTTGTATCATAGGGAACGAAATCGCTTCAACCATTTCGGCGTTATGTCATTCATTTTCGCGACCCACGCTAGATAGCAGTTTCATATGAAACATCTTTTGTGATTAAAAAACTTATTGTTTTCAATGTTTTCATCTTGATTTAACAAATGATGCTTCAGGAAACGACGATGTGAAAAGTTTAATTTGTTTTTCTTAAGAAAAATCCCCCAATATTGCCGATCGTGTAAAACTACATCGACTGGTTATATCTTGGTGGCCCCTTTATCACTATATTCTCTCTAGGTACCAGTCTTAGGTATATATGAATGATATCAAGCGTGTTAACTAACTCGACGACTCCATTATCGATTTTCTGTCAGCGAGTTAATCTCCCAGCGTGTGACCGACAATAAGGTCTAATTGACATGTACGCGTAATTAACATGTATAATTGCAGCGGGCAGTCTCACTTTTTACAACTTTTATCTGGATTAACAATCATCGGTCAAAAAGGGTACACTATTTTAGTTTACTATAAAAAAATGCTTATTTTAACCGAAAAGGGGCGTTTCATTCAACTCACAAAACTACTGAAAAAGACAGTATTTAAAAAAAGAATCGAATCGAAACTGCCTCTTCCGAATCGAATCGAACCGAACCGAATCGAGCGTTAAAAATCGCGATTCTTTGTGAACCGCGATTAATCGTTTCACCTCTAGTATCCAATGCCCTTGGATGACTAGGTTATTGACTGTTGAAATTAGTTCAGATTACAAAAGACAATCTTTTTGATGAAAACAAAAGATCATATGACTATTCAAACACTATGATTATCGAGAAGCAGGCAATCTCCCATTTTCATGACCATTAACAACTTTAATTTTATTTGCAAAATATTCAGTAAAATTTAAGGCACTTGAAAACTGCATTACTAAATGCCGAAAAATGCCTGACAATTAACAAATGTCTATAAAATTCACGTATCTATTTTCAACATAAAAGCATTCGGCATTAATTTTAACTATTCACAATTTTACTGTCGTTTTCCAACGAACCATAAGTACAAAGAACTCCTCTTGATTCGATCCACATTTATTAGACAGCAAAACCTGCTTTAAGTACTTGATTGAAGTAAGCACATGACTTTTAATTTTAAAATGATTTGTTTTAGAAAACGCCGATCCAGATTTTGAAAAAGTTATGGAGGAGTCTGAAGGAAAACCAACTATTGTTCAAGTAGTGCAGAAGGATATAGATCAACTTCAAAAAGTACGTGAATAAAAATGTATACTTGTAATTACAGCGTTTTTGTCGTATTTAAGACAAACTAGATATTGTGAAATACAAATTGACTTATCAACATGATCAGTATTCTATAATTTGTATAACAATGCTTATATTGTTGAGACATTGACATTGAGTAATGGGTGTTCATTTAAATTTCAAAACAAGAAATATTTTAAAAATAGATTCTGCGTAATGAAGGATAATTTTGTTTGAAGTACATTAGTCATGTTCAGTCGTTCAGTCATGCCACAAGGAGCGTACTACGGCGCATGTTTAATCAATAATTCTAGCGAGTCACCCATAACACCTAGAGAAAAAGGTCGAAAACTACTGTCCGTGCTATCTTTTATCTAATTCTCTATACCGGGAGAGAAATTTTTTGGACACATATGTATGGTAGAGCAGCTTGTATTGATCAAAGTTGACTGCAACAGCTGCGCCTAAAAGGTCTTTTTAACATGTCAATAACGGCAGCAGTCAAAGAACACAGACATGCCACAGCAAAGAGAATAATGTTCAGATTTTTATAATTGTAATAAAAATTAGATTAATCATTCAATATTTAGCCTGTCTGCGTAGTTAGAAAAACGTGCTACGAAATAGTGTCACATCTCTGACACATACGTTAATACACTACCTAATAACATTTATGTTGATTACTGCATAATTATTATTATCGAGGACTTAAATTCTTTCCGCAAGTTTCATTCGACTTTTGTCCCGAAAATTGTATTACTGCTAACAAAATTGAATGTGACGCTAAGCAAGAGAACAATCAGCATCATTTATGTTTCATTTACTCAAACTGATTGAACAAGCAATAACAAGATAGCAAGCTTTAACTTATTCAGTGTCAGTTTTGTCCATACATTAATGAATTGTTTGATGCTTATATTTTTCAAGTGCACACATGTATTGATTGGCGCTTATATTTGACAAATGTATACATGTATTGATTGATGCTTATATTTGTCAGATGCATACATGTATAGATTGATGCTTATATTACAATTATAATTATACTCGTTCATTTAATGAAGGGTGCTTATATTTGTCAGGTATGTGCATTTTAAAGATGGGTGCTTATATTTGTCGGGTATATGCATTTATTGATTTTTTTTGTATTTGTTAGGTATATACATGTATTGATTGGTGCTTATATTTGTCAGGTGTTTATAAGTATTGATTTGGGGCATATAAAGCGTGTGTGGGGTATTTATCCGTGTGGCTATTATACTAAAAGACAATAATAATGTTAACAATAATAGTTTTCCTAGGTTACTTGTTCTTTTGAATAGATATTAGTACAAAAAATGTAAATGATTGAAATTGTACGGGTATCGAACAATATAAATTAAAAGAATATAATCAATATAAAACAATTATTGGCATTAAACTTAAATCACCGTTCAAATATACTCAGCTCTAACACTCTCGCTCATTGGAGTCAGTGTCAAGAATAAATTCTTACTAAAAATCTGAATGAGACAGTATCGGGGATGACACTTATTTAGCTTTAAGGTTTCAAACGAATTTGTGCATTCGATAGTTCAGCGGCAACTTGCAAAATCAGTTTTCTTGTTGTCTCCCTTGTCAATTACGACCTGCCAGTAGCCAGAACTCATATCAAGACCACAAAACCATGTTTTTCCTGCTAACTGGTCGAGTGACTCGTCTATACTAGGTAACGGATATGATATTCAATGGTTATTTCATTCAAACGACGATAGCCTACACAGAACCTTTGCGAACAATCTTTTTTCTTTCCTAATAGATACCGCTGGCCTATGATCTATGTGATGGTGGAATTATATCTATCTTTAGCATCTTGTCTGTATGTGTATCAACCTCTCCAGTCATATGAACTGAAACACGACGTTGAAGTTGCTTGATAGGCCTGACCTTGCCAGTTGGTATCTTATGTTTTATCATACCTCTCTTAATTGTTCGAGAGTATAGTGGTGGTCGGGAACTTGTTTGTATTAGATTGATTAGTACACTTATTAGTTGGTGTCGCACACAACTGCAGCTGCATTGGCGACATGTGTCCCTGGATAAACTGCTTGAACCTCGTCAGTGGGATTTGTACAGCGAATTGATACTTCTTGCTTTTCGTGCACTAGACATTATGAAACGTGACATTTTCCTGTTTCTCAAAGTTTCAGCTACGGTTTGATGATGCTTAATTTCTCATACACAATCCATTAATTTTGAACTTTTCCTTTGTGATAATTTCTGTTCGCGGAGGTATGTCAATTTTCACTAACATCTCAATTCTATATTAACCTAACTTCCCGCTCTATTATACCTACAAATATTACATTGAGATTCAAGGTATTTTGTACAGCATCTATCTGACCTTTTTATTTCTTCAGAAAATCAAGCTCTAAAATTGCTAAACGGCAGATCAGTTACAATGGTCTCTGTCGAATATTCGATCGAGCAGATTTCAAAGTTGCAGTTATGATATCGCACGCATCACCAGTGGCTGATACAGTTTTCTTATTAAATGATCTTATTTTTGAAATCAAATTCTCACCAAGCAATTCTCCATTAAGGTGTGTCGAAATAAGTGACAGTGTTGCACTTGTATCAACTAAACAAGCGATATTTTCTTACCATGACAGACTTGAAGGTATTAGCCTGAACCTTTAAATGTTGTCAAGTTTACATTCGTCCTAAATAGGTATGAACACTGCTGCAAATTAATCCGTTACGAACAACCACCTCCTTGACACAAAAAAAAACTCATCTACTAATTCTCTTCGATACTTTTTATCTTTTTATATCTAATTTATCCCCAGGTTTGAGCACCGCTGCACGGTAGGTGACAACTACAAGTTGATAATTAATTGTTATTTACAATTACGACGACGACGATCTGAACAAGATTGATAAATTATGAATAAAATCGCGCCACTTTTATTAAAGCTAATCGGTGTTAACATAAATTACTTTTTAGCGGATATGTCCTATTTTTAATCAACTACCGTTATATTGTTATTAATGAATAAATAGGCCAAATACGTCACACTTATATTTCGGCTAAGCCAAGATAAAGGGTACCTCTTCAGTCTCACATAGGCCAATTTTCAGACCCCATCAGAGTGCAGATTCTTTTATAGTAATATACAGACATGTCTATTAGGCACTAATTTCCAAAAGATCTTGGATGGAACATGTAGAACAAAAAAGTTAAGAACGGTTGAATAGATGTATCCAATGGGCCTACGGACTCTACATGGTAATTTGTATCACCCCACGAAAAATTAGAAAGATGTATATTTCTTATAAAAAATTTGTTATTTAGTTTTATGAACATATGTACTTTAAAATTTTGAAGAGAATCCACGCCCACTCTCTCCTTGTCTGCAACATTTACCGAGGTCAAAAGTGCAAATACTCCAAAATACACAGGAAATGTTAAGTTTTAATTTGCATATAGATGAGAAAAAAGAAACAAAACTGATTTTTTTATATTTGAAAGTATTCGAAGATGTAGACAACACATTTAGAACATGTTTGATATGAATAATATAGTTTTGCTGGCCCTAAAAAGAAAATTATATAATTGGAAGCCAGGGCTACGGACTCTACACGGTAATTTATATCACCACTAGAAAATTTAGAAAGATGTATATTTCTTATAAATGATTTATAAATAAGTTTTATATTTATGTTTTTATCAATTTGGAAATGAATCTACACTGACTCTCATTGTTTGCAACATTTACCAGGATCAACAGCGCAAATACCCAAAATACACAGGGAATGTAAAATTTCAATTAACATCTAAATGAGAAAAAAGAAACAAAACTGAAGTTTTTTTATATTTGAAAGTATTCGAAGATGTACACAACATATAAAGAACAAGTTTGATATGAATAATCATATGTTTCATGACCAAATATAGAAAATCATAAAATGGATAGGGTTGTAGCAATACGGTAAAAACCGTATTGCAATATATTGCAATACACGAAACCCGTATTGCAATATATTGTAATATATCGCAATACACATTGTTCTTTGCGCATACATGCATAGCCTAAATTAATGCATGTGCATCGTCTTAATTTTAACAACATTGTACATAGATATTTGTATTTTCAAATGATCTACACGTATTACGCAAATGTTTGAATAAGTTAGAAAAAAGGTTTTGAATGGACTTTCAAAGATAATTATTCTCTCACTTTACGAGAAATATTTCAAGTTTTCGAACACATTTTAACATTAATTCAATCATTAAAATTCAGACTCTGATAAAAACAATCAGTATGGTACATAACTAGAAAAACCGGTTCTGAGAAAAACAAACGGTTAAAACCGTCAGAAGTCGTATTGCAATATTAACCGATATATCGGTTAACCGTTACACCCCTAAACATGGATATCAGGGGCTACGGACTATACATACTGACTTTATTGTATTTAGTAGATTGAAGAAAGTAGTTTGATGTAAATTGACCTGTGGAATAATATTCTTTTGATACAGTATTAATTTTCTGACTTTTGAAAAAAACGAGCAATAATATGAAGAAAAATTCCTTTACTTTACTTGAGAAAACACGAAAAATGTATGTTTCTTAATATTATATAAAATGTCAAAACAAAACCAAGTCCTGAATTTCTACCTGTTTCTATGTATATTTCAACAACAAAAATCTATCAAATAAGTTATCTCTATACATATACATGTGTATAAGTTTGGGAGCAAAAAATACATAAGAATGAATATGTGAAAATTAACATGGGGCTACGGACTCTACACCACACCAGTATCTGTTTCTATCACATATTTAAAGCTGTTTGTTTGGTTTTAAGTGTAATTATCCTTTAAAAAACAATAAACTTCAACTTACAAACACTACAAATATATATTTAAGTATCTTCTGAAATGTCTAATGTATCAGTTTGACCATTAAAGAAATCCATCAGAAAATTTATAAATTACGTCAAATTTAACATTATTTTCAACAGAATGAAGATTGTCAAGACAAACAGTATTTAGATGCATAGCTAGTCAGCACGAGTACGAAACTAAGAAAATTAAAAAAGTTTTATAATTTTCCTGCGTGAAAAAAGATATAAATATATCAGGGGCTACGGACTCTACAGGGCTACGGACAGCACTTATTTGTCTTTAGATTTTTTTTGTTCTTCTTCTGATTTAATTCCTTTCCTGCATTACCTACATGGCACAACCAAAAACAGAAAACGTAATAAAACAGCAGCTATGTTTCTTTATATTAAGTCAGCACACAGTTTAAAACAGGGGCTACGGACTCTACATAAAATTTACAATGTTCAGTAGTTATTTTCCAAAAAGAAAATGCATATGCTCTGAAAAACTTCATTTGGGTTAGATAAAAATAATTATAAACTGTAATAGTAAAAAGGTGATACAAGTGAAATGAAGCAGTAACATTGTTTTAAAGTCTATCAAAGATGGTAACGTAAAACTCTAACTTGCGTAACAAGGGTACATGTTTACTATTTCATGAATATTTTCTTAAATATTGATTATAAATAAATTTCGTAAATAACACCGTATACCTGTATGTCAGTCAGAGATAGAAAACACATCAAAATAACTGTAACCAACAAACACTTTTCAAAACAACTGATGAAAAAAGAACAAAACCTCAGTGAGACTCAAAAACAGTGTAAAAACAGGGTTTTTAGGGAATATAATCCTAAATAATTCAAAAAATGGCAATAGAACATATATAAAACTATACATCATCAGAAAGCTCTCAAGATAACGTGTTGGAAAAAAATACTCTTCATTTAATTTAAAATGAACTTTTCTGAATATTTCAATGTAACATTGGAAAAATCAAAAGGTCCCATTTATCTTGGCTTAGCCGATTTGTCAGGTGTATACATGACATTGTATTGATTGATGCGTTTATTTGTCATGATTATACATGTTTTAATTGATGCTTATATTTGTCGGGTGTGCACATGATCAATTGTTATGATATTTGTCAAATATATACATAAATTGATTGCCTTGTAAATTTTTAGTGTACTTAGATTTAATTCTTTTAAATAAATGCATGTATTATATTTGTAAAATGAACAAAATCGCCAGTAATAGCCAGTTTTATGCACATAACATTATAGAATGGGTTTGATAGTATAAACCTCATCTTAACCTGTTATCTGTAATACAAATTAAATAGTACTTGTTTTCTCGTCAGAAAAGCTCGTGGTTGATGAACGCACGTTAATCAATGTACATTTTTAGAAAGTCACGTGTTCATACTTTACGTCTTTTATGTTTGTTTGTATCGTGTAAATTTTTTTGTCTTGTTTTCTTCTGGCTTTCTAGCTTAACCCATGTACATGAATACCAAGTCTAGTCATTTCAAATATTTCTATGTTGATGAAATGTTTTAGTATGGTCATTCGGCACATAAACATGGTGCGCCACATGTTGTTGTCAATGTGGGGCATAATACATAATGTCACAAGGTATAGACACCCTGATCAAGTGGGAACAGCAAAAAAGATGTCTGACTTCAGCGGTTGATAGAAAATTAGTCTTTCTGTCATTTGAGCTACCAAGGTACCAAGGGAGAATATACTTCTTATTCCATGCCTGATGTTAACAAAGACAGAGGCTTTCTTTAAGCATAACATCTCATTTTACTGCATATACTAGATTATTTATTCGCCCTTTGATTCGTTCAGAGACGTAAATTGTCCAGCAATGCCACATTTGCTAAGTGATCGAGTATATATCGGCCTTCTTTCAATTTATAGACCCCCCTTCATTCTAATAATGATTGGAGCTTGACGAGTCGAAAATTTATCATTTTGAGGAAAGTGTTTGAGGTTTATACAATGCGGAATGGTTTGGATAACGTTACAACAGCGAATTTTCAGTATGACTATGTACAACCATAACCTGTATAACATACTGGAATTAGGATGAACGAAACGTTGGCATACTTTAGCTATGACCAATATGTATGACTAAGACACGAAATAAAAAATGGGACAAAATGAAGATTGAAAGATTTTAGCAGTTCAAATGTTTTGGCTTTAGTTCAATGGGATTTTTATATCATATTTACTGTCTGGATATGAAAGTTAACATTGTAAACTGCAAAACTGATTTAAATGACATAAAAATATAATTGAGAAGATACTATTACCGAATATATAAAACAGGCCTATCATTATTTCATAAGCTATGTATTAGTTAGAGACTTTACATTGATCAGATTTGTCAATGTAATTACGCTATGAGTACACTATGCCAAATAATAACACTAATAATTATTATCAATGTCCGTTTTTGCTGTAAATGGACAGTTATCAATTTATTTGATATAAGTGTGCATAAGATAACTTAAGTTTACAGTATGCTAAATTTCATGACAAAACTAATAAATACGATGTACCATCTTTCTATCATATATACACATGTTAATATATGCTTTCAATTTATGGATGTTTTTATCTCTTTTTTAGATTATTCATTTGATCAAAGAGTATAAGAGACAAGATTCTGTAATAGTAGGCTCCGATTCCCAGAAGACCATTCATTCACTTTGTAAAATGGTAACTTCTTTATACCAAGATACTTTTCATTATGAACTATATTGTTAAACGCTTTCGCGAAGTTGACTTAATGGAATGCCTGTCTTGTGGAATATGAACATTAAAGTTTGGTTTTGTTGTCTAAATCGCTGTTTTCTCAAGTTTTTAACGCAAACTTTTACAGTCAACAGTTATTGCAAGGTCTTAAAATTTATAAAGTAATGTCTTCAACAATACCTTGTATTATTATTAAAATTACATAAAACATTTTTATTAACTTTTTACATCATAACTTTCAGGATGTAGATGTACATATATACAGAGAAACAGACTGGAAATTGTACTTATCTTACTTTATTGGATTACTACCAATGATTCCATTTGATCCATCGATTCTGTTAATAACTCACAGGTATTTAATAATTGACATACACATTTACTAAGATAATACTAGTAATATCAGTTTTGGGACAAACACTTAGCTAACCAATATGATCAAATCATGTTTGAGCTGATTAAAGCAAAAATTGCTATGCGGTCCTGAACGTGAACATTTTGATATATAAATAATTATCATGTAAATGAGGATGCTATCTGATACAGATTTATAATCGATTAATCAAGTCAATACTTACTATGGTTTTATACTACATATCAGATTCTACGTTATGTATTAAAACTGTTGATGAATTATATATCTTATCAAAATAGATATTGTTTGAATAAATGTATTATTTGATATAGTTTCAGTTCAAACAGTAAGACACAAACAATGAGTGACAAACTACGACAGTGGGTGTCAAATAGGTAAACTTTTCTGCTATTGACCACCATTATGTTGTCACAAAAAGTTTCAATTGTAAGGACCAAATGTAAAAGAACAATACTATAAAATGTATTTTAAATTCCAACCACTGGCTGAGTCGGTAGCACACAAGTTTTCTGATCGAGGGATCGTGGATTCGATTTCCGGGCGGGGCATACTTTCGTGGAGTTTGGTTATGAAGTAATTTCTATGGCCGTTCTCCATTCTACATCTAATTTCAAATCAGTTAAGCAGTTGTCAGTCACTGAAAGAAGTATGCGCCTTGCAACTGGCACACAGTTAGATATTCAACATTTCTATGAGCAGTGGGTAGGCTCACTGACCACCGTAAAATGACGTAAACATTGGATTGCTAGTGTACTTAATCCAACTAAAATTGTATTCTTATTCATTTTATTTTTCATTAACTTAATTAACGGACAATTTTAGGCATTGTCATAGTTATTGAGGTGCACAATAATTTCAATCATATACCGTCTATTATTGAAACATGATAAAGATAAGTATTATGTATTTAAGGTTTCTGAGATGTCTTGGTCCAATGATATGTCATCTAAGAAGACGAGGTATCCGTGTGAGTACAAATTATTGTTTTGTTTTCTTATTTCAGAACATAAACCACATTAAGTCCGTAATTCAAAAGCATCTAAGACAAGGTATAATGAAATAAAACTAACATTGGATAGTATTGGCGGTAGCGATAGAGTAGTCGCAGGTGTAAAATATTGGCATCATTTTATGTGACACCTATGATTCATACAAAATAACATGACGTTATATGTTTTTATGTCTTTATTTTATTGTACTTATGCTCACTATGTTGAGTACTTATCTTGACCATAATCGATTGAACGCACTCTCCTCTATAATTAGGATTGGATGAATTTATGAATTTGTACACATTGTACATGTATGATTCAAAAATTAATGTATGGCAAACAGACATTTTTTCATCATTATATTTCCATTATGTGCAAGCGCTCTGTTTGTCCAGAATTAATATAAAGTCATGTTTTACAGTACTGTGTCCAGGAGATCATTTCTGAATCATAAGTTGCAAGTCATCGTTATACATTTTCAACGAGTGTACATCATTGTCTTAAAATTGAATCAATGCGCTGTGCGCAAGCATTTTGATGTTTTTTATCTTTACGAATTTTATCATTGCTCTGAAGCAATGACATGCTCTGAGACTGAGCATTACACTGTAATACATTTCTCTATTTTCCTGAATGTGTAATGTTATCTTAAACATATATTTACACTGTAATTGATCTTGCAAGTCACAGTGTGTGTACGTCAAAATTTTCTTTTGAAACCTATTATATTATACAGACATTTTTTACGTATCAATACGTTGGTTGTCTTGACAATACCGAAAGAAAGCAATATTCAGGGCCAATCTACTTAATGTTTTAGTAAAACTTATTAATAAAAAAGCTGGCCATATCAGCAACGGAAAATACCAAGCACTGATAACACTGGCGAGCTAGAGGCAACTTTTCTTCATTTGGTGTTGATGTGTATTGACGTTAAAAAGAAGTTATAATCAGATATATGTTTTGTAATCTCACTTTCAGACATACCTTATATGTAATAATATGACTGATGAGAAGATTCTAGAGGGAATTTATTTGATTGTAAATGGACCAACAAAGAAAGCAGTAGCTAAACTTAGGACAGGATCTGTTAGCACGAGTCAAAAAGAAATAGTATCATCGGAAGCATGTGAAGATATTGATCCAAATGAAACTACTACTAGCCAAGAGAAGGGGCAGGAAGGAGGTGAATCTTCGAATCTGAGCAAAACATTCTTCGCTAAAGCACTGAAAGCGTCTAAAGATTTCTTATTTGCCTCTCCGCCTTCTAAAGAACTAAACAAAGAAAGTGAAAATTCGCTTCATGTCGAACTTGATATGCAAGACAGGGAACGAGACTCGAGCAAAACACACATCGCTAAAGCACTGCGAGAGTCTAAAGATGTGTTATCTGCCTCTCCGCCTTCTAAAGAACTTCACAAAAAAAGTGAATCTTCGCTTTTTGCCGAACTTAATATGCAAGAGAAGGAACGAAACTCGAGACCAAATTTTCCTATCTAACGGTTCATATCTTTAAATAATAAGACGCACATTCGCAACCTTCATGCGACTTAACATAACAATATACCTTTGACATTGTTGTTTTAAAGTCTGTCGGAATGTATGCTTGTCTCGTACTAGGCAAAGCACCCATTTATTGGGTGTTTTTGGTTGAGTTGGTCAATGGGTGGAATTAACCAAAAAGCACACAATTTTGGGCGGAATCAACCAAAAAACACCCATTTATTGGGTGTTTTTGGTTGAGATGGTCAATGGGTGGAATCAACCAAAAAGCACACAATTTTGGTCGGAATCAACCAAAAAGCACCCACTTTTGGTTGATGGGCGGAAATTTAGTATAAACCCCCCAGAAAACTGTTAGTTAAGCTCATTCCATCATGGTTATCGGAGGGTCAGGTTATTGTGCAAGTTCAACAATATTTATTTGCAAGATGCTTTTCTGAGCTTCAATCATTCTTATAAATGTAACATTCATAGTATACATGTAGTATTTATTAGTTGTATATATTTAGGTATATTTAGGGTTTTAGGAAAAACATGAGTACTACAGATAATTTATTTATTTTACACGGACTTATCAATCATAGTTTAAATGAAAGAAAGCAATTATTTGTATGTTTCGTAGATTTTACAAAAGCGTTTGATTACCTTGTCAGGGAAAATATTTATTACAAACTTATTAAATATGGAGTCAGGGGCAAAATGTTAAGTATAATTTAATCAATAAATAGCAACGTAAAATCTAAAGTAAAACATAACCAAACTCTTAACGATAGTTTCGAATGTTTTCTTGGGGTAAGACAAGGCGATTGCATGTCACCTTTTATTTTCTCTATGTATGTTTAAGGGTATTGATATCGGAATGCTAAAGTTATTTTTATTACTATACGCTGATGACATTGTTATTTTTGCGAAATCTAGCGACGAGCTACAAAATGGATTGAATGTCCTTAGTAATTACTGTGACAGATGGAAACTTATAGTCAATGTTGATAAAACCAAATTAATGATATTTAAGAAGGGTACAAATCACAATCGAAATATTGAATTTAATTATAACAGAACAAAACTCGAAATTGTTTTTAAATTTACATACCTCGGTATTGTTTTTACTACAAATGGGTCGTTCACAAAAACGTTTGATACTCTAAGCGGACAAGCCATGAAAGCTATTTATAAAATTAAAGGCTATTTATAAAAGTTCCCAGACATTTCCATTAGCCATAAACTATATCTGTTTGACAAATTAGTATCTCTAACTACGGTGCTGAACTGTGGGGATCTTAGACGCAAAGTCAATCGAACAAGTTCATGCCAAATTTTGTAAACAAACATTAGGGTGTAGAGTTCAAACTCAAAACAATTTTATTTATGGGGAACTGGGCGCTTACCTCTTAAATGTAATAGACTAATACAAGTTGTTCGATACTGGTTAAAAATCGTAACTGAGTCAGAAAATAAATACAGAAAATTGATATATAATATGATGCTAAATGATTTTAATCTATATCCGAACAGAAACATTGGGTGGGTAATGTAAAACATATCTTGGAATCATTAGGATTTAATGATGTATGGTTATTACAACGTGTTGGAAATATTCCTCATTTCTTAAACATATTAAAAATACGCATTAAAGATAATTTTATTCAAAAATGGAATGAAGAGATTAATAATTCATCAAGAGCATGTACTTACAAACTTTTTTCAAACTCTGACTTTAAAATGTACTTAGACTGTATCAAAGTTAACAAATATCGTTTAGATCTCTGTAGGTTAAGAACTTTGAGTCATCATTTAGAGATTGAAACAGGCAGATGGACAAAACCTCGTAAAACACCTAGATCCGAAAAAAAAGGTCATTTATGTAACACACTCGAAGATGAATTCCATTTTATATTAGAATGTCCACTGTACTTTGATTTAAGACAAAATTTTATAAAACAATATTTCTGGAGAAGACCAAATATACCTAAATTTATTGAACTTATGTCATCGAAAAATCGATCTATTATTTTCAACTTATCTAAATATATATACAAGAGTTTACAACGGAGAAACAATGAATACTATGTTAGATAATCACTTTCTCCCTATATACATAAACATATTTATACACATGTACATCTATGTACTTATCTTATATCTATATACTCATCTCCAACAATATATTATACTATTATAGAACGCACATGTTTATACAAATATAAGACCATTGGAGCTTTCTAAGAAGTAATTACGAAAATATACTTTATAGGTAATTAGCAACTATTCATTTTTATGTATTGAGATAATGTCACCAAACTTTCATATATTCTATGGATTGATTTTGCTTATGTATTTAATATTAGACATTATTATACCTCACTGGAATTTCCCTATGCTAAAGCCCTATACCTTAGCGGGTGATATTTTTTGTTCGATCACATGGTAATATTACCCGCTATCTGAGGGAGACCACTTATTAACGATTAGTAGCCGTAAATAGCCGCGACCGTGGCGTAGTGGTTAGCATGTCTGACTTCGAATCCGGACATCGCGGGTTCGAATCCCGGTCGCGGCGGCGTATATTAGTGATATAATTCAGTTTTTTTATTGTACTGATTGTTTTCTTTACTGTGTTGTTATTTGTTGTTCAATAAATATTTACATGTTACAGTTTTTTCGGTATAATAAAACAAATAACACATGGCAGTGAGGGTGACAGTACAGATTATCAACCCTTGAAAAATAATATCAACCTCGGGTTGATAATCTGTACTGTCACCCTCACTACCATGTGTTATTTATATATGATCATATATTTATGTTTAACATTGAATATTGATTTATATGCATGCCTTCACTGGAAATGTAAATGTTGAAATGAATGTATTTTAATGTATTGTATATATATGGATCATGCCGGGTACCAGGCAAGGTTGATGTTGTGTTTATTCGGTTTTCGTTAAATTTAAGTTTTTGATGTTTTTACGCCTATTTTATTGTTCACTTATGGATAGGATTGCGCGTTAATGTTTTCTCTTTCATTTTGTAAGGTATAATTATTTAAAGTCAGGTCAGTTGCTTTATATTAACTGAAATTTGCTGTATTTTTTCGCTTTTTTTCTATTTACTTCCGCCATTTTGGTTCCCTTTCTATTGTATTCCTCTATAAAATTTACTAAGTCTTTTTTCGTGATTCAATCTATCAGAAATTCTCCATTCGCTATTTTATTTCTTTTCGCCGATTTTGTTTTTCATATATATTTGGGTTCATTAAATTAAATCTTGTCGACTGCTTGAATATTACATTCCATGTACAATTTTATCCCTTGACGAGAACCAAATACACACAACCGTACTAGTATGACTACTGATTCAGACCTGTTTTATTAAAGAATATCCACTAATAGAAAACTAAACTATATTTTATTTTGATTGTATTAAATTTTGTGGATTCTAAAAAACACCAAAACAAACTTTATTGGTACCATATTATGTATATGTGTATTATGCATATATCTGGTTAACTCACAATTGTATAACGATTTAAAGCATGGACATACTTATTACTATGATTATGGTCTTAATTGTTGTATGTATGTATTATACTATATATTTACAATACATTCTGTAAAGTTTATATACATGTATTTTATTGTTTGTTGGATTGTAAAATTGCTTTAATACGTGTACTTTAAATCACTTAAAGTTAAACCCAACTTTACGAAATCTTACATCCAGTAGATAGTATGTGAAGCTGTTTTGATTACGGTAGTTTTATTGGAGTATTTTCAATTGTAATCATTGAATAAATATACAAAAATCTGTATCACATTTTTTATATTGTTTTTTCCCCAGTCAATTAACGGGTCTTACCTGTATAAGGATATTTAAACATTTAAGGATACTTACGCATTTCATTTTCGTACTCTTCCCATAGATATTTAAATATTGAGTTGTTGTTTTTTTTCTCCATTCGGCGTTCGGCCCAAGTAATTTAATACATTTCATACTTAATTGCACTTATTAAATTGATAGTATTCTTAATCGTATTTATTGTGTACATCTATAAGATTTATCATCTACACATAGTATTATTGGTTTTGTTTATTAAAGTTGTATATATGTTTTACTATATATATTGCTTGAATGTACATACTGTTTATATTGTAATATAGTTAAACATATTATATGTGTACTATGAACATTGGGTAGGAGGAAAAGGAAGAATAGGAACAGTAGTGATGATGGATTCGTCGAGAAGTTAAACACTAGTAAACTTTCAAAGTCGGGAGGTCCTTCATCTGAATTAAATACATCTGTAAGTGATATCCTAAGCCAAGCAAATGCAGTAATATTTAACACTGATGATAGTCTAAGTGTCTTTGATACAAGCTCTAACCCTGGTGACAATACTGAAAGTAGAGAAATGTCTTCTAATAGTGATAAAGAACCATCTAATAGTGACTTAATGAAGTGTCTACAAAGTATAGGTAATAGACTTGGAGGTGTTGTAAAGAAACTCAGTTCACTTGATAAACTTGAAAAGAAAGTAGATGAATTTGATAAAGAACTTAAGAATATTTGGTTGAAAGTTGATGAGAGAACAAAAAGAGTAGAAGAAAGAGTTACAAATGTAGAAGATAAAGTTGATTCTGTTGAGGTCGAGACAACATTGTTATCTAGTAAAGTTGATGATCTGATTAAGACTAGAAATAACATTCAAGACGAAGTGGCTTATCTTAAATCACAGTCTATGAGGAATAATTTATTTTTTACCAATATTCCAGAGGATAATACAAATGGTAATGAGCCCGCTGATTTAACTGAGTCAAAACTTAGACATCATCTTTATGATAAACTTAAAGTTGCTATAGATATAGCTGATAGTATTCGTTATGAAAGGGTTCATCGTGTTCCAAGTCATCAAACGTCAGGCAAAATTCGTAATATAGTTGTTAAATTTACTTACTTCAAAGACAGAGAGTTCATAAGAAAACAGTGGAAACAACTAAGTAGTACTAACTTTAACATGTATGAACAATATCCACCTGAAGTTGTAGAAAAACGTAGAAAACTTGTTCCAAGGATGAAATCAGCTAGAGATCAGGGTAAAAGAGCTTGGATAGGATATGACACTCTGTATATTGATGGGCGTCCTGTAAGAGACTAGGGGTACACGGGGGGTGAACTTTCTATTCTGTCTTGGAATGTTAATGGACTTATTCATGATAAAAAATCATGTATGGACTTTGTAAATGTTATTTCTAGTAATGATATCTGTTTTCTTTATGAATCTTGGTCTAATTCTAATAGTAATGTCAAAATTGATGGATTTGTCTCTCATAATTTTTATAGAAAGTTTCAACACCGCAATGCATGTAGATCTAGTGGTGGTCTTGTAGTGTATTATAAGGAGAACCTAGCTCCAGGTGTTGAAGTTATCAATAATCATTATGATACTATCATATGGCTTAAACTTTATCACAACTTCTTTAACATTGAAGAAGATATATACTTATGTGGTGCATATATATGGTGCCAAGATTCTCCTGTTTATAATGTTATAAATGTTGATCTGTTCGAAAAATTAGAAATAGACGTTTTTAATTATAGTAATCTAGGATCTATTTATATCACTGGCGACTTTAATAGTAGAGTAGGCAATAAAAATGACTTTATTATACATGATGTAGTTAATACAAATATTGATGAGCCAGATTATGAACCTGATTGTATCTCATTTAGAGACACTTTAGATAAGACTACTAATAGCCATGGTATTAAATTATTAGATTTTTGTAAATCGTCTTGTCTTCGTATTGTGAATGGTCGTATTGGTAACACACACAATTTTACTTTTATGTCACGTAATGGTACATCTGTTATAGATTATTTACTTTGCCATGAACGCCATTTTTCTAACATCAAAGAATTTTCTATTGGTAACTTTAATGAATGGAGTGATCATGCACCATTACATTTTGTCTTGTCATGTAACCATGTGTCTGAATCAGAAAGTAGTTATAAAGAAACCAAATTTAAATGGAATGATAATCAAAAACAAAAGTTTAGAGCAGGTGTTATTGCTAGTTTACCATTATTCAATGATATTGTTAATAATATAGATGTTAATCAAAGAATCTCTGTGAACAATGCCTTAAATAGTTTCACTGAAATATTACGTAATGTCGCTGATCCTTTGCTCTAAAAAAATTGTCATTTTAGAAATATTTCCATCTTTGATTCGGAAAGATTCTCAAAACAAGCAGACTGGTTTGATACCGACTGTATGAACGCTCGTAAAGTATATTTAGATTATCTGAGTATTTTTAATAGAGATAGATCAGACATAAACCGAATACAGCTAAGCGAACAAAAAGCTATATACAAAAACTAATTAGAAAAAAGATTATTATAAGTTAAAAATGATTGAAATCGAAAATCTAAAAAAGGAAAACCAAAAGATTTCTTGAAGATTTTTAAATCTAAATCCAAAAGTTCGAGCAGTTACATACCCTAAGAGGAATTCAAAGAGTTTTTTGCTAACGTAAGCAATGGTATGTTTCAATGTGAAAATGAAGATGCAGAGAATTTTTGTAATAGTAATAATTTTAACGAATGTAATGATATTTTTCCTGAATTAGATTCAGCGTTTACCATAAACGAGATAAAATCTGCTGTCAAACTTTTAAAACGTAATAAGGCCTATGGTAGCGATTGTTTACTAAACGAATATTTTATTGAAAGTGTTGACATTTTAGCTTCGCATTTATGTGATTTATTCAATTGTATTTTAAGTTCAGGTTGTTTTCCTGAAAAGTGGACAGAAGGTTTTATTATACCGATTCATAAGAAAGGTAGTAAGTCAAACGTCAATAATTATAGGGCGATAACTCTAGTTAGTTGTTTTGCCAAACTTTTCACTACTATAATAAACAGAAGAATCGAAACTTTTTGCAATGAAAACAATACTATTTCTGATGCACAGTTTGGCTTTAGAAAAAATATGTCTACTGTTGATGCAATTTTTACATTAGCTTCTATTGTACAAAAATATTTAAGAGATTATGTACTATGTACTTATCTGAAATAAATTATCTGTTCTGTTCTGTTTGTTCTGTTCTGTTCTGTTCTGTATAAATGTAAAATCATGGACATATTGTCTCAATTTTGAAATAAATTATCTATCTATCTATCTATATTTAGTATACTTTTTTAACGTAAAATAAAATGTTGAGTTGAAACTTTACCAACGAGTTGTCATTGTGTTCACCCTTGTGTAGCTGGTACGCTAACAGTTGTGACGAGAGCGTCGAGTGAGCAACCTCCGTTCACTCTACCAAACGAACAACGTATGTAAGAAAACCACTCGAAAGGCCTCTCAACCCCAGCACAAACAAGTTCACCTTGGAGAAACCTCCATTGACGAAGATCGACTCAGGCTGTACAGATCGATACATTTATGTACGTAGATCTATACACGCGTCCACAGTCGTCCGGGGTGATCTCGTTACAATATTGCTGCCCGGTTATGGATTCAACAGCGTGGCAAAATTTGGTAGTGTCATTGGTAAGAGGACTTGCGGCGTCCGACGAGTATGGGCTTAACTTATTTATAGCATATCTGGGTACAGAAGAGAATCAAAGCGCCATAAGTTCAATTCGTTCCGGTTTGGTAGAGCGGAGAACCACAGAAAAGTGGAAACGGTTTTAGTCTCTTTGTAAACATGTCAGCTTTAATTTATACACAATATCCAGTTCCTCAACAAAGATTTTATCTTGTGGCTGAACCTATTCCTATCTGTGACAAATACGTGTATCTTGGTATTGAATGCAATTCGTGTGTGACATCTAATTATATCATTCATGATGCATAAGTGAAACTTAGAGAAACGTACTTGTCTTTGTGCGAAAGGAATTTGACCAAATAGACTTAGCCCATCTACTTTGATGACTAAATTTTGTTCAATTGTGCTATCTAAATCTTTTTACGGTGGTGAGCTTTGGTGTAATTACTAGATAAGTGACCTAGCACGCCTGTCCAAAGAACAGAAATGTTGTAATAAACACATGCAAGGTTCCATAGATGTATTAGTATAGATTTTGTATGACTATCAATTCTGTTTCAATAAGAGGCTTTAGTCAGTTATTTCCCCTGTGTACCTTTCAAATAGGTTGGTCCAATTAGTTGTATTACTCGAACTTACCCTTACTTTTCAATATCAATTTGCCAAAATTAATCTTTAATTACCTTTTTTAAATCATTTAATTAGTTTGAAATTCACGCTAAGTATTTTTAAGGAAAAGAACTACATATTTTGTTTCCCTTAGATTTAAGGAAATTTAATGATAAAATCCGAGGATTCCAACCTACTTACCAATCGGATTGCTTTAGTTTTTATCAGAGAAAGATAACTGACTAAAGTCCCTAATTGATACAATCTCCGTAAACAGAGATCCTGTTCTACTCGCGTTTTCGTACTGGATCTCTACTTAGTCAATGCAAGGTCACGTCGAGATGATTTTTGTGTCGACCAATCAATGCGTAGCTTTCATCTAGACGAAAACACTATTAATCATATTTTGATTTCGTAATTTCTATTTTTAGACCAAGGTTTGCATGCAAATTTAACAGCGGTATTATTCACAGTCTGCGATTGGAAGGCTCATTTCAAATTGCGAGACGTAGACGATGTAAACAAGTTACGTATCATAACAATTTCGTCATGAATAGTATGATGAGAAAAGGTCACCTGAACGTGACCTTCGTTTGGAAAAGGCCAGATCTAAATTAGCGAGTATGCGAGCGGTAAAATTTTAGATCGGATTTAAATCAGATTGTAATTTATACAATACTAGAAACTTAAATGCTTTGGTCAGATTTGTCGAATAAAACCGCATTATCTTGTACAAAAAATCTTTTATGATAGACTTTTAAGGTGAATCCAGATATCACCTCTATACTAAGACGCACAACGCTTCCCAGAATTCGGCGTTTTGGTACGCAATAGAATATAGTACAGCGCATGAAGACAAAATCGTTGGATTTTTTCGTTTTTGACAAAATCATTGTTAAAATGTGAAATAAATGATCACTTATAGCTACAGGAATATGAATCCATGGATACAAAGTACTTTTAAACCATCTAGGTATAGATGCATAGTTACTGTAATAAAACCGTGTATTCTACTTTCGATTTCAAATGTCTGTGTAAAGAATGACAAATGAAAACACATTATGATGGAGGTTTAACTACCGGTTAAAAAGTTTAATTTAATGAGGATAGTTGGTTGGATAGTTAAATTTTATTGAATTGACACAAAATACATACTCTATTTGTTCAGTATACTTGAAGGGGGGAACAATTAGAATGTAAACATTGCCACGTGTTTTAAGGTAAGTAAACAATTTTACCCATGATGCTGGGCGTCTCAGTACAAAGGTCAGGCAGACCGTTTGTGTACAGAATGAGGTAAATCGGCATTGATGATCAATGTCTAGGATTTATGCCTAGTGTATACAAACTTTTCAAGAGATATAATCTTGTTATTTACCTAGAATAATATATTGAAAATGTAACAATACCCTAAAAGAGGCAATGGAAATAATTATCAGTTCAAGGTGTTCTAGCGCGTAAAAAGAATGATTCATTGCGTCGTCTTATAAACTGGGACAATTGGGTGTGACTGAGAATGAGAATGTTGTTAACGATTACTCCCCTTTTTGCGAGTCGCGAAATCCAAAAACTATATCTGTAATATTCCTAAATGATGTAGGGATATTTATTTCAAGACAGTTGTTTACAACATTGTAAATTTATTAATTATACAACAGATAATATGGTTGTTTATGACATACATTTATGTCATTGTCTGATGAAAGTGTCAAGACAATATAATGTATTGTCTCGTTAAATTAATTGTAATGGAGTTGATAAATACAAAATTATGTATTCACATATATTTATTCATATATACATATTAAATTTAGGCCGAATAAGATACTATAAAACATTACTTTGACACGTTCAAAGGTTCCTACGTTACAGGTCAATGTTCTATCTATCTGTAATAAAACAGAAAGATATACTATCTGGATGTCTTGTAACATGTACCTCATTGATCAATCTTTTTAAGATGTGTTCATTTGTCATTTCCGAAGATGTGCTACATTTTGTATAGATGTGCGAAAAATCATACTTTCCATTAAATTAAATTCATGTTTATTTCACATTTTAAATGTAGTTAAAATTGCTATTTGTTAAAATTCATAAAATGTAGCTATTATACGAATAAAAAAACCACAACATATTATTGGATATTGTAAATAGGACTTTGTTTTAAAAATAATTGTGGGAGACATATATATCTAAAGGCCGGGCTTCAACTATAAAAGAGAGAGAATCTGGAAAATGGCCACTTCTCTCTGATTCTCTGAGCAGTAAACATGTTAAACCAGAGAAAGAAAATCTAGAACTGTGACAAATTTACCCATCAGATTTCAATGAAATTTTACTAATTGATAGTTCAATACATTTTCAGCTTTATTTGAAATTTTCAGTTTTATATGTTACTTAAAAATAGCACTTTCAAAAGAAAAATTGATAAACAGTTTTAAAAAATTCAAATTTGACTGACAGGTGATTAGGGGTTCATAACCTTCACTTAGCCAATCGAAAGAGAGTTCACGACCTACTCTTAGCCAGTAATAATATCTTCTCACTGACCCTAATAAAAAATTCCCACAACTGTTGATTCATAGATTATTCCTGTAGTGCAGTGTTACATTTATATACATGTATAATCTATTTTAGTATCGATCATGAAATAATTCCAGGATGACCAGTTACTGTATTTGAATGTAATTGTAGTAGTAAATAAACAAAATCAGATGTTTTAGTGTCAAATAATTCTTGAAGTATTTGAAAAGAAATTTGATAATGAAATATTGTTACACTATAAAAATATTTAGTAGTTTACAACACTAGATGGTTCAATACAAATATGATATCTAACTTTTCTTATATTCTTAGATTAGAAACACATGTTGGAGTTTTCTCTGTATAAACATGTAGTATATTTTGTTTACAATCTTGAAAATTCCAGCCGTTGGTAACCTCTGATAACGTAGGTCAAACCCTCCCCCTCTCTCCTTATCGGCTTAATTGCTAACCACCCGGTTTTTTTCAAGAAATGAAGTCCGGCCTTTAAATTTAGGCAGATACAAAGCATTACGGGGTTACACTGTATTATAGCTTTTTTATAGCACGCTACCTACATTCACCTGATTCACTGAGGAAATCTGTGGATTTCAAAAGATCAAATCATTACTAGAGTCAGATTAATAGGTTAATACATACAACAGAGTTCAACCGGCCTCGCTTTGAAAAAGACATTCTAGAATCCTGCACAAGCAGGGAAAGCTCAATTTTACTACAGACTACTACAAAAACAACAAACAATCCTTAATATAGTTCTGTTATATTAACCTGTCACAACTTAAATAGTCACTGAAATTGTTAATTTTTACTTCTTTCGAACTTGTTATTTCAACGGTATTCAAAATTGCTACATATACATGTATAGTCAGATCATCAATAATTAATATGGATCAGTGGCTCAATGGATTAAAAAAGATAAATACTAACACATTAGCTGTGACCGTGTAATTATTCAAGTTGTGACAGGTTAATATAACAGCATTATACCACCTCTTAAAGACATCACAATTGATACAGTGGGCGACATTGAAAAAAGCAAGCTTACTCAATCAATATTTTTAATCACAAACTACTAAATGATAACTATATGACTTCAGACATTTCTTCAAGACATCTACCCAATATATATAACATATGAAGATGTCTCTTCAGTCTTTAAATCGGTACCTGTTAGGAAAGATTGAAGACTAGATAATATCAATAGTAGAATCTTAAAAAGATTTGCATGTTGAAATTATTCAACCACTTGGCAAACTATTTAACTATTTCCACTCTATTAGTCAAATGCCATTTTAATAAAAAACAGCAAATGTATGTGCGTTTTTAAGAAAAATGATGCTAGTGAAGTCAGTAATTATTGCACTATATGACTCGTTTAAGCTAATGTTTTGAGAAATATTTTTGCATTTCCAAACAACTTAATAACCTCTCTGCAATCAGGTATAAAACTTTTGAAAAAATGAATCCATTTTGAACCAACTTACAGCATTATATCATACTTTTTGTGAAGCGCTTGATCAGAGGAAAGTCGTAAGAGTCATATTTTGTGATATTTCCAAAGCTGTCGACCGAGTATGGCATGAAGGTCTCATACACAAACTAAAATTAGAAGGCGTATCTGGCCCCCTCATTCTTTGGTTTGAAAATTACCTAACAGACAAGTTTTAACAAGTTGTTGTAAATGGCAAATCATCCACACCTTTCCGTTTAAAGGTTTGCGTCCCTCAAGGTCAATACTGTGACCATTACTGTTTATAATATACATAAATGACATAGTTGACAATATTCAATCATCCCTAAGTCTCAGTAGCTCTTAACTCAGACATTCAAACAATTTTAAATTGGGCAGAAAAATAGCTTGTTTTTAAAATCCTCAAAACAAATCAGAATCACTTATGAGAAAACACAATAAGCCTATACATCTGCCCGGGTTAATGAATGATACGAATATCTATGAAGTAACGATTTATAAACATCTAGTAATCGAGTAATTCTAGCCTCAGATGGCACATGGCATCGACATATTCTGAATTAGACCCGTGCTTGCATATGATGATGTTATATAATCAAATCGTGTATCCCAAAAAATGTTTGCTTGAAAACGTTCAACTAGAAGCTCTAAGAATAATGTCTGGCACTACTAAACTAGTCTCAATCGATAAACTATACCAAGAAACTGGTTTTATTCCTTAAATCATCGACGAGGCAAACCATAGACTTATTCATGTTTCAAGATAAAGCACGGTCTCTCTCTCTATAGAGCTCGGCGCGATATGACCTTTTTGTGTTGGTGCGCCGTAAATCCCAAACAAACAAACTCTCTCCATAGAGCTTTTTGATCTAATCCCTTATACAATATCTGAAACATCTTCTCACAACATGAGAAATGCTTCACAAACTTATAACGTCTTCTGTAATACTAATCTCTATGCAAAATCATTTACACCAGAAACCATAGCAGCATAAAATGCACATCCAAATGAACTAAGAAAGCCACAATCTCTCTTTAAACAGTTCTTTAAACGTAGTTTGGCTATTTAAGTTCACAACAAACAATTTCGAAATACTCTTATGAAGTTGACAGTTCAACGTCAATAATACATACTAGAATACTAAGAAGACACTGTAGTAATCTCTGTGAGCATCTTTTCTCAAAAACAAAACATTTTGAATAACTCTTACTGTTAATGCGGCAAATTAGAAACAACGGAGCATTTTTCCTAGCATGTCACTTATTCGTTTGTTTGTTTGTTTGTTGGGTTTAACGCCGTAGCAACACATTGTTTAGGTCATATAACGGCAGCCAGTCAACCTACTCACTCCTCCTGGAAAGGCTAAATCTGTAGATTTAGATGTTAACTTCAATGCGCACCATTTCGTTCTATTCTCATGTCATGGAG
Source organism: Mactra quadrangularis (assembly GCA_025267735.1). Classification (NCBI taxonomy): domain Eukaryota; kingdom Metazoa; phylum Mollusca; class Bivalvia; order Venerida; family Mactridae; genus Mactra; species Mactra quadrangularis. Next base: position 11,035,064 of record CM046304.1, read on the forward strand.
TTTATTTTTTTCTGGTTTTTTTTTCATTTTTTTTTTTCATTTTCTATTTATTCAATCTTAATACAATATTACCAGTGTAGCAGGAATGAATTGTAATTGACATAATACCTTAAAATCTATGTTTATTTTAGTGTCTTTTCTAATTGTACATACCACCTTATTTCCTTATATGGTAATAGAGTTGGAGTTTCCTTGTGTTTTCACAAGATACATCAAGTTTTACTTCATGAATTCAATGAATACACATTGATTAGTGTAGTGAAATTTATATGAACAGTAGCGTAGCTGTTCTATGTTTCATTTTACATATTGTCTGCCATATTTTACTTAGTATTGTAAATTTTGTCATTTAATACGTTAAAATCAGTCAGTATATATGGTTTAATTGTAGTTTTGTACACCTATTACTGTACATGATTAAAAGCTTTAGTTGTGTTTGTGTTGTGCATTTTATAATTGTCAGTAGCAATCACCCCTTAGCGTGCGGTTAGATCCGCCCAGGAAGATTTGGTAGTTGCACTGACTCACTGTGTAGGCAAACACTATAAATACAGGGCAAAATGACTGATACTTGGCCAGTGTCTCTGGACATATAGGTAAGCTTTACCTCGGCCAATTGCTCTTTCTTTTCATCATGATTTAAGCTGACTTTCAAGGAAAAGATGTAAATACTTTGTATATAAAACTGTTGTTTAAATCATGTTTTGTTGAAAGAACTTAATAATATAATTAAAAGTATAATTTGAATTGAATTGGCTTTGTTTCTTCAATAAATATAACTTAAGATCTACAGAGAACCACATACTGAAAAAAGTAGATTCGAACCTGGGTTTATAGAGCCAAGAGTAAGGCTCCTGTTACACGAGTTACAACCGGTACAAACATTTTGTATTTTAAAGGGAAGCTTATGATCGAAAAAGCGGTTTAAACCCCATAAGTATAGCTTTGCCTAAAATGTCTGAGGAGAGAAGTTTAAAATCAGCTGTGATATCTCTTCTTTAATCCTCAATCTCTTACGATCATGCTACTGTATAATCAGTTTTCAAAACATGGCGTGTTATTTTAATTTTGAAATCATCCGTTTTTGGGAGTAACACATGAGTCAACACTATTGTGTAGCGGTTTCAAAGTATTTATTCGTGTGAAAACAAAATTAAGTATTCAGTACGAGTGGTACAGTGTATAAGAATGTAGATATAACTCACTCGTTCTTATATAAATAATAAAAGAACATTTCTGAATATATTCACTCATCCCTATTTTTTGCCAGTTAGACTATTCTTGAGTTAAATCGACGCACCAATTACAAAAACACATAACCAAGCTCAACAAAAGTATGCCCAGTCCGGGAATCAAACCCACGACCGCTCGATCAGTAGACTTGCGTGTTACTAACAGAGCTAGCCGTTTTAACTTCTCTTGTCGGTCAATCAAATATCATATGATTATGATGCTGGTTCAGTGTAATCATTAAGACGTATATTTTGTGCACTAGACTGTTCATTAGTCACTTCTATTGAAATACAGGCATGTTTTCTGGCCCATGGTTGTAAATGAATATCACAACATACGAAAAAAACAATAGCACCAAATACATCAATAGCTGCTGCTAAATAAAATACTTGTCTCCATTCTTCTTGTAGCCCCTGGAAAAAATAAAGATTTCAATAAATCAAAGCTTAATAAATGTAGCTTGTAGCCTGGAAAGGCTAAATCTCTAGATTTAACTGTTAACCAACTATTAAGCACATACTTTCGCCAGTGACTGACAACTGCCCTACATAATTAAAAATCATTGGTAGGAGGGAGAATGACCGTAGAAATAATTTCATGACCAAGCTCCACGAAAGTATTCCCCACCCGGGAATCGAACACACGACCCCTCGATTAGAAGACTTGCGTGCTTCCAAGTGAGCTAGCCGGGTGGCTTCGAGAACATACATTACCTGGCATGATATTGCTACATATATTAGCCGCCCGGCTAGTATCAGTTGGTAGCACGCAAGTCTACTGGCCGAAGGGTCGTGGGTTTGATTCCCGGGTGGTATATGTTCTAAAATAAGAAAGGTCGTAAATGAAACAGATCAATCCTTATATATTTGTGTTTAACTACACTCATTTCCAGACATTTATATAAGAAAAGGGCGTATGAAAAATTAAAAATAAGGCCCGATTGTCACATGAAGAGCGTGCGCGCGAAACCGGAGTTCTCAAGCTGGCATGTCAGTAAGATAAGTACGAGTTTATCGATTTTGTTTGAACAAATTTTGACAAAACTATCTAAAAATGTTTGAAAATGCTGTCTTCATCGAATTCGATTAGGAAAAAAGAATGTCCACTGGTACATTGATAATGCGTTACGTCATATAGATTTATGTTCGTTTCGACGTTACTGGCATTAATGCTCGAGCCTGTTGCATTGCTTTGTTCAATTCTATTTCTCTTTCAATATCTATTATTGAAATTTAATTTTAAAGGAGCCAAACTGAATTTTTAAAGTGGCTTTTGCGTGGTTTTTTCTCCGAATTACTATTACATATTTACATGCAAACAAAAAAATCACAGTAATTAGCGCATTTTCATTAAGCGTGTCGACATGCGTGATAAATTCTTTATGCTTCTTCTAACTGAATTAGGTGATGTTCTTGTGAGTCGGGCGTGCAGATTAAATAGTTTGTTATATTGACCCCTTAGGTTTTACTAGTAAATTATGCCCAATAAGACTAGTACATTGTTTCTTCCTACCGACTTTCGTCTGACAGGTAGTTCATATTCTTCACCTAGGCAACATCGATTGTGTAGACAATGTTAAATCTTAACATGGATTTGACTAAGTTAATGTATATTTTAATCATTTAATATAAAATGATCCAGTGTATTTGCATAGCTATATCTAATAAACAAACTTTCATTTGAAATAGCATGATTGTTAGCTTCGGGGTAAATGGTTGTCCTTTGTTTAATGTGGTTCTGACAAAACAAGATACATGTAGTTTTCAATTTTTATGTGGTTTAATTATAATAACTTACATTTGGTGTTAAAAGACCAACCATTATTGATGATAAAATAGATGATATAACACCAGCTGCATTAGTTATACCAAATGTTGTACCTGTATACCTGAAATATTATAATACTGACTGTATTATAACAAATATTGTACTTGTTTACCTGAAGTATTATAACATTTACTATACTCTACGAATATTGTACTTGTAAACCAGAAATATTATAACACTAATTATACCAAATGTTGTACTTGTATTAGATGAATTATTATAAAACTAATTTTTATACCAAATGGTGTACCTGTACACCTAAAATATTATAACACTAGTTACCTAAAATATTATTCCTGTATTATTGTTTATACCCTGAGGAAGGCTACTACAGCCGAAAGCTTGGAAAATAAAATTCATCAAATTCATTTGTAGTTAGACTACTTTTTCCAATATTTAAAATATTATAAGACTAACTATATTATACCAAATGTTGTACCTGTACACCTAAAATATTATAATACTAACTATATTATACCAAATGCTGTACCTGTACACCTGAAGCATTATAACACTTTATTAAAACGAATCGGACGCATTTTAGTTTTTTTAATGTTGAGCCATTTCATCCATAGCAGTATTATAAATGAGGAGTGGGTTTGCCAGGTTCAATCCATTATTATGACGATAGAATCGTGTTTGCGAGTTCGAAAACAAGTTTAGCACTATGACTGTTGAGTATGCATTAGATATATCTTAATACGTAATATGGAGGAAAATTTGCGTCTTGTACCGGTGAAAAAATGGCTTAATCTGGTGTCAAAGCTTGTTCCGTATCCATTTTTAATATTTAAGGTTTTTGTGTTTAAATAAATTGATCATTCAAAAGTAAACTATACAGATTAATGTCTACAATGACAAGACATATAACAATAACAACAAGTTACTTACTGTCCCGAATATTCAGCATGATTAGCAAAGAAACCACCATAAGCCACACCACCAAATACACAAGATAGACAAAGTAATATAACAGCTATATAACGTGTTTCACATGTAACATAACCAGCTGATACTAGACATACTGCTACACCAATCAGACCTGCAATCAATAAAACATCTTCAGTCACTTATATCATATAATATACATTATACAACTAATATAACTGTCTTTATGGTTTCTTTATTGTTACCTCTACTTCCATATTACAAAATATTCTTCCAGTTCGGAACTTAGATAACACAAATTAAAATTTATTATTTTACAACCTAATGGTTAAAGTGCTTATACACTGGGGTCAAAAAGTTCTATACTTTTCATGTCATTATTCGTTTCACGACTAATATAAAGTTTATAATGAATCGTCAATTATGTTCTACCATATATATTTATATATAAATAAACAATAAAAATATGCAACAAATTGGGTATGGATAAATATCTGCAATAAAAAAGAAAATATGAAACAAATTTCATGGGTAGAGAAACTTTTGAACCCCAGTGTATGTATAAGGATTTAAGTACAAAATTGTAATTGTATGTATTTGTCAATTGTAAGAAAATGTGTGTTGTTTCCCTACAAATCCAACCTGCTAGAGAAGTCCTACGAGACAAACGACATGGAAAAAGAAAATACACATTAATGCAATTGGCAGGTTCACTTGACTTAATAATCGTTTTCAACACACACTTGCGTAATAAAGTTTAACTACTAGCATGCTAGAAATGACTATATTGTTCTATAATAAGCGATTCCTTACATATTCTTTCATAAATGATTGTTGTTTTTTCATCAATGATAACTTACTTGTTCTTTCATGAAGTTAAACTTTCATGTTCTTTCATAAATGATAGCTTACTTGTTATTTTTAATAAATGATAACTTACTTGTTCTTTAATAAGTAATAACTTACATGCTCTTAAATAAATGATAACTAACTTGTTCTTTAATAAGTAATAACTTACATGCTCTTTCATAAATGATAGCTTACTTGTTATTTCATAAATGATTACTTACTTGTTTTTTTTAATAAATGATAACTTACTAGTTCTTTAATAAGTAATAACTTACATGCTCTTTAATAAATGATAACTTACTTGTTTTTTAATAAGTAATAACTTACATGCTCTTCAATAAATGATAACTTACTTGTTCTTTAATAAGTAATTACTTACATGCTCTTTAATAAATGATAACTTACTTGTTCTTCAATAAGTAATTACTTACATTCTCTTTAATAAATGATAACCTTCATGTTCTATAATAAGTAATTACTTACATGCTTTTTTTATAAATGATAACTTACTTGTTTTTTTATAAATGATAAATTACTTGTTTTTTTATAAATGATAACTTACTTGTTTTTTTTATAAATGATAACTAACTTGTTTTTTTTATAAATGATAAATTACTTGGTTTTTTATAAAAATGATAACTTACTTGTTTTTTTTAAATGATAACTTACTTGTTTTTTATAAATGATAACTTACTTGTTTTTTTTATAAATGATAACTTACTTGTTTTTTTTTAAATGATAACTTACTTCCTTTTTTAATAAATGATAACTTACTTGTTTTTTATAAATGATAACTTACTTGTTTTTATAAATGATAACTTACTTGTTTTTTTATAAATGATATATTACTTGCTTTTTATAAATGATAACTTACTTCCTTTTTTAATAAATGATAACTTACTTGTTCAATAATAAGTAATTTCTTACATGCTCTTTAATAAATGACAACTTACTTGTTCTATAATAAGTAATTTCTTACATGCTCTTTAATAAATGACAACTTACTTGTTTTATAATAAGTAATTTCTTACATGCTCTTTAATAAATGATAACTTACTTGTTCTTTAATAAGTAATTACTTACATGCTCTTTAATAAATGATAACTTACTTGTTCTTCAATAAGTAATTACTTACATTCTCTTTAATAAATGATAACCTTCATGTTCTATAATAAGTAATTACTTACATGCTTTTTTTGTAAATGATAACTTACTTGTTTTTTTATAAATGATAAATTACTTGTTTTTTTATAAATGATAACTTACTTGTTTTTTTATAAATGATAACTTACTTGTTTTTTTATAAATGATAAATTACTTGTTTTTTTATAAAAATGATAACTTACTTGTTTTTTTTTAATGATAACTTACTTGTTTTTTATAAATGATAACTTACTTGTTTTTTTATGAATGATAACTTACTTGTTTTTTTATAAATGATATATTACTTGTTTTTTATAAATGATAACTTACTTCCTTTTTTAATAAATTATAACTTACTTGTTCTATTATAATGACAACTTACTTGTTCTATAATAAGTAATTTCTTACATGCTCTTTAATAAATGACAACTTACTTGTTCTATAATAAGTAATTTCTTACATGCTCTTTAATAAATGACAACTTACTTGTTTTATAATAAGTAATTTCTTACATGCTCTTTAATAAATGACAACTTACTTGTTCTATAATAAGTAATTTCTTACATGCTCTTTAATAAATGACAACTTACTTGGTCTATAATAAGTAATTTCTTACGTGCTCTTTAATAAATGACAACTTACTTGTTCTATAATAAGTAATTACTTACATGCTCTTTAATAAATGACAACTTACTTGTTCTGTAATAAGAGATACCTTACCTGCTTTATTCGAATTGAAAAGTTACTTGATGCGTTAAAGTAATTATTTACTTGTTTATTTAAAGTAACACTTAACTTGAAGTATCCAATGTTATAAGTTACTTGGTCTGTTATTTTTCTTACGTGATAAATTACGTGTTGTATCTAAAGTGATAAATGACTAGTTGTATTAAAAGTACTTACTTATTAGTTGTATTAAAAGTACTTCCTTATTTGTTGTATAAAAAGTACTTACTTATTTGTTGCATCAAAGGTAATAATTTATCTGTTGTATGACTACCTTGTTAATTCAAAAGTGATAACTTATTGTTTTATCAAAGGTAATAAATAACTTGTTGAATTAAATAATAAATTAACTAGTTGTATTAAAAGAGATAACTTACTAGATGTATTAAAAATTCTTCTAACTTGAAGATGAGCGTCGGTATATTTCTTAATAATAAATTCAGATAATGAACTAAAGCATAAAGATGCAAGGATTTGAAATATATATGGCAGTGACGAATATACTCCATTCTGAAATTAAACATACAGAAAATATAAGTAAGTCAGTAAGTGCTTCCTACCACAATAAAATGGGGGCGTCTTACTAAACATCGAACCGTGTCACTGGAAGACAAATTCACCTTCATAGAAGAGAGACAGACCAAAGTAAGAATTTAAAGACCATACTTCACGAAGGTATGTAGGTAAAGGTCGACCCCACCGTGGGAAAGCTAATCAGCCATTTTCCTTATTGGTATAAAACTACGTGAATTTTAAGTTTTCAAATGGATGCTAATGCTGCTAGCAGTAGACATTTTTGTTATACAGATACACGTAATCTATTAAATAACTTTATCTTGATAAATTCTATGTTTAATAACAGAATCAGGACGTGTGCCAAACGGTCAGTAAAAAATAGACTTACCGATGTAATTTCAAACTTCAAAACTTCTTTCAAGAACAATGGCACATTAATTAGCACAGTGAAAAAACTCCAGTTATAAGAAAAATGGGAAGCTATAGATGCCCACATGGGTTTACTGGTAAATATGTCTTTCCAGGGAGGTTTCTGGTGTTTTCTCTGAAATTACAAAATTCGTGTAATCTATTATAACTAACCACGTATACTTTGTACTACAATACATGTACTTGTGTTTGAGAAATGTTCGTATATCATAGGTCTTCTAGAAGATAAATGTATGAATAACACTATCAAACTATAATCCCGTTAGTTTGTTACTATGAAAGCATCAATCATCGACAGACACAGAAATACGCGAAATACAGACAAGATTTCGCTGTATATACATATCCTGTATTAGCACTGTTCTATCAACAACACCAGAGTAAGTTATTTTACATAAACCATAGGTAAGCAATAGGAAGTTAAATCTTCACAGTATATAGCCAGGGTAAGTGCTGACCCATCCACTCTTCAGGTTTAATTTACACGACGAATAGCTTGAGTAACAACTTTCCTATCTACACTTCAAGATATTTTCCATGACATATAGGCAGGAAAGAACTTTCAAATGTACTCTTCAGGATTAATTTACACGACATATAGGATGGGAAAGACCTTTCCATTGTACTCTTGAGGATTAATCTACTCGACATATAGAATGGGTAAGTACTGCCCCTTCTACACTTCAGGATTAATCTTAACGACATAAAGGATGGGTAAGTACTGCCCCATCCATACTTCAGGATTAATTTTCGCGACATATGATAAAGGCATGGGTAAATGAGTTCTTGTTGATAACGACTGCATTAATCTTAAGATGAGACAATTTCAAATAGCAAGATGAATTATTCTGACAACTGTTGTTATCTGAACGAAACAAATGAACATAAAACAAATGTTTGGGAACAGTCAAATTGTTGGCCCGAGGTGGACAAGACAGTGTTTTGAACTGTTTCTCGAGGCCGCAGGCCGAGGGCAACAGTCTAAAACACTATTCCTGACACCGAGGGTCAACAGTTTGACTTTTCCCAAAGTACGTAAGAAATAACTGTTTTATTACCCGATTAATTATATTTTAAAAGTACTTGACATGTTTACGTCTGCTAAATCAAGATCGATGGACGCTTGATGCATTCGAAAGCGTCGTGTAAAGCCTTAAATCCCATAGCAGTTACTTCCCCATGTATCAGTACAGTAACATTTCGAATAACATTGAGTGGCGTCAGAGCACGCGCGTAAAACAGTCAACACTATTAAAATATCGAATTACACTCATATAAGCAATCAAGTAATAATATTAAATATCACAGCGTAAAATTTTCTTACTTGAACAGTATCACCTAAACAGGTTTCTATATGAGTCTTTTCAGCTTGAGATAGGCGTGGATGAACCGATGGTGAATTAAATGCTGTACAACACCAGATAGCAACAAACAATAATGACACAACACCTGCAATACAGAATGTTATAATAATTATTCTGATAAAACTAACAATACAGAAATAGTTTCACGACACTTCAATATAATAATTACAATTATAGTACTTCATTAATAGACATTAAATTCAACTGTATATAAAGTACATGTTGATTAATTGACAACTGTATATAAGGTACATGTTGTTGATTAATTAAATACGCCCATTTGAAAACGAGACGCGTTATTTTATTGAGTTGATACATCAAAAATACATTTGTCGCATCATTGTATTTTCGTGTGGCGTTAGATGCAACATATCTACTCTGTCTCATAATTGTATTTTCGATCTTTCACCTTCAGCTTACAAATATATCTTTACTAGTCTACAGCGCATCGTATATTCGCCCCACGATGCATGAGACAAAGACAAAGATCCACGACAAAATTAAGGCAAAAACACGACATGAAAAAGTGTCTTGCATTTCTAAATAATGGCTGCAAAATACATTTTTGCATTGCGCTTCCTCTGACAAAGATACGGCAAATGATAAAAATGTCGAATAATTGTGTTTTTGCATTGCGCCCCGCGGTACGAAGATACGACAAACGCCCATTTTGTTGTTCTTTCTTGTTTAATGTGGCGCCCCACGGTAGTACAATGCCACATGGCGTAAATCAGTCACATAACTGGTACTCTTTTAATATAAAGTACCTATATAATTTTATATAAAACACAATAACCATACCATGTATGTAAAATATAGATGGCCATCCATTATCAAAGCCATAAACACAAAGTAAGCCAGATGTTAGATATGTAAAAACTGTACCAGCAAACAAGCCTGAAATCATATATCAAATATGCATTAACGCCATACGTCAAAATAAAAGTACTTTGTGTAGAATAATTATCAAGAATAACTCTTAGATTGCTTTGCAAAGTACATAGAACTCTTTTTATATATCTAGCTTAAGCATTTTATGACATCTCTTAAAGAGTGAATTAATGAAATCGTGTGTATTTTTGTTATTAAAAGGCAACATGATATACGTTCTAGACAGAGTAATTTTACGTAACTTTTGAATAATGTAACGTTGACCAATAATGTCACCTCCACTATTTGTTACTATATTTTGATTTTGCTTAGATAATGCACACTGTCTTTTTCCAACTTTTTCCTCTTGGATTTCGATTTAAAAGGAATGAATAAAAATCTTTTCCAGACGATTTATAGTGCAATATTTTTCCCATACTCTTTTATAAAGCAGAAATAGTGTTTGAATGCATTATATTCTGTTAAGTAACTACATGTCAATCTTTGCGTAACAACAAGTGTTTTTCAGACCTTCTAGACTAGTACTGCTGCACTATTTTCTTGGTCGCATTAACTCATAGTTTTCTATTGAGTTGAAGCAGAATTCAATTAGTTGTTGTTCGTTCCTTTCAAATTTGGCTGAGCGCTGACATTGAAAGGATTTTTTTGGGGAAAAAATCTTTCAAAAAATGTGCAATGCGTAGTAAACAATTAACAAAGTTTATGGTATTAGTTTTGACCTATTTAATTTTTAACAATGTTTATACTTTTGCTTATGCTGAAAAATCAAGCGTTAAAATGTGCAATATAAGAAATAGTACACACCACTGAGGGCTTCCTTGTTTAATAGTGACCTCCCAGTCGACCATCTAACATAATAAACCTCAGCCTTCGGCTTCGGTCCACTAGATCTGTTATAGGGCTGACTGGTCGGTCACTTTTAGACAAGGAGGCTCTCAGTGGTATCTACTATTTCTTATGTGATATAATATAATATTAACCTGATCCACAGAATGCTATCATTATTGGGCGTTCTCTAGGTGTTGACCATCTATTTATCATTGATATACCAGCAGGTATTACAGCACCCTGTTTCAAATACATTTATATATAACATGTTCACAATATATCATACATAATGACAAAGAATATACTCATAGGAATGATGAATGATAGATAATTAAAATCACTAGAGGCACGATTTCATAAAACTTTGAAATCAGGTTGTACTTATTCACTGATTTAGTAAATTCTGATGGTCGTGACTTTCATACTGTAAACCAGCTACTTTTTCTATGTCAGATTTGTAGCAATTAACAACACGCTCCATATCATCAGGACATGTTTATTGTTCTATGTTCCAGAACATTTTACATACTTTTAAAATAAGACTATCTCTTCCTTTTCAAATATATGCTTAAAGCTAAGTTTGTTTTGTTGAACTTCAACGACAGCAAAAACTCAAGGCGAAACAAAAATCTTAGATAATTATGTGGGTGTAGAATAATTTTGGCAAGCTTTCATGGACTCTAAAAATCATTTGGATTCCTTTCAATTGCTCATATTGAAATAGCGACAAAACTTTGTTATATACAAGTACATGTTTCAATTACAATATTCAATCAAAGCGCTAATAGCTAGCGCTGCCGAACATTGGGTTTTGATAGAATATATAAACACGAGATTATATAACAAGCGGAGGCAATACAAGGGAAATGTCTCTTACATAAGCCGGATACGCTAAATTGCACAAACAGTATAATTATTGTCTCCCTGTAAATGCGTAACGCGAACTATATTAATTGTAGAAGTAATTTTCCCTTGAATTGCGCGCGCACGGCCTAATGTAATCGTCCGCGACAAATTTAAATGAGGTTTTGCTACAATCCGTAACTAAACATTGGGGAAACCCCATGAAAAAACTATGTTTCTTCGGTTCCCTCTTGTTATATCAGACCGGTTGGTTCAAAGAAATGGTTAAACTTACCCCAGCCAATCCAAGTATGACCCTTATAATGCACATCAGTATAATACTAGTCCTAGCAAGTATCGGTGTCACCAATGCGCACACTCCAGAGATTGTCATGGTTATAGTTATAATATGTTTCCCGCCATATCTGTCTGCAAGTGTTCCAGCAGGTATTTGTGTGAAAAATGATCCATAGAAGTAAGAAGACAGCAAAAATGAAATTTCTGCTTTATTCCAATTGATTTCTTTCACCAGTTTCTAAAATCTCAAATTGTATTCACAATTATTTTTACAATAATTTCTTTATGAACATTTATATGTGTATGTATTGAGCGGCGTCTAAAGAAAATGTGATTGTTAAAAAAATGTGCAATTAGATACATCTTCTTCATAATAAGTGTCTATCAAACACATCGAGGGTCGCCCGCAAGACTGTAATAAGTGTATTGTGTTAAAAAGCTTGCAGGAAACCCTCGACTTGTTCCTGATTAAAGGAAATATTAAGTATATGAGTGGCCCTATTGATTTACGCGTAATTATAAAAAAATGATGGAATATTTTAAATTTTAGATATATAATCCAAAAAATTATAATAATGTCACATAATTTTAACCATTTATTCTGAATGTAATTGTGAAGATATGTGCTTACATTAAAAAGATAATGTGATAATTAGTAATTGATGTGATAAATGATAATTTGAAAAATATACATGTTTCTGGTAAAGAATTACCAGTACTGTTTAATCAATGAACATATAACCTACCATATCTGTGTTTACTGATGTTTCTCCACAAGATGATTCTGTATGTTGATTTAGTGTGGAAACACTTCCACTGTATGTTGTCATATCAGATATATTGGTTACAGTCAGCAGTACGTCTTGACTATTGTTGGTAAAGGTTGTATATCTAGATGTAATATTGTCATGGAATGTAATAGAGTCAGATGTAGTTGTATCTACCATACACACCACTGCTAGTGACAAATTGACACGATGCATATACAAGAACACAAATGTGATGAATATACTCATAGCTATTCTCCATCTAGTTGAACAAAACATTGAACGTTTATCTAAAATAAATATAAATAATTACGACATAGCAACAATACACCAACACGAGTATAGTAATTGAGATTTAAATAATCTTAAAATTAATTTCATATTTTGCACTATGATAATTTCAATATCTTAAAGCTACTCATTCACAGATATCGACTTAATTATCAATTTTTTATTAAACTATCTAAATTATATGGAAACACTTTTTGAAGCACGAAATTAGTGTTTTGATAATGACAACTTTGATGCAAATAGACATACAACCACAAATGATGATGTTACAAGTAGTAAAGTAGTCGATTTTTTCCTGAATTAATTTTGGTTGAGTGCATAGTGATTTTTTATCATCTTCCTGTTAATATAAATTTTAAATTTTGTCAACTCAACATATAAATCGTATGTGATGGATCTAAACTGAAAATATTTAGAAAACTTTATTTATTCAATTAGACCAATCAGTTTCTTTAACATACAATCAGTCTACGAAATAAGGATATGGAAGTGGTTGCCCAAACAGGTTGATTCAGCAGTAGCACTATATCTTGTAAGCAGAAATTTGGTTGCCCAATATAAATTTTTGGTTGCCCGATCTAAAAAGTGGATGTCCCGGGCAACCAGACATCCACTAATTTCGTAAACTGCATACAATAATTAGGGACTTTTGTCAGTTATCTCTCCTTGATAAAATCTGAAGCAATCCAAATGGTAAGTAGGTCCTTACAGTTGGATTCCTCGGATTTTATTATTAAAGTATTATTTCATTCAATACCTTTCTTGTCAATTAGGATATTAACAGAAGCAATGAAATTTAGATAGTTCTTTACCCTAACAATACTTAGCTTGATTTTCAAACAAATTAAATAATTTACAAAAAAATTATTTGAGATTAATTTTGAAAAATTGACATTAAGAGTAGGGGTAAAATCCGAGTAATCCAACTAATTTGACCTACCTATTTGGAGAGTATACAAGGGTATACTGACTAAGGTCCCTTATTGATTTACTATACCTTTATATATTTTCTCATCCTTACATGCTACATCATGGTTTAACTTACTGACTTCTTCACAATCTTCTATGTCCATGTTTCTTCTAGATATGTAAACAAAACAAAAATATACCAGACCGTATATATAAAGAGAGAGAATTTATTTAGAATAAAACTAAAAGAGCATTTTACTAAGGAAATAATTCATAGAAACTGACTTTCATAAAAAATAAATGTAATTTTGGTGATAGCTAATTTGCATAAAGGCCTTTATGCTGAAAATAGCTATCACCAAAATGACATTTATTTTTCAATGAAGGTCAGTTTCTGTGAATTCATTCCTTATAATTACAACCTTTCTGGGCGAAATTTGTCGATTGAACCATTATTAATTGCGTTGATATCAAGAACTATATTTTAGTGCGTAAGAGCCGAATGCATTGTAATGCGGAATAATCCTGTTCGTTAACAGGTCTTTCATACTGGCCGTCGGCCATTTTGGTCTTTGCATTTTTTTAAGGTTTTGATGTCATTTCAGAATCGATAATGCAAAGAAATGTAAGTAAATAGATTTTAATTCGTATAAAAAAGCACTACAAGAGAAAACCACGATTCTATAGCTTTAAAAACGTGTAAACAAGTTGAAAGTTTTACGCTATTTCCGTGCGTTTATCAAGGTCGAGGTCAACTATTTATAGTAAAAATAAAAGTGAAACTGAAATGCTTATTTCAGTTAACATTTATTTCTTATTTTATTTTCAATATGATAATATCGGACCATTTTTCATGTTTTCGATGATTTACTTCTTTTATTGACATGCATAGCTTTTGTTTTGCATGTGGCAGCGCTAAAATAGATTTTTCTTTCATGAAATTAGTACCGGCATGACGTAATTTAAAGTCATGAATATTAAATGTTAATTTTTGTAGGCAACTGCGTTTATACAGAAATGATATACATTTTTTCAAGTCACGTGTTCACTTTTGACCAATTAGATTGTATTATTTCGTTTAGGTTGTAATTGTATGGAATACAACATAGCAATGATGAAAAGCGCTTTAACAATTTACATTTGAATCTATAAATTTTGTGTAATTAAAAATACAAAATGTAGTAAAATATGGCAATAAAATGTTTATGGAAATATGTTGATTTAATTTTAATTATACCATATCAAGCCACAATTATTCTAGGATAGCACAAAAAAGAGCGAAACTTATTTCCTTTGTGGTCCCAAGATACATAGTACTTACTTTGTACGGGTGGAAGAATTTAAAATTTATTAATTGAAGTGTTCGAGTAAAGATGTTGTTTTACGAGTGATCTAAATATCAGAACTAGTTGGGCAATGTGGTCAACACAAAAAAAACATTGAAATAACAGTATTATTTCAAATGTATACAGTTGTCTGGACCACTTTATAACCACAATTAGGGACTTTCATCAGTTATCTTTCCCTGATAAAATCTGAAGCAATCTAATTGGTGAGTAGGTCATTACAGTTGGAATCCTCGGATTTATCATTGAATTTCAACGTAAGGATAACAAAATATTTCATCTAATATCTTTATTTTTAATTAAGATTTTAACAGAAGTGATGAAATTTAGATATTTCTTTACCCTAAAAATACTTAACTTGAATATCAAACAAATTGAATGATTTACAAAAAAAGTTATATAAGATTAGTTGTGGCAAATTGACATTGAAAAGTAAGGGTAAAATCCGAGTTATCCAACTAATAGGACCAACCTATTTGAAGAGTATGCAAGAGGAAATAACTTACTAAAGTCCCTTAATGTCATTACTCGTTTTCTTAAACAGCTTTGCCCAATTCACTACGCTAATCGCATTTTTTATTTACAAAGTTTGCTTATCACTAGGTTCCATATATCACTCAATATACCGTAGTAAAAATTAAGGACATTAATAGGTACAGAATAAAACACGTATATCGCGTTATGTAGAATGTCTTACTTATGTTACTAGCGAAAAGCAATCTGATTAAAACCCGATCTAAAATTTTACCGCTCGCATACTCGCTAATTTAGATCTGGCCTTTTCCAAACGAAGGTCACGTTCAGGTGACCTTTTCTCATCATAATATTCATGACGGAATTGTTATGATACGTAACTTGTTTACATCGTCTACGTCACGCAATTTGAAATGAGCCACCCAATCGCAGACTGTGAATAATACCGCTGTTAAATTTGCATGCAAACCTTGGTCTAAAAATAGAAATTACGAAATCGAAATGTGATTAATAGTGTTTTCGTCTAGACGAAAGCTACGCATTGATTGGTCGACACAAAGTTCATCTCGACGTGACCTTGCATTGACTAAGTAGAGATCCAGTACGTCAACGCGAGTAGAACAGGATCTGTTTACGGAGATTGAGCGAAAAGCGGAACTTTATGGAATAAAAATAGCATGAACAATCAGAATGCTAGAGATGACAGGGTGTCATCAGACGGATTCTTAAGGAAGAATTTCTGTTATCCACATATCAAGGCATTAGCTTTTTGTTACTTCTTTTATTATCAAAAATACAGTCAAGATTTACTGACAAAATATTTTAACTTTTTTATCCACCAACATTTTTTATAACATTTTATTGAAATTTGATAAGTGTAAGAACCACACTATAAATTTAAAGGGGTATTAGACTTCAGAATGTAAAAATGAATTCAATAAACAAATTTGTTTACTATTAGCGAATGAATCCAGGAGTTCTAGTTAGGGGGATGAACAACCGGAATGGGGGTTTATGGGGGCCGTTAGGGCCCAACTGGTCACACGACAAAGCCCTTGCCAGGGGTCCAGGTAGACGGAAGTTTTGGTCATTTCTAAAGGATTCAGGTACATTTCCAGAATATCAACTGTCATTTTCCAAGGTACGCAATAAAAACACATCTAGATATATCATGTAATTTCCTAACAACAGTTGAACCATGTTAAAATATTACAAAAATGAAAAGGATTTGCTTATGAGTTTAACGTTATGTCATTGTATTAATAACTAATTAGTGTATTCCTAGTCTTGCAACTTATTGTGTACGCGAAGCGTGCGAAAAGTTTTTGATATTTGCATTTATTTTCCTATAAATAACATTTTTCATAATAGAAAAAATAACTTTGATTAAGCAATTTTAGGGGGGGGGGGGTCGCCGCCCCCCCCCCCCCCCTGGATCCGCCTATGTCTACTATATTCAGGCTGAAACGATGTCATGATTCACTCAACATTTAAGGCCGCAACAAATTGATCATGTGTTCTATGGATTCGCTCGCATCTTAATTTTGCTGGTTTTTACAAAACTAATATTTTATTTCCTCGCTCGCTCGTAAAATTTGTTCAAACTGCTATATATAGCAACTCAAACTTGAGATCTTTTTTTCTTCTCGCACGCCTCATTATTTTCTCTAAAAAACGGTACAACACATCAATAATTTGTTGTGGCCTAATACAATATTAGCACAGTACTACAGTTAATAAACCTCTTATAAAACACATATCTAGCCTTCTATAACCTTAACACTCAAGTATGCACAGTTTATAAAACGAAAGTACAAATACTTCCTTACAGTACATGTAACTACAACATGTTGATATGTTATCAATACAGTATGTAGGTCTGAGGTTTTATACAACATGAATAAACTGTATCTTTTTAGAGGTCGTATTGATCTTCAATACTTGATTCTACATAAATATCATAGCAAGCATGATTATATCACATTGACCGCACAAAGTTGACATTAAATCGACCTTGTCATTTAAATTTCAGAGTGCATTTTCAACGATAATATATATAGGGTTTCTTAGTATTAACACAAATCATCACATTGACGATTCTTATATAATATATATATATATTCATACAAAGATTTAAAAGTGCATCATACATCAATAGATCTACATAAAACAGTTTATTTTACTAGACTCAAGGTGATTCCCCGACACTCTTAAAGATATTGGTATGATGCAAAACGTTCTGCGATTCGAGTTCTTTGGAAAATAAAATTATATAACATTAGAATACTGAAGTAATAACTTACTTGTTATGTACGATAATACCAACAAACACGGTGTTTTATAAACGTAAAACTGTAACAGAGTGTTAACAATAATGTTAACTCCGTATACATCGTCTATTGTTTAATTACAAAACATGACACTTGGTACATTTCAGCGGAAGTTTAATCGTCACGGACGGAAACATGTTCCATGGGGTTAACAGTGAACACCCATAAACCTCAAATGTTTTAATAATGAAAATAATTTCACTAGAAAATGTCTATCATCATGTATGTAGAGTCTTTTTCAAACTTTTACTTCTTTTATAAAGAATAAAACACATTTATCCAGCCTTCTATAACCTTGACACTCAAGTATATACATACAGTTTATGAAGCGAAAGTACAAACACTTCCTGAGTATATGTAACTACAACATGTTGATATGTTATCAATACATACTTGTAGGTCTGAGGTTCATACAACATGAATAAACTGTATCTTTCTAGAGGTCGTATTGATCTTCAATACTTTATACTACATGAATATCTTAGAAAGCATGATTATATCACATTAACCGCACAAAGTTTGCATTAAATCGATCTTGGCATTTAAATTTCAGAATGCGTTTACAATGATAATATATATAGGGTTCCTCAGCATTAACACAAACTATCACTTTGACGATTCTTAGATAATAGATATATATTCATACAAAGATTATTATAAGTGCATCATACAATAATAATTGATCTTCAGAAAAAAAGTTAATTTTATAATACTCAAGGTGATTCTCCAATTCTCATAATATGAAAGATATTGGTATTATGCAAAATGGTTTGCGATTCGAGTTCTTTGAAAAGTAAAATATTAATTTGGAATAATGAAGCTTTAACTTACTTGTTATGTACGGTGATACCAACAAACTATTTTGTAAACGTATAACTGTATCAGAGTGTTAACAATAATAATGTTAACTCTGTATACATATTCTATTGTTTACTTACAAAACATAACACTACATAAACACAGTATATTTCAGCGGATGTTTGTATTTCATACATCACGGACGGAAACATATTCCATGGGGTTAACACCAATAAACTTTAAATGTTTTAATAATGAAAATGATTTCACCAGAAAATGTCTATCCGCATTAGGGGTGTAACAATACGGTAAAAACCGTATTGCAATATATTGCAATACACGAAACCCGTATTGCAATATATTGCAATATATTGCAATACATATTGTTCTTTGCGCATACATGCACAGCATGAATTTATACATGTGCATCGTCTTAATTTGATGAACACTTTACATAGATATTTGTATTTTCAAATGATCTACACGTATTACGCAAATGTTTGAATAAGGTAGAAAACGGTTTTGAATGGACTTTCAAAGATAATTATATAATAATATTCACTAATTTTACAAAACAATTAAACATTTAAATTTCAGACTCTGATAAAACGATCAGTATGGAACATAACTAGAAAAACCGGTTCAGAGAAAAACGAACCGGTTAAAAACCGACATAAGTCGTATTGCAATATTAACCGGTATATCGGTTAACCGTTACACCCCTAATCCGCATATATGTAGCAAATCTTTTGAACTTGCACGATTCAGTTTTTTGTATTCTTAACATAGAATATATCGCTACTCTCATCAACGTTTTCAGATGATTTTAGTACAAAATAGTTAAATCTTGGTGATCATGGGTTTACAGATAGTTTACTTGATAACTTTCTTCTTCAATAACACAACTGACGAATTTGTTCATTTGCAGTATTTATCCAACTTTTCTTTCTTTTATAAAATTTTAAGAATTTTCTACAAATAAATAAAAAAAACGTTTCCATGAGATGTAATGCTTTACTATTTTCTGATATATAACTTAAATGCAAGCTTGTAGTGGATACTGTTTTTATTTGTTTTGCGGCAACAACAAATATCTACCATACTTATCTTGACGGAATTCGCAAATAATTCCTTCACTATATCAATAGCATTCAGTCAGATCGTCTGCAATGACTATCCCAATAGTTCTAAATTTTCCATGGACACCTGAAAACCTTCTTGTGCAGTGAGTGCGATTAGTTGCACGGGTCAGTTTAGAGATAGCCCATGCACAGAAGGGTGTCCGTAATAGCGTTGAATTTAAACATCGAGAAATATATCAGACAGTAAAAATCTGGGTTAGAGTTAACTACCTTGAATGATTTCTATGGTAGTCGTGTTTTTGTACTTAATGCCAACATACGTGAAAGGCAGAAAAAAATGCACGTTAATGGTCATGCAGTGTGAAGTAATATAAACATATTATACTCTGCAGAAAGGATATCTATAAATGTTAATAACACAGCATCACTATTTCGATACCATTGAAAATAATTAACTTAATCCTAAATATTTCTAGTCAAAATATATACACCTTTGTTCCAAAATCATTCCAAAACAATAAAAACGATTTTACATTATGTTGCATTAGCTATACACACTATAAACGAATACAAAACAATGACAATGCAATTGTATTTTCCAACAATTCGGTATAAACTCCAAAAATTAGCTATAAATACATTTATTGCAATATATATCTAAACACTTATATCAACATTAAGTGGATAATAATTAAGTTATCCAAGAAGCACAAAATTGTAAAAAAATGTTATCTGTTGTTTTTAGACTTACAGCGATTTCGCCGAAAGTCCTAAGTTATACCATTAATCGAAAACTATCGACGAAAATGTCTGACCAGTTTAACCTGCGGAGTGATACATATGTCTCTGATTTACTACGCAGTCAATAACCAGATGATAAAAGTAGTTCCGTCATCTGACTCGTCATTGTTTCACTAATCAGTGACAGGTGTTTACTTATATTGATTAGCGTGTGGAAGGGGCGTAGTCAAATCTAGTTAATACACTAAGCAATACACATATATAGTGATCAATCTACAGATCTTTTGATAATAACCACTGCAAATCAAAAGTTTAAATTCCATGTTGAACAGTTATTAAGTTAGGGCAATAAAATGAGCGTCTTCTAAAAATTACAGTTCAGGTCATCTCACAAGTTAAAGCTCTGTCACAAGACAATATTTCACTTTTAGACTGGTGTGACTCATTCATGAATATTATATTCAAAATTCACAAACTTTTAGAGTCATGATCATAATGCCGAACAAAATTCGGTTGGCGTTTTTATGTTAACATGCTATCGTAAACGCCAAGGTATTCTGTAAATAAAATTAATCAAATTTCGTCCGCGCAGGCCAGCCTAGCTACTATGGTTATTTTATTAGCGGACCGACGGTGTAAAATATGGGCCTAAATGTACCGTATGAGATATGCCTGAAACGTATAGATATCATAATTATCTGTTGTCTATGTTTTGTCAATGTTTTAAAGCTTATTAAAGCCTTATCAGCGTACGATTACCACATACCTTGAATAAATCAAGGACCCTATATATAACAAAATTTATGTATTTATAGGGTCCTTGAATAGATGTATATTTCATTTTCTACATAATTCAAATGATCGGGTTGAATGAGTCACATTAGTCTAAAAGTAAAGTATAAATTTATTTGATTGTGCCTGGCAATTTCTGCCCTTAATAAATGCTCAGCTATGAGGCCTGGTGGGAGCACGTTCCCTCTGTGCTCCTCAGGGGATCCGGACCAAGTCAGAGACTTTTTAAGTCTCTGGTTTGGCATAACTCTGTTGTTAAAAAAGGGATAGGTTTATTCCGCGGATAAAATATCGAATTCCCCGGATAAAATATCAAGAATGTTAAAAGGGCTGTAAAAGCATTGTTATTAATTCAATTTTCATGATTTTTTGTGTATAATATTTTAGACACATCCAATTTTACATAAAGTAAAAAATTATAGAATTTCACACAGTATATTGAAGGCTACTTTTTGGTATTATTTGATTGCATTTTGTTCAATTTTATTTTAAGTATTTCAAGTATAATATAAAATCTGTTTAATGAAATAAAAAATGTAACATTTGGACAGATAATAATGCTTTTGAAGGGTTTTTTATCTTATCCGGGGAATCCAACATGGATTCCACGGATAAAATATCTTTGATATCATATAGTGTATTTTGAAATGCCAATTACTACTAAATTAATCCAAATAATTGATTTTTTAAATTTTATATCTCAAGTCTGATATAATATCTTCATTATGAAAGAAAAAAAACTTTTTCATCAACAAATAATGTTGTAGTAGGTAGTTTTATCTTGTCCGGGGAATTCAAATTGGATTTAGCGGATAATTTTTTATGTAAAATTAACCATACTTTAGACGTAAATTTTGGGTTCATTTAAATTCATAATTCGATTTATTTTTACTTTTATGTAAAATTGGATATGTCTAAAATATTATACACAAAAAATCATGAAAATTGAATTAATAGAAAAACGATGTTAACTGTAAGTCGTGCTACGAAACTGTGAAAACCTGATGAAAAAACCGCGAAATATTTTTACGGGAAATTATTTTGCGCATGAATACAAAAGTAACTGGACCATGAAGCGAACAGATATAAGCTGTAATCTGTAATTCTCTATAATTAAATGATTTTATATCATAAAATACACTAAATTTACGTAGACCATGCCAACCAAGTTCTGCAACTACCGAACTTGCGGTCAGTCCGGTACGGTACGGAACGATACGGGCAAGATAGAATTTATCCTGGTAAAGATGGCTGACAAAGCGAAACAAGATTTGATCGAAAACTTCGTGAAAATTACGGGTGTAGACCCTGACAGGGCTAAGTTTTATTTAGAATCAGCTGCCTGGAACCTTGAAGTAATTTTCTTGATCACAGAAAATATTGTTCTTGCTAGTTGAATGCTGAATAAGGCATGCCGGTTAATGTACAAAAAGTGGGTGGGGTATGCATGTAAACGACTAAATGTTGAATAGTCGTCGGACGATACATAATTATTTGAATTATACTCGCTATTAACTTTATAGATGAATATATCTTCTATAATTATTCATCCTGTTTTTGCCTATAATCACATTTTTAAACTGAATAAATCGGCTATATTAATACAAACATCTTGATAATTTGTTGTTATTTTTAACAAGATTTCAGATGGCAATTTATCAGCAAATTCATGAATTTGATTTTGAGCCATTTTTCTGCTCTCAATGACCCTGCATTTTTTTGCAACGAGGGAGCTCTGCGCTACCTTCAAACCCCAGTAGCAAATTGGAGCTTAGCCCCTCCTCAGAACCTCCCTGAGAAATCTTTTGATGGGGGAGGCGCGCGAGAAAAAGCTCATTTTTGGGGGAGGGGGCAACTCCCCTTAAGTGAAATTTACTAAATTCAGTTAAAACACTAGAAACCACTAAAAAAGTCTTTGAAGGTGGGGGGTCCAGACAAGTAAAAATGTGGGATTGAACAGTTTAGAATTAATGAATGGTCCATTAGCATGCCCACTATAACGATAGAGCAAAGAAAACTGTTTAGTCTACAGGTATCATTCAAATTACGGTCCATGTATTTACCAAAATACAGCATATTCCCCAAAATACAGCGTATATCCCAAAATACACCCAAAATACAGTTGATAAATTAGTACAGTGATTTTAAAACATGATTAAATTGTGAAATATTGATTGTAATGCTTAAAAGAACATTATATTATTAGTATGCGACCCAATTTGAGGTGTTAAAAATAAATGATGTTTGCAAAAAACGTTGACAAGACTAGAATAAGTTTAGATATACAGTCCAACCTGTGAACAACGGCCGGCCAAGGGAAAAGAGAAAAGTGGCCTTTGTTCACAGGTGGCCTTTGTTCGGAGGGAGGAACAAACGGGCCATGTTTCGTTAGACTTGAGAGACAGAGTTCATAATTAACATGAATTAATCATTAAAATTGTTTTTATTTTCAACCTTAATTCATTATTCACATTATCATTATTGAAGTTGTGACAATAAATGAATAAAACAAAATTTTGAACAAAGAATGACTAAAACAAAGAAATCAGTGATTTTTTGTTTGCAGCTACATTTCATGCTATGCCCTCAACATTAACAATTGCACTCTACAAATTCTCACTACTCTGACCTTTTGTATAATATTTCTATCTTATCCCAGTTGCCAAATTACCTGTATACAGCGGTCACAGTTGAACGAATTTAGCATGAATTGATAATTAAAATTGTTTTTATTTTCAACCTTAATTCATTATTCACATTATCATATTGAAGTTGTGACTATAAATGAATAAAACAAAACTTTGAACAAAGAATGACTAAAACAAAGAAATCAGTAATTTTTTGTTTGCAGCTACATTTCATGCTATGCCCTCAACATTAACAAATGCACTCAACAAATTCTCACTACTCTGACCTTTTGTATAGTATTTCTATCTTATCCCAGTTGTCAAATTACCTGTATACAGCGGTCACAGTTGAACGAATTTAGGAATTAAGAGCGTGTCACAAACATTTATCTAACTGCCGGACGTGTGAAAAACAAACCTAGTGGAGTCTCCAAACATTCAAAACTAATTAACAAAGTGTCATCACATGACGTAATTTACTCCCGATTTACAAATAAATTTAACAATAAAAGGATACATTAACATATTTTTATAATAAGGTGACGAGAAAATTGTCTACAGCTTGATAATAACTAATAAAATCGTACTCGTACTGTTTACGAAAATCCGGAAAAAAATCGGATTACGGGTTTTTAGCTTAACTTTAACAAAAATGGCGGCCTGCTTTCGAAATCGCCTTGATACGAAATACTGTCTTCAAACAATCGTCTGGCCGTTGTTCACAGTTATAAACTGGCCGCGGGGATGGTTTTGACTGGCCGCTGGTCGCAGACGACAGGTGGCCGTTATTCACGGCCTTTTTAAGAGCGTTTTCGGTCGGGGGGAAATCGAAATGGCCGCTGTCGGCAGGTGCCCGCTATTCAGAGGTGGCCGTTTGCACAAGTTGGACTGTATTAGTGTATTAAAAACAAAGCAAAGTTACCTATTGTATGGTGGGTGAGATAAACAAAAAAAAGCCCCCTATTTTAAAGTCCATGGGTCCAAGATTGAAGACTGTCTTATATTATATTACAGCTTGCTATGGGAAGTTTTTATGAAGGTGATCCAGATGATGATGATGATTTATCTGCAGGAATTGTTGGTTCAGGTATAGATCAACAACCACCACCACTACAACCATCTGATACTGACAGTAAAAAAACAAAGTCTTCATCTACAGGAGCTTCAAGTTCAAGGTATTATGAAAATATCACTTCGACCAGAGGGTGATGGAACGGAATGTTCACCAAAGACATGTAATGTCAAAGGAGGCTTTAGTCAACATTGACATTACTTGTCAAGGGGGAACATTATGTTCTATTACCCTCTGTAGGATGTGATATTTAATTTATTATGTCAAACAACAAAAGTCAGAAATTGTTTGCAATTGAATAGGCACAAACCGTTTAATTTTATCTGTTTTATTTGCTTCTGAACTTAGACATTTTTACACTGTTTAAGTTAGCATTTAGGAAAAAAACAAGCGTTTGGGCAAGGGAGGTAATTCAAATTGATTGGCTACAGCTCAGGACTAGGTTTTTAGCAAACTCTAACACAGTGGTCTCTCATTGCTTTAAGTGGGTCAATGATGATGTCAAGAGCCTGACATTAGGGATTGCCACCTGTGATGTCACATTAGGCTATATAGTAAACAAATCACGTGAGGTAATATCGTTAATAGATTAATTTCAGGGCTTTTTCAGCCTATCTCACGGGGCCAAATATGGACCCCATTCCCAATGCCAAAAAATGACCATTTTTCCCAATTTCAAGAAAAAAATTCCCAATCTTGTTAAATAATTCCCTTTGAACAGGATGTCTTTTGCCTTTACAAAAGAAAACACGATATTTCATATAAAAATAATAAATACATGAGAATTTTCATTGAAAACCTCACTGAACTGTCAGAACAAACTCTTGAAGAGCTATGCAACACTTTTAGAAACACCAAAGCAAAGCATATAAAGATTTGATGCAGAAACATTAATGATGAAATTTCCAAATTGGTTTGATTTGTCAATATTTGTTTCCTAAATCGGACTATTTACCGTGTTAAAAATTCCCAATTGGGGCAGGGGCCTTTTTCCCAAAACCCCCTGAAAAAGCCCTGAATTTTGTCCAATATAATGTTTTATAATGTATGATGAAATGTCAAAGTAACACTCTATTAACTCAAATTACTATCAATACACCAGTTTTTTTTGTCACCATTTCTTTTAGGTTTAGGAATGATTCTAGTAAGTCTGTAATGATAATTAACTGGACCCATCTAAATGTACAAGGGTGCTCTTACAAAATTAAAAACTATGTTTCTAGTCATTTGCTTCCATTGTTGATATATCTCAATAATGGTGGATTGCCATTTTACTGGGGCTTTTTACACTGTATGGATATACAACCTATTGTCAAATTATGTTTTATTAATAACAAGATGTTAATGGGAAGGACCGAAACTAAGTTTGACAACTTGTGGTCCTACCTTATTAATTGTTATTGAATTTTATATGTGAATTGTAATCTGTAAGTAGAGATAATAATAAAATATGTTTCATTATATACAACCATGTTTTCAATCACTGTTTTTAGCAATTTAAGGCTCTGATGTGTTGTAACACTGCAACATTTATAGTTCTTTCTGAAAGCTAAGTTATTGTAATGGTAGGTACTCTTCTAATACTTCCATAGGCAACTACTGCTCCTATTAACAAATCATTAAAACTGAACTTAACAATACTTATTTACCTGGTATTATGTGTCATTACAGATTTGCTACTATTGGTAGTATGCAACAAGGTGAGGAGTCTGATTCCAGTGAAGAAGAAGGTCAGGCGTTTTATGCTGGTGGCTCAGAAAGAAGGTACAAAAATATACATTTTACTTTCTAGTACAACAAACCAAGTTTTATCTGCAGAGCCGCCCGGCTAGCTCAGTTGGTAGCGCGCAAGTCTACTGATAGAGGGGTCGAGGGTTCGATTCCCGGGTGGTGCATACTTTCGTGGAGCATGGTCATAAAACTTATTTCTACGGCTATTCTCCCTCCTACCAATGATTTATTTTTAAATATGTAGGACAGTTGTCAGTCACAGACGAAAGTATGCCCTTAGTAGTTGGTTAACAGCTAAATCCAGAGATTTAGCCTTTCCAGGAGGAGTGAGTAGGTTGACCGTCCGCCGTTATATGACCTATACAATGTGTTGTTACGGCGTTAAACCCAACAAACAAACAAATTTATCATTCAAAGTTTATTAGGCTTTCCTACTTATTTGTGAATCAGAATGATTCTTTAGTGAAGACTTCATAGTCAAAAGCTCTTCTGAGCACAATGTGTTTAAGATGAGCTATTGTTGCCAGTCTGCCAGGCATCTGTGTAAACATAGTCTGTTATGAATAATTTATTAAAGAATCTTCCATTAGGCTTGGAACTTGCATATTTGACAGGTAGGATCACCCCTTATGTTCCTCTACAAAGATTGTTCAAACTACGCCCATGGTTTGATCCTGCCCTGGGGATATACAGTTTTAACTAAGAAAATGTCAAAATTTAATGTTTGAAACAATACAACCTAGAGCTGCCATGTTTGCACTAAGCCAGGGCTCGAATTTAACAAAAATTTTGACTTGCAAATTTTTGCGAGTTTATTTTATTTCAACTAGCAAAAACAAAATAGCACTTTACTTAATTATGGATAGAACAATACCGTTATTGTGGGATAGATATAGAATACCAAACATGTTTTTATGGTGAACGTTTTATTAAAACTGTCGATCTATCTGGCAGTTTCAACACTGATTTGAGCCTCATTAGTAATGACAATTAGGCCAACATTTTTATATTTTTTTATTTACGGGAGCGCCGACCCTAATTTCTGGTGAAATGAAACAAAAATAAAAGAAACAAAATTTTCTTTTATTTTTCTTCTCGCCGCCGAGTTGATGAATTCCCTCCCTTGCAAAAAAAAAATTACCCGCGATCTGTCAGAGAAATCGGGCGCGTTACCTAACGATTTCGCTACGTATCGCTATGAAAAAATTAGCGATAATCAATACCTATTGGACAACTCAATAAGTATTGAATATCAAAATCGCCCGTGCGTCAATTTGACCCGCGTATATTTTGCCTTCAAGAGTCATAGTTGAATCAAGATCTCGGATCGACAACAAGTGGAGCGTATGTTACGTCCGCCTATTTGATGTATTCGACCAATCAGCGATGCGCGCTACGCGGGGGTTGCAGTTAGTAAACACGCTTCAAAAGCCGATAACAAGTAACTCCTTTGTTTATCAATCACCCCTGTGTTTTTTGTCGCCCGATAAGACCAATGGACGTCCGCTCAAAAAATCAATAGTTCTACATGTCGGCCCGATAAGATTGTAATCAAACTGTTGCAATTAACAAACATGCGACAAACTGTGATATTGCATTGATTAAAGTAGACAAGCTTTTGGATGCTAGCCGTTGAATTGATAATTGTATTTAATTATGAGCATGTTGTTACGCAGTTTAAATACCGTAGACGTAATAGCCAGTTAGCAAATTTTTTAAAAAGACTATTGAAATTGACAACAATGATAAACTCTGATTAAATGATAATAATAATCGTTAAATTCCACGTCAAAATAATCATTAATACAAATCATTTTACTACGAATTAAGTTTTTTATTTTGTACTGTCATACATTTTCGCGACCGACGCTATCGCCAATAAAGTGAAACATCGTTCAAATTACGTTGTAATTAAATTGTTTTATCATTTTGATTTTTAGATTTTCTTAATTTAGCAATAAGTAAGGGGAAATTCCCTCATTTTATCGATTTCAAGAATAAACATCGGTTGAATATGTGAAAATTTTAAAATATTCGTCACATAATCTATCTGTGTTTTAGACTCTAAAAACAATAATTATTGCTTAAAGCTACAACAACGACATTAAAATCAATGGACAAAAACGCATGAAGAATAGTTTGACCCCTGAAAATTTGATTTTGACCCCTGAAAACTTGATTTTGATCACTTCATATACTTTTTATAGCTTTTTATATTTGAACTGAAAAAAAAACAATAACAAAAAATCTTCCTTTAGATTTATTCTTTGATATATGATATAAAATGCATATTATAACAATAATGATTATATTTACTGAACTTATGTCAATAATATTTGTGATTATAGCAATAAATGTTATCAAAAATAAGTTTTCAGAAAAATAAAAAAATGCTGACCTTTTTTCAATTTTATTTTGTCGACTCGACCAAAAAGTGGATTTTATTTTTATTTTTATTTAGCCCCCCCCCGACTCAATTTTTTTGAAAAAATTCCCGTAAAACAAACAATAAAAAAATGTTGGCCTTATATTATTGCGTCGATTTCAACTCGCGAAAAATTGCGAGCTAGAATAAAAGTTACTCGCAATTTTCAAAATCCACTCGCATTTTGCGATTATGCTAGCTTAAATTCGAGCACTTCACTAAGCACTGGAGAAGATTCATATTTAATGGCCTAGTTATTGGCTACCGATATTACTAAAGAAAAATCAGTAAACTTAAAAATATTCAACCAATTAAAATGTTTACTAGAAATATTACCTGTGGCAATGTGCTTGCCGATCAGTATAGTTTTTGTTATACGTTATATAAGTTCTGTAATCTATTATGGGTTGTTTTTGTATTAGTAAATTAATTGATGCATTGCATGTTAATTTTTAGTAAATATTTAAAGTTTAATTAACTAAAGTATCTACCATGTTTCAGTGGACAACAAGTTTTAGGACCAAAGAAAAAGAAAAATGTTGTAGATAGTTTATTTAAATCTGCCAGAGAGTAAGTACTATGTATTTTATATATTCTAGTTTTTAATTTTCTAAAGAACGGCTGAATTACAGAAACAAATGCTCTGATTACAGTAAAGTTTAATGTCAAAATTTGTATATCAATTTTATCAGTCATTATTTCTAGACTTGTTGGTACTGTGATTGGATGTTTTGATGCCAGGATTTGTTGATTATATATATATATGTATCCATGTCTTTTATGTTCTAGAACCACAGATATTTTTCTCTCCAAAATTAAGAGCACTTTAAACCATTGCATTACCTGCAGTACAGGGTTCGACATTAACAGTGTCCCAGGATTCCAAAGATCCCAAAATCTTGGGAGGAAACCCAGCCATTCTCAGCTAGGTATTCCGTCAGGATCCCTGATAATTGTTATGAATTGCTTATCACAATTACATGCAAATCTGTATCCATATTTTTTCTCTTTTATTTGAGGAATTCCTAATGTTAGGAGGAATCCCTTTGTAACTGACTAGGGATTCCTTTGGGATCCCAGGTAAAAACCCTGCAGTATACAGTTGCTATATGGCATCCTTATATCTGTATTCCACAATAAAGAGTTTCTTGTTTATCTTGATACATGTTTGTTTTTATCATTACTTTAACTCAGAGTGAAAATAAAAGATTTCTTCAGGATAAACTGTAGATTCCACAATGATGTGATGTTTAGAAGCTCATTATATTTCACTTGAATCTATGGGTCCACAGTCCACTCATACAATGAGCAGTATGCATGTATCACATTTTTTTCTGAATTAACAGAGAAAATAGTATTGAGCGCAAAGAACAGACGAACGAATGCTTTTTCCTGCTATTGAATCATAGCCCGGCTAAATCAGTCAAGCAGTGCACAAGTCTGCTGATCAAGGGGTCATAGTTCAATTCCCGGACAGGACATACTTTTGTGGAGCTTGGTCGTGAAATAATTTTCTACAGCCACTATCCCTCCTACCACTGATTCTAAATCTTGAGGACAGTTTTCTGTCATTGACAGATGTATGGATAAGAGTCAAACTTGTCTTGCTAGGTAAACAGGAGAATTTAAAACTGTTACAATCTCATTGTTAGCAACATGTGTAGTGATTTGAAGAAATGAGTTGTGGCAAGTTTGTTTTCTCCACAGAGCGACACTGGCTTATATAAATTATTATCTAAGTATATCGAGGGTTGCCCGTAAGACGGTAGTAAGTACACTAGGTCAAAATGGGAGTTACTATAGTCTTGCAAGCAACCCTTGATTTATACATTTATACTCTAGACATGGTGCTGAAGAAGTAGGTAATGAAGAGCCACAAAGACAAAAGAAACCAACATTTAAAGGATCAGGTTATAGACTTGGAGATGGTGAAGGTCAAATGTCTGAGAAGATTGTTGGTGAACCT
Source organism: Mactra quadrangularis (assembly GCA_025267735.1). Lineage (NCBI taxonomy): Eukaryota > Metazoa > Mollusca > Bivalvia > Venerida > Mactridae > Mactra > Mactra quadrangularis. Next base: position 11,066,249 of record CM046304.1, read on the forward strand.
GTAGGACAGGCTAGAAGACAAGTATGCTAGCACTATTATATCAGTGATTTATATTATTCATGTCTGACTAGTAGGGCTGTTGAGGGTGTCCGAGTACTCGGATATTTGCAATCCTGACTAGAAAATCAAGTACAAGTATTCGGCATTTTCGAAATCGTTGGATCCCAATCTATTTTTACAATAAATAAAAGAAACTTTTCAGCTAAATTGCCATCAGAAATGTGCTTCGCCACATATGAAAACATAAATAAGCGTACTTAAGCCATGGGAAGCCTAGCGTATTAAGTTGACGGTTTGCACATGGCACAAAACAATACACCGGTATGGCGCCCTAGCTGGAAAATATGCAAGTTTAACTCGTACTCGGCCACGATTTTGTTCTCCATTTGACTTTGAAACTGATACCTGTAACCATGGCTCATCTCACAGACCATGGTAAAAAACGTAAAAGTCCATACGGGTACGCGAGAGTTTGTATGGGTCCTTGCGGAGCTTGATCACACGGTGCCATCACGGCTATTTTTATGTTTATGGGACTGTAGCTTTAGTCTCTGTAAGGAATATATTTACATACACCAATAATAATAAATACATCAACAAAAATAAAGAAACCACACTAACTATATATACTATGTATATTTGTGTATATTCAGGTAGATTGTGTGTTAAAACTATGGAAGAATGGTTTCAGTGTAGATGATGGACCTTTAAGAGATTTTAAAGATCCTGCTAATCAACAATTTTTATCATCTATTTCTAAAGGGTAAAAACTTGAATCATTTATTTTATCTCTGTGTTATAAATTAATGTTTTACTATTTAAGAATAATGACATCATTTAAATATTAGTCTCTGAACAAATTTATTACACATGTCTTTGATTTCTTCAGTATACAACATGATGCTAGTTGTTCAGAAATTGTGAACCTGTGACACTGTGACACTTGACGTACAGGGCTCGACAAATCCACTCATCTGCTTGTAATTATGAGAAGAAATTGACTCAAGACGCGTTGGCATTCTGATAGGGTTGGTCCTCCAGGAGGACTGAAATTTCTAGCCAAAATAATCAAATTTTAAGTTTTAAATACATAGTCATATAAAAACACAACAAATTAAGCATATTTCATCTTTTGCTATCTTAAAACATTGATTAGATTGCTTTTTGTTTCTAGAAATGGCCATCATATACAACAATATTGCTTCATACAAATTCACAATGAATTGTATTTTCCCTAAGTAAAGTACATGAAGAGTTTGAATTGCAGCAGGATAAGTGAAAGTATCAAGCTGCCTGTCCTGCAGGATGAGTTGCTTCCAAAACATTTGTCGAGCCCTGACATATTCTTAACACTTGCAATAACAATAACAATGCCGGAGCCAAATATTAAAAGCCATTGCCACCAGCAAAGAACCAGGTCAGCAGACACAACAGGTGCAGACAGACACGGCTCTTTGCTGTTGGCTGCTCATAGTTCAATTTGTATCCTGAAATCTCAAAAGTGACTATTGATAGGTCTAAAAATTGAAGACTATGGACTAGTCCATAGTGGAAATTCAGCATTAAAAGGGTTAATTATATAGAATGTATGGTATTAGTATTTGAGTTATAAGAAAATGTCCGGATCATCCAACTAGTTCACAAGTCTACTTTGTACAAAGTATGTATAGTATATATGATGTATGATATATTGTAGTGAAGTACCACAAGAGTTGATACGTGAAGCTAAAGGTGGAGAAGTTAATTTAAACATGGAAGATCATAGAACAGAAGATTATGTTAAACCTAAACTTCCTACTAAAGCTTTTACTGGTGAGGGACATACATTAGGAAGGTGAGACATTTAACTCTTATGTTTTTATTTCTTTAAAAAAAAATGCAAGCGTTACAATAATGCAGGTAACTATACAACTTTTGAGGACTGGTACCCATATCCTCAGGAAGGGGAGTTTAGCATTGTTTTAAGACCACTCACATTTACTCCAAACACTTTTCTACCACTGATTTGAATAGCACCATGTTGTATAGTCCATAGATAGTGACTGTAGAATGACTAACAAAACAAATGACCTAAAGCTGTTCCTTAACTATCTTTATTCCTTATACTCAAAAAATGTTCTTAAACTAGTAATATTAATATCAAACATAGTTTCTGGAGTCTTTTTCATTTTAAATTTCAAGGGGAATTTTTATCTGTGATAGGGATTAAACCATATGATTATGAAAGTGGAATGGCCCCAAAATATGCAATATGAGTATCCTGTAATATAAAGATTTTTGATAGTGAATACCGGTGTAGCAGTCTATTTTTTCCCCCGGCCAATCTTTCCCCGGGGAAAGAAAGGCCCAGGCCAATCTTTCCCCGGGGAAAGATTGGCCCAGGCCTTTTTTTCCCCCGGGGAAAAATTGGCCCAGGCCTTTTTTTCCCCCCTTGGGCAAATTTTTCCCCCCTAACATTTGTTTAAAATTTATATATAATATGATACAACATTTTTTCTCTCGGCCAATCTTTCCCCCCTGGCTGATTTTTCCCCTGTTAATGAAACTGTTGTTATTCTGCTATTTCAATAAACATCTCGGCCAATCTTTCCCCCCTGGCTAATTTTTCTCCCGTAGTTAGAGCTATTAACTTTATATGCTTTTTCAATATACATCTCGGCCAATCTTTCCCCCCCCCTAATATTTCCCCCGCTGATGAAACTGTTGCCATCACATGTTTTTTCAATGAACAACTCGGCCAATCTTTCCCCCCCTGTCTAATTTTTCCCCCGCTGATGAAACTGTTGTCATTATATGTTTTTTCAATATACATCTCGGCCAATCTTTCCCCCCTGGCTAATTTTTCCCCCGCTGATGAAACTGTTGTTTCTATGCTTTTTTTTGTATATTTCGGCCAATCTTTCCCCCCTGGCAAATTTTTCCCCCACTGATGAAAGGGATGTTTAAATGCTATTTTATTGTATATCTCAGCCAATCTTTCTCCCCTGGCTAATTTTTCCCCCGCTGATGAAACTGTTGTTTAAATGCTATTTTATTGCATTTCTCGGCCAATCTTTCCCCCCTGGCTAATTTTTCCCCCGCTGATGAAACTGTTGTTTAAATGCTATTTTATTGCATATCTCGGCCAATCTTTCCCCTATGGCTTATTCCCCCCCCCTGATGAAACTGATGTTTAATGCCATTTTATTGTATATCTCAGCCAATCTTTCCCCCCTGGCTAATTTTTCTCCCGTTGTTGGAACTGTCTTTATATGCTTTTTCAATATACATCTCGGCCAATCTTTCCCCCTGGCTTATTTTTCCCCCCGCTGATGAAACTGTTGTTTCTTTGCTTTTTTTGTATATTTCGGCCAATCTTTCCCCCTTAGCTAATTTTTCCCCTGTTGTTTGAACTGTTGTCTTTATATGCTTTTTCAAAATTTATCTCGGCCAATCTTTCCCCCTGGCTAATATTTCCCCTGCTGATGAAACTGTTGCCATTACATGTTTTTTTCAATGAACAACTCGGCCAATCTTTCCCCCCCTGTCTAATTTTTCCCCCGCTGATGAAACTGTTGTCATTATATGTTTTTTCAATAAATATCTGGGCCAATCTTTCCCCCCTGGCCAATTTTTCCCCCGCTGATGAAACTGTTGATTCTATATTATTTTATAGTACATCTCGGCCAATCTTTCCCCCCTGGCTAATTTTTCCCCCGCTGATGAAACTGTTGATTCTATATTATTTTATAGTACATCTCGGCCAATTTTTCCCCCCTGGCCAATTTTTCCCCCACTGATGAAACTGTTGATTCTATATTATTTTATAGTATATCTCGGCCAATCTTTCCCCCCTGGCTAATTTTTCCCCCGCTGATGAAACTGTTGTTTAAATGCTATTTTATTGCATTTCTCGGCCAATCTTTCCCCCCTGGCTAATTTTTCCCCCGCTGATGAAACTGTTGTCATTATATGTTTTTTCAATAAACATCTCTGCCAATTTTCTCCCTGGCTAATTTTTCCCCCGCTGATGAAACTGTTGTCATTATATGCTTTTTCAATAAATATCTCGGCCAATCTTTCCCCCTGGCTAATATTTCCCCTGCTGATGAAACTGTTGCCATTACATGTTTTTTTCAATGAACAACTCGGCCAATCTTTCCCCCCCTGTCTAATTTTCCCCCCGCTGATGAAACTGTTGTCATTATATGTTTGTTCAATAAATATCTGGGCCAATCTTTCCCCCCTGGCCAATTTTTCCCCCGCTGATGAAACTGTTGATTCTATATTATTTTATAGTACATCTCGGCCAATCTATTCCCCCTGGCTAATTTTTCCCCCGCTGATGAAACTGTTGATTCTATATTATTTTATAGTATATCTCGGCCAATCTTTCCCCCCTGGCTAATTTTTCCCCCGCTGATGAAACTGTTGTTTAAATGCTATTTTATTGCATTTCTCGGCCAATCTTTCCCCCCTGGCTAATTTTTCCCCCGCTGATGAAACTGTTGTTTAAATGCTATTTTATTGCATATCTCGGCCAATCTTTCCCCTATGGCTTATTTCCCCCCTGATGAAACTGATGTTTAATGCCATTTTATTGTATATCTCAGCCAATCTTTTCCCCCTGGCTAATTTTTCTCCCCTTGTTGGAACTGTCTTTATATGCTTTTTCAATATACATCTCGGCCAATCTTTCCCCCTGGCTTATTTTTCCCCCCGCTGATGAAACTGTTGTTTCTTTGCTTTTTTTGTATATTTCGGCCAATCTTTCCCCCTTAGCTAATTTTTCCCCCGTTGTTTGAACTGTTGTCTTTATATGCTTTTTCAAAATTTATCTCGGCCAATCTTTCCCCCTGGCTAATTTTTCCCCCGCTGATGAAACTGTTGTCATTATATGTTTTTTCAATAAACATCTCTGCCAATTTTCCCCCCGGCTAATTTTTCCCCCGCTGATGAAACTGTTGTCATTATATGCTTTTTCAATAAATATCTCGACCAATCTTTCCCCCTGGCTAATATTTCCCCTGCTGATGAAACTGTTGCCATTACATGTTTTTTTCAATGAACAACTCGGCCAATCTTTCCCCCCCCTGTCTAATTTTCCCCCCGCTGATGAAACTGTTGTCATTATATATTTTTTCAATAAATATCTGGGCCAATCTTTCCCCCCTGGCCAATTTTTCCCCCGCTGATGAAACTGTTGATTCTATATTATTTTATAGTACATCTCGGCCAATCTTTCCCCCCTGGCTAATTTTTCCCCCGCTGATGAAACTGTTGATTCTATATTATTTTATAGTATATCTCGGCCAATCTTTCCCCCCTGGCCAATTTTTCCCCCACTGATGAAACTGTTGATTCTATATTTTTTTATAGTAAATCTCGGCCAATCTTTCCCCCCTGGCTAATTTTTCCCCCACTGATGAAACTGTTGATTCTATATTATTTTATAGTACATCTCGGCCAATCTTTCTCCCCTGGCCAATTTTTCCCCCACTGATGAAACTGTTGATTCTATATTATTTTATAGTATATCTCGGCCAATCTTTCCCCCCTGGCCAATTTTTCCCCCGCTGATGAAACTGTTGATTCTATATTATTTTATAGTACATCTCGGCCAATCTTTCCCCCCTGGCTAATTTTTCCCCCACGGATGAAACTGTTGTTTCTATGCTATTTCAATATACATCTCAGCCAATCTTATCTAAATTGTTGTCATTATATGCTTTTTCAATATACATCTCGGCCAATCTTTCCCCCCTGGCTAATTTCATTATATGCTATTTCAATATACATCTCAGCCAATCTTATCTAAACTGTTGTCATTATATGCTTTTTCAATATACATCTCGGCCAATCTTTCCCCCCGGCTAATTTTTCCCCCATTGATGAAACTGTTGTCCGTATATGCTTATTCAATATTCATCTCGGCCAATTTTTTCCCCCCGGCTTATTTTTCCCCCCTGATGATACTGTTGTCATTATGCTATTTCATTGTACATCTCGGCCAATCTTTTCCCCCTGGCTAGTTTTTCTCCGCTGATGAATTTTTTTATATTATGCTATAGCATCATGCATCTAGACCACTCTCTCCACCCGGCAGATTTTTCTTTGATGAAGCTGTTGTTATAAGCTTCTATTAAGATACTAATACCTGTCTTTACAATGTTTACATTTTTAATATTTCTATGTCTTTTGAAGTTGGTGGACAATACCATTTGCTTCATATAATTAATGTTTACATGAATAAGTGACACCTGTAGTTCTGCTTATCTGATGTATAATGTATATGTTCACTCCATCACTTCTTTGACACCTTTAAATCTAGCTCACGACAGAATAAGAAGTCCTTATAGTGGACAAGTAGTGTTACGAATAAAGTAAAACCTTATATAATATATAACAATAAGTCAGTATTGTTAAAAATTTATTTATTTAATTTACTTAAACATAATAACATTTATCAGCACACTTCAATTAAATACATAAAATTTCATTTTCAAATAAATCACAGCAATATAGATGTTTAAAAGTAAAAATTATAGAAAAGATAAAATAATATATATGACAAAAACGTCATTTCAATAAGTTATTATAGCACTTAAATAAAAACAAACAAATAGACTGTGTATACATGTATATAGTGATAAATAACAATTATAAATATGCCTTGTGTCTTTCTAAAATTGCAAGTTATATCTATTATTACTACATGTACTTTTATTGTTTTGTATCTACATTAAAAAGTACTAATGTCTGTCATATACATTATATTACTTCATTGATTTTTAAACAACCTATATAATAATGATTATATTCAAAAATGCATATAATTTAATATTAGTGTTATAGTAGATGTATTGATATGTATACAAATATTGCAATAATTGTTTCATGATAAAAGTTGTGAAAACAAAAAATTGTTTTCAAAATTTCCATTTAATTCATGGAACAAAATTTGCAATACACTGAATCATAAGGCATGTCTAATGGAATATTACTGATTAACAGTATTGTTTCTATTCAATTTTTCTAAATTATGGACTTAATTTTAATTCATACACCAAAAAAAAGAAAAATGAACAGCAGCTGACAATGTGATAAATCTGTCAAATTTATTCACATTTAATGATAAGTAGATGAAAGTTTCATTTCTTTATCAGACCAGCTTTGCTATTATTCAGTTCAACAAAAGAACATATGCAGTTTATAAACCAATTGTGCATTGGGTATAGATCTAATTGGTGAGTGTGGTATCGCACCTGACTATGACCAATGCACATCCAGTGCACATAAACTGAATTATCAAATGTTTCCGATAGACAAAAATAATATAAAAATGTGATTTTCTTATATAATATATTGTTTCTTACATTAGATGATCACTTAGGAAGCTTCAGTGTGTTATTAAAGTATTTAAACAAAACAACTTGTCCCATTCACAGTAACATGAACAGTACCACTTCAAACAAATGTTCAATGCTTCAAAGTATAAAAGTTGGATGCTGAAAGACCAACAATATACAGTGAATCTTGCATAAGCGACCACGTCTCCTAAACGACCATTTGCGCTAAGCGGCCACTCTGAGTTCCCACCAACTAATTTTACTACTTAAATCTTTGTCTTAAGCGACTTTTGTCTAACGCGACCAGCGACCGCTCATTTTGGTCGAAACTGACTGACTTATTTGTGTTAAACGACCGGGTCAAATAAATCTAATTTGTCGAAAATCGTTAAAAATCGGTAATCAAAAATATACGTCGCCTCAATGTCTATCACCTAAACTCGTATGTCAGGCTCTAAAAATCAATAAATAACAGTCATAAATACTGTAAGATAAGGGGGTAGTGGGAACAATCAACAAAGTGACACTAATACTATCCAATTATAATGCAATTACATAATAATACACACCGAACAATTAGTCCCGTATCGGGGTCAATTAAAACATCCGTTCTGACCGTTCTATCACCGTAGAGAGTAATCATTTCCCAAAACATTTCTAGAGACTGCCAATTTGACTTTTTATACGTGCATAGAACGTGTAAAATGATATTTATTTAAAAATACGAACACAGAAATAATGTGTTCATTTAAACAAAGAAAGGTCAATATTGAGGACATTATAAACACGTTTTCCGAAAATAGCGTCACGTTCTACTTTCAATTTTAACAAGGCCAACAATTTTACGCATGAATATTGTAGCGCTTGTTAGAACAAAGAAGTAGCTTATGTGTTGACGATTATCACTACTAATTATCATTAATTGTTTAAATTTCACTGTTTCAAATTTAACAGCCTTTACTCTGATGACCTAAATATATTGATTGTAATAATGGCGAAAATTCCGGAAAGTGCCCGGATTTTAACATGTACGTAAACAAAAACGACTGTTTCGCAGTTTTACTTAATTAAATATATAATTGCAATTTGAACCTGAATTTAGGATGTTAAGAAGAAAGAAAATCTATATTCTCATCATTTATATATATTTGACGACATTTGAATAAAAATCCATCAGTCAAAATCGTCCCGTTGACAGATTAATGTTCTACGAAAATGACGAATTTTAGAATGTCAGGACGGTTTCAACGTCGTAATCAACATTTGTCTTAAGAGACCATTGTCTTAAACGACCACTTTTTGTCACTCCCTTGGATGGTCGCTTAACACAAGATCCACTGTATAATATATTATATTAATATATTAATAAATTCATGAAAAATATTGATAAAAATGAAATGTAAAATTATCATTGAATAAAGTAGTCTTATTTCAACACTGGATAAAAATTGATGATTTAAAACTCATAGTGACTCAACAATAATTTTAACATGGTTGGAATACCTTATTAACAAATAGCATTACATGTAATGCATTAATTTCTTGAAAAATCCAAATAAAATGAATCACTGTCCTGTCTATCAACATGTTCTAAATATATGTACATATAGAAGGTTAAGAAAGGCATTTTTAATTCAAGGCTAATATCAACAGAATGCATTATTCACATAGCAAGTACACTGGAACCCCTCTATTAAGACCACTGACCGTTCTTTTAAAAAGTGGTCTTATTAGCGGGGTGGTCTTATTAGCGGATAAATTGGTCTAGCATAATTCATAGTACAAAGATTGTCTGACATATACTTTGTTAACTTAAAACAAGGACCCTTTATAACATGTTATAAAGAGTCCTTGCTTAAAGAATCATTTGAAAGCATATTGGGTGTAATGAGCTTAGTGGGTGAAATAAGCTTTTACTAATTAGTCATTATCAAGAGAACAGTTTTCAAATTGCATTAGATTTTCAAATTTTATTATGAATAATACTATTCATAAAAAATAATTGAGTTCAACTTCGTTATTATTCAACTGTATATAACGCGTGCATCGGCGATCACGTACGGGAACGGTCAAAATGAACTATATCGCCTACCGGACCGTATAACGGACTTTATTCGGTACTGACGCTCTCTAATCGTAATCACTCGGCTATTTCCGTAGACCGAAAAAAACAATGGAATTTATATTAGACAAGCAACAAATATTTGATCTTTCCGTCGAATTTACTCTCATGAGCTTCCATTTCGGATTTGCTATTCTCAGAACACTAAAACTTGTACCACATTAACAATTTAACATTAAAAATGCATTTGTATCACGTGACGCGTCTACTTTCGTTTTCGAAAGATTTTGTTGTTTTATCAATTATTTTCAATAGATTCAATTTAAATGGTCTGTATTGGATAGGAAAATGACCCCTAGATTAAGCAAGTGTCACATTGTTAGTTAAACAGGCGTGTTTATACCCCTTAATTATTAAATATCTAACAGATTGTCATCCTTTGTTTTCAAACAATGGGTGCAGCGTATTATCTACACAGGTGTGAAAAACATATACCATAGTTAGACTGCCGGTCGCTCGACGAATATTTCGCGAATTTTAAGTGGTCTTTTTAGCGGGGTCAAAATGCACGCATTTAAAGAGTTTTGTCAGCAAGAAGTGGTCGTATTACGGAGTAGCGGGGTGGTCCTAATTTCGGGGTTAAAGACCATTAAATAAAGAGCAAAAAATTCCGTTCTTTTCAAAACTGGTCTTTTTAGCGGGGTGGTCCTTGAATCGGGGTGGTCTTTAAGCGAGGTTCCAGTGTAAATTGATCATGCAAACCCATGTTCATGCAATTGATGAGTTTAAAAAAATCTAATAAGCACTTAAATATATCAATTTAAAATAAAATACTATGCTGGAATCTTAAGGAGTATCAAATATATGCACATACAGAATATGGCTATTGTATCTACTATCTATCAATATCAATGCAAATACATTTCACTATTTATGTGTGTACATTTTCAAATTTAAAACCAAATTAATCAATACAATTTTACTACGGGGTACATTTTGTATATATCAGAGCAATTTTAACACAATGTTTAAATTTTTCAAACTTGCGGGTTCTGCTGTAGTAAAGAGAGACATCACAATTATTATGATTTTACATTCAAGTATGCCTTTTAAATAGAGAAATACAAATATATATATATGCCATCCTTTTAAATATTGCTTTCAGTGTGAATGCAAAGTTTGCTTTATAAGTTAGTATACATGAATTCAGCCCAAAACAACATTAAAATGATCATTTCCTGTATTTTCTAGAAGAATTGATTTTTTAGTCTGCTTTTCTAATCTAAAACTTGCTGGAAATCTAAGCCAAGAATACTTATAGCCATACTTTGCATACACACATATATCCGTTTTCAAAAGTGAAGCAACACCCATTATTTCAGCATCAGTAGCCCAGATACCATCATTTATCATATTTGATTCTGTTATATATTTTTTAACTGACTTATTCAGGTATGCTTTCAATTTATTGGATGTTTCATCAGACATCATATGGGCAATAGTTTTTGTTCTGATTTCTTTATGATGAGCCTGTGTTCCAGATATGGCATAAGAAATGACTCTAAAAAAGCAGTTGCCGTCTCCTATAATACGTTTTATATCATGAGGTTTGTCTCCAATTTGTTTGTACTTAGGGTATTCCACACACTTTATATTAAGTTGCTTGCATAGCTGCTGGTTGAAGCTTTCTGATGGAGGTATAAGTTTCTTGGCTTCATTTGATGACTTTTGCTTAGATTTCATAATAACTTTAGTTTCTTTGCTTGGCAGACTTTTCAGAGTTTTCAGGTTGGCTAACTGTTTTCTAACTGTTTTCTTAGATTTTTTCATTGATGGTTTGACATCTTTTACTTCAGTGATATTGTCACTTCTTTCTGTATTAACTAAATATAATTTACAGTTACTGCTATGGTAAATGTTTTTCAGTTTCTTAAGCGAATCCATATTTTGGAGGCGAACCCTTCCTTTAGATAATACTTCCACCACTTTATATGGCCCTATCCATCTGGGTTCCAATTTCCCCCCAAATCTTCTTATTTTCCGAGCATTTTTGATTAGCACATGGCTTCCCAATTCAAATGCAACATGACATTTATTTCTACTATCATAATTTCGTTTTTGGCGTTCTTGTGCCTTTTTAATATTATCTTCTACTTTTTCATTCAGTTGTTTCCTAACACTCATGATAGTATCAATGGCTTCACTTGTTATATCATTTTGGTCTAACTTCTCAGTTCTATGCACTAATTTAGGGTCTCGTCCAAACATTACTTGAAAAGGTGAAACCTTGGTTGAACTATGGATACTTGTCCTATATGCAAACATAACGAAATCTAGGACTTCATCCCAGTCAGTAGAGTTATTTTCAACATATTTGGATAGCATTTCCTTTAGCGTGCGATTATCTCGTTCCCGTTGCCCATTTGTTTGGGGGTGGTATGCCGACAAGATTCTGTGTTCTATATCAAGAGACTGAGTAACTTTATCAATAATGGAATTTGTGAATTCTTTTCCCTGGTCACTAATAATGGAGTCCATAGGACCGTATGTACAAATCATACGCAAAAGAAACTTTGAGACACATTCAGCATTTTTGTTAGGAATTGCTTCAGCTACAGACCATTTTGAGAAGTGATCTGTAGCTGCCACTATATACTTGTTGCCAAATTTAGAGCGTTCAAAAGGCCCAATGATATCTATACCAATTAGACTCCAAACTTTAGCAGGAACTTGAATAGGGTTAAGAGGCGGTGCACTGTGAGGTGGAGCAATATTAATTCTAGAACACTTATCACATTTCTTCACAAAGTCTCTAATGTCATCTTTCATTCCAGGCCAAAAATAGTGTTGACGGATTTTATCATAGGTCTTATCTCTGCCCAAATGACCTCCTGCAAACTGACCTATAAAGAAAAAAATCATTGAACTTAATAATCAACTAAAAACAAGAATTATCACTTAATAGTCATACAGGCACACTTCAGTATTTATGTACGGACATATGAACAGATACAGGTACATTAACATTCAGTCATATGAACTGATACAGGTACATTCACATACGGACATATGAACAGATACAGATATATTAACATACGGACATATGAACAGATACAGATATATTAACTTACAGACATATGAACAGATACAGGTATATCAACATACGTACATATTAACAGATACAGGTATATTAACATACGGACATATGAACAGATACAGGTATATTAACATACGGACATATGAACAGATACAGGTATATTCACATACGGACAATTGAACAGATACAGGTATATCAACATTGGGACATATGAACATATACAGGTATAATCACATACGGACATATGAACAGATACAGGTATATCAACATACGGACATATGAACAGATACAGGTACAGTCATGTCTGGATACAACGACATCGTTCGTTTCCAAGAAATGTGTCGTTTTAACGCATATGTCAGTATAATGAATTCTTCCGACCATGTACATGTTGGTATTGGTTCCCGTAAAATATGTCAGTATAACGAGAATGTCGTTGTTACAGATGTCGTTGTATCGAGATCTGACTGTATATCAACATACGGACATATGAACAGATACAGGTATATCAACATACGGACATATGAACAGATACAGATATATTCACATACTGACATATGAACAGATACAGGTATATTCACATACGGACATATGAACAGATACAGGTATATCAACATACGGACATATGAACAGATACAGATATATTCACATACAGACATATAAACTTATACAGGTATATCAACATACGGACATATGAACAGATACAGATATATTCACATATGGACATATTAACAGATATTGGTATATTAACATTCGGACATATGAACAGATACAGGTATATTCACATACGGACATATTAACAGATACAGATATATTCACATACGGACATATTAACAGATGCAGGTATATACACATATGGACATATGAACAGATACAGATATAGTAACATGCGGACAAATGAACAGATACAGATATAGTAACATACGGACATATGAACAGATATTGGTATATTAACATACGGACATATGAACAGATACAGGTATATTAACATACGGACATATGAACATATACAGGTATTTTAAAATACGGATATATGAACAGATACAGGTATATTAACATACGGACATATGAACATATACAGGTATATTAACATACGGACATATGAACAGATACAGGTATATTCACATACGGACATATGAACAGATACAGATATATTAACATACGGACATATGAACAGATACAGATATATTAACATACGGACATATGAACAGATACAGATATAGTAACATAAGGACAAATGAACAGATACCGATATAGTAACATACGGACGTATGAACAGATACAGGTATAGTAACGTACGGACAAATGAACAGATACAGATATATTAACATATGGACATATAAACAGATACAGATATATTAACATACGGACATATGAACAAATACAGGTATATTAACATACAGACATATAAACTTATACAGATATATTAACATACGGACATATGAACAAATACAGGTATATTAACATACGGACATATGAACAAATACAGGTATATTAACATACGGACATATGAACAAATACAGATATATTAACATACGGATATATGAACAAATACAGGTATATTAGCATACAGACATATAAACTTATACAGATATATTAACATACGGACATATAAACTTATACAGATATATTAACATACGGATATATGAACAAATACAGGTATATTCACATACAGACATATAAACTTATACAGATATATTAACATACGGACATATGAACAGATACAGGTATTTTAACATACGGACATATGAACAGATACAGGTATTTTAAAATACGGATATATGAACAAATACAGGTATATTAACATACGGACATATGAACAGATACAGGTATATTAACATACGGACATATGAACAGATACAGGTATTTTAAAATACGGATATATGAACAAATACAGGTATATTAACATACGGACATATGAACAAATATTGGTATATTAACATACGGACATATGAACAAATACAGGTATATTAACATACGGACATATGAACAAATACAGGTATATTAACATACGGACATATGAACAAATATTGGTATATTAACATACGGACATATGAACAGATACAGATATATTAACATAAGAACATATGAACAGATTCAGGTATATTAACATGCGGACAAATGAACAGATACAGGTATAGTAACGTAGGGGACATATGAACAGATACAGATTTAGTAACATACGTATGGACAAATGAACAGATACATGTATATTAACATAATGACATATGAACAAATACAGATATAGTAACATGCGGACAAATGAACAGATACAGATATAGTAACATACGTATGGACAAATGAACAGATACATGTATATTAACATAACGACATATGAACAGATACAGATATATTAAAATACAGACATATGAACAAATACAGGTATATTAACATACAGACATATGAACAGATACAGATATATTCACATACGGACATATGAACAGATACAGATATAGTAACATACGGACATATGAACAGATACAGGTATAGTAACATACGGACAAATGAACAGATACAGGTATATTAACATACGGACATATGAACAGATACAGATATAGTAACATACGGACATATGAACAGATACAGGTATAGTAACATACGGACAAATGAACAGATACCGATATAGTAACATAAGAACATATGAACAGATACAGGTATAGTTATGTACGCACAAATGAACAGATACAGATATAGTAACATACGGACATATGAATAGATACAGGTATAGTAACATACGGACATATGAATAGATACAGGTATATTAACATACGGATATATAAACAGATACAGATATAGTAACATACGGACAAATGAACAGATACAGGTATATCAACATACGGACATATGAACAGATACAGGTATAGTTATGTACGGACAAATGAACAGATACAGATATAGTAACATACGGACATATGAACAGATACAGGTATAGTAACATACGTACGTATGAACAGATACAGGTATAGTAACATACGGACAAATGAACAGATACAGATATAGTAACATACGTACGGACATATGAACAAATACAGATATAGTAACATACGGACAAATGTACAGATACAGGTATAGTAACATACGGACAAATGTACAGATACAGATATATTCACATAAGGACATATGAACAGATACAGGTATAGTAACATACGGACAAATGAACAGATACAGATATAGTAACATAAGGACATATGAACAGATACAGGTATAGTAACATACGGACAAATGAACAGATACAGATATAGTAACATATGGACATATGAACAGATACAGGTATAGTAACATACGTACAAATGAACAGATACAGATATATTCACATAAGGACATATGAACAGATACAGGTATAGTAACATACGGACAAATGAACAGATACAGATATATTCACATAAGGACAAATGAACAGATACAGATATAGTAACATACGGACATATGAACAGATACAGGTATAGTAACATACGGACAAATGAACAGATACAGATATATTAACATACGGACATATGTACAGATACAGATATAGTAACATAAGGACATATTAACAGATACAGATATAGTAACATAAGGACAAATGAACAGATACAGGTATAGTAACATACGTATGGACATATGAACAGATACAGATATAGTAACATAAGGACATATGAACAGATACAGATATAGTAACATAAGGACAAATGAACAGATACAGATATAGTAACATATGGACATATGAACAGATACAGGTATAGTAACATACGGACATATTAACAGATACAGATATAGTTACATAAGGACAAATGAACAGATACAGATATATTAACAAACGGACATATTAACAGATATTGGTATATTAACATACAGACATATGAACAGATACAGATATATTAACATACGGACATATTAACAGATATTGGTATATTAACATACGGACATATGAACAGATACAGGTATATTAACATACGGACATATGAACAGATACAGGTATATTAACATACGGACATATGAACAGATACAGATATAGTAACATACGGACAAATGAACAGATACAGATATATTAACATACGGACATATTAACAGATACAGATATAGTAACATACGGACAAATGAACAGATACAGATATAGTAACATAAGGACAAATGAACAGATACAGATATAGTAACATATGGACATATGAACAGATACAGGTATAGTAACATACGGACATATTAACAGATACAGATATAGTTACATAAGGACAAATGAACAGATACAGATATATTAACATACGGACATATGAACAGATACAGGTATATAAATATATGGACATATCAACAGATACAAGTATATCAATCTGTATATATATCGAGCTCAATTAAAAAAACGATAATTAGAACATTATTTGCACAATGACAGTATATATTTATGACTGATAAGCCCCGTCTGCTGCTTAAGTATACACTTAAAGTTATAATTAAATTGTTAAAGCATTTTTGGATTTCAAGTAAGAAAACAGTTCATTCTGTCATTTTAATTCAGTATAAGTAATACAAATAATGATTGTACATACCTGCATGCAATGAATTCAATACACCTACTACTTCATTCTCTCGAAGAATACGTTGACAGCCTTTATAAAGCATACCATGTTGTAGCTTAAAACCTTTGCATTTAGATCTAAGTTTCTTCTTTTCATTTTTCTTAAGAAAGTAATCTTTTATACTAGAAATTCGATTGGGATAGTTGTTAGTGGATACATAACCCAACAACTCATTGTACTCTTGGTCATCCATTTTGACAATGATAATTCAGCTGATTTCAGAAACATTTTATACTAAACATAAAAAAGTTATACAAGTTGACATATTGTTAATTAGAATTATTAAATAAACTTAAAGTTGTTGACATATTGTTTATTCCTTTTTTTTACACTGAGTGTCATTCATACTTGACCCTTCTCAATATCATGAAATGTTACTGTCATGCAGTATAGTCTTTACGCCTCTGTTTTCTTTTGTTATGAAATTTCTCACCTTTTACCAATACATTGTTGACAGATCAGGAAGGGGTCAATTGTTAGATAAGGTATAAAACAATACCTGTGAATTAACTAATAATATGACACTTAATTATGTCTTTTAATTTTCTTGATATTGTATATCATTCAGTCCAAATTAAATAAAAAAAGTGGATAATTACTTTTTAAACATTGATAGTATACAAATACAATAAATAATTTTTCATGAAACTGTTGGGAATCAAAGACTGACCACATATTAAACAAAAACTATCAAATTCATTTGTGAACCTAAACTGTAAGCTAAATACCTAATTCTAACTTATCTCATTTAGTGAATACAACAGATAAATGCAAATTCCTACTAAAATTATAAATTTGTTCTAAGCTACATCTTTATTTAGTGCCATTATATTATACTGACTACAACAGCAGCATTATTAAAACTACAAAGATATAACTATAAAAAAGAGCATAATAAGAACCGTTTCATTAAGATTGGCCGAGATATACAATAAAATAGCATTTAAACAACAGTTTCATCAGCAGGGGGGGAAAATTAGCCAGGGGGAATTGGCTGAGATATACAATAAAGTAGCATTTAAACAACAGTTTCATCAGGAAGGGGAAATTAGCCAGGGGGGGAAAGATTGGCCGAGATATACAATAAAATAGCATTTAAACAACAGTTTCATCAGGGGGGAAAAATTAGCCAGGGGGGGAAAGATTGGCCGAGATATACAATAAAAAAACATTTAAACAACAATTTCATCAGGGGGTAAAAATTAGCCAGGGGGGAAAGATTGGCCGAGATATACAATAAAATAGCATTTAAACAACAGTTTCATCAGTGGGGTAAAAATTAGCCAGGGGGGAAAGATTGGTTGAGATATATAATAAAATAGCATTTAAACAACAGTTACATCAGGGGGGAAAAATTAGCCAGGGGGGAAAGATTGGCCGAGATATACAATAAAATAGCATTTAAACAAAATTTTCATCAGTGGGGGGAAAAATAGCCAGGGGGGAAAGATTGGCCGAGATATACAATAAAATAGCATTTAAACAACAGTTTCATCAGCAGGGGGGAAAAATTAGCCAGGGGGGGAATTGGCCGAGATATACAATAAAGTAGCATTTAAACAACAGTTTCATCAGGAAGGGGAAATTAGCCAGGGGGGGAAAGATTGGCCGAGATATACAATAAAATAGCATTTAAACAAAATTTTCATCAGTGGGGGGAAAAATAGCCAGGGGGGAAAGATTGGCCGAGATATACAATAAAATAGCATTTAAACAACAGTTTCATCAGCAGGGGGGAAAAATTAGCCAGGGGGGGAATTGGCCGAGATATACAATAAAGTAGCATTTAAACAACAGTTTCATCAGGAAGGGGAAATTAGCCAGGGGGGGAAAGATTGGCCGAGATATACAATAAAATAGCATTTAAACAACAGTTTCATCAGGGGGGAAAATTAGCCAGGGGGGGAAAGATTGGCCGAGATATACAATAAAAAAACATTTAAACAACAATTTCATCAGGGGTAAAAATTAGCCAGGGGGGAAAGATTGGCCGAGATATACAATAAAATAGCATTTAAACAACAGTTTCATCAGTGGGGTAAAAATTAGCCAGGGGGGAAAGATTGGTTGAGATATATAATAAAATAGCATTTAAACAACAGTTACATCAGGGGGGAAAAATTAGCCAGGGGGGAAAGATTGGCCGAGATATACAATAAAATAGCATTTAAACAAAATTTTCATCAGTGGGGGGAAAAATAGCCAGGGGGGAAAGATTGGCCGAGATATACAATAAAATAACATTTAAACAGTTTCATCAGCGGGAGAAAAATTAGCCAGGGGGGAAAGATTGGCCGAGATATACAATAAAAAAACATTTAAACAACAATTTCATCAGGGGGGGGGAAATTAGCCAGGGGGGAAAGATTGGCCGAGATATACAATAAAATAGCATTTAAACAACAGTTTCATCAGTGGGGGAAAAATTAGCCAGGGGGGAAAGATTGGTTGAGATATATAATAAAATAGCATTTAAACAACAGTTTCATCAGTGGGGTAAAAATTAGCCAGGGGGGAAAGATTGGTTGAGATATATAATAAAATAGCATTTAAACAACAGTTACATCAGGGGGGAAAAATTAGCCAGGGGGGAAAGATTGGCCGAGATATACAATAAAATAGCATTTAAACAAAATTTTCATCAGTGGGGGGAAAAATAGCCAGGGGGGAAAGATTGGCCGAGATATACAATAAAATAGCATTTAAACAACAGTTTCATCAGCAGGGGGGAAAAATTAGCCAGGGGGGGAATTGGCCGAGATATACAATAAAGTAGCATTTAAACAACAGTTTCATCAGGAAGGGGAAATTAGCCAGGGGGGGAAAGATTGGCCGAGATATACAATAAAATAGCATTTAAACAAAATTTTCATCAGTGGGGGGAAAAATAGCCAGGGGGGAAAGATTGGCCGAGATATACAATAAAATAGCATTTAAACAAAATTTTCATCAGTGGGGGGAAAAATAGCCAGGGGGGAAAGATTGGCCGAGATATACAATAAAATAACATTTAAACAGTTTCATCAGCGGGAGAAAAATTAGCCAGGGGGGAAAGATTGGCCGAGATATACAATAAAAAAACATTTAAACAACAATTTCATCAGGGGGGGGGAAATTAGCCAGGGGGGAAAGATTGGCCGAGATATACAATAAAATAGCATTTAAACAACAGTTTCATCAGTGGGGGAAAAATAAGCCAGGGGGGAAAGATTGGTTGAGATATATAATAAAATAGCATTTAAACAACAGTTACATCAGGGGGTAAAAATTAGCCAGGGGGGAAAGATTGGCCGAGATATACAATAAAATAGCATTTAAACAACAGTTTCATCTGCGAGGGAAAAATTAGCCAGGGGGAAAGATTGGTTGAGATATATAATAAAGTAGCATTTAAACAACAGTTACATCAGGGGGGAAAAATTAGCCAGGGGGGAAAGATTGGCCGAGATATACAATAAAATAGCATTTAAACAAAATTTTCATCAGTGGGGGGAAAAATAGCCAGGGGGGAAAGATTGGCCGAGATATACAATAAAATAATATTTAAACAGTTTCATCAGCGGGAGAAAAATTAGCCAGGGGGGAAAGATTGGCCGAGATATACAATAAAATAGCATTTAAACAACAGTTTCATCAGCGGGGGAAAAATTAGCCAGGGGGGAAATATTGGCCGAAACATACAATGAAATAGCATTGAAACAAAAGAAAGATTGGCAGAGATGTACAAAAAAAAACAGCATAGAAACAACAGTTTTATCAGTGGGGGAAAGATTGGCCGAGATGTACAATGAAATAGCATAAAAACCTCGATTCCAACAATGGGGGAAAAATTAGCCAGGGGGGGAAAGATTGGCCGAGATATACAATTAAAAGCATCATAATAACAGTTTCATCAAGGGGGGAAAAATTTGCCCAGGGGGGGGGGGGAAATTGCCTAGGCCTTTTTTTCCTCGGGGAAAGATTTGCCCAGGCCTTTTTTTCCCCGGGGAAAGATTGGCCAGGGGGGAAAAATTGGCCTGTTACACCGGGTCTGCTGAATGATCTATAACAATAAATAAACAGATAAACAAAAGAATTGTGATAGAACACTTCATTCCTCCAGACAAATAATTGATTGACTTCAAAATTTTCAATAAAGCATAAAATAAATACTACAATTCTTTCCTGAAACATCTTAATTTATCCTGCATGTTATAGTCATATACTAGAAAGTTCTTTGGACAACAATTGAATCTTGTGGTAAACTAAGTCATGTGCAAAAAAGTTAATGCAGAGGATTCAAAGTAAACAATTAAAACTCACAGGATAATGTTGACATTCGACAAAGAAATGTTGTATTTGTTTTATATCTATATTATAAGTTTATGGGAACATAAATGGTCTGCATAGTACTGCAGTGCAGGAATCGATATATATTGGTGTATCGTCGATATTTATTTCTCAATATACGGATATCGTCGATACGCTTTGAGCCCAATTAATGACAGCTCTAAGTAAAAGATATATTATCATTTTTATATTCTAGCCCAGTACCTACAGTTATATCATCTACAGCATCAACATCATCTAGTAGATCACCATCTAAGTCTAGTAATACATCATCTATAAAACTAGATGAATCTCAACCTACAACTACTATACAAATCAGATTGGCTGATGGTTCTAGGTAAATTATTTTATAATACTTTTAATTATTATATTTTTTAATACACACAAAGTAGAGAGCAGCATTGAAAGGTTTAGTAAATCAACTATGTATACCTTGTAATATTTCAATTGTTTCACATCTGCTGAATTATTTCATTGCATCATTGTGGGCTACTGAAAGTTATTAGATTCTGCCGACAAATGGTGGATAGACAGATGATATGAAATAAGAACTTTTAAGTCTTGTTTTCGGATAAATGGTTAACACAGTCTTCTTGTTTGTTAAGACTGTATGACACATTACCATCTGATACAAACTGATTGTTTACTTAATGGATTGGCACAGCCAAAATACAGGAAATATTCTGACCAAGTTGCTTCTCTGACCCACACATAGTGACAAACTAAGAGTTGTTTTTT
This sequence comes from Mactra quadrangularis, assembly GCA_025267735.1. Lineage (NCBI taxonomy): Eukaryota > Metazoa > Mollusca > Bivalvia > Venerida > Mactridae > Mactra > Mactra quadrangularis. The sequence continues at coordinate 11,088,353 of CM046304.1, forward strand.
TAAATGTACCATTTCATTGAAGTGTCAAAAAAGGTTGCAACAAATAATGGGTTAAAATAAGAGATTTTATAGTTTCTATGTATATGCACCTTGTATTTTATCATTTCAGACTTGTACAGAAATTCAATTATTCTCACACTGTAGGAAGTATAAGACAACATATTGTATCGTATCCTTTATTGTATTATATTGTTTTACAGTGAGATATTCTCCATTTTTTTCTCAACTGTCAAAGCTTGAATAATTTCACGGTGACTGAATGCACTGTTTTTGTACTAGTGGCCTAATGGTTATTAAAAATATCTTGACTAAAACTTATCAAACGGCATAAGAAGCTTTACTCAATCATTATAAACACTGTCGGAAACTCATGGGTGTATTACGACAATAATTTGAACAAAAGCATTCACCATGAAATTATTCATGTTTTGACAGTTGAGAAAAAATGAACAATATCTTTGTATATAATATCATTGTGGAGAGAAACCTTAGATTACTGAACATCCTTTCAATCAAACATAAAGCTAAGTTTTCAGAGGTTTCTAGAATTCAAAGGTTTTCTACTTGCATGAAATGACTAGCAGGGATGGGGATCGATTACTGTAATGTGTAATTGATTATTAATTGATTACAAGGCTAAATATCATGTAATTGATTATTAATTGATTACAAGGCTAAATATCATGTAAAAACAAAGTAATCAATTACTTTTGATTACTTTAGCAAAAGTAATCATGATTACAGGATGATTTCATTTGATTACATTTATAACTAAAAATCCACTATTAATGAACCTAAATAAAACTACTGAACTTATGTAAGTGAACTTTTTAACAGCGGATTGAAATACATTTGTATCATTAATCTACTGTAAACATACTAGATACAGTTAAAATTAAATACTTTTACATAATTATGTTTATTGTCAACTAAACCATGTTTGTCTGTGCAAGTATTGTGCGTAAAGTTTGACCCCAACCTGACCTTTATGCAAGAATATTCATTACATTGAATATGAATGTAGAATTAATGCTCATTTAGTTTACACTGTGGCAGTGAGGATTATGTGTTGAAATTTAACACATTAACATAGTTCAATAATTTTATAATCACTGCCGAAGTGTAGAATAGGGGTGGAACTGATTTTCGTCGGGATATGTGTAGATAATGATTAGATGCAAATGTGAAAGGCCAGATCGGGGTCAAACTTAACGCACAATAGATTCAGGGTAATTATATGAGCACTTTCATATAAAGTTACATGGACTTGTTTGTACTACAGTAGGAGCAGTAGTCAAGTGGTTGGGCGCAGTTAGGGATCTAGAGGTCCTGGGTTTGAATCTCACTAGGAAAACTGTTAATTTCTTTGAGCAAGAAATGTACCTGTGATTGCTTCACTCCACCCAGGTGTAAATGGGTACCTGCAAGGGTGGTATCATTCTGTTGCACCAATTTGTTGGCTGTGCTAATAAGCGGAGTTAAGAGACTCCCCTCGTTGATTGATAGATAGATAAATACCAGCAGCCAGATGACCAGGGGTAACAGCTGTAAAGTTTGTGAATATGCGTAAGCATGAAACTCAGACTATGAAATGCCATTACATTACATTTATTATTGTTGTATATTATTATAGAATGGATATATTCATGTGTTATATTCCTTGATTGTTATCCTCAGGTTAAATCCACAATATGCAAGTGCTAACTTTGTGTTACAAACAACGTTTCCTAATAGAGAATTAACTGATGATTCAGAAACTATTGAAACAGCTAAACTACAAAATGCTGTAGTTGTACAAAGAATGAAATAAATTAGTGTACAGTTTATTTATTTATTTGACATCAAGTGTTAGTTGTTTTTAAGTGACCATTGTCAGCTGTTATGTGATCTGTTTATATTTTAAATAATTTCTCTTGAACATGGTTGTATACATGTATTTATATAATAATACATAATTGTTCTAAACAGGGGCAGATCTAGGACTTTTTTCTAAGGGGGGTCCAAACTTTTTCTAGGGGGGGGGGGTCTAAACTTTTGGACCACAACCATATTATACACATTTTGCAGAATAATACAACATATAAATAATAAAAACTACATAACCATTAAATCTATGTTAAGCATAGAGAAAAATTGCTTCATGCTACTTTAAAATGACTAACTGTCAAAAATACACTAATGAAAAGGTACATTTTGGAAATTCTAGGGGGTTCCAGACCCCCTTGCCACCCCCACTAGATCTGCTTATGCTAAATTTGTTAGGATTTATTATGTTGATACATTACTAGATTAGACTATTTAATCAGCTGATATTAAGATGGATTCATACTTACTGGCGTTAATGATCAATCTAAATATTGAACCATGACAGTACTCTAAAATTGTGTTTACATCATCATATGATATAATACAGTGTTTACCTATCAACTACGGCTGTCACTATACGCATGAAGGGTATCACAATATATTGGCAATACGGTAGAACCCTATTGCGATATGTACCACAATATATTGTGGGTTTTTAGATTCGTTGTGCCTCCACTCTACTTAACAGAAACGTTGCAAATCTTACATACAGCTACCCAGTTGATGATTTTGTTTGTTTTGGTATCTAATTTAAAGCTGAAATTATCCTAGAGTCCACTTAAGTCCCTAAGTATTTGATTCTAGAACTGTTTTGTACAAGTTCCATACAACCAATGGAATGCGCCACGATCGGTAGAAAAACTGACGTTTCGCTACTTTCATTTCGCGAAGGGAATAATTTTCCATGAATGAAAAGAAATATAGCTAAATACGGGTACATTAAATTTGTACTGCAGTACATTTTGCCGCTGCTGCTTATTGCAATATACCAGTAAGCCTGTGTATTGTGACAGCCCTTCTATCAACTTAGCTCATGTAAACTGATGTAATTATGTCAGTTTTTGTTTTATCACATTTATAGTTTATTTATGTATGTGTTAAATTGTGGTAAACTCAACTCTATCACCATTTATATTGTATGTATAAATCTCTGTTCTCACTTGTAATGATTGTTATATTGTCAGAAATCTCACATAATTATCTGTGCTCTTGTCACAAAAATTCTTACGAAAAAAGTTATCGTAAGTCAATTTCCTATTATTAGCAGATCAAAGTCAGATTGATTATAAGCAAAACTATGATATGATATTCAAAAGGTATTCTCTATTCTGCACAATTCTATAATATTTGGAATTGAAAGGCCAAAAGAAGAGTGTATTATTAATGTTTCTTGCTTTTGACTTACAAAGATTTTTTTCGTAAGAATTTTTGTGAAAAGCACCCCTGGTTAGTTGTTTGATAGATTTCAACTCAATACTCGGCACCACAAACTTAAAGCCAATCTTCACCTGATAAGCTTTTCTATTAGGAGATAAGTAGGGCTATTCTTCTTAATAGAGTGTTTGTATTGGCATTAGCATAGGCATTATATTTCTTGGTTAAGTTTTTATGTGCAGCATTTTATGTTTGTTACTTCCCTAAGGATTCACTTAAAACTTCTGAGTTCTCAAATGTCTAAGTGGTTGTTATTATATAAGGGCAAATAGCAAGTTGCTTGACTTGTTTATGAATTAAGGCTGGATTGTAGGCCTTTTTTTCTTAGATATTTCATTTTATAAGAATTTGGTGCAACATTATAACTTTTCAAATAGTGAATGCACTTTAATCTTCACACATATGCGAGGAGTTACTATTATAGGTCATATTCAGATTCTTTATTGAGCAATCTAATTTAGTCTGTCATCAAAATGTCACTCAATGAGTCAAAACACAGTCTTTGTATTTGAGTACTAACATGGACTTAGGCTTTGTTGACACAGATACACACCGTCTACTATACACTCACTGACTACCCATCACTGTTTCTGTTTACACAAAATTTCAACAAAAAATTAATATCTTATACCTTTATTTGTCCATAGGCAGAGCTAGAATTTCAGCTTGTATACTCGCAAAATGCGAGTGGGTTTTAAAAAATGCAAGTGACTTTAATTTTAACTCGCACATTTTCGCAAGTTGAAATCGCTGCAAAAAATATTACCTCCCAAGTTATATTTCTTAAACCAATGAAAGATTCCACTTTCCATTTCACTCAATTTAATGGGATTACAACACAGGGATAGAATAAATTAAGAGGTGCACCCCAAAATAGATGAGCGGGCTGTCTTTGGACTGCTCATGTTATTGTGCAATTTAGAAATCCTGTGGGTAGAATAAGCTGTTGAGGCTTTTATTCATAAGCTTATCATTTTTTGGTAGTATCAATAATATAATAAAGTCCTTATTTTTTGCTATTTTGAATTGAATGCCTCGTACCTGAGGTTCGCAAGATTCAGGATTTAAATAATCAAGACTCTTACTAGACTCTAGGTACGAGAATGTTTTGAATGTTACTAAGTAACATTTTCTGTCTTCATTGAATAATTATTGTTGACTTTTTTGTTGATTAATTATTAATTGTAAAGTTCATTTATAATGTTTATGATTGTAATGAAAATTCTTTTGGCATTTTGTACTACCTTGAAGCAATAAAAACACCAGACTAAGTGTACAAACCTAGTTTTATGTTATGTATTTGTTATATTAGCTACATGTATGAACAATCAAAACCCAGATCGATAGTGCAGTTGGTAGGGCGCCGTGATTAGGAATCTTGTGTCCCAAAGGGGGTACTGTACAGGTTCGAATCCCATCCGGGAAGGTTATACCCTTCCTTGAAAATTTGACAATAATGTCAATGTTTCTCCATTGTTTAGATAATATGGAGAAGTTTCTGGCCTTGTGGAAAGGTAGATGAATACTGATCATAGACAAGGGTCTAGGAAAGCGAGGTTAGTGCGCTGGGTGCAGTAATATGATCTTAATTCTGTTGACATGGCGTTCAACCCAGTAGAAATAAATTAAAAAGTATGAACTATTAAAGTTGGTTGACAGCACTGATTTATCGAAGAGACTACAAATTCATGAATACTATTATTGGAGTAACATACTTTGATATTACAGTTCATATACAATGTACATCATTTTTAGTTTTTGGTGGTTCTGGATTGTATCCGCTTTCTTTGTGTATAATATTGGATTTACAATTTCTGGAAAAACTGCTTTAAGGAATCATATTGTTGCATCAATGAGCAAACAGATACATTTTGTTTGCTTTGAACAAAGATTGAACTGGTGAAACTTGTTAAAATAAGATTGGTCTCAATTTTGAGCAATGATCACTGAGACCAGTTTCTCTGTCTGAAACAATTTTATTTCACAGATTTACACTTGCAGGCAAAGTTAAAGCTTTGCTCTTTGGAATGACACCAGCATCTTTTGCATTCACCCAATAATAAGGTCATAGGCTGATTTCAAACATCCCGATTAAAAAGATTTAGTTTTCTCGACACAAAAGTCGCAAGAATTTGATACACAATTGACACCATCGTATTTTTAAACCACAATATGAATGGAGAATATTTAGAACTACTTAACACGGGAGCATTATACATGAAACAAAATGCATATCTATCTATGAAGTATCAACCCTAACTCTATCCATGTGTTAACCCTAACTCTATCTATGTTGTATTAACACATGGTTGCATTCCTAGTGTGAGTTATTGTTTCCTAATTTACCTAGACTTCAAGGTTTTACAGGTCTTGTTTGTCCATTTCAAAACTTGCTCAGGGTTAATTAGAACTTCCATTTGTTTAAATAACATCAAATAATTGCTGAAAATCTCAACACTAGGTATTGTATACATACATTTACATTATAATGAATACATTCATGATTTAGAATTAAAACAATGTCTTTCTCATGTTTATGTATGTTACGGGCAATTTGTAAATTTAGACAATATGTAGAATCCCAAAAAAATTAGCCATTTTGGAAATTGCCTAAATGAGTCAGGCATTTTGGAAATGCCTTAAAATAGCTGGGTATTTTACAAATTTACTGAAATTTCAAGAGCTTTTTTACAAATTGCCTGAAAGTGTCAGGAAAATATATTTGAATTAATGTATGTAAATCTTAGTGCATAATCCAAATAATAATGGCTAGTATTGGAAGCGTTTACAATCAAGTCTTACATTTTTATTGAAGAGAACCAACATACCTATACATGGGGATTTAAATAAAATTTGTACTTTTCTGCATTACAGACAGCCTATTTAATGTATTGTTCTGTTTTGATGCAAAAATATGAATTTACATCAACTGTTTTCTTTGTGAAATTGTATAACTTTAAAGGAAGAGTAGTCTTATTTAGCATATAAAAGTGCCTTCACCAGAACCAGATTTACCTAGACTTAAGCTCTGATATTGGCAGAGAAGCTTTCAGTCGGACCTAAGACTGTTACTGTTGAACATTATGAGTTTTATGTAATATATTGATAATGTATCTATTTCTTAGAATTACAGTAGACAAAATACACATAGATTGCTACAAAATCGCAAAACAATTAGGAATCAGATGGAGCTATACAATGTGCTGTTAACGTAAAAATACAACATTTTGTGTGTTAACAATCTTATTTAATGATTTATTTTCCTTTGGAAATCGTTTTCATTTGGCTGCTGAAAGTGGCTCAGATTACCATAGACAATCTTTTTATGTGAACAAAGACAAAAAACCATTTCCAAACACTATTTGGATAAGAAGGAAAGAAATCCTCAAACCTCATGATCATAATCTACATTTAGGCAATGTGTAAAATATTGAGCTATCTTTTTCAGGCATTTTGTAAATTGCCTAGACATTTTAGTCATTTTACAAAATGGCCTAGAAATTTACAAAATGCCTACAAATTTCAGGCATTTTACAAATTGCCTGTAACATATATAACAAGAGCACCGCTAGGCGGAGCATTATATGCCCGAAAGGGTCTTCTACCCGATATGGACAATCATCCTATGAAGTTTGAATATTGTGGACCAAATGGATCTTAAGTTATGCTCCGGAAACTGTTTTCAGTTTTAAGGAACTTAAGTTATGCTCCGAAAATTGTTTTCAGTTTTTAGGTAATAGTGACCTTGACCTTTGACCTTGTGATCCCAAAATCAATAGGGGTCTTCTACCCGATATGGACAATCATCCTATGAAGTTTGAATATTATGGGCCAAATGGAATTTAAGTTATGCTCCGGAAACCAAATTGCTTACAGACGGACGGACGCCAGGGGGTATAACAAAATATGCCCGAAGTTCTTTCGGGCATACAATAAAACTAATATAGTGTAGACTATCTCAGGGATTCTATATAACAAGGATTTGTAACGAATTGCTTTTTTTTAATTTTCACGTTCGTCGCTGTCTATAACTGGCTGAAGCAGGCTGTATTGCTCGTTTTTTCTCAACTGTCAAAACATGAATAATTTCATGGTGAATGCGTTTGTTAAAATCATTGTCGTAATAACCCATGAGTTTCCGAAAGTGTGTATTATGATTGAGTAAAGCTTCTTATGCTATATGATATGTTTTAGTCAAAATATTTTTTAAAACAATTCGGCCGCCAGTACAAAAACATTGCATTCAGTCACTGTGAAATTATTCAAGCTTTGACAGTTGAGAAAAAACGGACAATACAAACTATTCCAGGGTTTAAAAACTTGATTTATGATTTTGTACATGTCTTCCATGCAACTTGTGAATGTTTCTGAAGTTTTTGACAAAATATTGTTGCAATTATGACCGAAAATATGACTTAAGGTGATGTAAAATGGGGTTAAAAATGGCAGATCGGCGGGAAAATGCATTATTTTGTGAAACAGTCTGTGAGCGAAATTTACCTCAAAATCATCTAGAAACACATTTTTCCTAACATTTATTTCAATTTGAATGGTACTGGTACAAAATTTCATGTTAATATCTTTATTTAAACTTGATACTTGTTTTCCGTACGGGCCGAAAAAATAGCGACGACAGTGAAATTTGATGAAAATCTATTACATTTACTTATCGTTACAAATCCCTGTTATATAAAATCCCTGACTACCTCTACCTTTCTCTTTCCTTATATACTTTTTACTTACATGTATGTAGCTTTCCCTAAGCTTTGTAATGAGAGAACATACCTTGTGTATATTACATAAACACTGGTCATACTTGGCTGTTAATTGATACACAAGTTATGTAATAGTAACATTACATTGTAATAAGTGCATGGTAATAATGACAATTTACTTTTGTTATACTTAGTGTCAGCTCTACTTGTAATATGAACAGTTGAAGAAGTGCAAATTACAAACATTTGACAAGCTCATTAATTTTAATCGGTCATTTAAAACAATTAACTAACTCAACAAGACTGTCATTAATTGTCTCATTACAAATACTGTCAATATTTCGTGGGCAGTTTACATGAATATTTAATAGAACTAATTTTAATATACTACAAACATAGTTAAGTACAGACACATATTTTAATTATTTATCACGTGACCTAGTACATTAAACGGACAGTTAGAAGTAAATGCCGTCAGTGCCGTAACTATATAGTACGTGAAGGTGGCTCATAGTGGATGGGTACTGACAACTGGATCATTTTGTCTGGATGTAATACGTTGTACTAAATTCATAAAAATGTCTCACGGTAAGATTTTAATTTGTTTCTTAATTTAAGCATCTTTGATTTTTTAAAGTTTGTGTTTTTTAGTAACATTTGTTAAACTTAAAGTAATTCAAAGAGAAGTCAATAACAAAAAAGACTTCTATTATGTTTATGAAAGATAAAATTCCTTTATTCTCAGATGTTTCAGTTACAAATTATAATATACTATGACATAGTACCGTAACAATTTTTATCCTGGAAGAATCCTTACGTTTCCGTCAGAACGGTTTGACCAATTAAATTGTTAAGTTTTTTCATCAGTTATTAAAATTTAATATACTCAGGCGCGTAGCTACCAGTACGCAGAGTACGCAGCTGCGTACACATTGGTCCAGCAAATCGTAAAAATACAAATGCCAAAAATGTAATAAAACTTAGGCCTGATGGGGCGTGTGTGAAACAAAACTGCTCGTTCTTTTACTATTAAACCTAATTTCAATTTACGTTTCAATGGGACTTGCCTTTTGTGAGTTGAGTTAACGGTTTAAATTTGTTGTTTGTCTTTTACTCCAGTCTATAGAATTCTTCAAACGCTAGTTGGTATTGAATGATAATTGGTACGTATGTTGTCTTCCTATTTTTGTGCCCGGAATGAATTATACAAAATATTTTTGAATAGTTGCTAAAACGCTCCTCAGATAATCTACGGAAAAAATCGGGGGAGGGATGCCCTTGTACCTCTAAGATTCTGCGTACACATTAAAAAGCCCTTGCTACGCCACTGATACTGTATTAGTATGCGAGAAACGTAACTTGGTAATGTTTCATTTTGAAGACGTTTAAACACACAAGTCCCAAATAACCTCAGTAACATACAAAATTACCATAGTTGTACTTTAGTCACACTTTTCCACCTTATAAAAATGCAGCATCCGACGCTGGTACTTTTAAAGAGCCTATAAACATTATTCCAATCATTATTTTTTCGCCTTTTGCCAGCATTCTCAATTTTATCATAGCGATATGTTGTTTTCATTCTCCTCAAAGTTTTTTTGAAACCTCCTGTGATATCTTTTTGATAAACACCTGAAATGCTATTTCAAAACAACTCATCTTTTATTATATACAAATGTAAGTGATATTTATTTATTATAAATTCATCGGATGCTATTTCCTTGGAAAAGGATATGTAGGTCATGAAGTGTCGTATCCATTAGAGATGGTTTCTATAAAATATAGTATATATCGAAAGTCGTGTACAATAGAAATTGTGAACCCTTGTTTGTTACCATTATTATTTACGAAGTTCCAATCATGATCTTGTGGTCTTAATTATAAATCATTGTGCACTGATTGCCACGCACTTACAAAGTTTATCATAATTTTTGTAACATACTTTTTTCTTACTTTTTGACATATAAGTTGGACCTCCCATTAGTTAACGTGATGGTTAAGGAGAGAAAGTTTGTTAATGACACAGTGACATAGATTTTGTTGACTTTATCAGCGTTTATTGATTCTCGAAATTTGTTTCTAAATAGTTTCTAATAGTCAAAGGGATAAATTAAAAGCCGTTGTTGTCCAGAGAATTTGTTCTTCAGAGGGCCACTCAGCAGAAGTTATACTGTATAGCAATTTTAAATGTATGATGATGATTTTGTGTCATTCTTATGTTAAACATGTTGTTATCTATTTGCATCATAATCATATTAACTATGTAAGAGATATTTGAGAACTCTGAACTTTTAGATGACCTAAACAATAAATAACACAACCCGGGTTGGTAGCGCAGTTGATAAGGCATCGGGATTTCAAATCTAGTGTCCCGAGGGGGGTATGGGTTCGAATCCCAACCGGGGAAGTCACCCTTCCATGGAAAGTTAACAATAATATCAATTTTCCTCCGCTAATAAAGTATATAGAGCATGGAGAATTTTCCGGCCTAGTGGAAGGGTAGGTGAGTACTGATTATAGACAAGGGTCCAGGAAAGCTATGTTAGGTGCACTGGACGCCGTTATATGTCTTATACAAAGTGTTGCTACGGCGTTAAACCGAACGAAATAAATAATAAATTACAATATTAAATTAGTATGTATCTTAGACGTGTTCATGTATGTTCATGTATAATATCACCAATAACTAACATCCTTGTTAAATAAATACAATAACTGTACTTTGAATTATGTAATAACCATTATAACCCATCAAGTAATTAACTATACATTCTAACTTGGTAATTAAGTGTAATTAACAAAAACAAACACAACTTGTGACATAATGTTACAAAATTTAAGCAATAACAGTCAACAATTGTCAAATTTTACACTTCAGCAGCAAAAACAAGAAAATAAATATGATATACAAACTCGACCGTACAATCTTAAATAACGAAATTGAAATAAATTGCTTTATGAGTATGTGTCTGTCATCAATGCGTGAATACAATGATTTCAGACAAATGTAATACGTCGACTCTTATATAAACTTATGTCTCTAACTTAATGAACGAAGAAAAATAGGAGCAACTTTCATCTTACTATATCAATTACACCCTTAGGCCACAACAAGTTGATCATATGTTCTACGGATTTTCCTGGGGGGAAAATGGGGCGAGCGAGCGAAGAAAAAAAGTCTTTATTCATTTGCTTTATAGCGGTTTGACCAAATTTTTATGGGCGAGCGAGGAAATAAAAATATTTTTTGTGTAAAAACCGTCAAAATTAAGGTGCGAGCGAATCCATAGAACATATGATCAATTTGTTGTGGCCTTACTGCATGGTATGCGAGCTGCACCAATGAGTGAGTAGTTTTAAATACATCCATGATCTTGGTTTTACCTTTTGTATGAGTATATGTTTCCCTGAAGGTAAATATTGTATCATTATCAGCATAAAGGACATTAGTAAATTCTCTGGTGACATCAAGATTGGATTATTGCAACGCCCTTCTTGCTAATACTTCTAAGTCATATCTGAATAAACTTCAACGTCTACAAATACTGCAGCAATAATCAGCACCGGAACCCATCGTCATGATCATATAACACCAGTGCTTGGAGAACTTCATTTGCTCCCTGACTGTCAGCGAATCAGCTATGAGCTCTTGATATAAACATGACGCACTTAACAAAAAAATGTCCCAAGTTGCATGGTATTTTTAAACCGACATTGTCTACATAAAATCTTGTTTGAGACATCATTAACATCAGTTGAGAAAACAAACATTTTTGATCATATCTGTGACTTAAACGTTGTATGTAAATAGGCTGAATGTATAAATAAATATGACATGAATATTGACATGAAATTGTGATAAAATAAATCATTATGATACTTAACTAATTAAATTACGTTTAATCTACATATATTTGTAAATTATGATACTGATTCTTCTAGCTAAAATAAATAATTGCAACACTTATTAACAATTTATTGTACCCTGTTAATTGTTTTAGAAAATATCCATCGCCTACATGTTGCTAAGGACGCTGACTTCATTGCATGTAACCCTTATTGACAGAGGTTTCTTTAGTTCGAGCTCATCGCCCAAATTTGGTGAGAAAATTTAATTGCGAGGTATATAGTAACCCAATATTGGTGAATCTCAGTAATGATGTTTCTTGAAACTTTCAATTTCATATAACAGGGATTTGTATTTTTTGTTGGATTTAAAGCCGAAGCAACAGGGATTTGAAACCACATAGATATACATCAAATTTCCCTTTCGTGGCTATTATTTCGGCTCATACGGATAACAAGTATTACAAGTTTAAATAAAGATTTTCACATGAAATTTTGTACCAGTACCATTAAAATTAACATAAATAATAGGAAAAATGTGTTTCTAGATGAGTTTGATGTAAATTACGCTCACAGACTGTTTCTCAAAACTATGCATATTCCGCTGATCCGCCATTTTCAGCCCGATTTTACATCACCTAAAGTAATATTTTCGGTCATAATTGCAACAAGATTTTGTCATAAACTTCAGAAACATTTACAAGTTGCATGGAAGACATACAAACACATAAATCAAGTTTTTAAACTCTGGAATCGTTTGTACAGCCTGCTTGAGCTAGTTATAGACAGTGACAACCGTGAATATTCAAAAAGCACTTCGTGGCAAATCCCTGTTATCCCTAATGTGACAGAGATTGTTGAGTATCTGGCTTATGTTTTATAATGCTCTAATCACACACGTGTGATACAAAACTTTACTAAACCTTTATTTAGATTCTATAACAAATGTATTCTTATAAAGAAATGTCCTAGAATATATTAACATTAATTATAATAGATTGTTGTCCTTCATGGAACACAAGCACATAAAGACCATACCAGACATTTCTTGACAACATTCTATCATATATAACTGTAGTGTTATACTGTTAACTCTTTAATAATAAATCATTTCTATGAATATAATTATGTTACCATTCCAAGTCAACCAGATTTAACATTCCGAACTAATGCATGTTTACTACTTGGCATTTTCCAAGGTTTAGTCTCATTATTTGATGCCTTGAATTATTTTTATAATAAATCACAAAATATGCTTTGTATTTAATTTAATTAACCAAAACTAGATATATGAAGGTCTAACTACATGTATATAATGTAGTATAAAGAACTATGCAGCATACTAAGCCCAGTGCCTGGACAAACCCAATCACCACTCATACAACCTGATTGCTTTAAAGGTACTCATTCACAGATTTCAACCTATACATCAACATTTTCTAAAACTATCAAAATTGTTTGAAAACATTTTTGAAGCAAGAACTTATTGATTTGACAATGACAATTTTAATGCAAATATTTATATACAATTACAAATGATGGTATTTCAAGTAGTAAAAATCTACCCCGTATGTCACGGTAGAGACAATTTTAATGCAATTTCGTGACGTTTATTGTATATTTCTTGCAATATTTAGGTCAGTTTGTACTAAAATATTAAGAATTATTTTTGACTCAATTACAGGCACTGAATGGTATTGTGAAAATATAGATTATCTTAACCAAATATGTGAACTAGTACCTTTAACGTTTTTAATTTTTATCATGTTAAGGTATATTATATCTCATGAACTAGCTAGTCCATCATATTATAGTCACATAATTCTATATAAAGGCAATATTTTATATTTCCAGTGAAGTCCATATTGTATACAGTTTATATAATACTTGTTATAAGTATATATAATGTATACAGTGACTCTAGTGAAGATCACATTCATTATGATCCAGGTAAGTTATATTGTTGTATTTACTATAATTAAATCTTTCCACCAACTGCTATTGTATTTACATATTTCAAAAAATAAATAATATTTATTGTACATTGTAATACAATAATATCTTTATACCATTCTATAAAATGCTATTTTAAATTAGTTTAAGAGATGTTAACAGTTGGTGAGTGACTCGATGATCGGGGAAGTCAATGTCAAGCGACGACTGAATAGTGATACTAATTGTAGACTTAAAAACACTTGCTTTAAAGCTTTAACTTTTAGATTTAGTGTATTTTGGGTCGCAGAACGCTTATGTATAGATAGTTGAACCAAAATAGCTAACTTAGGATTGCCTTAATATTTATGGCGGCGATTTTATTATCGATTTCAATTATGAACGTTCATTTATAGGGATATTAGACAGATAAATCAACATTATAGCATTTTAATCTTTGGCATGTTGAAACATATTTTGTTGTCGTACTATCCTATTTATACGATTAACAATTAACATTTGCATAAATTTATAGTACTTGATAAACATCAAATGTATCTGTTTAAATCAGTTAAATGATGTACGCGAATCACATTATATAGTACATCTCGCATGATCGTATCATATCGCAACGACTGCTTCGTGTCTCGCATGATCGTATCATATCGCAACGACTACATCGTGTCTTGCATGATCGTATCATATCGCAACGACTGCATTGTGTCTTGCATGATCGTATCATATCGCAACGACTGCATTGTGTCTTGCATGATCGTATCATATCGCAACGACTACATCGTGTCTTGCATGATCGTATCGTATCGCAACGACTGCATTGTGTCTTGCATGATCGTATCATATCGCAACGACTACATCGTGTCTTGCATGATCGTATCATATCGCAACGACTGCATCGTGTCTCGCATGATCGTATCATATCGCAACGACTATATCGTGTCTTGCATGATCGTATCATATCGCAACGACTGCATCGTGTCTCGTATGATCGTATGATATAGCAACTGAAGCTACGCACCCCTAGTACATAATGATAACATGTTATATATATGATTTCAGTACCTGTATGTAACAGACTTGATTTACCAGGATATCCCAACTATTATATGGTAATGATCAATTTTTACTGGGAAACCTTACAATGTCCACATGGTGCAGTGTATGATCAACGTTATTGTGATTGTATATTTATACCTACTTGTAAGTAGTATTACTTAAAGTTTACTTAACACATCAATACATTCGAAGTCTTTGCATTGTGTAAGAAATTTGATAGAGAGTTAATAAATAGCAAAATATGA
Source organism: Mactra quadrangularis (assembly GCA_025267735.1). Taxonomy (NCBI): domain Eukaryota; kingdom Metazoa; phylum Mollusca; class Bivalvia; order Venerida; family Mactridae; genus Mactra; species Mactra quadrangularis. Next base: position 11,103,465 of record CM046304.1, read on the forward strand.
TGTTTTTAAGCATATTATGGTCAGTAAATTAGGTTTAAATGCGATTTTTAGTGGTGGCTAAAGTGACGAACAAATTTTATAAATACTAATTTATGAGAAGATATTTCGACAAGAAGTACTGGCAGAAATGAAGTCTAGTTCAACGTCAACTTTGAAAATTCAAGAACTTTTCGTCTACTGTAGAATTCTGCTACGTGGAGAATAGAAATTGTTTTCATTTGATTTGGACTTTCTGGAATGTCAAGTAAACAGTGGTCCAAGCAACAAACAACTACTAAACAAACTTGTAGGGGTGTATTCGATAATACACAATGCAAGGCTATTTCTAACTTCATATGTTTTGTTGTTGTTTTTTTGCTTTACATTTGTATGGTTGGTTGATGAGGGGATAATAATTTATTTCCGTTTGAGAGGATCGAACTAGGAAATGAAGTTTACATAACACATCAATACCTCCTTAGTATATCAAGAGATTACTATCTCAATGAAGAGAAAACGAAATCACGTTAATGACCGCGAGAGTTATTGCAATGGACATTTAAGTGGAAAGTAAAGGTGCAATAACGGTTGCTATGGAACTAAATAACGGTTGCTATGGACAGTCTTTTTGATGCTTTGGACTTTAAGGCGACTGGCATTGGGTGTAAGAGTGGTTGCTATGGACCAAATGGTTGGATATATTGATGGTTGCTACGAGTCTAAAATTGGTTGCTTACTTATGAATTATGAAGTCATAGACTTGAGAAAAATTTTGACAGTTGAGAAAAAACGAACATATATACATTTGTATAATCAAGAAAAGCTAGTTTAATATGTGTATGGTTTCAAGGTATCCAGAGACTTCATCATGTAAGATTAATACCGCGTATCCTCTTTTTAAACTATGCCATCGAAATAGTTAATGGATTCACTACTTTAAGGTTGCTACTGTAAATTATGAAATTTCAAATGAATGAGTTCTTTCTACAAAAAGCATGTTATGTGTGCTGAGGACAGCCAGGAACGAATGATTTCTGTCACTGAAGATGGACAGTATCCATAATTACTTATACATTTATTATTCAGTCCCGTCTTACAGGATTTTTCATTCAGTCCTGTCTTAAAAGATTCCTACTCTATATTTAAAAATACGACAAAGGTTATTTATAAATTGTTCATGATATTATCCTAGTTATACAGTACCCACCAAACGTTTTGAGACATAACAAATTTACTACAATTCTTGAATTTTGATGATTTTTGTTGTTGAATCGTTGTTTTAAATGTATTTAAGTATAGTTCGTGTTCGTGATAAAAAGATAACACATTTCATGAATGCAACACTTATATAAACTACAGCATCGGATGTCGTAAAGCATCCAAATTCATGGTTATTGTAATTATTTTTCATAACATATCTTTAAAGCTATTTTTGTAGTCTCGGATACAATAATAATGATGACAAAAAACAAAAACAAAAGCATTTTAAAATAAACATCATCAAATTTTAGATAAAAGCTATTCAGTAGGCTTACAAAGTGAAAATGTCTCTAAACTTTTGGTGGGTACTGAATGTTTTAACAGACTGGATATGTCAAAGTCTAAGCACAATCAGCGAGTAGATTATTTATCGTCTAAAAGTGGCACATAGTTGAACAAATGATATGAAAGTCTAGTCAAATATGTCACTGTACGGACATCTTCTTGTCCACGCTGAATTATTTTACATCAAATATTCATACATATTATGCATTAATTAGACGCCTTATAATTTATATCGTCATATTTTTTACAAAGACATTGTTACAGACTGTGAATTCTGTTAATGTGCATGTTGAGACCTTGTCTAGATAAATCGTGTAATATTTCTATTATTGTACTACTTCACAGACCAAGTTGACTTACAGTGTAATATCCACAATAATTATAGCATACACAATTATGACGTTAGATTAGATGTTAATATATTCTTTATTAAATACAAAACATCTTATTATTTTTATGTGAAATGTATCGTTTACGATGGAATTCACAATGTTCACTATAAATCACTCTTGCCTTACATCGTATATTTCATTGTCAGCACTTCAATACTGAACGTAACAATGTCTGGGCTGAACTAGTTTCAGTTTTGAGTGTATGTGAGTACAGAGTTCAGCCTTGAACAATGCAATTACTTATTTTTGACAGCATTAAGCATCGTATATAATAACATGATGTATGTTTTTCTGTTCTTTATGTTCTCTATGTCTATAATTATGTACTAGTTCATATTTCGATTATTTGTTCATACAGTATCTGTAAATATGTAACCCATGAAACTCTCCAAAACTGGAGGTAATAAAAGTATTATTATTTATCATTTTTTAATCAATGTACGTATTGAATCACAGTTGCCAGAACAACACGATTCAAAACTATGGAATTCAACAATAAACTTAGAGTTACCTATGCTCGGTCACTGTCATATCAAATTTGATTTGGGTTAAAAAATAACTGATAATTCTGGTAAAGTTCCTATATGGTAAAAGCACTGGCACTGGAGTCCTCACATTCTTTAAAATGCACGCACATATAATATTTTGTCATCAAAACACAATTAAAAATCTCTCCCGTATTCATCACCGTGTACGAGTTATGACTATCATTATAATATTATATATGTATGTACATAGAACTATATATAGTGACGTACGCATTATAATCATAAGATATGGACTCTGGTGCCAGTGGGTAAAAGCATCTCTATGCTTGCAACTTCCGTTTCCGAAAACAAACAAGCATCAAAAAATCCGGATGTTGGATAAAATCAGCACGAAGCACCATAAGTAAAACATGGCATATTTAGAAAATATCAGACCAGTGCTCGGTCACCTTGTTTTTAAGTCAAATAGATGTAAATATGTAAAAAAATTGTTGTAAACGGGTAAATTATTGATTAAATATAATGAACTTATGTAAATGATGATAATTCCCGAATTATTTTACAAATTATTAGTGAATAAGATGGAGCTGTTCAAACACGATTTTCTAGCGATAACTATACAGGTGCATGTGGCGTATTAACAAATTAAAAATCTGATAACTTCTATACGAATGAACTGTCGATATGTTGTTATGTTGAATAGAATATAATAGTAAAAATATTGAATTCCATGTTATATTGTACATTCCACATTCAGACAACTTGTAAAAATACAAAATGCATGACTTAACAAATTGCAACTAATTTACAAATTTATATTCAGTCATTAATAATAAAACAGAAACTTTCACGATATCAATACTAAATGTTATATAATTATTGAAAGTAGTATAATATCAACTAATAATTGTAACAATATTAAGTTACTGTACAGTGTTGCAAGGCGGAAAGCGAGTATTTCCGAAATTGAGCTAGAAGATTAGGTATGACTTCGGTAGCAGAAATCTAGTAAAACCAGTACAAATTTTGAGATACAACCTTATATTGTTCGTGACAGATATGGAAACGCGGTTACAATTGAGAAGAACTTTGTGGTGTCTTGTATATGACAATCATAATAGACGCAACAACAAGTTTCTAAGACTATCAAACGCATTTATTCTGTTACTCTTCTATTCATTCAATATACAACCGTTACTATCAAAGTACTCTCAACAAGTGATATCTCATACTTGTACAGTGCATGGATATGTAACCTGATACTTCAGTGGTTCTATATACTAAGTTAATAACCTATAAATAAATAAATTACTTTAAAGTTACTTATAATTTAACCTTTTTATTTACAGTACCTCCAATTAGGACAAGTGCGGTACCACCGACAATACCAACAACAACAACAACACGTCGTACAACAACAACAACCACCCAACCAACAACAACAAAGACCACCACCACCGCCTCGACCACGACCACCACCACTACAACAACACCGCCGCCACCACCATCAACAACAAAAGTACCAGTACTGCGTGAATCAGGGGTTCTATCACTTAAAGGTAATGTAAAGTGTATATAAATCTTAACTTTTTACTTTTTTACATTTTACATTGTTGAGCACACACTCAAGTGTGTTTTTTAAGTTTATAAAAATAATTTAGAATCAAGTGAAGATTTATGAACTTTGTCAGTTAAACATGGAATGTTTTACATGTTTTGTATTATACCTCATTTGCACACTTTGATGCTTTACATCAAATTATTCTTGTCATTAAATGTAATTGAATATCAAATGCGTACAAACTATAGATGTACGTTTTCTTATAGTTCGAACTAATCTAAACAAATGTGTGTTTAAGTTTCAAACGTAAGTTAAACTTCCAACGCAGTGATTTCAATCAGTTACTGTTGCAATTCGAGCTTGTGTTTGTTTTCACGCTTTTTAAGTCAAAAAGCAAAGTTCATCATGATTGTGATATTCATCAACACCAAAGAGGATCACATGGGTGTATGTTTTGTATTAAAGATTCCTGTTCACAGATTTGATTAATTTTTTCAGTAATTTCTGAATATCATTCAGTGTCTGTAATTGTGTCAAAACATTAAGTCTTAATATTATAAGACAAACTGACCTATAGGTTTCAAGAAATATGCACTAAAAACACTACTTTTCTGTTTCCAAAATGTTTCCATACAATTTTGATAGTTTTAGAAAAAGTTGATGTTTAAGTTGAAATCTGTGAATGAGTACCTTTAACTAAGCTTCAGCTTTGGTTTATTTCAATCTAATTTTGTATATTTTTCTTCTAGAAACCAAGAAAGTATGTGAAGGATGTAAGTTTGAAGGTGGTATAGGTTACAAGTCCCATGACACAGATTGTAATCTATATATTGTATGTTCACCTGGAAGAACTCAGAATGATGTTAAAGCTAATATAAGACGTTGTAGTATAGGGGAATATTGGGATCAATCATGGCTTACATGTAGATCTTCTAAACATGTTCAATGTCATACAGGTGGGTGTATTTCCTCGTTCTTCACTGTACATAATACGAGTATATATACATGTATATACTTAACGAAACTTCTAAGTACCCCGATTTCAATATTGTAGGAAACGTTATTTTTCAACATTTATGTCCGATCGATGATGGAATTGTTTATAGGACCATACTGACTTTTGCTTGCATGGTTTTCATGCTACTTTATCGATGCTAAACATGTTTTGTCGTGCACGCGTTGATATATGAAGATTTCCAATTGCTTTGATTTAATAGAAAATTAGCAAGTAGAAATCTAATCCTGCTGGTGACGCATCGCTTTGCGAAAGACCTATTGAAATTTCTCGCTCTTGAAGAGACATTGGAGCCATTTCTTGATATTTCGTTGTGCATATCAACACACTAATGAATTTCATCAAAACTGACCACGTGGGATATTTTGCACGAGACGCTCTTGTCCATTTATGCTTTTCAACAGTATAGTTCTATGAACATTTCCATTAACGATCGGACATAAATGTTGAAAAATAAAAATTTCGTTAAGTATATAAGTTCAAACTGTCACCATATCTGCTCATATTATTATGAAAACGTGTCGACTCTCGAACTTAATATTCAAAATACATATGAAGTAATACAGAAACAAATTAAAACGCCAATTGGATTCATTTATATCATCATATATACAAACAGTAACTGTCACTAAGATGAAAGTCAACGTTGTACATATTCAAATACAAACAATATGAACTGATTAAGGTTCTTTCGTACAATACATTTATTTCTTGTGAGTGAAACAAAAGAGATATTATAACGATAAAAATGCAGATATAGTCCAATAATTTTCAAGTATTATAATAATTACGCGCTCCACTTTTATTAACTTGTCAGTAACTGATAGACTATTCACGAAAACACACGTGGTCATTATTATTATTTAAGCAGATATATACATTGTACATTAATTAAAAGGGACAATTATTTAATAAGTTGATGGCTCTATATTTTGTTCTTCTGTTGTATTTGTGTAGAATGTTCAAATCAAGTAAATTTAACTTTGGTGATTATTTTTATTTTGTAGAGTTGTATTTTTTCCAAAGAAAAACGATTTAAAGCGTGGCCTAACATAATATCAATATATCAATTTAGTTTTACAATCATGTAGCGCAGTTTTATGGAAGCACTCTACAATAGAACTTTCCAATATAGTGGTCGATTGCGCACATATTTAAACATGGACCCTATATATAAACTGATGAAATAGGGTCCTTGGTTTAAAGTAGAGTGGCCGGTGTCCAAATTATGTCCATATAACTCTACATTGTCGATCATATATCTAAGTCTAATTAATGTATTGTTTGATGTACACAGATATATGCAAGGGAAAAAGTAATGTATTTACATATGGTCATTCTGGAGATTGTCGAGGTTACTGGAAATGTGAAGAAAGTGTATCTGTCGGCCATTGTTGTCCTAAAGGTCAAGGTTTTATGGAAGGTTTCGGATGTGTTCCGTCACCATCGTGCAATAGTCTTTGTGGTGAAGAATCAGCAGCCGTAGAAACAAGTAAGTAACTCGTATAACTGTGTAATTGTGCTGCAATCTTAATTAGGGAATCATTAAGCACAGTCACTATTGTTTTTTGCTTATGGCGCGTACGAAAATGTAACATTTGGGGCTGTTATAGCAAGGTTAACTTAAATGTAGCATTAAACGAACCTAGTCCGGGGTTTAGTTACAAATAAATTCAGCATGATTACACATGTACATTTTTAGTGGATTTTCTTGAACTCAGAAGGGGCGGAGAGGCTGATAAAAGGGACAGGGTGCATCAGGGGGTTAATGTCTCAAAGTCACTGTTTCTGCATGAGGAGCAGCAAAAAGGGGCAGGGAGGAGAGAAAAAAGGACAGAGTGCAGCACCCTGCTATTCTGGTTTAGAATAATCACTAATTTTATTATGACTTATGTTCCATATATTTGGTAAATTACTCATGTTATTTAAGTAAATAAATTCCTACTAACCTACATGTACACGTGAACCCAATATTAGATTTTTATTACAAATAAAAGAACACAATTATATCACGGTATTATGTACCGTACTGTATCAATTATTAGATATAGGAGCAATGCTCCAGTGGTGGGACGGGCGCTTAGGGATGGAGAGGTCCCGGGTTCGATCCCCACTATAGGCACTGCTAATTTCTTTGAGCAAGGAATTAACCTACAATTGTTCCACTCCACCCAGGTGTAAATGGGTACTGTGAGGAATCGCCTGCCTGAGGGTGATTTCAATGATCAGGAGTTATCGTACAAGATTGTAAAGTTCATGAACATGTATATGAAAGCAGACTTTAAACCGCATTTTTAAAGAAGATACGAATGTTATCATTTTTTAGTTAAAATACAAGTATTAAATTAACAGCGTTAATCAACACTGATTAACTATTTCCTTATTATAAATAGATTTTATGATATTTTATACCATTGTTATATCTATACGTTTTGTTGACATAAAACATTGAAGTTTTAGGGACATAGTTTTCTACTTACTTCAGACAGGCATGACATTTTGTACTATCAAACATTTTATATATAGGTAATAATGTGTCCTAGATAAGTAATTTTAAAAGGTTAAAATAAATGATAAATACCAAATATGGTATTTACAGTTTAATTATGAATACTAATTAAAGTATACATTTTACAAATAGTATCATACAAAGTGATTCAGTACATACACTATCTATCAAATAACACACCAACTTTGTGTCAAAGTCTGACATTAGATGAATAATTACAGTCTTATTTTAAACAATCATACATTTCATGACATATAAATAGGAAATAATTATATAGGATTAAAACAAGAAATTATTTCCCCCCAATGAATCGTATCTCTGAATCTTAACAAACATACCACTGGACGTATAGTCCAGTCAATACAGCTTTTGACCTAGACAAAATTGCAACAGAATATATAATTATCCTATGCGAAAGACCATCAATACAATAACACACACCAAAAAGTTGCACTCCAAATAAAGAAGGGAAAGTGATGAAAAATGAATTTTAAATAATGCATTTTCTACTTATATAACAAGGCGCTGCAACGCTACCGTACTTTTGTCCCGCAGTGAATATAGCTTTTGGGTCACAAAAAGTAATGGATGCCGGTAGTATTTTGCTTCTGAGTTGACTTTCCGATGTGAACATATACACCCATATTTAATATATTTTATATATGACAGTAAATTAATTAAAAATACCGTTTTTGGTGACGACCTTGACAAATAGAAATATTTTACTACGGTAGCGCATTAGGACCAAAATTGAGCATGTTTAGTGTTAAATTTGTGTCACGATATTTTTGTTGTCTGAGTGCTGAGTACGAAACTTTAAACTCCACAAATTAATGTTATCTCATAAAATTGTTTTAAAAAACGAGATGATAACCAAGTTAAGCTTAATTCACTTGATATATTATTTGTTTCATTTACTCATGAAAATAGCATCACACTATATATTTGAGCTTAAACGATTTTTTACTTTTTTGTGTATGAGTTACGTATAGCTTTTCCTCCGTCATTATTTAAAATTATAAACTGTTGTTGGTTTTGTTGTGCCACCGTACTAACCTGTTTGACCAAAACATTGTCTTCAGGTCTGATAAAGTAAGGAAAGTCGAGAACGGGACTTGGCTAAATCAAAAAAAGTCCCATGCTGTGTTTACTTCTCTATCTTTCATGCATACCTTAATTGGATGCTTGACAGCTTTACATCATTTACATTGTAAAATCAGTAATTTTAAAACTTCCCAGAACTTACACCGAGTTCAAAGACGCCGTTCAAATATATATAGACATCACAAAGGATGTAGACATCAAATCTGGCGAGAGATCATAATGCTCTATTGTTCATTATGAATTGGCCACACGAACAACCTCCCTTTGCAATAGTTTGCTACTAAAGTAGTCAATGCAACATCGTGCGTGCAAAATTAAAAGCTTGTTTTAAACATTTGACGCAACATGAAAGGACAACACAGTATTAAATCCATGTGAGTAGGGATGTGAGTCTGTTAATGGAAATGTTCAGCCTGTAAAGACTAAGTTATAGTCTGTCCCTAAAGATATCTTAAAGTTATTCGATGACGGACTTGTGTGTTCAATCATTTGCACAGTGTTAAGATCTAGTTAAGCCTCTGATAGCGAAAATACCGACAGTGACAATGATCAAAAGCTAAACCTCAGGTTATAAAAAACAGAACGTAACTAAGTACATTCCGTAACAAATGTATACTGTTACAACATTTCATGTGTAAAAACAGTTACAAAAGTAACAAAATGTAATGATATTTTAAATATTTATTTATGTAATACCTATTATTCATCTGTATTACATACGTGTAGTAGCATGAACTACAACACTTGTTTGGAAGCATTTGTTGACTATTAAATCTGCTTTTGTAATCGATACACGAGAAGCTGATTCCAAAAATTCATAGTTTCAGGTATTGTGTTGGTACTTAAATCACATTAGTTCATTAAATGATAATTACATTCATATCAATGACATTTAAACCCTTTTTAGACACATTTGTAGTAAACTAAAAGTTATTATCAATTGTGATTTTTGAAAATTGTATACAATCTGATTCCAAAAATTCGCACTTTTAGATATTATTTTAGTACTTTTATCCCAAAACTGAACAATTATGTCTCTTATTTATTATTGTTATACTAATTATAGTACAAGCACTAGTTATAGTACAAACGCATGAAAGATACATGTAAAGCAGATTCCAGATAAATGACTCGTTTTAAAATCTTTTTTGACACATTTATATAAAAAAAATCAAAAATGACCTTTTTGAATTTTGTATTTAAAAAGAATTTGAATAATAAGTTGTATTTTTACAATTGTTTTCATTCGTAAATGATAATAGATAGTTATAAAGGGAGCTAATCCAAAATGATTTATCATTTGTATATGATAAAAGATAGTTGTAAAGGGAGCTAATCCACATTTTTGTTCATGTTTAACGTTTTTGTCCAAAAAATGACTTTCCCCTCGAATTTTTGAGTGCAACTTTTTTTTGGATATTACTATGAATACGAACTTTCACATGGTACAAAAATAAATTCTGTTGCAATTTTGTCTAGGTTAGCCTATTTTTTAGCTGTATTAACTGGACTAGTAGGCATATACACATATAATATCTCAATGCACTAATATCGCCGATCAAAGTTTGCCAATGCAGTAATTAAAGATATTGAACTTAAATGTTCATTTAGAAATGAGACAGTTATGGTTTACTTTGACTGTAGTACATTCACACTAGAATATACCCGGTAGGGCTGCAACGATTCACCGCAAAGTCGATTCGATGCAATTCGATTTATTTTCTTTCGATTCGATTTGTTTCGATTCGATTTAATAGTGTATGCCTAAGATTAAACAACACATTCATTTGAGCTTAAAATGAGTCGGACTTATATTGATAAAAATCTGAAATTTATATACTATACTATATAAAACATAAATTTGGAACAGAGTTTCCAAGACAAATTAATGATAATTATGATGGAAACTGATAGAAATGCAACAAAGGGAAACACAGTCAACGCAAATTGTCTATTAGGTGCACATTGGCTTTAATCATCATACTTTTATAGACATGTTTAAAGGCCGGTATCGAAATGAAAATGACGGATCCTGAATCGAAATCGAATCGGCGCCTTGCAATCGACATTCGATGTATCGAATCGAATCGTTGCAGCCCTACTATCTTGTAAGAAAAATAGATATAGGTTGACTCTAGGTGTCGGTGTGTCTGTAAGGAGTTAAGAAATTATTGCTTTTATCGTAGCAGACGATCTGTCTGAATTGCTGTTTACGTACTGACGAAACTATCTGCGGATTCCGTACCTAAGTATTTATAGAGGCTGAAATAAAGGTATATACATATATTTGAGTGAGCTGATAACCCCAAATGAACAAATATCAATACACAGTGCTAAACGCAAAATAGAGTCACAGAAAAACACAGTACTGAATTTTTATCAATGTTCTCAATATTAAGATAGTGTTTAATTACTAATAGACAGATAGATTAATTTTGACATACAATGTTACAACATGGCACACATAAAAACACACAAGTTACAATAATAAACAGTATGAATGCATTACTGAATAGCCATATCAAACAACATTATACATATAAGGATGACACAAAAAAGAGTAAAAACAACAACAACAACAACAAACATAAACTCTTATTTATGTTGTGGTCCTTGAGATATAGTAATGAGGGATATAGGACGATACTATATAAATAGTAAAATCTAAGAGATAAAGAATTAAATACAATAAATAAAAGTTAACCATTTTCATTTAAACTCGTATTCCCTAATTATGCATATGGGTGTGAAGCGTTTTTGAACATATATTCAATATGAAAAGAGCGCTATACAAATGAGGTATATAATAATAAAAAAAGTTAAATTATTGAAATATTGACAAGCTGGTAACATAAAGTACTGGATAATAGACTACTTGTATTGTGAAATTGAAAATACTAAGCAGTACTTCATCAAGTAAATGCATCAAAACATTCCATATTGACAGTTTTTAAATTTATTTAAAAACCTGTCTATTTCTTCAATGATACATTGATATTTAGACTTAACTGTATGTAAATTATTATTTATGATCATTAACCTACGATATATAAATACATCATAACGACAATCTTAAATTGTCATATATTTTCAATTGTTCAAAGTCTGTAATCGATCGTTTATAAATATCTAACATTTTGACAGATTTATGATGTGGGCGTTAGTTATTGTTTATTGTTTGACTTTTCCTTGAAGCATTGTCATTCAAAACTCACTTTACTGTTTTAACAGAGCAGTTTCTGTCAACGAAGGTTATACATTGCAAATTAAAATCACCAAACATCTTGTATTTTTATTAACAGAAGTAACTGCCATGGCTTAACTCAAGTTTGTATTTTTGTATATATATGCATTTTAAGCTTGCCGTCCAGATATGCCATTTCGGCTTGTATACATAGAGGGTTGCCCACAAGACTGTAGTAACTCACTCTTTAACACAATGCACTTAATACAGTCTTGCGGTCAACCCTCGATATATTTTCTATGGCATTTAAAAGAAAATCAATCAATCTTATTTTCTGGTTTTTTTTTGCCTCATGCACTAATAGTAGACACCTGTGATGGAAGCACATGGATATGTATATATAAATTATATTTTACTTATTTTTTACAGTATGTGATAAATCGCCAGTTCCTGGAAATCCACATAAATTTAGACAATCAGTACCAGGACATGGTCAAGTAGAGATGGACTGTGCTGCTGGTACTATATTTGATTATACATCATGTATATGTCAAACTGATGTTAACTTCAAGAAACCAACACGAAGAAATAAACAAGGTATGTCTTATTACAGCATTGGTCGAGTTTTACATATGAATATTATAATGAAATCACACTTTGCTTAGTTAATATAGAAATGGAGATCAATTTAATGTTTTACAAAGCACGTTTTATCACCCCGTCCTGCTAGCCCAGTCTATAGCACAAAAGCCTACTAATCGAGTAGTCGTTGGCATACTTTCGTGGAGTTTGGTCATAAATTAATTTTTAAGGTCATTATTTCTGCAACCACTGATTCTAAATAATGTAGGGGTATTGTTGGTCACTGACAAAAATATGATCCAGAGATTTAGCCTTTCCAGGAACGGTGAGTAGATAAGCTGAACGCCATAATATGATCTATTTAATGTGTTGCCTAGGCGTTAAACCCACCAAAATTTATATTGAGATAATTTAATACAGAGAAACATGTAAGACCGTCAAATATAGTATAGTTCGTTTTTTCTCAACTGTCAAAACATGAATAATTTCATGGTGATTTCGTGCTCTTTATCTAACAGTCGTGCGTATTCAATTGCCGTGAAATTATTCAAACTTTGACAGTGGAGAAAAAATGGACTTTACATAGTATTTTATAATTGTGGACATTTCATATTTTGTCACACCTATAAAAAATAAAAATTGTAACTCCATGTTAAGTAACTATATTAGAACTTTATATTTATATTTATTTTAGATTGTCAGAAGGACTTAGATCTTTCCTTCACATCACATATAGAAGATAAATCTGGTAAACATGTACATTCAAGGGGAGTTAATCTAACATTTCAAGATAACTCTGCATGTTTTAATGGATCTAGTGCTATAGTTATATCACGTTTTGCTAATGCTATCATTGGTAACAACATTGATGTGAGATTAAAGTTTAAATTTGTTGACAATGTAAACAATTCATTACAAGCTATATTGTATAATGGAGATTGTGACATGGAATCCTCGATGTTGATTGCTGCCAGTAAAAACAAAGTTACGTTTAAACTTAGGAATACACACAACAAAACGAAATCAATAGATATTAATATTCCAATTAAGGTAAGAATATGTTGTTTTACAATTATTTGGACCACGTTCAGATTATACTATAAATGTATACTTACGTTCTGAACGTTCCATGATTAAAGGAAAACCAGTAACTTTTCTGAACTACAAACAGAAACAAATTGGAAATAATATGTTTTATAAAGTGAAGAGTAAACATATGTAATCATAATATATAGTTATCCATTGGAAAATAAACTTTTAGTGATATGTTATATACACTGCTAATTTATATATTTATACTGGGTTTAACGCCGTGTCAACACAATTCTTTAGGTTATTTTATGGCGTCCAGCGCACCTTATCTAGCTTTCCTGGACCCGTGTCTGAACCAGTACTCACCTACCCTTCCACAAGGACGTAAACATCTCCATATACCTTATTAATGGAGGAAATCGACAGTATTGTCAAATTTTCATGGAACGGTATAACCTTCCCGTTTGGATTCGAACACGTGCCCCCCTTCGGGGCACTAGATTCGAAATCCAGGCGCGCTACCGATCCGGGTAAAAAATACATTACTACGTTGAACTGTCATTTCAAATAAACCGTAAAGAGAAAGAAACTCACAGCTTTGGTAAATCTAGCTTTAGAACCTTTAGTGTGGATATATATTTTTTATTTTTATTTTATTCAGTTTATAAATATTTATACAAATATTTTATATTGTTTTAGCCTAATAAATGGATTGATGGACGATATACTTTACATAATACCAAAATGTCTATGACAGTTGAAGGGAGAACAGAATCAACAATATTTTTTGGTATGTTTTGAAATTAATTTATAATACAGACTTGTGAAGCATACTAATACACTTAAATAATGCAGTTATCACCAACGTCTCATCGGATGAAGAACTTAAGAAATTCTTATTTTGTCATAATCATGTTTCTAATTTACAAATGGTGCAAGACAGCAGATGTGTATAACTTAATCTGGGTACGAAAATATTGTAGGTCGTATAATTTGTACATGCATGTCAATTTTCTCTGTAAGAAATATAATTAGTGCATGCATGTCAACTTTCTCTGTAAGAAATATAATTTGTACATGCATGTCAATTTTCTCTGTAAGAAATATAATTAGTGCATGCATGTCAATTTTCTCTGTAAGAAATATAATTAGTGCATGCATGTCAATTTTCTCTGTAAGAAATATAATTTGTACATGCATGTCAATTTTCTCTGTAAGAAATATAAATAGTGCATGCATGTCAATTTTCTCTGTAAGAAATATAATTAGTGCATGCATGTCAATTTTCTCTGTTAGAAATATAATTAGTGCATGCATGTCAATTTTCTTTGTAAGAAATATAATTAGTGCATGCATGTCAATTTTCTCTGTAAGAAATATAATTAATGCATGCATGTCAATTTTCTCTGTAAGAAATATAATTAGTGCATGTTGTCAATTTTCTCTGTAAGAAATATAATTAGTGCATGCATGTCAATTTTCTCTGTAAGAAGTATAATTAGTGCATGCATGTCAATTTTCTCTGTAAGAAATATAATTTGTGCATGTTGTCAATTTTCTCTGTAAGAAATATAATTTGTACATGCATGTCAATTTTCTCTGTAAGAAATATAATTAGTGCATGCATGTCAATTTTCTCTGTAAGAAATATAATAAGTGCATGCATGTCAATTTTCTCTGTAAGAAATATAATTAGTGCATGCATGTCAATTTTCTTTGTAAGAAATATAATTAGTGCATGCATGTCAATTTTCTCTGTAAGAAATATAATTAGTGCATGCATGTCAATTTTCTCTGTAAGAAATATAATTAGTGCATGCATGTCAATTTTCTCTGTAAGAAATATAATTTGTGCATGCATGTCAATTTTCTCTGTAAGAAATATAATTCGTGCATGCATGTCAATTTTCTCTGTAAGAAATATAATTAGTGCATGCATGTCAATTTTCTCTGTAAGAAGTATAATTAGTACATGTATGTCAATTATCTCTGTTAGAAAATAGTCTAGACTTAAAAGAATCAACAAAGTGTTTATTTGGTGTTAATAATTAACTTATTTTCATTTTCAGGTAATATAGCAAGAAGTCGTTGTGGTTTAAAGTTAGGTTGGGGTAAACATTATGAAAGCTTTGTTGGATGTATAAATCAGGTAAACTGTCGTATACTTTATCATCATTATTTTGCATAATCAGTATTAAAATATCATCAAACTCTATTGGAAAAAAACGGCAAATATTGGGGATTCTAAATAATGAAGAAGAAGTCAAACATCTACTGTTTGCAGATAATCATCACATATTTTACTACATGTAAACTACGTAAAATTGTTCTGCTTTGTGCAGATAGGGAAGAACTCTAATTGCAATCACTGTTGACCACAATTAAGAAGGCTTTCAAACATTTCCGTAAAAAAACTCAATACTCCCACATATACTGTTCTAAAATTGGGCTATTCAAGAAATTCCTACATAAATCATATCTATGAGTATAAGCTACAGCAGACAACAATGAAAGCAATATAGCTAGACAGAATGTACGAGTATACTGCTAATTTAATCAAGGGAAATTACTCTTCCATGTATATGACATTAAGAGTCTAGTTATTTCCTCTTGATTTATGTTTACAAAAACAGGAACATGATGTATTGTCATCAAGAGAGTATATGGTCTACATATGATCTAAAAACAAGTCATTAATTTCTATTTTGTAGACATGATTGTATCCAAAATTAAACAAACAAAGTACAATTGAAATGTACATTTTCTTTCCAGATATCTTTATCACTTTGTTCTGAGTATACAACATGAATGATATAAGATTATAAGATGTACGCTCGTATGTAAACTTATCATGAAATCCAACCAGGATACAACTTGTATTGTACACAACTGTATCATGTCAGCAAGAAAAAGATATAAGAAGTTTCAACACCTCATTGGATAAGCAGATCATACAAATCATGTGCAACTAGTACTATGCTTGCAAGCAAAACTTGTATGAATCTTCAAGATCAGAGACTCGCCAAGTCTTATCATGACATTGATGGCATTTTGATATTTGTGGACTTCCCTCTACAAATTTAGGAAATTGACTTATGACGATTTATATAGTGTTTTTAAACACATTGTGCACTATTTACTGGAGCAACGATAGACAGTTCTAAAGCTCACAACAATATGAATTGGAAATATATGGGAACATACACTGAATGTCAGAAATAAACTCTTGGCAAAAAACATCGGGAATACACGCTAAACGTTGTCTTCAAGTAATACTCTTTTTAAGTTTAGCGCTTTGAGCACTTAACTTATTTCCAGTATCTCGAGAGTTGTTTCAAATTTCGCCGACCGAAGTCTAAGACAAAGTAGTTCTGTTGAACTATATTAACCTCAACCACGCAATCTTCTTTCATTACTGAATATTGGAACAATGCGATGCCATGTGTGTTCACCAGTTCACCATCAAAGTTGATAGTGTTTAGTGTCTTATCATTAATATACATTGTCGACGACAAGTTTTGTACAGCAAATCTGTTAAAAGCTCAAGTAAGATGTCTGTTTAACCAACATTCTTATAGATAGGATCGTTCTGAATGTGTATGTATCTTTATGATTAAAATTTGATAGTTAGAAATGAAAATAAAGACATATCAGTTTCTACAGTTTTAATATTGACATGTTACTTTAAATATTTATACATCTACAAAAAATAAGAACAGACAGGAAGTATCTCATTTATTATTCGATGAATTTTGCCATCATCAAATAGGCCCCTCCAAAAACAATAATTCAGTTTCAGACAGAGAAAATACATGTTCGAATGAAGTTAGACTTGAAAAATGATTGATGGGGATAGTCACGTGATCTGCATCAATAAATAACATAAATAAACATTAAATTTTGTTGTTTCCAGTTTCTCTTTCTACACAAACAATTGAATGATGCCTAATAGCGCTTATAATAACTAACACTTAGTTTAAATAAATAAATAAATCGAAAGTTCAGATAACTCTTGTATATTTTAATCATTAACTCAAAACCTTCCTCACAAATTGTCAAGCGGTGCCATGTCATTTGCAAATTTATTTTTGCAGAAGATGCAGAATTAAAACGTACAATAAACACGCTTTAATGAAGTTTTCGGAAAGGAAAGTATTAGGTATTTTATGTTGGTTTTAATTATTTTGTGTTTTGACTGGTGAAATTTCGGCGAAAATCAAGTGTGTGTTTACTTCTGAAGATAATGCGATTTTATTCCCTGAATTCTCTCAACTTACTGTCAACACTAAGAATCTGATAATCTAGACTCCCCTTAATGAGGGATTTTAGTTAGTCATCTTTCCTTGCTAAAATCAGAAGAGATCCATTTGGCAAGTAGGTCTTATCAGTTGGAATCCTCAGATTTTATCTTAAAAGTCCTATGTAATGAAAATAAAATATCTTATTTATCAGCTTCCTTGATAATTAAGATATTATCCGGAGTCATAAAATTTGAAAGTTCTTTACCCAAACAATACTTAGCTTGATTTTTAAACAAATTAAATGATTTACAAAAAAGTTATGTAAGCTAGATTGTGTCGAATTTGCATTGAAAATTAAGGGTAAGATCCGAGTAATCCAACTGATAAGCCCTAGTTATTTGAAGAGTATGCAAAGGGAATTAAATGACTAAAGTTCATTATAAATCAAACTTATAAAGACGTGTTTGCAGTTGAATTTGAACTTTGACTTTATCATCCCCAGACCGTCCTAAATGTCAACAGCAAATGAACGGTCTCGTATGTCTCAGCTAATGGGGGTAGTGTCTAATCAACATGTAGCTATATAAATCAATGGTGACCTAAATGTGAATGAAATATTCTATCTTACACAAAATATATATAAACTTCCAGATTATAAACGAATGTAAAACATATTTATACATTTATATATACATTAACATTATTTTGATAGTAAAACAAGACTTTTAGAAAATTACATATACAAAGTGATAACAGAAAGGTTTACAAACCCCTAATGTAGTTAGATATCACTTTAGGGTTATAGTTTTTATAATTAAATTTACACCATATAACACAAGTTATGCCTCTAAACGGAGACTTACTAATCTAATCTAGCTTTTCTGGACTTCTGTCTATTTAAAAAAACAAAAACACATAGTGCACTATTTACTGGAAAAATGATAGACAGGTCTAAAAGCTTACTTCAATATGAATTGGAAATATATGGGAACATACACTGGATGTCAGAAATCAACACTTGACAATAAAACATCGGGAATATAAGCTAAACGTTGTCTTCAAGTCATATCATTTTAATGAATATTGAAACAATGTGATGATATGTGTTTGCACCAGTTCACGATTAACATTGATTTTGTTTAGTTTACCGAAAGTTGCATCATTTTTGCTGACAAGTTTTAAACAGCAAACTTGTTAAAAGCTCAAGTAAGATGTATGTTTTAACCAGCACATTTGTAGATAGGACCGTTCTATTTGTGTATGTACATGTATCTTATTGATATAAATTTGATAGTTAAAATAAAGAAAAAGACATATCAGTTTCTACGACAGTTTTAATAATAATATTGACATGTAACTTATAATATTTATACATCTACATAAAAAAGTTAAAAACTTAAATATCTCATTTATCATTTGATGAATTTTGTCATCATCATAAAGTCCTCTCCAAATAATAGTAAAAAAGGTTTTATTTCATACAGAGAAAATACATCCAGTAAATAATTTAAGATAGACTTGACATATGATTTAAGGTGATAATCACGTGATCTACGACAATAAATAACATATAAATAAACATTTGTTGCTGCCAATTTCTCTTTCTACAGAAACAATTAACTGACGTCAAATAGCGCATATAAAAACTTCCACTTTTTCATATCAAAAGTTCAAATAATTCTAACTTGTATATTTTTATCATTAACTCGAAATCTTCCTGCACAAAAGCAGCCAAGCGGTACACTGTCATTTGCAAGCTTTTTTTGTGCAGAAGATTCAGAATAAACAAGAACAATATACACGCTATTGTAATACTTTTCGGGAAAAAGTGATGGATTTTTATGTTCTATTTTTTCACGTGTTTTTGTATATAACGATATTTCACATAAAAGTCACAAACATTGCTTTATATTACTGGATATAACGTGACTTTAAGTAATTTCTACTAGTGCTCCGGATCAGGTTTTTCTAATGTCATGGTCGAGCTTAATGGTCCTACGAGTTTAAATCGTGTTTTTTATACGTAAAATAATTTTATAATTTAAACGTTCATACCCATTTGGCGAAATGGAATGTGTTACCAAATTTTTACTAAGCTTTAAACTCTTGCGGAAACTTTAACCAAAGTCTCGGCATTTAAGCTTGACGTAAGCTCATATAGCCTGTCCACCACATCGTTTTCTTTTAATATTGTAGCATGCAAAGGTCGGACTACGACTTAGATTTGATAAATTACCACTGGAGGTTGTATATCATACAACTGATACATTTACAGATACATGGCTTTATCATCTCATCTCTGGATAGTCCTAAATGACAGCAGTAAGTGGATGATTTCGTATGTTTAAGCTTATGGGTAATATCTAATCCAGCTATATAAGCTAATGGTGACTTAAATATAAATGAAATGTTTTATCTTACACCAACCATATATAAACTTTCGGATTATAAACGAATGTAAAACATATTAATACATTAATATATACATTAACATAGTAAAACAAAAGTTTTAGTAAATTACATCAATAATCTTAAAAAGTGATAACAGAAAACAATCAAATGTAAGGTATGAACATTAAAATAAGTGTACTATTTCACACACAGAAACGGTTTACTATCTCCTTATGTAGTTAAAAAAACTTCAGCATTATTACTTCTATTATTGTCAACAATGTCAACACAAATTATGTCTTTTAACGAAGAACAACTCAACTAAATTAGCTTTCCTGGATTTTTTTCTAATACCAGTATACACGAGCCCTTCTATAATAGCATAAGGCCGACAACTTCTCCATAAACGTTTATTGAGGAAAATCAACTATATACTTTCACAACAGCAGCGCGTTCAGTAACGACTGTCAGCTAACGTTACGGATCTGGAAAACTCAACCCGAAGACGACTCAACCCGTGGATAACTCAACTCAAAGTTGTAACAACTCAACCCGTTAGTTGGGGATTGAGTTGTCTCGGGTTGAGTTGTCTTTGGGTTAAGTTGATCCGATCCTAACGTTACGGAACGTTCAGGGTAACAGAACAGGCTACATATATGATACTAGCACCGATTATACAAGAAACGTTCATCTTATATTTGATTTTTTTCTCAATACCAAGTCAATTTCCGACATCAAATAACTGTGTTTTAGACTAGTATGGAATAGACTGCTTTAAATCAAATATCATTACACAGTAAATACTAAACGGAGTATGACTATTATGATCAATGAATTCATTGAACAATTTCTAAATCACCGTTTTTGTTCAATGTCAAAAAATGACAAAATGTCGTTTCTGTTAAATAACAAGAGTTTGCTTTGTTATTGTTAAACATTATACCGGAATACACAAAGTTAATTACGTGTATATATGCATGTTTCTCAACCTTTAGGCAGGAAATTGGCCGAGAACGAGTGTGGTTATACCTTAAAAGTGAAACATGTACTTTTTAGGCAGCAATTTGATTACCAATATGCAATAAATCCAGTTGAGATATTTTGTTCTAATAAATATGATTAATTTTATCCAAATACCTTAAATTAAAAAGTAAAGGGCCGAAACTGTCCATGGGTTTTATAATTTCTTTTAAAGATTTTTCAAATACAAGCCGGGCAAACTTTGCAGAAATCATAGTTAATGCAATAAGTGTACAATATATATAACATTTATATTTGTAGAATATCAATTGCAGAATATACAAAGATTTTGACGTTTTGAATTTCAAATTCAACACTGTAGTAATCATAATGATAGTTGTATCTCCATCTTCATTATTTTTCGTCTGTTCTTTGAGCATATGTATCTATCACAACAGGTTCAGATGCATGCACTTTAAGTTCAGAATAACTATGTACTTGTGGATCTAAGAGGGGGTGAGGTGGCTGACCTAAATAATCTGGTTTAGTACAATAATCTTTAGGTTCAAATCTGAGTTTGTACATCTCACCAACAACATCCATACATTGTGACAGTAGTTGCTTATCTGTAAATAAGAGTAAATAGAGACCATATAAATATCCAGTACTTTAAAGCCCAAGATTAACATATAATAAATAATTACATGTCGAAGCGAAGCACATATTTATGAACTAGACACTTCTGACTTTTCTTCGAACATTCAAGCTAAAATGACCACTCACATTTTATCTGAGTTTAAATCCTTTCTAATTTAAAGGTTCATAATTGAAATCCATTGATATTTGAAATTATTAAATATGCATAATTATATACATTTTATAAATATATATAAAATATTATATCTGCAGCGTGTTCAATTACCCCAAATGTTCCGTAAGGTTCCGTAACGTAAGGGTCGGAACAACTTAACATTATATGCTAACAATTATAAATATAGGATAAAACAGTAGTAAATGCTAGTAAAGATAATAACGATGTCTTTTTGTACAAATTAAGTTATATAAAAAATCGTGAGCATGTTATACACCCCAGGAATGATGTATATGTGTACAAAATAAGTTATATAAATTAATTGTGAGCATTTAATACACCAAGTAATGACATTTTTTGCACAAAATAGGTTATATCAATAAATCGTGAGCATTTATTACTCCCAAGTAAGATGTCTTTTTGTACAAAATAAGTTATATAAAAAAATCCTGAGCATTTAATACACCCAAGTAATGATGTCTTTTTGTACAAAATAGATTATATCAAAAATCGTGAGCATTTAATACATCGTAGTGATAGATAAACAACTTCCACCGCTTAGTGTATACAAAGCAGGCATTCTGAAACCATTTTAACTACATAAGTGCAGTGCAAATGTGCAATACATTAAAATATACAATGAAAGATGACTGAAACGCTTAACTTGCCGCGCAAATTTATAAAAGTCGTCAATGAAATTAAATTGAAACAAGAGATTAATGTTAATCAAACCTACGTGACCCTTTACATGAACATTGTTTTCTGAACTGTATGAAATGTGTATACATAAGTATTTTTTTGTTTTTCCTTTAACTAAGATGCAATCAATGACTTTGAGTTCTAACTTATTACAAGACATGATATGGAGTACGTGTAACATTTGAGATGAAGTGCAAATATTGGATGCGTGATGTACATGAAAGTACAGTCAAGCACTTGATTGTAAATAGAATTACAATTCCTACTTGTATATTTAAATATACCATTTTATCTGAAAATATGATATAATATTGAATTATAATTAGCGCTGATAATTTGCTTAATGCAAACTAATACTATGGATCAGCAACTTTTTGTATCTATGTTCAAAGTCAGACATTTCTAATTGCTCGGTTTTGATAGTAACATATACGCCAAGATAAAAATTAGTCACGAGACAAAATAAAATGTAAATACTTATTTACAATCGAGAATAAGTTTCAAATACATCATAGAGATCTCGCATTTGGAAATTTGAATGATAATTAGAGACATAGGCAGACATGAGGTAGGTTCCAGATTAATTATACGTTTATGTTTGGGTACAGTCAATGAAACCACAACTGAAGGACATACATACATGTACTTGTCTTAATAAATTGAAGTATATTGAATCAATAAATATATTCGAATTACCTTACAAAATAATCTTACCTAAATGGTTCCAAGTCATTCAAACTGTTTGATTTTCACATCTTTAAACGATGGTTGAGAAAATTTATGATTCTTTCCAATAACAACATTATTCTTGTCAGCCAATGCTAAATTTATGTATGGACCTTTTATGTATTGAATGGGATCCCTACGATTAATGTAGTCGAAACGTCCATAGAATGGTTCCGCCATCAAGTCGGATTTCTTATGAAATTTCTTTGGAAGTTTTTGAAATACGTCAGAACCATAATTATATCCTAATTTAAGATACTCTAAAAATAGATTTTTCGGTGGTTGTTTCTTCTTTTTAAACATCTTCTTTGGTGGTTTCATTGGGAATGGTTTTGGCATAGGCAACTTTACTTTTGGCTTAAACATCATAAACGAATTAGGTAGGAGTACATCCTTTTGTTTTAGTGGCATTGGAACAGGGACTGGAATTTTCTTCTCTACTGGTACGGGAACAGGGACAGGAACCTCCTTTTCTTTATGTATATAAACCGGAACAGGGAATGGTACATTAACTTTAACATAAACAATCTTCTTCTCTGGTTCTTTTGGTACTGCAAGACAAACAAACAAACAATTAAAACAATCTTATTGTTTCTTGATTTGATTTTACATCACGATCAGAATTATGCTTAACATCGAGACAATAATCTTCATTTAAAATCAACGAACAACATTTGTTCAAGGTACTAGTTAACAGATTTGATTTATTCTTTCTATGATTTTAAAGTACCATTCAGGGTCTGTAATTGTCTCAAAACAATTATTTCTTAATATTTCAAGACAAACTGACCTATATGTTGCAAGAAATATACAATAAAAGTCACAAAAATGCACTATAAGTGTCTATACCGTGACATACGGGGTAGATATTTACTACATGAAACACCATAATTTGTAGTTGTATATCAATTTGCACTAAAATTGTCATTATCAGAACACTACTTTTCTGCTTCCAAATATATGTCCATACAATTTTTATAGTTTTAGAAAAAGTTGATATTTAAGTTGAAATCTGTGAATGAGTACATTTAAATGAAGATAAAATATACACGTTTATCTGAGTAATAATGTCTACATTTATAAGTGATTGTAATATTTAACTTACTTTAAGTTATGAATATGATACTTGTAAGATCTTTCATGTAAAAATATTGTACATTAGTACGTATAAATTTATTTACTCATGGCAATAACATGTTTCAGTAAAAATGTATTATATGCATATAAAACAGTTGTATAACAATTGTAAAACAAATATACAATAGGTAAAGAGGATGGTGTTTTAGTAATATAAGTTTAACTTAAATCAATTATATATTCTGATAGAAGAATAATGGTGACATATGACAAACAGTCAAAACAAGGAAGCGAAATAAATATCTACAGGTTTATGTTTTGCGTAAAAGCAAGCAAGCTGGTTTACCTCTAGTCAGCAATGAAACATATTCATGCACATTAACTACGTGCAACAGGATCGAAGTCCGTACAATCAATCGTTATTTAGTTATTTATCAAACAAGCAATTTTTGAATGGATCTAAAGTAAAACCAATATGTATTTTTAGAGGAAGTAAACATTAACAATTTACCATTTCACCTAAAACATGAGGAAAGGTTTAAAAAATGTGTTATATGAATAATTCAAAATAAACGTCTTGCATTTTGTCAAAACATTATTGCTAACTTTAAAATTCAGAAATTCTTGCAATTAGATACTACGATACTCGTATCGTGCACCTACCATGGTATCGCTCGTTCTCGTTCGTTGCAATGTTCTGACACGTTTGTTCCCAAAAAACCATATTCCGTGAACATTGTTAATAACTAATCACTACATGATAAAATAGGCAGTGATAAATAACCAAACATTTAAAGTGTGCTTTACAAAAATATTTGACAGCTTTATTCACGCCTTTTTCTAAGACACCATTCTACAGCACTACTAAAGCTAACCATATCATACGCTACAAGCATAATGTTCTAAAATAATACAAAGAATACAATGTTAGTGATATATTATCTTCGAATGCCCAAGAGGTTCAAGAATAAACTAATACTACAAAACACAATATACATGCGTTAGTCTAAAAACATTTAGCAAGTAATAACAGATTTACACATGAACAAAAGAAGCCAGAAAATGCCAATGACATCTTTAGGGGTTAGAATGAAAAGATTACATCTAATATAAGAACACAAGCAAAAGATATGCACAAGCATTTCTGAGATCTAAATGAAAAATCGAAAACGTCCTCAATTTAAAATTGAGACATGATTAAAAACTATTTTAATATAATTTTAATTAGAAAACATAGTTAACACGAGAGTTTTAACCCCGTTCAACCATTATTATGCAAACTTATAGACCACGGTATATTAAAAACGGTATTGCAACAATTAAAACATCGGCATTGTTAACACCAAACGATCTCTGAAGACATTATTTATATATGGATTTCCAGGGTAGGAAAGGAAGTGGACCATGTTCTGTGATACTATCCTCAGATGGTCGACATTGGTACAACTCTTCCTGAAGATGATAGTGAATCTGAGATATTTCATGATATTACATTTGAAGTAGAGATACATGAATAATGAGAATATACATATAGATGTAGGACTGAATTCCTTTATAGTGGGTGTAATGGAAAAATCTGGAGCAAGTCATAAATTTCTCTATACAATTTCTTTACCGCACAAATTACCCAACAATTAAAGATAAAATGTACTGCTTTGTGACAGGCGAGAGAACAGTCATAAAAGTAAAGCGGATGCATTTAGTCATCTATTAATTCAGTACAATTAGCAAGCCCTGTACCACGTTAAAGTTGTGGAGTACAATGTGGACTTCAGTTTGGTCATGAAAAGTCACAGGATTGGTTTTTTAGACAAAGTCACAAGCCTGTTAAAATAAGTTAACATAAATAAAACATTCTACACTTAAACATTGAAGCAAATGCATAGACTAATCAATACGATCTAGTAAAATAGTGTTTTACTGATTCAGAGAGTCAGGCGAAGCGCTAACTACATTGCAAACACAGATAAATTAAATTGTCTATTACTTTCAAACATCTGATATCATTATATCATTATATAAAACATTGTAAAGTATACCCAAGGACCAATCATGATAAGGTGGTTTACATTGTCCTGTAATTGCTCCTCGTCGTGTGCATAGATATATTTTTCCATTCTTCATCCTATTACAAATGTACAAATATGTATAGTCTGTCAAACAGTTTTAAAATAAGAACATCCAATAGACTAATCCCAACCAGAATATAGAGGAATCATTCAAGTTATTCACATATTCTGTTGGTTGCTTATATTAACACCCATCTTCAAAGCTATTGTATTCCAACACTTAATGTTGATGTTTTACTTAAAACAACATTCAATATATCGAAATGTTTTAATAGCGAATGAGTATCACCGAAGAACATAATAAATGATACAGTTAAACATGTTAGTCTTGTCGACAGAGTATTTGTGTCATTAAGTACTGTGTCCCGTAATTACGGTGAGCCAAGACAATACATTCATAAACAAACGTTATTATAACAGATCAATTGTACTTACATGTATCAGACTTTATTTGTGACGGATTTGTAGTTGTTTTTACTAAATATATACCAATACAAACTCAATTCTAGAATACTCCGTAAATACTAATACAGCATTGAGATACAGCAATGAATTATAATTATCTGAAGCGAAATAAACATTAAATGTAAAGATCATTTTTTTAATACACAAAAATCATTGCAATTATACTCGTATGGTTTCAGAAATAACTTTTAGTGCTGATTACAAAACATGTTTGGTACGTATAAACAGCGTCAATGTTATTATCTTATCATGAAGAAGAAGTTGGTACTAGACCAATCACCATTGTTCTCTTAACAAGCATTCTATTGTATTGTACAAGTTAATTTATACCAAAAGCAAACATTTTGTTGTTGTAAACCATTTGATGTAGGTTCAAAACTTGCGTAAGCGGAGCATTATCAAACTTGGGAGAGAAAAAAAGTCTTTCTTATAAAACCATTTTGTAAAGCAAAGTCACGAATTAGTAATTTCATGCATATTTTACATTATATTTCACCTCTAAACGAATACATTTTTTGTCTGTCTTCCTTACCTTTGCATTTATTTGTCGTCAATGGTATCTAGGCCATCTTGGCGGGCTCCACTCAACAACGCATTTTACTCCTTAACGTTCAGCTGTATCAATATGATTATAAACTTCTCAGCCCATAATAGTATGTCCCATTGTCGATGGTACCTCACGTGCTTCGATAATAATAAATGCACTGTTGACAAAATCTGCTAAACTAAATTGAGCGATATTATTTAAAGTATGTAATTTTATCTGGAAATCTGCATTAAAGCAAAGCAAACTGCAAACAAGTGATTGACACGAATAGTGTTGTTAATGAACAAATGCATTTAATACTTGAATAGTAAATGTAGAGCGCATAAAAGCTCTTTAAATTGATTCAGTCGTTGTACGTTTGATATACCGGCACAAATATAATTCTGTCATTAAATAAGTTTTTATATTAACTTTTGATACTACCATGTGTTTGCATGCAGGTGAAACCTTTCCATGTGCAATTTGTTGATTTGCCTTATACAACACTAAAGTGCAGAGGAAGCAATTGCATCGTGATTGTAGCAAAGCAATTGTACAAAATAATATAAAGTTATCACTTTTATGTAAATGTTTGTTCATTCTTACAACTATCATACTTACTTATACATTTAAATGCTGGAGGTGACCATGCTGCATTTGGCATACAATGTGAATATGGAGGACCAGATGGAACATATCCTTAAATAGAAATATAAATCATCTTTTATACAGGTGAACAATAGTCTATATAATGTATACTCGCGCGATTGAAACAAATATAGAATTCTAAGTTCATATAATAAAGTATCCTCCTTTGAAATGATTTCTATTTCTTCTTCAGTTTTGGTTTTTTGAAATGATGTTCACAATTAATATTAAGTTGATTCAAAATGCACATTTTATAAAAAGGTTGACTTCTATTCAGAAATAATGTCATTTAATTGACAAAATATGTTGTGATACTTGCATGCAGGTGCAAATAAGTGATTGACATGAATATCGTTCTTAATAAAGAAATGCGTTAAAATCGTGTTAAATGTGTAGCACATAAGAGCTTCTATGTCCCTTAAACTGGCCTTATGCAATGATAACAATGATAAAGAAATCATATACCTTCATGACAGACATAGGTTTGTACTGCACCAAGTGTTCGTGGACCATCAATCATATCAGCAAAATCAACAGGAGGAGGAACACCACAGTCTATAAACATATAAGCAATGTATTTAAATAATTGATACGAGTCTAAAATACCTTTATATCAATAGGTTATTTTGTGCACATCCCTCTTGTTTCTTTCATCATATAGCAACTTAGGCTTAAAAACAAGCTACGTATATAACCGTTTTTTGTCTTGCTTTCTCATGGCAATTCTGCTGAATTAAAATAGTCTAAAACCTGTTCTGCAATTGTATTCAAAAGAATGTCATAAAGACACTAAGAAATGCAAACCCATTTATGAATGTTTCGTTCAGACGTAATGGAGGTATCGGTAAAATCCCACCACCCTATATCGCTGTTATCCAAAAATGTGAATGAACAGTCATGACACCACCTCAATGTAGCTTAAAATAAATTTTAGGTCATGATGTAAAGTCCATTATACCCCATGTAAGAAAGAGAATTTAACATATATTTATCATCAGACACTTTTGGAAATCATTGAAATAGGGCAAGATATATGTTTCGTTAATTAACACATGTATTGAAGACGTTGATAAATGGCATAAAATCGATACTCGTCCCGGTATGATTATTGTTCTCGAGTTTATCGTTGTAGAGTTATTGTTATTCATACCACCTTTTTAATTATTGTTAGCCTTCCATGTATGATATATACATACTGATTATTGTTGCAAAACCATTACATGAGAGCAGTACGACTGAGTAACACAACCATTCGTTCAGTGCTACAAGCGACATCATACTTACCTTTACAGAAATGTACAGGTAAAGACCATTTTGGTAAAACCTCCTGTTTTGGTATGGCACATGTAGAAGTTATTGGACCAGTCTCTAAGAATCCTGGTACACATGTGTATCTTCGTACTGCATTTACTGTATTCTCACCAGGTTCTAACACTGAAAACGGCAAATCTGGTGGTGGTTCACAACCTGTAAAACAGTTGGTTTGTTTTTATTAATGTTTAACTTACTATTGTGTTGTCACAGCTTCATAGAACGCTTAAATGACTATCTACATACAGTAGCTGGTAACATGAGTCCATATACGTTCAGCAGAGTAAAAAAAATATAAATGACGTTAAGTTTGAATAAAACGTTCATTTAGGTTCTTTTCAAAAATCAAATACTGTACGTGTTTTAAGCAAAATAATATAATTTCATATTTGGTGCGTCAAGCTGCATTATAACAATTTTAGTCACTTGACAGTCGTCTTACTATCTCTAGTAATTGAAGTTACGAAAGCCGATACTGAGAAATCAAACAAACGACCGCTGAAATTTATAGTGAGGAACGCTACAGACTGAATTAAGTGGATGGGTGTTTTAGAAAAGTCCAACTTACCAACACAACGAAAGTTTACGGGACTCCAAAGTGCGTTGTCTAAACATTTTATGGTTGGTTCTAAATCAGGAACAAGTCCTTTTAAACACTTATATGTTCTTATTGTTCCAAGTGTATGAGGACCAGGCATTATTATTGCGTTTGGTACATCCGGGGTGTCACCACATGCTACAAGTAACAACACAGTAAATAACATAATTAGACAAAATAGAAATATTACTTTTTCATCTTTGAATAATATTGATGAAGAAATAAATAATGTGTGTCAAGTGTGCGCCCTAAAAATGAAAGAAAACCAAATAAAAGTTTCTTATTCATTGTCAATATATAATATAAAACATTGCGTAAAAAGGAGTTTGAAAAACACAACATGATCAGCAATTGTTAAAATACACACAAATACACAAACCATTGATCAACACAGACAAATTGCAGAGAGGGGTTACAAATGACGCCAAAATAGATAAATTGAACGTTATACATTATTCAGTTGTTAACTTTGCATTTTGAACTTATCGACAGTTCTTTTAAATTAAGAAGGGATTTTTGTTTTTAATTAATAAGTTACATCATCACAAAACATTGGTTGAGGAAAGGTTTTCTCAGTCTGTGGTACATGTACTAATACCACTGTTTATGTTCATTAAAAATTATTATACAACCTCTTAAAAAGCGGACATAAACCACAAAGTAAACTTTGTGTGACAGTGTAAAATTAGTTTCCCATCAGAAACAGGATTGAAAATACGTTAGAACTACTCACCAGTACAGGAATACTCTGGTAATGACCAATGAGCATCCTCTTTACATTTTGTAACTATAGGACCAGTTGGATGAAATCCTCCAGTACATATATATCTTCTCTCAGTACCAACTAGATTACTTCCTGGCTCTACTTCAGCATTAGGTATTGGTGGAGGATCTGAACAGGCTGTAATATCAAGAATATAATATATAATCTCGTTGTTATATGTTTAATAATAAACATGATCAAAATAAAGTTATTGGTGAAATGTCAAATGATAAAACTTATTGCTGTTTTGATACTGCTAGTTGACGCTTTGTTAATACATGTATTCTAATGTATTGTGTACACATACATTCACTGTTACTGATCATATTATAAGATTCTTTTAAGATACTAAATTTGAATTTTTGTATGAAGTTAAAAGAAGGTAGCAATATGAACTAAGGAATAATTTATGAGGATTAAATGACGATTGGTTGCTTTATTCCCTAATACAGGCAGCAATGTACTATACGCTAGCTAGTGACGCTACACCAACGTTAAATCATAAGTTTCCAATAGCTAATGTACGAAAATAGCCTGATTTTCATTTTTAATTTATCAGATGCATATTTATAATAATCAATCATTTGTTGATAGCCCAGTAGAATAAACGGTAGAAAACTAATGTTTTGACAATGGTTGTTAGTTCTAATACAACCTTTTTGAAACTTTTCTGTACCGTGATGAAATTGTATTTATTTGTAGTTCATTATAATAAAAATCAACTAAATTTTGTGTGTCATTGAGCAATTTTCTGGTCAAGGAAACACATAAGTTTACCACATAATTATTCTAATAACCTCTTTTAATATAATCAAACAACGTGATTCAATGTCTAATACTTATTTATTTGATTCCAGGTGAAATAAAATAACAACTAAAATGACTGCGAGTGGAATTTGAAACCAGTATTGACGCATCCAATAACAATAAAATAAGCACAGAGGCATTATTAAAATTCAACGATAGGTTCCAATCATTCGCGACATATCCACAAAGCCAAAATTGGACATGAGTTTAATGCGTAATATATTATTGCATAAAGTTAAAGCTAAAGTTCATGTCAGACTTTACAATACACACGTACGTATACATTCATGAGATGGTGGACCCCAGTAAGCTTTTCCTCTATGATCAATATATTCTCCCAAACATTCTATTGAGACAGGTCCTGGACTTGTTGGTACATATCCATCTAAACAATGATACAATCTTTTATGTCCTACAAGATTACTTCCTGACACATCTATCATAGCATTTGGCAAATCTGGTGGTTGGCTACAAGCTGAAACATATCAAAACACTAATCACATGTAGTTTCAGTTAACAAAAAATATAAAACCAGGACAAGCTGACATACAAACTTTCTTTAAATAGATTGCATTCTAAATTATTTCCAAATGTAGACTAAAACTAGCACGGAACAGAACAATAAATGAACTGGTTGGTACCATTGTTTGAAACAATTGACGACGTTACAATAGAAAAATTAAGAACCAAAAGTCGTTCAGTACCAATACAGTGACTGTTAGTAATGATGAAATAAAATCAAGTTTATTTGATCACGTACATAATGTATCTTGCACAATTAAGTATTTACCTACTTTCATAATAATAAAATGCACACATTTCAAAGGGTCATAAATCTATTAGAAAAAAAAACAATAAACAAGCTTACCAACACATTGGAATTCAGAGCCTGTCCATAAAGGACCACCTGTTCCCTTGATACATCCAACTTCTAAAGGTCCAGTAGGTATAAATCCTTCCATACATTGATATGATCTTATAGTACCAATCAATGTATCACCAACAGGATCTAATACCGCATTAGGTAGAATAGGAGGTGGAATACAGGCTGCAATATAACATGGGCATTTGATTACATTATATTGTATACCTTAATGGTGTACTTCTACTCTCCTTTGCATCGTTTAGAAGTTTCAATCATTCACTTTTTTCACTCTGCTAAAAGACTACAGGCAAACTTATATTTATTTTTTAGACAGGGACACAAACACATTTTAAACGCATGACTGCCATGTGGTTTTTAAAAATACATGTACATGTAGATGTGTGATCGACTACTAGAATGCAAAATAATCCCACGCCTATAACTTCAAATGTATTTTTGCAAATATGTTAGGCAGTTTTGCATTAGTAAAACAATGGAAAATTAACCTAAATGAAAGTAAACATAGATCTTTTTACAAGAGAATCTTATCAAGACAAAATTGGTTCAAGACCATTTAGCTGAAAATAAAATCAAATGTATGATCAAGCCGTTTTATAACCAATAAACTACAGTGATTATATATTTTTAACGTATCAGAATAGTACACGAAAAAAAACAACAACTAAGAAGTTAATTCAACATGTTTCATTCTTACCAACACATCTATGTTGAGGTTCCTCCCAGAATGTGATATCATTCATGGCAACACATGTTGTTTCTATTGGTCCAGTTGGTTGAAATCCATTCAGACAATTATATCCTCTAATTGTACCTACTAACGTATCGCCTGGTTCTATAAGCACAGTGTTAGGAAGTTTAGGTGGCTTGTCACATGCTGTAATATACAATGACAATTATAATGCAGTGTTAGTGATTTGAGGCTATTTTTTCACCGAATGAGCTCACGAGTTGAAATACAAATGGCGAATTTTCTGTTTTTCATGCTTTATTTTGTATTTCATGTTAGAAGTATTTTACCCAAATATAACGTGGCGTCATTTCTTCTCCAATGTGACGTTATTTATTTTCTAAAATGACATCATTTGGAAATGAAAATATAAAATTTCAAATTTTCATTGTATCATATTTATTGAATTACACCACATATCACTGTACATAAAGCATGCACGAAAAAAAACAACAACAATAGAACGGTGTAGGGAAGTTAAAGGCGCCTTGTCACTAGTATTAATTTAAATATAACAATATGATTTAGAAAAATGCTGTAATCACATGTAGCTATGTGAATCCCACTTATGTATTTATTTATTGGAGTTAACGCCGTGTCAACACAATTTAGGTCATTTTACGGCGTCCAGCGCACCTAACCTAGCTTTCCTGGACCTTTGTCTATAACCAGTACTCACCTACCCTTCCACAAGGCCGGAAACGTCTCCATATTATCTAATCAATGGTGGAAAATCGACATTATTGTCAAATTTTCATGGAAGGGTATAACCTTCCCGGGTGGGATTCGAACATCCCACTAATGACACCATTGAAGTGACAGATTTACTATGATAACAGGTATTTAAGATATGACAAAAGAATCTCGGAAAGTCTCGCATCAGTACTTTATACAAATGTCATAAAACAATAATCAGCATTACTTACCTTTACATATATGTTTAGATAGTTTCCAGAATGTGGCACCTTTTTCACCCATACATATAGCTTCTATAGGTCCAGTAGGATGAAATCCAGGTAGACATTGATATACTCGTACTGAGTTTACATGAGTACTTCCAGTATGATCAACTTCTGCATATGGCACTTTTGGTGGATCACCACAGGCTACAATTCAACATCAACAGTTTGGTGCAGCTAGTATATTTAGCCGAGTTTAAATCATTGAATATGTCATGAAAGAAAGGCTATACAGTTACACAAAGAAACATCTAAACACCACAATATCACTGGGATCATACACTACTGATTATTTCGTTAAATATTGTTTATTTTGTATTTATTATAAAAACCATAAAAATATTGTATTTTAAAATCCAAATTAAGAATTTTCGTTTCACTCAAGACTTAGTGACACATAAAACCCTGTACCTAAACCTTTATCCGAAATGGCCCCCCAAAATATATAACGGATGTTATATAAGGTAGAAATACCATTTTTAAACAAGACTTTCTAGATACCTGATTACCGGTGAAACAGTAGTGTTTGCTGTGCTAACATATCTTGTTATACAGGTTTGAATAGCTACAACATTTTAAAGTGGATAAAGCTATAACTGACAAAAATGTAACACAAGACATAAAATGTATAACACTTTATAGGTCTCTCATTCTAATGACAACGAAAAGAATTTAAGTAGAAACCTTGTAGAGATGGTTTACAAGATTGATCATGGAATGAAAACAAAATACAGCGTAGTAATTCAACAAATAAATGCTAGTGCTTATCTATTGTGTTCGTTATGTTTAGAATGACATATTGCACCCATTTAAAATATGTTTTGTAGTAACATCGTACAGCATGATTAACATTCAATATTTGTCTTAATTTAGGTTTTCGTAATGGTTCTTGTTATTACGAGAATAATCGTTTCTTCACGTTATACATGGACATATTATATAAATGTAGCTTTAGACACTAAATTGTCCTAGCGTTAACTATGTACGGAAAACAACACATTTACGATTAATATATTAATTAGTCTATATTCGATATTTGCTATATCTGAATATACAATGTACATGTAGGGTTAGTATCTACTGGGTATTTGTATTACTACAACTATTTGAGTTAGATATAGTCCAACAACATTAACCTGAGCTTGAACTACATTATTATAATAATTACACACTTCACTTACATTAAACCGTGAGTTTCCGTATGCGTGTATACGATTATACACGTGTTAATAACAGCATATGACTATAAATCAATTTATTAAACATGGCATATAATTGTACTTTAAATTTTGGACTCTTTCGTTTATGGGAAAACACGTAAAACCGCAATATTGTGGCACAGTTCCAAATTATTTATTCTTATGAAAACAAAATTAATTGTTCAGGTCTCGAGGTGTCGAAAGTTTCTGATAAAGCGCGGTTTACAAACAAAGACAAAAATAGACAGTAATTACTGAGTTTGATATATACTTGCATGAAGGTCAAGCACAGGTTAATATTATTGGACTATACATGTATTATATCATAGTAAATAAAACACAATAGAATTCTAGAATACAATCTCTATAAACAAACCTATACAAGAGTGTCTAGTCTCGGTCCATACTGGTATCTTATTCTTCTCTACACATGTAGATTCTATAGGTCCAGTAGGTATAAAACCAGGGTTACAATGATATCTAACTACTGTACTTATGGTTGGTGGTGCGTGTAGTGGTTCATGGTATCCATTTATTAGATCAACTATTGGAGGACAATCTAGAACAAAATACATAGATCATTTATATATGTAGTTTACAGGAAAACATGTAAACTTTATTTCACTAAGTACTATATCAAATGATCTTCCACAAAGTATAAGAGATATTAAGTCTTTCAAGAGTAATTTCAAGGTCAAAACTAAACCCTACCTTTTAAGCTAATTTCAAATTTAGTTTAAATATCAATTTTACAATAGTCAATTATTCAGTACGTAATGTAACCAGCTTTTAAATAATTTAACTTTTTATGCATTGTATTTAATTTTCTTTGTCTTTTTGATTTTTATAGAAAAATGTCTTCCTATGTCACTCATAACTACATGTTTATATCTCAAGGACCATAGCGGAAATAAGAGTTTATGCTTTTACTTGTTTGTGTCATCCTTGATGTATAGTGTTGTTTGATATGGCTATTCGGTAATGCATATATACTGCTTATTATTGTAACTTGTATTTTATTATTGTAACTTGTATGTTATGATGTGTGCCAGGGTTAGGGAATCTTATATTTGTGGAAGATCGTTCCATAAAGAAGCACCTACATAAGCAAATGTCCTTTTACCAAACCCTTTAATCTTGGGAATATAGTAACGACCACAGCCAGTGAAAGATTGGTCATTCATGTTATTTGATTTAACCCTAAATCTAGTTTAATAATTATGCATTGAGCTAGCTGGAACAAATTGCTCTATCAAATAAGCTGGGGCATCATTTGAATGAATTTTAAACACCTGAGAAAGAGTTTTGAAATTAACTCTTTGTTCAACTGGTAACCAATTGACAAAAGAAAACTGTTTATTGCCAATATGAGTCTTGGCATCAAGATTCATAATAAATCTAATTAGCTTATTCTGAGTAACCTGTAGTTTATTTTTAAGAGCTTGTGTTGCTGAATTAAACCGTTCAGTAGAAGCATAATCAAAATGGCATCGATTAATTGCCATGACCAACAACTTTTGGTATAAAAAGACTGACATTCTCTTTTTCTATAAAGAAACTTCAGTCTTGAGTTAGCCTTATGAATGACTGACACTACCATAGATTCAAATGTGAGGTTTTGATCAATGGTTGCTCCAAAATAACTGACTGAATCTTTTGACGGAATGCATTGACCATTAAATGTCACATTCAGAGGGGCTGGGATTTAACCTTTTGTTTTGACCCAAATAGGATGGATTCCGTTTTCCGTAAGTGTAATGACAATTTGTTGCACACAAGCTACTCACTAATTGATTCGAGCTCAAAACTAAGAACTGATTCTATCTAGGCTTGACTTTTTCCTGAAACAATGATACCAAAATCATTGAACTGTGAGTTTAAACAGTTTAGGCTTATCAATTACTACACCCAGGTAAAGCACGCGGAGAAAGATATGTATGATAAATTAGTACTAACTAAGACATGTAATCTCTGGTGTTGTCCAGTAAGGTCCATCAGGTCCAGGTAAACATCTACTGATGATAGGTTCTGGTGAGGAGTAACCTTTATCACAGACATATTCTCTAACACTATCTATAGTATTTATACCATCTGTTACTATACCATTACCATAATGTATAGGTGGAGGAGGACAAGCTGTAATGATAGATTATAGCAGTTAATATTATTACTTAGTACTGATGATGATTTAGACTGTCAAATCTGGTATGTTGGGTAAGAAATGACAGAACACATTCACAGTATTGAAATAAGGGCTTTATTTAAAAAGCCATAACGAAAAACAATGTTAAAAATCAAATAGGTCTAAAAATCTAATTTAAAAGCTAAGGTTTAAAGTTGCTTACATATACATGTTCAGCCGACTTTACAATCTTGTACGATAACTCCTGATCATTGAAGTCACCTTCAGGAAGGTGATCCCTTACAGTGCCCATTTACACCTGGGTGTCCTTGAAACAATTGTGGGTAAATTTCTTGGCCAAGGAAATTAGCATTGCCACAAGTGGAAATGTATAAAACCAACAAACATGAATGTTGCAAAAAATATTAAATAAATTAACAACAAGTATTTGATAATATTTTATAACCATATGTCTTAAACAATTGAGGTGTAAAATAGTGAATAACATGCACAAGGGAGAATAATAAGTTATATCACATTACATAACAATAAGTTATTAAACCTTGCATGAATGTATATATATCTTACCAAGGCATGTAAATTCTAAATTGGACCATGTTGAATCTTTTAAACATTCTATTTTATTATTTCCTATTGCCTGGTAGCCTGGTTCACATTCATATACACGTACACTTCCAATAGCTCTAGGACCGTCATCGTATACACCATAAGATAGTTGTGGCGGTGGGGGACAGGCTGAAATCATATATAAAAGTAATATAATAATTGAGAGGATTTTTTAAAACATTGAACAATTAACACATACAATTTAGTCAAGAAGTCTATTCAACTGAAGAACTATTATAAATACATGCGGTGATTGCAAGATATACACTAAAGATGCATTCTTAAGTAGGCGTGACAACTGATGTCATCGGTTATAATTATAAGGTAAAAAGTAGGCGATTAATACTTCGTATGTTGACAAATCAATCAAAAAGACTCGTGGACCAAACCTTATACAGTTCCAAGCTGCACATCTGTGGTGCTTGGCATATGTGACGTTCATGTAACTGATCAATTTGAAAGGTAATCTCAATATAATATTGATTGAAAAAAGTAAAATAGACAATAGAGATTGAAAAAAGTGAGATAGACAGGTGTAATCATATACACATGTATTTACCTTCATGCAACCAATAAATAAAGAAGGTATTAGTATGTTTCTAGATAATTAGTATACCAGTTACAGTACAATTATATAAATATGCAAAATACATACGACAAACAACTTTCATCAATCCAGATAATGCAATCTTGAGTTGGTCAAAAGATTGTAACATTAAAACTTGTGAAGGATCTGATGCTATTGCTTCTAATTCTTCCTGCTGTATGAAATTAGATATACCTACTGCAAACATGTTTACACCTGTAAATATAATAAACAATATTGTAACAATAAAATACAATAGTGTAACAACACAAATAAGTGATGTAATATAATGTAGACCTACATCTTTTTTATGACTAGTTGGACAGATTGAAAGGTAAAGACCCAAAGAACTTTCATATTGCATATATATTGTTCGTTTTTTCTCAACTGTCAAAGCATGAATAATCACACGGTGGATGCGTTTTTTTAAATTATAGTCGAATTACATCCATGAGTTTCCGAAAGAGTGTATTTTGATCGAGTAAAGCTGCTTATGTCGTATGATATGCTTTAGTCAACATACTTTTAATAACAATTAGGCCGCCAGTACAAAAACAATGCATGCAGTCACCGTGAAATTATTCAAGCTTTGACAGTCGAGAAAAAACGGACAATACAAACTTTGAAAAAGTATTCAACAATACTAGCTATAAATGTACTATCAGTGGCGAATATAAAGTCCACGATAATATATACAAATATGTATGTTTACCTAGAGCTTTTGTGACATCTGATTCGTTGGCTGTTTTGTCAGGATATTTACTCAATCCATCAGTGATGACAATAGACACCCAAGGTACATGAGGTCTTCCAGACTGTTCAAATATCTGCCTCGCTTTAGCAATACCTAGTGACGTCATTGTTCCGTCACGTGGATGTATCATATTTAAAGACCACTTTATAAGTTCTTCTCTGTTGTATGTGAGATCTATGAACTTAAATATACAAAATTACGATATACATATTTAATTTTTAATATAAAATTGGATACAGATAAAGAAACGAGTTGATTGATACGATTTCAAACACTTTTTGTGATAGGAAATTTATATTCGTCAAATGATCGTAATTAGTTTGGGATAAGAAATATATGAAGTGAAGTATCGTACAGTTGATAGTATTGTACGATTATATTGAACTGTCCGATTGCATAAATTAAAACGTCACATTACACGGTATATTTAATAGTCGGTTAATTTCGGTAGTTCACGTAGAGCGTATTTACAAGCACATAACACTTATGTATTATATCTTATTTACAAAATGTATCGTACTTTGTATGGCCGAGTGGTAGGACGGTCAGACTACAAATCTTTTTATCGTGGGTTCGAATCACGATAGAAACTTAATTTTATCTTTTTTTCTTATTTAAATCATGGGCGGATTGCATAAAACACATTGCCCCTCCCCGTGCATCATAAATCTTGAAGAAGCCTTTGTTATAAATGTAGTGGCATCTTTTTAAGTGATGATGACAGTAGCACAACATACTCAGTCATTAAATTTGAGTGATTTTAATGTTGTTTGTTTTGAAGTGTTTTATTACTATGTCCAAAAATTACTGAATAAAATAAATGTAAAAAAAAAACAAACAAAAAACGGAGAACAAAAAATAAAAAAATGACAAATTTAGTTTCAGACTCGCACTTCTTTCAAAAATA
Organism: Mactra quadrangularis; assembly: GCA_025267735.1. Classification (NCBI taxonomy): domain Eukaryota; kingdom Metazoa; phylum Mollusca; class Bivalvia; order Venerida; family Mactridae; genus Mactra; species Mactra quadrangularis. The sequence goes on from CM046304.1 coordinate 11,143,715, forward strand.
GATGTTTTGTAGCATTGCACTTTAACCGTACGGCCATTCAGCCAGATGAGATATCGTCACTAAATTAACCTACACATGGTAATTTTTACTACGAATTTCTATATATAGAACGCGGAAAATAATATATACAGTGTGCGATTACCGTGTAATTATGCAATCGGACAGTTCAATATAATCGTACGATAGTCAGCATCCGTTACACTCTGTACATACATACTATGAGAAATTTGACTGGAAAAAACTCGTTTTCGTGCATATGCATAAGGCAGGAGAGACCAATCTTCTTTCAATGAAATCACGTGTTACAATTAATACTCTTGAATAACAATAGCGTCATACTGGTTTTTTCGTACTTAAAATAGAAACCAATTATACGCATTTTAACAAGTATTTTATGTATATATTTTATATATAGAACTTACTTGTGCTATTGTTGAACTATATACAACCATTCCTACTCTGGCTTGTTGTGGACCAAGTCCTAATTCTCTCATTAAAGCAGCTAATGCTGATCTTTGTTTCTTATAATCTTCAGCTAGAATACTGTCTGATCCATCAATTACTAACACTAGGTCCATTAATGATCTACATTCTGTATAGAGATATACATGTGTAATATTACATACGTACATACTTAATTGTTTGGTTGTAATTCTTTAAGCATGTTCAGCTATCAATACTATTATATAGTGCATAAAGTTCTACTCGATCTGACCTTATGCAGAATACTCATTACATTGAATACGAATGTAGTAATAATGTTCGATTACACCGTGGCCGAGAAAATTATATGTGTTGAAATTTAACATGTATACTTCTATTTACAATAACTGTAAATCGAATGGTCATTTTAAGTACGTTACTTGCCAAAGTGTAGAATAGGCATGTTGCCGATTTTCGTCGGGATATAAGTAAATAATTATTAGATGCAAATGTGAAAGGTCAGATCGGGGTCAAACTTAACGCACTATATTGTAGTACATGTATTGTAAAATTAGAATGTGGAAAGGTGACTTCATTTTGATACATTTACCTTTTGTATATACTCGTAATAATAGAAAATTGAAACAAAACTACGACAGTAGTGTTTTCATGTTTTGAAATCTCATTTTGATACCACGATACTTGTTTGAAAAGTCTGCAATAATGGTAAACATACGCAATACGACTATGGACTTTGTTATATAAAGTGATATTATAAGTACCTTTACAAATGACAAATTTATACAATTAATTATTATTACATGTTTATGTTTTAGATGAATGCATCACGATAGTTTTGAAAAAGGAAATAATTATTATTTTCTAATATTGTTTGTTATACATTTATATACCATGGAAACACTAAATAAATCTTCAAACTTGATAAATCATTTATAATGGAAGAATGGTATATATTTAACAAACAAATATGAAAGTAAACGTATATGTATATTGGTGAATAACTTACCTGAAGCATGGACAGCTGGAACTGAACTAGGCAAACATAGACTAAGCTGGATAGTTAGAAATAATACACATAAAAATAGGAACACCGTTGCCATGGTGACGTAGAGTTGACGTCAGTGTTCTTTCTGTGATTATTATTGTTGTTATTGTTCTGAAAATACAGAAACATTGATATCAAATCACGATATATCGTCGGTTATCCTACGATACATTACTCCGCTATACTTTGTTATGTACACCGTGGGCTATTTGGTTAGGACTATCTCGTAATCTTGAATAATAAATGAGGCCGTTTTATTGGTTCCGCAAGGAAACCAATGCGGAAAACTAGCCAATGAAATAACGCAACCGTTTTGAGAAAATAAACATGTGCGTGGATTTCGATTTTAAGTAAGAAAATCCCGGTATGACGTCATTGTTATTGAAGAGTATTTAATTGTAACATGTTATTTCATTGGAAGAAGATTGGTCTCCCCTGCCTCATGCATATTCATGAAAACGAGGTTTTGCCCGTCAAATTGCCCACGGTACGTATGAAGGGTAACGGAAGAAAGTACTATGGTTGCCGACAATGATCACGATATTGAACTGTTTAATCATGATAGATTGAAAACCTATACGACAATCATGAATTCAAAGTAATTCTCAAGAAGGCTAGTTGTTTTCAATGATCGGTAACCTTTCAATTGGGTAACGCAACTTAATGTTGTCATGTTTTGTATATATCGGAACATGGATTAAAGTTAACTTGTTTAAACTCAGTTACCTTTTGAGAAAAAGATAAAATGGGAGTGCGTTCGACAAACTTACCATCTTATGCATCGCCATTTGCAACTTCCTTTAGACAACATGGGCGACACAAAACAGTGAACGTACATTGATATTTAGCCTGTTTAAAAATGTATTTTTTTTGCGCGCGTAGCATGTTTTCACAAAATAGTACCTACACTATGAGGGGTAGCCGCCCAGCTAGCACGCAAGTCTACTGATCGAGGGGTATTGGGTTCGATTCCCGGGCGGAATTAATAGCATTTTGATTTTGTAATATCTATTTTAGACAAAACTAATTTGACAGTGCTGCTCAGTATTATTCACGGTCTGCGATTGGACGGCTCATTTCAAATTGCGTGACGTAGACGATGTAAACAAGTTACTAAACATAACGATTTCGTCATGAATATTATAATGCGGTAAGGTCACCTGAACGTGAACCTCGTAAGAAAACGACCAGATCTAAATTAGCGAGTAGACGAGCGGAAAATTTTAGATCAGGTTTTAATTAGATTGGACTCCTACTTACCGCCAACTGTTATTTGAAAAATTGATATTTCGTTTATCGTGATGTAAGGTCAAAGTGTACTGACCGGTTAAAATTGAAACTAACCTATTTTTTATTGACCTGACTTAACTAATATTATACTTGAACCTTGACAACCGTATCAAGTTTACTGATGTTGAACAATTTATTGAGATGATGGCTTACATTGTTCTTGGTCAGGTTGAGGTGTTCAGAACAAACCCTTATTATGTCTAGAAATTATTGTCATGATAAACTATATACGACACATTAAAACTATTATATTTATGGTATAACTTAAATACACAACATACAATTATTATATTTGTTTATTTTTTTATGATGAAATTAATATTCTAAGTATGAAATGACGAAATGATATATTTGTATAATAAAATATCTATAAAACAAGTGATCCATACCAGATATAAACATCAGCATACAAACAACGTATAGTTTTATTGTTATACATAAAAACCTCATAAATTTTATTCACTGATTCATTTATAATAGTATAATCATGATGTTTATTAAGTTAATTTAACCCGATGTTACATAAAAGAATACAAAATTCAGTGTTAGAAACATGCACTTGCTCGCTTGCCCTGCTAAGTTAAAAATTGATAGGGCAAGTTGGTTACAATAGTAGCTGTTCCGTTGGGCAAGTCAACATTTCAGGACTTAGATAGATCGATAGAATTAATTCGGCATAGGAAACATAAAATGGTACATAAATTTAAAACAAATAAGTTAAAGTTTTCATAACAAAATTCTTGTCCATGATATGCACACCAACGCCAAGGATAACATTCTTATTTCCCTTGTGGACTTAAACCCTGAGTTTGCATATAAGGTCATTATTCGAGAGTTGTTCTGTTTACGATACATTTGTTCTTCTGAATCTAGTCAATCTTTCAAAGTTAAAGTATTGTATAGCAAAATAAAGTGTCTCTTATAAAAAGGAGAATAGAATATCAAATTTCATATTGTGTAAGTTTTTATTCGGTAATAAAATTAGCAAAAATTAATGATAAATGTTGGGGCAATTGAAAGGTACTGGGGGAGGGGGGCTTGCTAGTAAATGTCAGGTTTAACTTGCCCCCTTGGCAAGTTGGAGTGAAAAATTAAATCTAACACTGCAAATAAAGTTATAACGTAAAACTGTACTTGTACAGCACGTCTTTATCACAACACTACATTCTATTATGATTGATCTAAAGGTATAGATACTTTTATTTTACACTTGCACATTTGATGTTGTTAAAAAAATCAACAATTAATGCGTTAAAGTATAAGAGCTCTATATACGAGCAGTAATAATGTCATTGTGACATTCGGAACTACCTCGGCGATTTTCTACGCAGATAAACCTCGGATATCATAAGGTGAAAAAGTAGATATAGAAATTTTAGTTTCTGTGGTTATATAGTCTGCACATTGTATTATATGAGTCAAAATATATTTTTGCAACAAAAGTAGGTCCCAGGCCAAATCAACTTGTTTTTGTGATGTATGGAATATAAAACAACTTTTAAGTAGTGGAATGTACCTATCCGGATATAATTTACGCATAAAATACATATGAGGACATGAAGAAAATGCTTTAAAAATCATTTAAATCAAGCAAAAGTGACTATTTTCAATGTCTCCCAAGTAAATATTTGGTGATTTTGGTAAAAAATACTTGTTGAAACCTTATGCCAAAGTAATGAAGTTATTTTCTTCATTTAGTTTATCCATATTTGCACAGAAAAACACACTTATACACACAGTACAATAACTAATTAATGTATTTTTTCTATTCTGTTTGTTGTCCCCAAAAACTACTTCCATGCTGTAACAGAGCTTGATAAATAGTAAATACAACTATTCCTCCATTTACAAAAGATTCGTCATTGTTATCCTTTTTGAAAAGTATTCCTTTACAACAATATGGCTGCAACCAGAACACGCGTTCTTGATGCCAAATACCAAAAATTATATCCTCAAGGGCAAGAGGTGGTTGCGTACATTTCTAACTGATCCTTTATGTAACAATCAGAAACCTGTTTGAAATACAGACATCTACTAATCTGAGCGAAGAATAAAACTACATTTATCATAGGTAAGACCATTTTAAATAAGAGGGAAGATAACTGACATGCTGAGTCTAATAAAATGATGAAATGTATGAAATACATCCTTTATGTAACATTCAGTGATGTAACAATAAAATTTGTAACACCAAGGAGTGATTTTGAAACAGCAAGGGAAATTTTAGTAGAAAATAGTTTTCAACTTTTGTTTTAATGGATATAATCGATGTAAAGTTGAGTTAGCTATGTGTGCTGTTTTGTATACTCGTACTTTAACAGAAAGTTTGGTACCTTTTGTGTATTATAGATTAATCAAAAAGAATGTGTTACACCAAGGAATAACTCTCATTTGTTTATAGGAATAATATTGATATAAAATTATGTTTTGTTATGAGGATGTAACGTAGCTGATTGTACAAAAATACTAAACTATAATGGTAATATTTCAATGGCATTTACATGGTAAAATTGAAACACGTTTAAGGAGTATTTACAGACGTTTTGTAAATTGCATATGCAAACCAATTTTGGTCCTCTTGCAGACGTTGGATCCCAACCGATTTTTGTTGATTTGTGCTGTCTAGATACCCACAGACTTTGGGTTATTTGAAAATGTTTCCTGTCAATGGAGTTTGGACGATTTGCAGAGCTTGGATGTCAACCGCTTTTCTATTGATTTTGAGTCTAGATGCCAATCCAATTAGGTCGACTCGTAGAGTCTAATTGCCAACTGATTGTGGACGATTTCTGGATGCCAACCGATTTTTGTCAAAATGTGCAGTCTTGATGCCAATCAATTTTTGACGCTTTGAAGAGCAAATTTGACTATTAATTTTGGACCAATTGCAGATCCTGGATCCGATTTTCATCCATTTGTGAAGTCTAGATGCCAACCGATCATAGTTCATTTGTGGAGTCCGATTTTGCACGATTTGTAATCTCTAAATGTACTCGAGTTTTGTCGATATCAACAGTCTTGCACCCAACCGTTTTCCGTCTACTTGCTAAGTCTTGATGCCATCCGATTTAAGTTGATGTTTAGTGTAGATGTCAACCTATTTTGGCATATCTGTACTGGCTAGATACTAACCGATTTCGGTCTATACGTAGAGTCTAGAAGCCAGCCGTATTGTGTATTTGTTGAGTTTAGATGCGAACCCTATTTGTCTATTCGTTGAGTCTAGATGCAGACCAAAGTTGCCTTTTGGTGAGTCTAGATGCCAACCTCAATTGTCTAGCTTTTTAGTGTAAATGCCAACCGAATTTTGGCCTTTATTTACAGGATAGACATCAACCGATTTCGGTCTATAGGTAGAGTCTAGAAGCCAACCGAGATTGTCTATTTGTTGAGTTTAGATGCAAACCGAATTTGTCAATTAGTTGAGTCTAGATGCAGACCAAAGTTGCCTTTTGGTGAGTCTAGATGCCAACTTCATTTGTCTAGCCAATCGAATTTTATCTTTTTGTAGAGTGTAGATGCCAACCTATTTTGGTCTCTACCTAGAGTTTAGAAGCCAACTGAGATTGTCTATTTGTTGAGTCTAGATGCAAACCGAATTTGTCAATTAGTTGAATATAGATGCCAACCGAATTTCGTCTGTTTGAAGAGTTTAGGTACCAAACAAATTTGTCTATTTGTTGAGTCTGAATGACAACCTAATGTGTCTATTTGTTGAGTCTAGATGACAACTGATTTTTGTCGATTGGTTGAGGCTAGATGCCAACCAAACTTTGTCTATTTGTACAAGCAAGATGCCAACTGATTATTGAAAATTTGAAGAGTCTGGATACCAACTGATTTTGTCTATTTATTTAGTCTATATACTAAATGTTGTTTGTCAATTTAAATTGTCTAGATGCCAACCGTTTTTTTTAAATTGTAGAATGCAGGTGCCAACCAAATTTTGTCTATTTATAGAGTGCATATGCGAACCGAATATTGTTTAATAGTGGAGTGTAGATGCCATTCGTTTTGTTCTACTTTTATGGGCTGGATGCCAACAGATTTTCATTTATTTGTAGAGTAAAGATGCCAACCGATTTTTGTGTATTTATAGAGTCCAGATACCGACTAACTTTGTCTATATGTAAAGTCTAGATGCAAACCTATATTTGTCTATCTGTTGAGTCTAGATGCCAACCGATATTAGTCGATTGGTAGAATCTGTATTTTAACAGATTTTTGTCGTTTTGATGAACTTTAATGACAACCCATTTTGTCCATTAGTAGCTTCTAGAAGCCGACCGTTTTTGTCTATTTGTATAGTCTAGAAGCTAACCTATTTTGTCTATTTATTGAGTGAATATGCCAACCGATCTTTCTACTTGTAGTATCTACTTGGTTGCCAACCGACCTTTTGTCTTTTTGTAGTGTGTAGATGCCAACCGATTTTTGTCTATTTGTAGAGTCTGGCATAGAAACTCATATGTTTCTAGAAATGTGGTTAGATGTGAGTAATGTCATTTTACCAACTTGCCTTGAAAACAGTTCCCAGAGAAAGAATAAGTTTCTGCTTGATAATAGCTCGTGAGGGATTTATTCTTCTCATTAACAAAGATTTAACATGAGTGTCTATTGGCATCGACATTCTATGTAAAAGACGAAACATAAAAAGATCAGAAATATTGAACATTTAGTTTTATCATTTTTCAAGGCTGAAAAAAATGTAAGCCATTTTCCTTTTGTTGTCATTGAGTGCTAGTTTATGGTGTTGGTCACCATGTATTGTTCAGTGGTGAAACAACCTAACAAAATAGTTTAAGTCGAACTATTACTCTTTGATATTATATTGTACAACACTGCGTTACTTAAGTTGTTTTTAGTCTACAATATTAAGTTTTATTATCAACTTTCCTTACTGTAACATACATAATTCTTTAATGTAACAAATAAGTATTTTAAGCTTTGACCTAACTCGAATTACTTTTATCTGAAGTATAAAACATTAAATATTAAAACGCTTTTATGTTTATCATACTGATAGTACAATAATGCGTAACCTAAGTTGTTTTCAGTCTGCAAAATCAAATTTTATAATCAACTTTCCTTACTGTAACAGACCATATTCTTTCATGTAACAAATAAGTATATTAAATTTCTACCTTACTCGAATAACTTTAATCTGAAGTATAAAACATTCACAAGACAATTTTTTAAATGTTAATCTTTCATTTCGTTATTATGTTCATATTCTTTGTTCAGTATTTATTAAAATTTTTACGAATTTCAGTTATTTACTCCTTCCTGTAACACAAAATGTTCTCTGATGTAACGTATCATTCAGTAGCGTAACGAGTCATGTTGGAACGTTTCATTTTCTTCACAGTTCTGACAGCACTTGTGATGTGTGGTGCATTTAAAGGGATAATTCGATTTTATGAAATCAACCATTCTGACGCTTTTTATTTTTACAGTAAAACAAATAGCATTCGTAAAATGCCGTATCTACCCCTTCTGTGCGTACACGCATGTCGAACGAGGAACAGTCATTGCATTACAAAAAACAATAAACATAACATTAAAACATACTTTAATTGAAGTTTTCCAACAAAAATAAAGTGAATAGGTCTGATCATAAGCCAGAAATACAATGATAAAAATTCGTTACATGAAGGAAATGATGAAACCATGGTCAGGTATTATAATATTTTTTGCTCTAAACAGATCGAAATATTGGTCATTTTTACATGGGTTCTTAAGAGTATGCTTCAATCGAACAAAAAACATACCCCAAGTCACTCTCAAACATACTTTATTTTTTTGAATTTGATATGCCAGTTTTGTTGCAAAAATATATTTTGACTCATATGGTGGACACACGGGTTCTCGCACCTCTAAGGACTCAATGAACCATTTCTAATTAATGCAACAATACTTTCAGAAAAATACATTAAAAACGAACCTTTTAATCTATATTCCATTTTTTTATCATATAATTGCTGATATTTTATATTTAAAACAAATCCAAATCATTCAAGAAAAAACACGACCATTTTCTGAAAACTGTCATGGCGGCTAAAAATAGATGACCTAATTTCGCACCTCTACCGTATTTGGCTCTTTGTGACGTCATAATTAGCTGCCACATGACTGTCACGTGACTTTATGAGCAAGGGCTACCTGCCATGTGCTTTTTTTATTATAACATACTTTTAAACACTATTTGATGGATTGTACTGACAGAGCGGAAAAAGGTAATAAGGATTAACTGAAAAATATTCACCATCACAAAACATTCATTCTAATCACCTGTTTCTTGCGCATTATTCACGTTCGACAGTTGTAGTTGCGTCGATTGTTTACTTAATATTAGTGCACACGAATTGATGACGTCATACGCAATAATATAGCAAAGTAAACAACTTTGATATGAAAGGACCGAGATCAGGTGAGGTCCGAGATCAGGTGTTTGTACGATACCTACACAGAAATACGACGTGTGAGACATTGTACTGATGAAATGATGTAATTACGCGTGTAACAATGTAATTATTAAATGTTGACACGAAAATGACAGTCGCAGGACCTTATAACCTGGTTGTATTCCTACTACGTCTAATTTCCGAGGTATATCTTCGTAGGTGATTGCCGAGGTTGTTCCGAATGGTCATTGTGTGTGTGTGAGAGTGAATGGCATAATCGGTGGCCAGGTCTCGCACAATAATTGCAGATTCCTTTATAATACATTGGGTTCAAACGGTCAGTTGGCAAATTTATAGTATATTCTTACACCAAGCGTGTATGAATATATAAAATAAAATATACGTAAGAGAGTCAAAACTAGACAATACAACGTTATATTACATACTGTTTATACTCCAAACATTCCCAACGCAAACAGTGCAGTTCTGCCTACTTGATTCAACATAAATGCCATTTTCTTTATCGCCATTTTAATACGTCATAAATATATGTGTCACAGTTCTTACATTCAAAACTTTATTTGCCGCTTTTTTAACATTCCATTCTTCATTAGTCTGGATTACCTACCCATTACCACTATCGTTATCGGGTAAGACAAAGCATAATAATGGCTACGCCCTAGGTTTACCTTCAGCTTACAAAATTTTCATTTACTTTTTCTTCATTTCGCATAAAAATTTACTGACAATGGTTATTAGATAAGAATTCAATACTTTATGGGTCATTCGAAGTAGATTTTGTTACTTAAATTAAGTGAATGATTAACCATTAACCATGTCAGCAAAGTGGACACAATACGAACGATGATTAGTCTCTTTAGAATTTCTAGAGACATAGATTCCTGGTCATTCGGATACTTTATTTAGCATAAGTGTAACCGGACGACTAAAAATAAGGCATCCATTGTAATTCTTGCACTAAATTCCTTTGATTAAAACTTATACAGTGAGAAATGTTCATTTGAGAACAGAAATATTCGATACCTTCGTACAATTCATCGGATGCCGCCATTATTTTGCTTTGCCTGGCGTACTTTCACCCGTCAAAGAACGACTGGGAACAAGGGAAGTTTTTCATCTAATACGGACATGTTATAACCAGTATTGACACCAGTTTGCTTAAAGACCTTGAGCTACACGTGTCGTAAGCTCGTAGCTTAATCTATAAAGATATGGCTACTTGGGCACACGAAACCAGCTTCTATCATAATATACTTATGCTAGTATTCCATAGTTCCGTGCTCTGTCGTCCGTGTACGCGTCCGCATTCGCATTCGCATTGTTAACGTCCGTGAGGGGCATTCCATATTTTCGTTAAAGTCGTACGTAAATAATGCGTGAAAGTCAATTAAGTGTTCTGCAGTGTAAGAGATTCATACAACAGTTGTTCCCATAAAAAGGGTGATATTTCACCACTAGCTTATGATAGCAACTGTGATTGCTTCAAAAAATAAACCATCTTCAGTGATCTTTCCGATGAATTCCATATATTCCTGTTTATCGACGCGCCTTGTGGTCGCCAATTGTGACATCATAAATTGCTTTTTTATGAACAGTTTCAATAACTTTTCTTAAATATCTTTAGCAGTTTTCTTGTTGCGTTTGAGTCGTGTTTTCTATTCAATATACATCCGCGAACTCTTCGTGTACGTGAAAGTTCTCTCAATGAGCGAAAGGATGCGGACACGGACCCGGACGCGGACACAGATGCGGACATGGATCGGACATATGGAATAGACACAACGATATTTTTGTATATATAAGGGAAATATCGCGGACACGAACCCGGACGCGAACACGGACGCCGGAGCACTGGAATACTAGCCTTGATTAATCATTTTATTGCACTACACGATATTGTGCTTTAAACAGGTTTAAAATATTTGGTGAGAAGTAAAGTAATAAAATTTCATTTAAAATACTACTGTATTCAATAAATATTCATATTTCGTGACTTTGTAACCGCAGTAAGATGATTAGACAAATTTTGGAAGGTTCTTTGGTTGCCTAGATAAAAACACAAACAATTTAGATAGATCACATGAAGAATGTACAATCTGTTGGTAATTATTCATACTGTAAAATATGATTATACTCATCATTTATAGTATAATTAACAATAAAAAATACTAATTAAGGTAAAATTTATTTTATAGCTAAAACATGATAATAATTTTCTAAAACCATGCTGGTTACCGCTCTAAACCATTTAATTATATTTTGTGATGTAATTTAATTACTTCCGAAGAATTAAAAAAAACTATTTTATTTTAAACTATTATAATTTATTATAACATCACTCATTAAATAAGTAAATTTTAGTTCTTACATATTGTAAATCATTCAATGTTTGAAGCATCTGTTTTATAAAAGCTATAACAGCGGACACAATGAACGAACTTTGAGCTTTTGTAGGCCATAATACAATAGATACAAAGAAAAAACTTTCTTTGCTTAAATTATACAAAAAAAAGACATTTGTAAGATATCTTCTAAACTAACAATTATTGACAAATTAATCGACAAAACAAATAAATCATGATATTTTTATAACAACAACGACTTAAGTATTATTGAACAGTACATCTTCCATCATAATGTGGGTTTTTTATATTATTATGAATCAATTATTAAATAAAATGTCGGTAAACTGCAAACATTTGAACATTATTGTCCCAAACACATTTAATATAACACATTTTAGTTTAAATCATTCATTATGACTGATAACTTATAATAATAAATATGCAATGCTAACATAGTTCACACGAATTAAAGTATACAAATTTTGAACTGTCTGGTACAAGCATAATAAACTCTATCTAAAACTACACTATTATGGATGACAAGTCGTTGTTTAACGTCCGTGGTTTATGAAAATATTTAATATTGTATATAATTGATTATCAAACAACTTAAAATGTTAGTTTTAATAGATATATTTAAGCCACTACATGAAAAAAATATTCATCAAAAGGAGACTTGAAATTTGTTTTACATACATGACGTTATCAAAATATAACATGCATTGGAGACACAATAAGCTGTTAAAACCATTCTGCTTTCTAAATCTGAATTTGACAAAGTGTCCATTTCTTAAAAAGGTTGGGTACTTATATAAAGGCACATTATATTCGTTTGTATGCTAATGTTCAATATACCTGATCCAAAATAGTTTTAGAGCTTAAGTATGTGATTTATTGCAGGTTTTTTTTCTGTAACACGACTTCGTATTAAATTTACTGTGATCAAAACTATTGTTTCTAATATTGACGACCTTATTCTACTTTTAGTCTCGATATACTTTCACTTTGAAATGCAATAAATAACATAAACATATATATGCATTTCATTAAAAAATCTTGACTATTAGAGGTGTTTGAAATAGATAAATGTCAATTTTCTTTGCGGTACAAAAACAGTTTTACTTTTGATAATGGGACTTTAATGTGTAAGATAATTATTTTTCGTATTTAAGATTATACATTTAAATGTATTCTCAAAAAATAAGATACGATGTCTTGTAATAAAAATGAACAATTTTAAGATTTCAATGTTACTATTTAGAAAGTTCACTCTCTTGTCCAATTTCTTCATTTGTTTGACGGAAGTAAAATTCTTCCAGCGAAGTCTATATGCGATTCTGACACGCGAAATAGTGCCTACCTTACGAATAGTCCAACAGAAATAATCTGAGCTTGACCTTTATGCAAGTATGTATTAAACTCAGTATTTACAGTCTATTTTTGTTTTCGTTTGTAAATCGCGCTTTATCGGGAGCTTTCGGCAAAATACATGAACTGAACGATTATTTTTTTATAAGAATAAATACTTTGAAACTGTGCCACAATATTGCAAACTTACGTGTTTCCCCAAAAACTAAAGCGTCCAAAATTAAAAGTAGGCCTACAATAACATTCCACTCATAAAATATTCACATAGGTTGTTATAAACATATGTATAACCGTATATTGTCCGTTTTTTTCTCAACTGTCAAAGCTTGAATAATTTCACGGTGGCTGAATGCATGGTTTTTGTACTGGCGGCCTAATTGTAACTAAACATATGTTGACTTAAACTTATCATACGGCATAAGAAGCTTTACTCAATCATAATACACACTTTCGGAAACTCATGGGTGCAATGATTTTAACAAACGCATTCACCGTGAAATCATTCATATTTTGGCAGTTGAGAAAAAACAAACAATACACGCATACTGAAACTCACGATTTAATGTAGGTGAAGTGTGTAATTATTATAATTAGGCAGTTCAAGCTCAGGTTAATATTGTCCCACTATACCACAACCACGTCGTTATATTTCGTTGTATGTCCCAATTGTTATTAGCTGTTTTTATTACAAAAACATAATAATTTATCACTTTTGTCTGTCTGTTGATTGTGCAGCACTAAGCAATTAAAGTTAACTTACTTAAGAATAGACGCTGAGTTGGTAATTCAATTTTAGCGTAGTTGTCACTCAGTTACACTGTCGTTTAGGTTGTCTGTTTGCTGGTTGTCCAACACTAAGCAATCGGAGTTAACTTTCTTTACTATTGACGCTAGCTGAGTTGGTTATGTAATTTTAGCGACCTTATCGCTTAGTTACACATATATGCTGTCTTTTTGGTTTTCACACTTAAAATCATATTTGGTGGCTAGGCTGAAACAAACGAATCTCCACCAAGGTGACATTGGTCACATAGTCATGGTAGAACCGATTGTTGTCTGTTCTAAGCAGACCCGTATTAACAGGGGAATTTTGGGTCAGCCCCCCCCAAAAAAAAAATTAATTTAAAAATAAGGTCTCTAGAAAAATCAATGTTTTCTCCAGAGAACAAATCTGTCTTAAAACAATTAGTCAGCCGCCTGAAAATGCTTCCTATACCACTGTTGTATTAAATAAGGTAGACTTAATGAATCGATCTTTCATGAGCTTTTATTTATCGTGCGCGTTAATTTGTAAGTCTGAATGACCCCAGAATAGAGTTCCGACTCTAATATATGTTTTGCCAAACAAGTGTTAGCCTTTGTCGGAACTGAACAACCAGTTTAATAAATTACAGGCTTTTTAAACGTGTTTACTTTGCCACAGATTATGGTAGTTGGTTTGCTTCATTTCCTGGACCAAGCTTGTTGTACTGGTCTCGAAGATATATTATTAACATTCGAAAAATCTGCTTGTTTTTGTTTTGTTTGGTTTAACGCCGTGGCAACACTTTGTATAGGTCATATAACGGCGGTCAGTCAACCTACTCACTCCTCTGGATTTAGCTGTTAACCAACTACTAAGCGCATACTTTCGTCAGTGACTGACAACTGACCTACATAATCAAAATTCATTGGTAGGAGGGGGAATGGTCGTAGAAATAATTAATTTCATGGCCAAGCTCCACGAAAGTATGCTCCGCCCGGACGAAAAATCTGCATTTCAGAAGTAATGCATACACAATCTGAACTCACATGCTTCGACTAACTAGTCCGCTATTTTGGTGCAGTATCAATTCCACTTAGAACATTCCACCTTATTCGCTAAAAAAGATGGAATTCTGTCGAATCTGTGTTCTAAAATCATTCGATTGTTGTTCTTTCTGTGCTAATATTTGCAGTTTTCAATTAAGCGTGTCTCCATTCAATGCAGAACTATACGTATCAATCTAAGATCTATAAATAAGCCGTTTTTCCAAAATGTAAAATTATTATAGGAATAAATAACATTTAATTTAGTATTTTGTATGGCTCGTGTGTGGGGCTATAAACATACATGTAATTGATTGCTGGTGCTAAATTAAGAATGCAAATTTTAGTGCATTCTTAGAAACCTTATAAACTGTTCAAGTTCACTCAGAGTTGATCTGTGTGAAATACATAACTAATAAAAATGATTTGTCTTTTAATTAATATTCATACGATGTTTCCTATGAAGTAACTTATACAGTTACGTCATTACATTAGTCAGTATATAAAATACAAATGATTGAGTTTCAACAATAAGTACAATGTATACGGACAAAGGTTGTCAAAACTTTGTAATAAATTGTGAAATGTCACATCAACTATTCTAATTTTCTACAATACATAACTCAGTAATGTTTATAGCATTATGGTTTAAGTGTGAGGTGTTTCATAATTTAATCAACAATAAAGACAAAACCTAATGACTGATTTAAATAGATGAACTCAGCATCATTTGTTTTATGGGATGAAAAACATAGTTGATTCAGAATGGTTATTATAACAGTTTTTGTAATTGTTTATCACTAGAACAAAAAGAAACGCATACATAAATACATATATCATAATTATATATATAATGTATCTATCATTATACAGTTCTTTATTATCATTAAGTATTGAACAACGCTTTCCTTTTTATTTTATGCATTAATATATTTTTTTACCCGGGTCGATAGCGCAGTTGGTAGCGCGCCGGAATTTGGAATCTCGTGCCCGAGGGGGTGCGGGTTCGAATCCCACCCGGGGAGGTTATACCCTTCCATGAAAATTTGACAATAATGTCGATTTTCCTCCATTGATTAGATAATATGGAGAAGTTTCCGGCCTTGTGGAAAGGTAGGTGAGTACTGGTTATAGACAATGGCTAGACGCCGTAAAATGACCTAAACTGTGTTGACACGACGTTAACTCCAATAAATAAAATAAATAAAATTAATATATCTTTTATATGGACAACAGCATTTTTGTATCAGCGAAATAAGGCAAATGCTGCTTAACTAGAACACATAGAGATTGTTACTACATATGGTTAAACTTTAAAGTAGAAAACCTTAAATACCATGAAAAAATAATAGTTACTACTGTATATACAAATGACTCATAGAGACATTGGTACTTGATGTTAGTTACATACATATAGCGGCAGTTGTATGTAATCATTAATCATTAATGTAATGAATACTAACTTTTAAAACAAAGAATCCCTTCAGGAGGGAGGTCGCTAAGTAACGCTTTTTGAAAGCGCCTTTTTTGTAGCAAACGAGTTCTATATAACGGTTTTACTTCAAGGTGCATGTTGCAACTTTAAGTAATTAAAGTTAATACTTGTAATTAAGAAAAATACTCCACGACAAAAGCTATATATGGAATAAAAAAGGCCAGTTTTCTATGATAGAAAACCTCTTCTTCATGAAGGCAGACATTTTAAAAAGAAGACATTTTCCGAATATTTCCTGGATAACCAAAAAATATAAATTGGGCCCGTTCCGCTAGGCTTGTGCTTCGCATCGTTACTTAGCGATTTTATTTGCTACTTTGCAACAGACCGTTTAGTAGGAAATCACTCCGAAGCGATACGAAGCGCCTAGCGGAACAGACCCCATGTTTCGTGTATTCAGAGTTTGGTATAATTTTGGTTACCCTGGAAATATCACAACTTTAAACTCTGTATATAAACAATCGTGTAGCCACTTGGATTCCAGGTAAATGAGGTACACTTTCAATTTGTCTCCGTGAATGAAATGTCTTATATAAACAAATCAATTCCTCACGACAGTCAGACAAGATGTGTCACCATGAAGTGTATCCGCAGGAACGACAATATTTGACTAATAGAGGTTTACATTAAGTGCTGTGACAGATAGCGAAGAAACACTACTATATTTTTTATATAAGTCATATTGAATATCAATGGTTTTTAAAAAGGCATGTCACATCATGTTTGTTGGAATAATTCCTTCTGCGTTTTTAATCATACAAAAAGTATATCTGAACAGTTATCACATTAAACGAAACAAGTATTTCATGTCGAAACACATATCATAGAAACTGTAAAATAAAGTAGGCCTACAATGTAGATAATCAACATTCCAGTTATATCATAATTTATATATAAATTGAATATTATACATAATGCAATGGGATCTAAAGTGCAAATTCAAGCAACACTCACCTCGACTGAAAAAATAGCCGCACAAATCAATTTGGATAAAATTATAAAATGGTCGCCTTTGGTAACATAAGTTTTAAACATTCGAATAATTTGGAAACCCTGAGGCAAACAAGACTTTAGTCAATGTTTTATAATTTTATGTTGCCAAGACTTACATGCTCTACATATTATATTTATGGTGTATGTCTTAGGTGACATTACCCGAAACCTTGGAGATTTGAGGTTTATGTTAAAATAGCATCTTTAGGCCACAACAAATTGATCATATGTTCTATGGATTCGCTCGCACCTTAATTTTGACGGTTTTTACAAAAAAAAATATTTTTATTTCCTCGCTCGCTCATAAAATTTTGGTCAAACCGCTATATAAAGCAAGTGAATAAAGACTTTTTTAAATTTTTGTCTTCGCTCGCTCGCCTTAGTTGATTTTTTTATCAATCAAGTATTCTCCTAAAATAAAAGCTTGTAACAGAATAAAGAATAAACTTAATTATAAAAATCACGTGTTTTCAATATCTAAATTTTCTACAAAAGTACAAGTGAATTCAAATAATTTATTACATTAAGATGTAGGTGAAACTATTCTTTCATTGCCATTGGTTGACGACGAAAAAACAGTTTTATACCAGTATTCCTTCTTCAATCAGAATGCTCACAGAACTATACGTGATTTATTTAGATACTAGAACAGAATTCTATTTAAATAAAATGATGACATTTTCATAAAACACTAGAGGAAATAAAATAATTTGTGCCACAAAACATATTTTTAAATGAACTCTCTAAATTATCATTAATTTTTATTATGTAATTTAAATAATGAAAGTAAAAACTCACATACAATGACTGGAACCAGTGAAGTCTAAGCCTGTCCAATATCCAGTGAGACAAGGAACGCAAGTAACAATGATATATATGTTTATTTATATGTTACGGTAGAGTTGTTTTCATCATATATTGTATAATAAGTAAATGTTAGACCCACACTAATGTCGAATAAATTTATCATTGCTTATATTGCGCTCTGTCGTTGTGTATATATACGAGTTGAAAACCCCTTCGACTTCCTATGATGAATTTATACCACTAGTATTTCTCCGCTATGGTTTGTGGGTAAGAGTAATAATTAATAAAGTGATCATTGATGTAATTACTTACCAATTAAAACAACACGATTTTGAACAATGAATAATGTTTTAATTTGTATATTTTCAATAATGACGTCGAACTAAAACCACTACAATAAATTAAGAATAGTATAACGCACTCTGACTTCCGAGAGTTGCTGCTCATTAAATAATTTAAAATATATAAACAAGATCTATGTTAATTACTTTTTAATCTTGATCAATAAATGAGATAACAGTGTGCTTGAATAATATGTTTGATAAAACTATTGTCCGATTGCAGCGTTCATACAAACACATGATTTCACAAAAGTTATTGGTTTGTCCAATCGTCTGTTAGTCCGCTTAAATCTTATTCCAGCGATTACTAAAATTATATCCAAGCTATGTTGATGAAAATGGATATATCAATAGGTTGCATATGTAGATTATTTATATCATGATCTTTTCTTCTTGTTGTCAAGTTGTGGTTGCTATATATACAGAAATAGTGGACATCCAAACATGTATAAGGATGAGGTAACTCAAAATCTATTCAATCTAGTTTGATGGTTTGTTTGTTTGTTTGTTTGGGTTTTACGGCGCACCAACACAAAAAGGTCATATCGCGCCGAAAACAATCAATGATACTAATAATTCAAACGATACTGATGATGAAAAGCTCTATATCTTATTATAAACATTTATTTCCTTCAAAAAGTTAAGTATCGCATATGATGATACAGACTCAAAAAGTTCTTTAAGTGAGTTAACTTTAAAATGTTTGCCACGGATGTCTTTAAGATCCTGACAGTCAAGGAGAACGTGTTTGACATTGAAAAGCTCGTCACAGGGTATACATTTAGGTGCTTCCTCTCTTTTGAGAAGGTATGAATGTGTTAATCTGGTATGACCAATTCTACATCGCGAAATCACTATTCGATCTCGGTGATTAGAAAATATAATTGACGAAGATGAATTAAGGGTTGGCTTTATGTCACGTAACTTAACAAAAACTGCATTGTTCCACATTGTTTGCCATTTCGACTTAATTAACGTGTTTATTGAACATCTGAAGTCACTGCTTGGTAATTTGATATCTACTGGTTGAAGGTTTAAAGATTCTTTAGCTAAAATATCAACTTTTTCATTTCCTTGTATACCAATATGGCTTGGTATCCAGCAGAGGTGTACTATTTTAGATTTTAAAATTTCATGTAATTTTAATTCGATACTTTTAATAAGAATATTGTCTGAACTACGATTTTTATGGCCAATAATACAGATAGAGAATCTGAAAAAAATGATAAAATTGTTATTAATACTATTTGATATGTATGTTAAAGCAAGATCTATTGCTTTGACTTCGGCTGTAAATATGGATGCCTGGTCAGGCAGTCGCATTCTTGCAACAAAATAATTTCCATATGCAGCGCAACCAACTTTGTTACCATCTTTTGAGCCGTCAGTAAATAAATGTGTACAATCTTTATATTTATCTAAGATGTTTACAAATTCTGATTTGAAGGCTTCTGGGCTGGTAAAAGATTTGCGAAATTTTGATAACTCAATATAAACGTATGGTATGTTGTAGGCCCAAGGAGGAACATTTTTATCTAAGTTCTGTAAAACGGTAGAAGTGTTGATATTAAGCATTTCCAAATCATTTTTAACGCGCAGGCTAAATGGTTTAATTTCGTTCGGTTTGTTGTCAAATTTATCAATGTAGTTTGATTTTAAAAACAACTTTTCGCGCCGGGTTACTATTGTTTGAAGATATTCGAGTTGCGTATTGTAATGAAAGCCTTTGTCGACGTAATTTTAATGATGGCTCGTTAGCTTCAACATAAAGACTTTCAACAGGTGAAGTTTTAAAGGCACCAAGGGTAGTTTGATGGTAACTAGATCATATGCATGTACTAATAGATAGTCGGCTATGTAGAAGTATGTTCCATTTTCTTTTGTCTCTTGGTTGAAAATTATTTTGTTAGTACCAAACCTAGATTTGAATAGCGCAGAAAATATGTTTACTGTGTTTGGAAGATTAGATGTTGTAGATATGAACACTGATGGGTGCCACCCTGTATAATATTTTTGTACTGTTCTGGTCAAACTAATTGGGCCGACTTAATTCGCCAAAGCGGCTTACGAACCGGCGTTAACCGACCACCGATCGGCTCGCCCCGGTGCGACATACGAATCAAGCGTTCTGGCTAACTACATGTAAAATCACAGGGAATTGTCAAGTTACCTCCTTTTGATTTTTCAAGCATACCTTTTATATACTTATATACAAGGGTTACAACTGCATTTACTTGACCACTTCATCTAGATTTATTATTTTGTGACTCACAAAAAAATACTGATACCCTGGTGGCACTATAACGGCACGATTAAATCGATTAAACATAACTCTTCGAGCTATGAATGTTACATGTTTCATTGCACAGACCATAAATACGATTAAATTATCAAAAACATCAAAAAACGGTACAAATATCTCAACTCGGACAGTTGAGAAAAAACGAACAATATATATATACACATTTGTATATGAATTATGTTCTTTCAGGTAATATTTGTAAAGGATAAGTACGAGCTCAGTCTTTTTTATGCTAATTATGCCCATCAATAAAGAATTTTATATTATTGCTCTTAAATTTGAAAATTTTCCATAAATAGCTTTATAACAAATATAAAACATTTGGCAGTACCAATGATGAAAAATGTTCTAACTCTCAGTATGATCAAGTAATTTGATGATATGTAAATGTATGCAAATTTTCAGATATAAACTGGTGGCAATTTATGGTTTTCTTTTTATAGGGCATGTAAGTTTTTGCTGGAAATTATGGCACTACATAATGTGAACTTTATGCTAAAAAAGATATAAATAATTTAATAGCAAGATTTATCTTAGTAATTAATTGACTAAATATAAACAGGGATTTTATATAACAGGGATTTGTAACGATAAGTAAGTGTAATATATTTTCATCAAATTTCACCGTCGTCGCTATTATTTCGGCCAATACGGAAAACAAGAATAACAAGTTTAAATAAAGATACCATTAAAATTGACCTAAATGTTTAGTAAAATGTGTTTCTAGATGATTTTGAGGTAAATTACGCTCACAGACTGTTACAAAAATAATACATTTTCCCGCCGATCTGCCATTTTTAGCCCTATTTTACATCACCTAAAGTCATATTTTCGGTCATAATTGCAACAATATTTTGTCAAAAACTTCAGAAACATTCACATGTTGCATGGAAGACATGTACAAAAACATAAATCAAGTTTTTAAACTCTGGAATAGTTTGTACAGCCTGCTTCAGCCAGTTATAGACAGTGACGACCGAGAAAATTAAAAAAAGCACTTCGTAACATATTCCTGTTATATAGAATCTCTGATATAAAGTAGCATTCAGAACATCTCGACTATCTCAACAAACATCGTGGGTCCACAAAGAAAAATAAGTTTTTGCTTCATACGCGAGGCGAAGCAAGAAACAGTAATGCAAAATAGATCTTATCGTAAACACACATGGCTGCGTGCAAACATTTTTGTATGTTATATATGTGATTATATATATGTGTGTGTGATTAAGGTTCATGTAAAGTCTTGGTATGCAAAATAATAGTAAAAAAAAGAAATAGCTCTAGTTCTGTCGTATTTCCATCAACAGTATTGTTTTATATATCAAAATGTTTCTTATAAAACATACAAAGTGATCCTGGTCAGTAATTAAGACAAACGCTTAAGCTAATAACTTATATTGGTGAAACTGGCAATTTACTGAGTTTGGGTAAAATACTGCTTTTTTCGGCGTAGCTGTCTAAGCTGGATTTTGATCTACATTTCTGTATAATGACGTCCATGGGATTTCGGAAATCCGCCGTTCTATTGGATGATTTTATAAGCACTGAGAATGACGTACGGGGGAAACAGAGAAAACCCCCTCTTCGATTGGATGGCCCTGACACGCGCGAAAAAATAAAGGCCACACTATTGTAATGCAGTGTTTTACGAAATTTTGCTTCGTTCGTAGATTATTTTTTTTGGGTAGACTTCTATTGCTTTCCAAAGTGTTTTTATTTTGTAACAATAAAAAGTTACGTGTCAAACACAATATTTTATGGGTAAAATGAATTACGTCTCCAGATGTGAACTGGTTTCTAGTAAAAAGTCTGACATATTACCCAATAATTATTAAATTAGCCTCACTACGTCCAGTTTCCGGGGTTTACACTTTGAGAGTCACAGCTCCACATATACACCAGTTCATTGTTATTGTTATGATGTCTATAAATAGTAACAAGGAGCTGATAAAGACTACAGGTAACCGTTCGCTGGTTGGCAAGAAATGATAGCGAGTAAATACAATGAAAACACAGTAATTTTAAAATTGCAACTACTAAGTCATTTTTCATCAAACAATTTTGCATTTTATATCACTAGAAAGGTCTTGAAATTCATATTTTGAATATCTAAAAATTATTTGTCAAAAAGAATTGTTTTTTGTTGGCGAGTGTTTTAATGATCTGCCCTATGAAACATTTAATATTCATAGCTCGAAGAGTTATGTTTAATCAATTTAATCGTGCGGTTAAAGTGCTACTAGGGTATCAGTATTTTTTGTGAGCCACAAAATAAGAAATCTAGATGAATCGGTCTAGTAAACGCAGTTGTACCCCTTGTATATAAGTATATTAAAGGTATGTTGGAAAAATCAAAGGGAGGTAACTTGACAATTCCCTGTGGTTATCAGTGTACGGCAATTGCATTGGCTGTCATATTGTTTACGGTAGGCAATCATGTGCCAAGTCTGCGAAACTGGTCTGCACATGTTGTTGATGAAGTGATGATGCGTGGTCACAACTTGTATGAGCAAATACTAACGGAATCTGGCAATCCATCACCACGTCAAAAAATAGGTTTTAACATTAGTGGTCCTATGTAAATGGCTCTTCTGTGACCTTTGACCTTTTCCTCAGGTGAGCACCCAGGGCCCTTTAGGCCCTCTTGTTTTTTAAATCGACGCCGTTTGTCTTTTTTAAAGACATTTCTTGTTCGGATTAATATATCCTACCAACATGATTATTTATAGTGTTTTTACGTGGAACCGTGCCGGTCGCCTATGTTCGCAACCGCTGTAAGAAAATTAGTAATGTGAAAAACTGAAAAGCCTGCAATGTCTGTGCAAACTCCTCACATCGGTTACGTCACACATTGCTACTTTAACCACTGCCTTCATATGAATCACGTGACGCAAGTAGTACCATATGACTAATGTTTAAATTTAAACGAGCAATAACGGTAAGTCTAAAATACGTTAGGCGTAATGTAGCGAAAAATAACATTGAATGATCAAAATTGAGGTTGATTTTCGAGTATTGCCAGACAAATAAGATTTATCAATAGAAATATATCATTATGCATCATAATTGATTAATTCATAAACAAATTAAACCAGAAAGTGCGCAATGTCGGGAATGAGCAGAGTAATTTACCTCACGCTACTTAATATGATGATTTTGGTGATAAATCTTAAGTATTTATAGTAAAAATATTGAGTAGGATTCTAAATGATATAGCATTTATATAATAAATGACTAGAATAATTATAATAATTCATTTAATATTTGTTTTGAGTATCATTTAGCTGTTCATGCAATTTTACGTACTTTAGGTAACCGCATTCGGAACACCTCGACCTTTCATGAATGAATAATCTCAGAAGGATTACGTGTAACGTAAAAAATTAATCTTGTTATTTTTTCACAAATGTTTTATTCATTCTATCAGTTATTTTATATAACAGGGATTTGTAACGATAAGAAAATGTAATAGATTTTCATCAAATTTCACTGTCGTCGCTAGTATTTCGGCCCATACGGAAAACAAGTATAACAAGTTTAAATAAAGATATTCATATTAAATTTCGTACCAGTACCATTCAAATTAACATAAATGTTAGTAAAAATGTGTTTTTAAATGATTTTGAGGTAAATTACGCTCACAGACTGTTTCACAAAAGTAAGCATTTTTCCGCTGATCCGCCATTTTCAGCCATATTTTACAGCACATAGGGTCATATTTTCGGTCATAAGTGCAACAATATTTTGTCAAAAACTTCAGAAACATTCACAAGTTGCATGAAAGACATGTACAAAAACATAAATCAAGTTTTTAAACTCTGGAATAGTTTGTACAGCCTGCATCAGACAGTTATAGACAGTGACGACCGTGAAAATTCAAAAAAGCACTTCCTTACAAATCCCTGTTATATAGAATCCCTGATTCTATTTATTTTTTCCATTTCTGTACTTTGAACATCATATTTTTCTAAAAGAAGACTAAATTCATTGAAAATTTCGAAATGTATAAGGAAAAATGAAACAAGAAATGTCTTTAAAAAAGACAAACGGCGTCGATTTAAAAACAAGTGTGCTCACCTGAGGAAAAGGTCAAAGGTCACAGAAGAGCCATTTACAGAGGACCACTAATGTTAAAACCTATTTTTTGACCCAGTGACCTACTTATCCAACCAATCAGACCTATTTGAACAATTTTGGTAGGGAACCACCCACGGACCATTCCTGTTGAGTTTGGGCAAATTATCATAAGCGGTTCAAGAGAAGATGTTGTTTGAACTTTTCCTTATATAATTCAATGTAATATTGTGATTCATGGGGTGGGGTCAATTTTGACCCAGGGGCATAATTTGAACAACTGTGATGGAGGACCTCTAGATGATGTTATATACCAAATATGAAAGCTCTAGGCCTTGTAGTTTCAGACAAGAAGATTTTTGAGAATTGCATTGTGAAAACCTATTCATTAATGCTACAAAACAAAAATTATGAATTTATTCTTAAGGTTCTGGAACTGTAATGGTGACCTTCCACAATTCTTATACTGATATTGTTTCTTGATCTGTACTATTAAAGACATTGAATGCTGAAATTTTAAAGAAATTTACCGTCTGTAACTTAAGTTATGTGCATTTTTATAACGTGACCCTTCATTTTTAGAAAGACCGTAAATTGTGCTGGGACAAAAAGTGAAAGAACTTTTTTTTTTCAAATTCTGCTGTTTTATTTCCAAGTTTTAATCCATTTTCTTGTTATACAGTCATGTAATGACAAATCAGAGCAACCAGGTTACACTTTGGACAAATACATATAAAAATACAGAGATTTGCATACATGTACCCCCAAGCAAAAATCCGAGTTTTTGAGAATGTTAAAAAATTTACCCTATCTTTAAAAGCAAATATCTCAAGTTAGAAGTTAGTTAGACACATGCAACTAGTTTTATAATTTTCTGCAGTATTAACTGCCCATATAATGAAAAATTTAAGAAATTTTACCGTTTCTAAAATTTTTTATAAGAATTTGTATTAGATTACTGTACTGAAACTGCAAGAGATTTTATAGAGAAAAATAACGTCAAAATGGTCAATTACAAATAATACTACTTTATACAAATATATCATCTAAAATTGGTATTTGAGATGGAAAATGTATGTTAAACTCTGCATTATCATATAAAAACCTTCTCTCCATTGCTTTTTGGCAAGCTTGAGGGGACTATTTGGGGATTACACTTGTACCAGCTATGTTTTCTGCTGTTGTCGTTTTTTGCACTAACAATTGGACACTAGAGTTAGTAATGTTGGCATATTATGTGCCTTAGCTTTCAAATTATGCTGTTGATTGTATTGTTTTTTTTATAATTAGAATATGATGATATTAAAAACAGAAAATGTGCAACGATTTTGTCTTTATATGCTGACTTTGGTACGATTATTTGTGGGAATTCGGCAATAAATCAATATAAGTTAAACATTCTTTCCAGTTTATCGATATTTGTGTAGTTTATTTTACCTTTGTTCATTTTCAGTACACAAAATAGATTAAACAATCAAAACCCCATTTTGCCCCAAATTCTCCATTTCGTCCATTTCGCCTCAAAATCTCCATTTCGTGTTTCAGTCATACCCAATTTACATCGCAAAAAAAGATGAAAAAAAATGTATTTTACACCTGTACAAACAGAATCAACGCAAAAGTTATGATCCACTACGGCTTTTCATTGTTTTTATGTCGATAAACCATTATTTTTACGATAACTAACTACGATCACGCTGTAGAGCGTCTGGTTTCGCCATTTTCGGAAAATGCGTTACCCTATGACATCTGGAAAATCCCACGTCACGTGGTGAAAATTTCTAAAAATAGCAATTACGAAACTTGACGAAGATAGGTATTTGGGAAAAAACCTACTTAATTATTGATTTGATAAAGGGAGATAACCGCTGCGGGGAGTTTGGTTTGACGTGTCTATTTTTAGTTTTATTTATTTTTAGACACAACCCCCCCCCCCCCATTTTTTTGTTGATTTTTGGCAGTTTTTGCAAATATCAAGAGGCTTTGTCAAAAAAGAATTGTCAACTTGATATGCCGGTATATGTGTGCTCCAGCGACAAACAAAAGATTTATTTAAAGCTGCGCAGTTTCTTCCACAAAACAGGAAACTCACAAATTTAATAGTATAGATGTGGAGCTGTGACTCTCAAAGTGTAAACCCCGGAAACTGGACGTAGTGAGGCTTACTTAATAATTATTGGGTAATATGTCAGACTTTTTACTAGAAACCGGTTCACATCTGGAGACGTAATTTATTTTACCCATAAAATATTGTGTTTGACACGTAACTTTTTATTGTTACAATATAAAAAACACTTTGGAAAGCAATAGAAGTCTACCCAAAAAAAATAATCTACGAACGAAGCAAAATTTCGTAAAACACTGCATTACAATAGTGTGGCCTTTATTTTTTCGCGCGTGTCAGGGCCATCCAATCGAAGAGGGGATTTTCTCTGTTTCCCCCGTACGTCATTTTCAGTGCTTATAAAATCATCCAATAGAACGGCGGATTTCCGAAATCCCCAGACAGACGTCATTATACAGAAATGTAGGTCAAAATCCAGCTTAGACAGCTACGCCGAAAAAAAAAGTTTTCGGCTCACTGAGGTACTTGTGGTGGCAGTGGTTATTGATTTGATAAAGGGAAATAACCGCTGCGGGGAGTTTGATGTCTGTGGCAAGGGGATTTCGAATGACCGTCTAACATAGACCGTACAGACGTAATAAGTGGACACGTGTTCGTACGACTGTCGTACGATTGATTTAATAAGTGTGATGTATGACGTTAGAGAACCATCGTCTATAAAACCTAATCTGCATTAACAATCGTGATTTGAATAATTAATTAAAAGAACTGTTAAAAGCAATGTAAGAAGGAAGATAGTCTTTGTTTACAACTTATGTTTTATAATCATATTAAAGGTACTAGTTCACAGATTTGGTTATCTTTTTCCGTATTTTCAAAATACCATTCAGTGTCTGTAATTGTGTCAAAACATTAGTTCTTAATATTTTAAGAAAAAACTGACCTATATGTTGCAAGAATATACAATAAAAGTTATAAAAATGAACTAAAATTGTCTATACCGTGACATACGGGGTAGATTTTTACTACATAAAACACCATCATTTGTAGTTGTATGTCAATGTGCATTAAAATTATCATTATCAGAACACTACTTTCTGCTTCCAAAAAGTTTCCATACAAATTTGATAGTTTAAGAAAAATGTTGATATTTAAGTTGAAATCTGTGAATGAGTACCTTTAAGTATAGTGTTTGGTTATGTAAGGTATACACCATATGTAAATATAATTACATTAGAAAGTTTAACATTTGATTGATGAATCAATAATTATGTAATGTTTATGGTCAGAAAATATTTGAATTGATTAATGTACAGTTACACTTTAAGAAGCTTCGGTGATCACGAGGAAACAATTGATAATTTCTAATAATCATGTTGATCGCCTTGATCGTAATGGATTTTCTATTACATTAAATTCTGCTTTTACCATCTTTTCTTAACCATGATCGACTAAGATACAAGTATAGACATTATTGAACAGATGTGCGTTCAACAATGCGAGCGCTCGAGCGAGCGCCTGCTTCGCGAATTCTTAGGATATTGAACGCCTGCAAGCGCCCGCAGTAAAATCCAAGATGGCGTCAAATAGCAGATTAATTGAAAATAGCGGGTGGGGGAACAATTATTTCTGCAGATACAAAAGATCTTTTACATATTTTATCATATGAATCATTATGCTACAGTTTACTGTACCAAAAAACTTCTAAGCTATGCATCGCGAGTGTATGTTATGTGGAACAAGTAACACATACGTTTGCGTCCCACTTTTCAGGGATAATTTTTTTAGATACAAAACTGAATTTTTCCAAGCCGCAATCTTTGATATCTAAGCGAAACGCCTCTCGAGCTGGATAGCGAGCGGTTGCGAGCACTCGCGCGGGCGCCCGCGTTCAGAACGAAAATGCTCGGTGTCACCCCGAGCGCACACATTGTTGGACGCACATCTGTTCAACAAAACTAGAGCTTCATATTAATTGGTATAGACTGAATTAAATATCCGGCATGCCAAACATGCCAATAAACAATTGATTTATTATATTTTTAACACGAAAACGATTCATCTATTTGAGGTCAACGTTTTAACTTATTTCAGTTGTTATTTCATTCGTTAAATTTTGAACACTATCGATTAACAACAGGTAAACCGCAATTATCATAACTAGCTACGCGTATTAACTCACGTAATTTCATGCTAATTTTAATTTATTATTCGTTTGATTTTCTAAGTTTCATTTCCTTGATTGTGGTTGAAAAATAACAGAAAAACAATTATTTACACTATTAAAATTTTTAATGCAGATTAAATAAACATACATATGTACATCCGTGATCACAGAAGTGCAAAACATGTCACCAGAAATGTTACGTAAATGATTTTATTGTTAGTTTTTCGATTTTGTCGGACAACTAATATATACCACTTTTGAGAATCCAGCATACCTTACTACAAAAACTATCTTTTGAGGTACATGAAGGAACTCAAATCTTCAAGTATGTGTATTACAGAAAAAGATTTTAATTAACGAATATTGTAATAATTACAAACAACAAAAAAACCGACTGAAAATATATACACATGAAGATTTCCTGTGGTGAACCCCAATTTGAATGGGCGTGACGCATACAATCTCATTTTTAAGGAGCCTCTACAGTGACATTTTGAAATACTTTTTTTTTATTTTCACAACTATTTCTTTTAAACGTAATATTATTTCGTTTTAACGAAATTTACGAAATAATATTTCGTTTATTCGAAAAATTATTTCGATGAAACGAAATAATATTACATTTTAAACGAATTTTTCCGGTTTTTTTTCGAAATAATATTATTTCGTTTTATCGAAATAAGTATTTCGTTTTTTTCGAAATAATTATTTCGTATTTACGTAATATTATTTCGTTAATACGAAATATTATTTCGTAAATACGATATATTATTTCGTTTTTACGAAATATTATTTCGTATAAACGAAATAATTATTCCGAAAAAACGAAATATAATTATTTCGAAAAAACGAAATAATTATTTCGTTTAAACGTAATATTATTTCGTTAAACCGAAATAATATTTCAAATAAACGAAATAATATTAAAATGAAAAAATAAAAAAAAAATAATAGAAAATCAAAAAGTATTTCAAATGTCACTTTAGGGGCTCCGTACATTTTCTATACGTAGACGATAAAACATCTGTTGGCTTAGACGCTTCACTCATCACACAATCGGCTACACACAGAAAGTAATCTGCAGCTGTGCAGTCTATGTTTCAAGAAACGAAATCTTATTGTTCATATTGTCTCACATTTTTGAGCACATTAAGTGACCAAAGCAAACATGCTTTCTATGTCAAACAACACCAGTGCTTTTAGCGCATTGATTTTTTTTTAAATTTGATGCAGAGCACAGTTGGACCGAAAGTAGATGATCTTCTCAGTACGGATATTATATTTACATTAATTTCTAAGCCTATGAATAAATATAATTAATATGTTTTAAAAGATATGTCAATTTGATATTATAACAAAAACTTGAATTTATATATTTATAAATTAGATTTCATAAGAGACGTATACATGTTACTATGTTAATGCCTCTTTATGAAGAATTTGATTACATTGTACGTGTATGTTGTTTTCGGTTGATTTTGTTACACATCATTCTCTGGTTCTATCCTAAATGGTCACCTTTATTTTGTTAGTGGCGCCATTCTCTGACTTTTAAGGTTGTTTCATTTTGATGTTGAAATGATTCTACAAGCGAATTTCTCAGAATCATGAACTTTATAAGCATAAGCAAAATGTTTGACATCCATCCTTACACAACACACACTACTAAATGCTAGCACAGTTACAAGGGAATAATTGTTAATAATAAGTCAGTTCATATAGCTACAAGTGAGTTCACTGAATGGTAACTTGGTATTTTAAATGGGAGAATGATACCAAGATAGCGGACCCTTCATATTATGAAATGAAAGCAGCGTGTTTACCTATTAAGTTCATCATATATATCTGACATAATACTGACATATAATAATGGTATATACTAAAATTATCTTTCCTTGCTTGTATAACACCAGCTTAAACAGTTGTCTGTAAAACCTAAGTTTTCATTAACACACAAAAAAACTGTAAGTTGGAAATGAAAAGGGATCAAACATTTGTTTTCATCCTTTTTAGCTCAACTGAGCAGGAAGTGCTCAAGGTGAAATATTGTGACTGGTCTTGAACCATCGTGTGCTGTGCGTCAATAATTTCTTAAAAATCTTCTTGTCGTAAGCCAAAATGCCTATAGTCACTACATTTGGTATGTAGCATCACCTCAAGCTTCCCTACAAAGTTGGTCAAATCATGTCTCGAGGTTAATATTAGCCCCGCCCCTTAGGGTAAACAGATTAAAATAAGGATATGTTAAAAAATCTTTTTCTCACTAACTGTTAGACCTAGAGCTTTCATATTTGAATCTAGTTCGTAGGTGAGCGATCCACGGTCCTCAGAACCCTATTGTTCCAAAATCAGAAATATACATTTACTTTTTGTTGTTTCTCAGGTCTGCCATCTTAGTATTTTTCCCCTATTTATATGTTGTTACCATCTGTATTTCACTTTGTTCAATTTTGTTTCACTTATTTCATGTCTATTTCTATCTTTAACAATGCATCAACCTGACATATTTTCATTTGATGGAATGAAGCTTTTTCCTTAGTTGGGTTTCATGTCATAGCAATACATTGTTTAGGTCTTATCAGGTTGGTCAGTCAACCTACTTACATAGTCATACATGTAGTTCCTGGAAAAGCTAAATAACTGGATTTAATTATTAATCAGTTTCTAGGTACATACTTCGGTGACTGACAACTGCCTGACAACTTTAGAATCAGAGGTACAAAATGAGAATGGTGGTAGGAATTACTTTATGACCAAGCAAGATGGAAATCTGCCTCATCTATCAATCAAACCTACAATACCTCAAAAATAAGTAGACTTATGCTCTACCGAGCTGGCAGAGGGTTTCTTTATTTGACTCAACTATCATTTGATATCTACTTCCAATGACAGACAGTGTTGTGTTGATACATATTGACAATCTAAACAATGATAGTTTACAAGTAATAACAAGTACAGCATCAACCACCAAACTTTAATTGTAAATGTAAAGAACCATGTAAAATAGAATACAAGACATATAACTAATACAAAAACACCACAGTAACGAAGCAACATTGCAAGACATTACAGGAGCTCAATTGATGACCGGAACATAAATGAAAACAACTGGAGTTCAAACATATTAAAAGACTACAGTCAAGGTATGAGTCGAGATAAGTCATGTAATTTGAGTAAAAGAAACTAGTGTTATATTGGGAAACTAGTAAAAATAAAATATACTTTCTTATATGTTAAGGTTTTGTATGTTTAATTTTCTTCCATAAATATGATTGAAAGTAAGACTATAAATCAATTTTCAAAACATGGCGTGTTATTTTCATTTTAATTTTGGATTTGTCCGTTTATGGGGGTAGCACATGAGCCCACATTCTTGTGTAGCCGTTTCAAAGTATTTATTCTCGTGAAAACAAAATTAATAATTCAGTATGCGTGACACAGTGAATAAGAGTGTAGATATTACTCAAAAGTTTGATATAGAAAATAACATTTCTGAATATATTCATCTATCCTCATTTTTGACAATTAGGCTAACATTTTGTTAAATTGACAAGTCAAATTAAAAATCACTTATAACAGTTCACAATAAACCAACTAAATAATTATGTACATTATTGTAATTTATTATTATAAAACACTCAAGTATATAAATTATGAAGATAAGAGTGTCAACATTTTTACAATAAAACATAACTGATGAACATTTTTCATGAAAAAAGAGATCTATTAACTTTACAAAAACATAATTATTATATAATAAATTCACATGTTTATGTAATTAATTTAAATATACAATATGTTTATTCATTCGGAAAGTGTATACATATATAACTCATAAATTAAGTCACATAAATTTCAGAATGTATAATTATTTATAGGCAAAGCATCCAATGACCATGCCACAAACAAAAGTTAGAAATAAACTTGTTAGGTAATTTATTCAAGTATTTGATCATAATATCCTTTATTAATCATTGGCCAATCAGAAACTTATCAGATGTCCCAAATGGATTTTGCAAACATTTTGCACATGTTGAAATGACTTGTTGAGTTTACTTGTGGTCAAATCGTTACTTCAACTTTTGTGATCTTTTAAAATAACATTTGTTTGTTTTCTAATTTGCTAACAAATGCAAATGCACACGAACCATGGGTCAAATGATTTACATGTACATGATATATAAGACATGTGACAAGATTGTTTTCACAAATACTGAAAGGGAAAGAACTTTCGTATTTTGATTGTAACCTTCAGGTCACATATTTCAGCTAAGAATAAAAGTGTTACAAGATATTGTGTCAGATGTCCTTATAATCTAGTTCTTAGCTGAGCGATCCAGGGTCCTCAGGACTGTTTACTTTTTGTTCTTTGTCAGGTCTGCCAACTTGATATTGTTTCCATATTTATAAGTTGTTACTAACTGTATTAAACTTCGTTTATTTCTTTCCATGTCACTTATTTCATGTCTATTTCTATCTTAAATTCGAATTAATACATTAACCTGGCATATTTTCAAATGGTTCAACGAAGATTTATCTTAAGTTGAGTTTAACACTTTAGCAATACATTGTTTAGGTCATATCAGGGTGGTCAGTCAACATACTTACATGGATTTAACTGTTAATCAGTTTCTATGCCCATTTTTCTGTAAGTAACAACTGTAAAACATGATTTAAAACCAGAAGTACAAGGGAGAATAACTGTAGGAATTAATCCATGACCAAGCTACAGTACCCACCAAAAGTTTAGAGACAAAGGAAACTTAATATATTTTATTTTAATTTCATCGATTGTTTTCGGTTGTACCATTATTTTTAATATATTTAAATGGTTGATGATAAAGTAAAAAACAAATTTCTTGAATGCATCACATTAATAAGTTTCAGCTTCTGAAATTACAAAGCACTCAAAATCAAATTTAATATAATTGTTATCTATACCGTAGATTTTAAGCTTCTTTGGTAGTCTCAACTACAAATAGTACCATAAGAAAAAAATAAGGGAAACTTGAAAGCATTTTAAAAATAAATGGTAATAAAATCTTTGATAAAACCTTTGTAGTAGTCTTACAAAATGAAAATTTCTCCAAACATTTGGTGGGTACTGTAGCTGAAAGTCTGCCTCACCCGGGACTCAAACTCAAGACCCTTCGATCAGCAGACTTATGCACTATCTACTGAGCTAGCAGAGTGGCTCTTTACTTGACTGTGCTATTATTAGGTATCACAGTCTACATTCAAGGACAGACAAATGTTCATACACTGTATGTTGTCAATAATGAATATGAACAATAATACTCGATAGTCCGGTATATAAACTACAAAAATCGACTGAACCGTGCATGGAATGATGTAGAAAATGTTTTTCCATTTTCTTGAAGCTAAGACATTGTAGTTTACGAAACTGGATGATGCCACTTCGGCACCCTTGGGCAACTCCCAAAATTCAAGATGGCGGACAAAATGGCGGATGAAAGCTGATTATTGTATAACAAATCCACAGTCTGATCATATAAATAGCTGAAATTAGTCTAACATTATCTGCAATTTTATTCCATGCAATTTTGGCACCCCTCGATTATTATACAATCCAAGATGGCGGACAAAATGGCGGATAAAAGCTACACTTGTCGGGTATATCAACTACAATGAGCAGGATCGTACATAGAGGCATTTCAAAAAAGTTTTAATGCATTTTTGAAGGAATTACTCTTTAGTTTAGTTCTTAAAACTAGTTGATGCCACACCGGCATCATTTGGCATTTTCCAAAATCCAAGATGGCGGCTATAATGGGGTATATAACTAACTGTTTGGTATATATTAGTCCGGTATATAAACTACACAAACCAATTGAACAGTGCATGGAAGGATGTGAAAATGTTTTTGCAATTTTCTTGAAGCTAAGACATCGTAGTTTACGAAAATGGATGATGTCACTTCGGCACTCTTGGGCAACTCCCAAAATTCAAGATGGCGGACAAAATGGCGGATGAAAGCTGATTAATGTATAATAAACCCATCCTTATCACAGTCTAATTTTAAATAGCTGAAATTAGTCTAACATTATCTGCAATTGTACTTTTTTGCAATTTTGGTACCCCTTGTTTATTATCCAATCCAAGATGGTGGACAAAATGGCGGATAAAAACTACACTTGTCGGGTATATCAACCACAATGAGCAGGATCGTACATAGAGGCATTTCAAAAAAGTTTTAATGCATTTTTGTAGGAATTACTCTTTAGTTTAGTTCATAAAACTAGTTGATGCCACACTGGCATCATTTGGCAATTTCCAAAATCCAAGATGGCGGCTATAATGGCGTAAGTCATAGACTGGGGTATACAAAATGGTTTCAATGCATTTTATGTCGTAGTTAATCCTTTTTTGTTTATGTAACCGATTGATGCCATATTGGTATTCTTGGATAACTTCAAGAATTTAAGATGGAGGTCAAAATGTATGATTAGAGTTTGAAAATTAATTTCAATTCACATTGAAAGACATAACTCCTAACAAATGGGTATCCAGCATTATGTTTAGGTTTTTATATCTCTTGGTCTTGCGAATATCAAATCGTTGATACTTGTTAGCTTGCCAGTTGACTCTTGAAGCAAATTGTTTCTAAGATCGCAATTTAGAGACACTATTCTGATAATATTTAATTCATTGAAAAACATATGTTGTGATATCTTTAAAATAGCGACCACTTTCCCAATATAATTGCAACTTCAATGATAATCAATATGTACTTAAAGGAGGTTATAAAAAAGAAAAAGCTAATGACATTGTAAGTATTGTGTGCATGTTCTATTATCTTTCAAGAGTATATTTATGCCCAAGCAATTGATAGAAATTCTGTTGACATTGTAACACATTTTGATAGTAAATAAGAGAATTTGCAATTAGGATCATTTCAAGTCCGATCTAGACATCAGATATCACAACTGAATCATGAATGTTCTTTATTTCATTGTAAATAACTCTGGTCATTGATAAAATATGGAGAACTAACAAAAGCACATTTCCATCAAAAGTGTGTAATAGAATTTGGTTTTATTTACAAGGATTGAGAGAAATTACGTGGCGTAGATGCCAATTCTTATTATAAGCGTATACACTGCTATTTGAACCCAGTGTCTAGCTCATGATTTAGCAAATAGTGTTACACTGTGCAAGAGGGTGGTTTTAAGGGATTCATTAATTACAAAACATGGCCCAGTAGAAAATTTAAAAATGTATTGTTTCACTTAACACTAAATATCTTGAAAGAACACATAACAAATCTGATGCATCAGTGCCAAACGTTTAAACATGTCTGAATATTAATCACATTTGGAGTATATTCACCATCAACTGCCAGGACTCCCCCAAAGAAGGATGGTACGTTGAGACAACTTGTCAATCTCGTATGTAACATTTAAATATGTTCCACTCCAAACATTTTAGACGATGCATTGCAAGATATGGTGATTCTTCATTTTTTCGGTAACATTACATATATGTTTAATCGCATAAATCTTTAAGACTTGGTACGAGAAGCACAGACAACAAAATTGTACAACAAATGATCATCTTGCTGCAATTTGCTGAGCACCAAAAATACCTGACGACATTGGTGTGCTGATACTCTTTTGAGGTATCTATCTTGTTTGTGTAATGATATTGATAGAGCTCAGTCAATTAGTTCCTTCCTCATATTTTGGCACATGCTTATTTTGCTATTGACATGTTTCAGTTTATTTTCACTGCATCGAAATATTTCAACTAAAAGGATTATAAGCTTTTCAAATATCCACACATATTGCAATCTTAAACAAAATGATAGCACTTCATAATAATCCTAAATTAAATTGTCTACTGTAAATTGTATATCAACCCAATTTTATTTTCCCGTTTTTCTTTATTTAAGTGGCTTATATTTTTGAAATTAAATTAGTTTGTCCATCACATTTCGAGTAATAAGTACATTGCGTTGAAGAGCTAGTATCTTGCAGGCAACCCTCGAATTATTTATCAAATTTTCATTTTATTTAAAGCTCGGCTTTTATGAGATTCAGACATTTTGATTGCTTCCGAATCTCATAGTGACCGAGTTTTCTCATGAAGGCCGTGTTTTTTTCTTACAAATGCCGCCATTTTGAATGTTGATACAATCTGAGCGTTTTTATTGGGACCCTATCTGCGACAATGGTGAATTAAGTGTTTTCATAACGGCCTGTATTCGGCTGGAGACAGCCATTATAAACCAAGACCACAGGCGAAGGCTAATATGACTGTTTTCAGCCAAATAACTAGGCCATGGTGAAAACACTTCATTATTTACAATACATTATTGCTAAAAAATAGAAGTGGTTGAATTTGCTTCGTAGTCGTAATCTTTGACCCCACATTGAATCTTGAGTTGCTAATAGATTATCAGGTGGGATTAACTAGTTTTACAAACTTGAGAGTTCATAAAGATTAAAAAATCATATAACAAACATTGAAACTTAAACCCAAATGTGTTTGTTTCCGTCCATGCATGTACTCGTATATTATATACTGAACTATTAGATCATATCGGCCATTTTAGCCGCCATTTTGGATTTATAATTGTTAATAATGAATTATAACTAAGTGAAATCAATCGGTTTCTTTAATAACATGAACTATTCTATAAGTAAATAAATTTCTACAGCACTCAGTCTCTTTCTGCCAGTTTGTTCTTTAGATACTGGGAAAATAGCCTTTACCCGCCATTTTGACCGCCATTTTGACCGCCATTTTGAATTTAAAAGTTTGTATAAGAATAACAAAATTTAACCAACTCGATCTGTAAATGTTGAAATCACTTTTGTCCTTCATTTTAAGACCATAATGTGTAAAAATACATTTTGCATGTATAATTTAGACTCTAGCCGCCATCTTGGTCGCCATCTTGGATTCTGGGAGTTGCCCAAGGATGACAAAGTGGCATCAATCGGATTTGGAATCAATAAGACCATGTCTACCAATAAATTGAATAACATTTTCTACATCATTTCGTGCAAGGTCATCCTTGATGTTGGCCGGACTACGACAAGTAATAACAAGAACAGTATCAACCTTCAAACTTTAATTGTAAATGTCAAAAACATGTAAAATATATCACACGACATATAACTAATACAAAAAACACGATAGTAATATAGCAACATTGTTAGACATTACAGGAGCTTAATTGGTGACTGGAATAAAAATGAAAACAACTGCAGTTCAAACATATTAAAAGACTACAGTCAAGGTACGAGTCGAGATAAATCATGAAATTTGAGTAAGAGAAAATAATGTTATATTGGGAAACTAGAAAAAAATATACTTTCGTATATGTTATGGTATTGTATGTTAAATTTTCTTCCACAAAAATCATGAATATAAGACTAACAGTTCACATAAAACCAACTAAATAATTATGTACATTATTGTAATTCATTATTATAAAAAAACCACACAAGTATTATGTGATTGAATTATGAAATTATGAAGATAAGTGTCAACATTTCCACAAAAAACATAACTGATGAACACTTTTCAAGAGAAAGAGAGATCTATTAGATATAACTAGACAAAAAGTAAAATTATTATATAATAAATTCACATGTTTATATGATAAATTAAAATATACAATATGTTTATTCATTCTGAAAGTGCATCTATAACTCATAAATTAAGTCACATAAATTTCAAAAAATTAATTATTTATATGCAATGCATCCCATGACCATGTCTCTATCAAAAGTTAAAAATAAACTTGTTAGTTAATTCATTCAAGTATTTGATTATCATATCCTTATTTAATATTACCCATTGGCCAATCAGAAATTAATCTGATTTCTCAAATGGATTTTGCCAACATTTTGTACATGCTAAAGAGAATGGTGAGTTTACTTGTGGTCAACTAATTACTTCAATGTTTGTGATCCTTCAACATTTGTTTGTTTTCAAATTTGCTAACAAATGCTATTGTACATGAACCATGGGTAAAATGATTTACATGATAAATAAGAAAGGTTTCAAAAGAAATTCTCGAAAACTGAAAGGCCAAACACTTTCGTATTTGGATTGGAACCTTCAGGTCACATTTTTCATACTCTCAGTCAGCTAAATATGAGTGTTACATTATATTGTGTCAGATGCCCTTTGAATCTAGTTCTTGGGTGAGCGATCCAGGGCCCTCAAAACCCTCTTGTTTCAAAATCAGAAATATACAATTGTTTACTTTTTGTTGTTTGTCAGGTCTGCCATCTTGGTATTGTTTCCCTATTCATATGTTGTTACAATATGTCTTTAACTACGTTCTTTCCTAATTTCACTTATTTCATGTCTATGTTTTTAAGGTACTCATTCACAGATTTCAACTTTAATTATTATATCAACTTTTTCTATAACTATCAAAAAAGTATTTTTTGGAAGCAGGAAAATAGTGTTCTGATAATGACAATTTCAGTGCAAATTGACATACAACTACAAATGATGGTGTTTTATTAGTAAATATCTACCTCGTGTGTCACGGTTTAGACAATTTTTGTGCATTTTTATTACTTTTATTGTATATTTCTTGCTACATAAAAGTCAGTTAGTCTTAAAATAATAAGAATTAAATTGTTGACACAATTACAGAAACTAAATGGTATTTTGAAATTATAGAAAAAATAAACCAAATCTGTGAACTAGTACCTTTAATATACAAATGCATCAACCCGACATAATTTCAATTGGTTGAATGAAGCTTTTGTCTTAAGTTGAGTTTAACACTATAGCAATTAGCAATGCATTGTTCAGGTCATATCAGGGTGGTCAGTCAACAAACTTACATAGTCACAATACCTTGAAAGGCTATATCTCAGAATTGAACAGCAATCAGTTTCTAGGCACATATTTCTGTAAGAAAGTGACAACTGCCAAACATGATTTAGAACTAGAGGTACAAGGGAGAATGACTGTACGAATTAATTCATGACCAAACTACATTACCCACCAAAAGTTTTGAGACAAAGGAAACTTAATACATTATTTTTAATTTCATTGATTGTTTTCGGTTGTACCATTATTTTTAATATATTTTAATGGTTGATGATTAAGTGAAAACAAATTTCTTGAATGCATCACATTAATAAGTTTCAGCATCTGATATTACAAAGCATCCAAAACCAAATTTAATATAATTGTAATCTATAACGTAGATTTTAAGCTTCTTTGGTAGTCTCAACTATAAATAGTACCATAACAAAAAATTTAAGGGAAACTTAAAAGCATTTCAAAATAAATGGTATTAAAATCTTTGATAAAACCTTTGTAGTAGTCGTACAAAATGAAAATGTCTCCAAACTTTTAGTGGGTACTGTAGATGAAAGTCTGCCTCACCCGGGACTCAAACTCAAGACCCTTTGATCAGTAGACTCATGCACTACCTACTGAGCTAGCAGTGGCTCTTTACTTGACTGGACTATTATTAGATATTACAGTCTACTTCCAAGGACAGACAAGTGTTCATACATGTTGTCAATATCATGGGTGAAAGTTGGAAGTTGCGGAAATACTGAAAACTTTCTTTCAAAATACTGAAATGAACAGACTTTATTTTAATTACATAAGAGTAATTTATTCTCAAAGTACTGAAATCAGTAACTTTCACCCATGCAAAATAAACAATAATACTTGACAAGTAAGAACAAGTACAGCATCAACCTTCAAACTTTAATTGTAAATGTCAAAAACATGTAAAATATATAACAAGACATATAACTAATACAAAAAACACCATAGTAATATAGCAACATTGCTAGACATTACAGGAGCCTAATTGATGAATGGAACCAAAATGTTAAACAACTGCAGTTCAAACATATTAAACACTACAGTCAATGTATGAATCAAGAAAGTTGAATAAAAAGAAAATTTTCTTATATTGGGAAACTAGTAAAAATAAAATATTCTTTCGTATTTGTTATGGTTTTGTATGTTAAATTTTTTCCCATAAAAATAATTGAAGATAAGACTAACAGTTCACATAAAAACTGACAAAATTATTAGGTACATTAATTATAAAACACAGAAGTATAATGTGATTAAATTATGAAGATAAAAGTATCAACATTTCTACAATAAAACATAACTGATAAACATTTTTTCAAAAAAGAGATCTATTAACTTTACAAAAAACATAATTATTATATAATAAATTCACATGTTTATATGACAAATTAAAATATACAATATGTTTATTCATTCTGAAAGTGTATATATCTATAACTCATAGATTAAGTCCCATAATTTTCAAAAAGTATAATTATTTATTGGTTATGTATCCAAATACCATGCCACAAACCAAAGTTAAAAAAAATGTTAGTTAATTTATCCAAGTATTTGATCATCATATCCTTATAAATCATTGGCAAACCGGAGATAAATCAGATTTCCTAAATGGATATTGCAAACATTTTGCACATGCTAAAGAGAATTGTGAGTTTACTTGCGGTCAACTTATTACATTAGTGGTTGAGATCATTAAACATTTTTGTTTTCAAATTTTCCTAACAAATGCAATAGTACATGACAGCATTTTTTTACTTCAAAACCAGAGAATTTATGTCGTTTCTTATAATAATTATTTCAAGGTTAGCATGATTGCTTCTTATCACTTAACACATAAACTATTATAGTAATGTTGTCAATTGAACAAAAGATAGTCATGCATACATGTATGCACTTAAATTATTTTTAAGTCTAAAATATTTGCTTAATATTTATTTATTTATTTATTGGAGTTAACGCCGTATCAACACAATTTAGGTCATTTCACGGCGTCCAGCGCACCTAACCTAGCTTTCCTGGACCATTGTCTATAACCAGTACTCACCTTCCCTTTCCACAAGGCCGGAAACTTCTCCATATTATCTAATCAATGGAGGAAAATCGACATTATTGTCAAATTTTCATGGAAAGGTATAACCTCCCCGGGTGGGATTCGAACCCGCACCCCCTCGGGCACGAGTATCCAAATCCCGGCGCTCTACCAACTGCGCTATCGACCCGGGTTTCATTTGCTTAATAATAAAAGTGTTATTTTTTGCCAGTTTTTTTTCTATTTATGCTACCCTATTTATCCTTGCAATTTTTCCTGTTTTTTCCCGCTTTTTCGCCATGCGGTAAAAATGTCTAATCTTAAAGTGTACAATGATGTATAGTCATAATAAATTGTACAGGTGTAAAATAACATAGAATATAATATGATAAAAAAATAAAAAGTTTTACAA
This sequence comes from Mactra quadrangularis, assembly GCA_025267735.1. Lineage (NCBI taxonomy): Eukaryota > Metazoa > Mollusca > Bivalvia > Venerida > Mactridae > Mactra > Mactra quadrangularis. Next base: position 11,185,941 of record CM046304.1, read on the forward strand.
ATAAAAATGAAAAAAGTTATAGATGAGATTGCAATAAAACAGAAACAGTTTATAATAATGAAATTAATTAAAAGTAAACAAATTTAAACATGTTTTCTTAATTATATCTAAAGGAAGACAAATTAGTGTCTATGTCTTTGTTGCATAGACTTCAAAGGCAATTTTTTGTTGGGTTTAACGCCGTAGCAACACATTGTATAGGTTATATCACGGCGGTCAGCCCACTGTTCCCGGAAAAGCCAAATCTCCGGATTTAGCTGTTAACCAACTACATAGCGCATACTTTCGGCAGTGACTGACAACTGCCATACATAATTAAAAAATCAGTAATAGGAGAGTGAATGGCCGTAGAAATAGTTTCATGACCAAGCTCCACGAAAGTATGCCCTGCCTGGGAATCGAACCCACAACCCCTCGATCAGAAGACTGGTGCGCTAACAACTGAGCTAGCTGGGTGGGCTTACTACAAATATGAATGTCAGTCCTATAATTATTTTCTTATAAAACTCTCACAATACATTAAGATAATATGGATTCAACAGATTCAGTCTTTAACCTATCCATGAATAAAATACAGGTCTGAAATACGACAGAATAAAGTATATACATCACTATATAACAATATCATAGAATATATTGACTACATATTGACCTGAAGCATATTATATACACTAATCATACATTCCAGCACATTCTATCAACGTTTTATTATAAGGGTTTTATACACACACGTAAAATTGAAATAATTCAAACGGCAGTTTTTTTAAAGACAAGTAATTACTACAATAATTCATCTTTAATGTAGAGAGAATTATATTTCATGAAACAGATCTATTATAATTAAAACAAATAAATACGCTAAAATATCTGAATGTAACACCTTTTTATAATTAATAATTATATTTATAATGAATAACAAACCATTATAGTCAATAATAATAAGTACATATATACTTTTTATAAATAATAATTCTTTGTTCGAATTTTATAACAATAACTAACGTCTTATTGTTATATGAAATTATATAATGTCCATACAACATTATACCACCATCATTGGTAATCATACACTGGGGTCTAAAAGTTTCTTTACACTTGTATTTTGTTTCATATTTTCCTTTTATCTCTTTATAGCAAAAATTAATGCAGACACATTTGGTTTAACATTTTATTGTATATTTATAATAAAAATATATATGATAGAACATAGTTAACAGTTAATGATAAACTGTATATTAATTGTACAACTAATAACGGAAAGTAAAATTGTTTAAATATATTCCAAAATGTAAAAATTTAACAATTTGTAAAGAAACTTTTGGACCCCAGTGTATATATCTTAACTCTTTCAAGATAGTAAACTGCCACTTTGTAAGATTTTGAGATACGAATAAAAAACTTTGTGGCCTTTATTTGTATATGTCTTAAGTATCTATTTATCCGTAAAAATATCTGATAAGTATTTTTATGTAAAACATTCAATGTATATTAAATTATTACACATACAAATGTATTCTTTTTAGGCAATCTAAATACGTAAAGGAGGCACTTAAGATAAGTTCCTCTCATGTTAACCTTTGTCATATTAACCTCCAATTCTTTTACTGAATAACTTGTTTATAAATCTCTATGAAATTCCCCTTCCTTTTTTAAAAATTAAAAAAATATGTTTTCTTGTCACATGTAATTGTATATGTATGTTATCTTTATTTGGGTGATGAGTATTGCTCAAGCCCTTAAATAAAGTATCTGTTCTGTTCTTTATATTCATTACTTACCAAAATACTATTGATTCAATTCTGGACTCAAGATAAACATTTCATTCAAGAGCACTGACTCAATAACACCTATGCTATTAAAGAGGTATGAATGAACAGTGATGTAAACATTATCAATTAGTAATAGATACAGCAATTAACAACTTTTTATTACTTTAACAAGTAAATCTGTGAGCTAATGCTCACTAGTGATACCCCCGCCAAAATCTAAAAATATGCGACAAACAGGAAGTAGATGAGCAAGGAGCATGAAATCGCTTTACACCACATGGGACTATAGGATGAAGCAATATGCAAAGTTTCAGGCTGCTGCATGGTATAGTTGCTGAGAAAACTGTGACGGAAATTTTGTAACGGACGGACGGACGGACGGACGCACGCACGCACGGACAAGGGTAAAACAGTATACCCCCCCTCTTCTTCGAAGCGGGGGTATAATTAATCACTCTAGAATCAACTGGTTTCTCATTGTTGAGCTTGTGTGATAAAATCGTTTACTCAAAGAAACAATTAAGTGAAATTTAGATTAAACAACGTTTAAAATAATACATTTAAAAACAATCAGAGAAATGATGTAGGTAGATATGTGAAGAAAATTACAATATAGGTATGTAAATGTTAGTAAAAAGAGAACGGGTTGTATTATATAGTAATAAAAATGTAAAAGGTAGCACTGAGCATGCTAGTAATGTCATGGAAAATATGAACATTTCTTAAAACTAATGAGATCAAATAAGCTTCTTTTAAAATACATTAACTAAATGCAGATTACAATGTTTTGTTTGATATTTTACATGATAATAATTATAATAAGATCATGTAAGATAATTATATCAAGATCATAGCCACCCATTAAAAAATAATAATAATTGCACTGTTTTGTTTTAATAGTTTATTAGAGTCAAGAAAACAAAAACAAATTTACTTAGATTCATAATAAACAAGATCATTGCAAAACATGCACATTGATTATGCAGATTACATTTACTACAATTTTTCTCATATAGAAAACTGAAGTGAAGGGAGAACACTGGACTACTAGTAAGAACAAGCTCATTAGGAGTCAGACTATTAAATGGGTCGAGTTTGGGTTCTAGAGCTCTGCATGAAGTTTGAATATTGAGGACCAAATGGAACTTAAGTTATGCTCCGGAAACTGTTTTCAGTTTTAAGGTAATAGTGACCTCGACCTTTGACCTTGTGATCCCAAAATCAATAGGGATCTTCTTCCCGGTATGGACAATCATCGTATGAAGTTTGAATATTGTGGGCCAAATAGAACTTAAGTTATGCTCCGGAAACTGTTTTCAGTTTTAAGGTAATAGTGACCTTGACCTTTGACCTTGTGACCCCAAAATCAAAATGGACAATCATCGTATGAAGTTTGAATATTGTGGGCCAAATGGAACTTAAGTTATGCTCCGGAAACCAAATTGCTAACGGACGGACGGACGGAAAGACGGACGCCAGGGGGTACAGCATAATATGTCCGAAATTCTTTCGGGCATATAAAAATGTATTTGGAGTTATCAACCTTGTCACATGAGATGTTGTTGATAATAAGGAACATATCTTTTAAGTTTGAAGTCAATACCTAAAGAAATAAAACAGTTGCAGTAAAAACAAAGATTTTTTAAATAAGTTTCTAAGTTCAAGGGGAGATATTTCTGAATTAATATATTTGGAGTTACGAATCGTGTCACATGAGATGTGGTTGATAATAAGGAACATATATTAAAAGTCTGAAGTTAATATCTTAAGAAATAACAAAGATATAGAAGAAAGTATTTTACTGCATAAAAACTTTAATCAGAAATGTGGACGCGGACGCCAACGCCGACGCCGGGACGAGTAGGAGAGCTCTACATTACTACGTAAAGTCGAGCTAAAAATCAGACATCAGTCTACGGAATTATATATGAAATAGTCACCCGAACAGGTCATTTTAGCAGCTAGCACTGTTAGTAGAAATTTGGTTGCCCAAAAGAAATTTTTGGATGCCGGAACTAGAAATTGGTTGTCCCAGGCAACTGGAAACCAATTAATTTTATAGACTAAGACATATATAAGTGTTAACTTTAAATTTCTTGTTATCCTAAAATTCCTGAATTTCATTATTCCATCTTCTTTTATACAGCAAATGAACCCTTTCTCGAGTCCCTGATCTCCTACACTTAACAACCAGTCTGAAAATGTTCATCCATAGATATGGAAGCTATATCAATAAGATATACAAATTGTTAAGCTAAAATGTTCATTCAAATCTGTATTAAACGTCTAATTGTATACATAGATGACAAGAACAGCAATGCTTAAAGTGAACAAATAATACTACCCTGTCGAGATTTAATTCATGAACTGATGAATTTTGATGAATATTCATGAACTAATTATAAAAAGTTCAATAATTAAATTCATGAACTGATGTTTATGAACTGTTCATCAACAATTTATCAACAGAGTGTTCAACTGGAGAGTTCATGAACCTTGAATCATCAAAAATTATTCTTCAGAAATTAAGTTCAGGATGTAAACAAAAAGATTCATTTAGATCGCTCTTACTTATTATTTAAATCATAAAAATTTATTTAAAAAGAGTATAAACTCACAAGAAATACCACAGGATATTACAACTTAACACATTTTTAAAACCAGCCATGAATAATGGTGAGTTTTCTTTTTCTTATTTGGTTGACCATGGTTGATCATGACCAATCACTCCTTGCTATGAAATATAATATTATGACCTCGGCAGTTGAGCATGCTACAAAATCAAATTTTATGTTATGTGTTGATATTATTAAAACTTGTTTATTAACTTCATTTATATCTAATTTTTAGGAGTACGTGAAGAAATTCCAGAAAGAAGTGCCACAGATCCATCTTCTACACGAGAATATGGTTGACGTTACCAAGAAATTCCTTTCCCTCTTCAAGCCAAAAATATACCAGAAAGAGTGTCACATCTGATAAAACTTGATGTAGAGGATGTGTCTATTCAAAAGGCAGACAAAGATTTATCAGTTGGACAGTTCGCCACTAGTCACTTAGGTAAAGCTCGTATGGACAAAACACACTGGGTTCAACAATTATATGAAGACCTTAGAACGGGATACATTCAAGCTGCCAAAAAGATCTTGAAATTGCCACTGAGCAACTCAACATTAAGATGCATGTCTGTGCTTAACCCAGCTTTTCACAGCCATAGCCAGTGCTCAAAGTCATTCAGAAACCTGGCAAGACAGTTACCGAATGTTGTTCCTGAGAAGGATATGGGTCTCCTAGATTCTGAACTCAACAACTATGCAGTAGACAAGCAAGTTGCTTTACTGGCTGCAAATTACAAAGATGGTGACAGGGTTGATAAGGATTTTTGGGGCCATGTGATTCAGTTAAAGACATTCGAAAAAAAGAGATATCCTGTCCTGTCTCGGTTAACGTGTTCTTTGCTGACAGTATTTAGTGGTCCATTGGTTGAGGGGACTTTTAATATTATGGCGGACATAATTGAAGATGATAAAGCCACTTTGGCTATTGAAAATTATGAGGCTGTTGCCATTGTGAAGATTGGACTTAAGTCACTTGATAAAGAGATTTTGTCCATCTTGTCAGAAATTCGGACGAATCAGAAATCACAGAAATCTAAACTCCATGCCATGGAGCACAAAATTTAGTCTTTAGAGAGTAAGTTTAACTATAATGAAGAAGACTATGATGTTGAGCAGCAACCAAGTACCTCTGAGTCTCAAGAGTTTACAGACAGTAATGTTGACAATTCATGTTTAGTGAATCAGAGTCAGACTGACTCCAATAAGAATGTTGACAGTGTTTTAAGGACCTTGGGTCCAAATATAATGTTCAAGAAAAACTTGACTGTGAAGTGGATGAGGAGCTCGCCACTCTTACTCAATCTGTTTTTCGTGAAGGACTGTCAGAAGAGAAATTTAAGTCTATGGTCATGGACATTGGTAGGCCTGCTAATATTGCTGGTTTATCAAAGACAAGAGTTAATAACGTGGTATGGAATCTTCTCTCTGCTTAACTTCATACAGCTGATACAAAAATGCAGTTAATACAAGATGGTGTGTTGAAAGCAGCCTCTTTGTTTGTTAAAATTTTGGACATGGCTAGTGATAGACTGTCTAGATCTGAACTTAAATGGGAACTGATGCTTTAGGCTTACTTGGTCACACCAATAAACTCATTAACAATAGACGTAAATATATGCACAAGAAGGAATTAAATGTTGAATATCACCACCTTTGTTCACAAGCCAGAGGCTATACTGACCTCCTGTATGGGGATGATGTTGGTAAAGATGTGAAAGAAATCCAGGATATTAACAAACTTGGTACAAATCTCTTATATATAAAATTCCAAACAAACTTCAACTTTACCAAGGTAAGTCTTGTTTATTTTTTGAATTAAAAAAAGAACCTGCAGCTAGAGAGAAGCAGGAACAGCTTGATCAGTCAAGTCAAAAAAATTAAAAAAACTAGAAGGCTAAACATCTCCTTAAACTCCAGAAGAAAGCCCAGTTGAAAAGAAAACTATCTTCTTCTGACAGTATAAGTGGCAGTTGTAGTAAATACAAACGCATCAAGAATGTTTTGTAAAATGAAAGGAATATACAGTGCTATCCAAAATTAACTTTACACTTTTGCAAACATCTGTTTTGTTTTTATTTTTTTTTACAAATACTTTTAAGATTAAAATCATATCTTTAAATGCATGTACATGTATAGGAATTACAATTGTATGAAGTATCATAACTCGTCTTTCGAATTTACAATATATTATAACTTTCCCAATTCATAAATACATCTAAAATAAAATTTAATAGTATTTATGAAAAACAAATGTAAAGCTTATTTTGGATGTCACTGCACTTCGAAAGCGTGGAGTAAACATACCCATAATAATTGTTAATTTTAAAGTACTGAGATGTCAAAGTTGTTCATTTTGCCAGTTTATTGTTGTTTACCCTTTTTAAATTTGAGCAATTATTTGTTGATGTGAATAACAGTGCAATTGCGTAGTATTACACTCGAGTGAGATGTGTTGATACTTGTAAATGTACACTGGAGTTTCTTTACACATGTATTTTTTTTAATATTTTCTCGTAAAATTTGTAAAGTTTTTAATAAGTAGGTAAAAAGGGTCAATAACATAATTGAGAGCTCATGTTAATATGTGTATTAGTTGTGAAACAACAACATGTGAAGTATAATTCTATAACATTACATGTGTAAATGAACTTTTTGACCACAGTGTAATTGTTCTGCTACTTTTTGATAGATCTATGTCATTTAAATATTTCCTGAACTGATAGAAATTTGATTAAAACGGTTTCATAAATTTACAAGGAAATGAGATTTAGATATTCCAAACAGCTAAAATCCAAGAGCTTCCGGGGGCCGCCCTGGCCAGGGCTTTGCCTTGGACCCATCGGGGACACTACCGCCCCGCCCCGCTTTATTTTCAGGATTTTCAACATTTTTAAACTTTCACCCCTGATTGACCATTACTGGAGTTTGACTAGTTCACTATTCTACATATGAACTTACATACAGCAAATAATAAGACCTTATGTAGTGATAACCAGTCTAGGGCAGGTGCTTGTTTGGTAGCAACCAGCCATCCATCAACCAATCGGAAGACAGGACCTGGTCACATGTGCTGGACAACCAATGAGAAGGAAGCTCTGTCAACCGTCTTGCTATAGAACCCGCTCTTCGCTCTCTTGGCTTTGGAAACTCAACCTGTACAGACGTACTTTTAGAACACACAAAGCAAAATTTCGGACAGAGTTGACAATTTAGAAGTTAAAATGGATAATGTTTTAGGGATGTTGGGGGATTTACAAACTAAATTGGACAAATGTAATGGTCCAAAGAAAGTCTCTTTTGGAAAATCTATATCCTCTACTAATCAAAATTCTAAAAATTCCAAAACTTTTGAATGTTTTATTTGTAAAGAAAAGGGACACTTTATGGCAAATTGCCCTAATAAAAGTAAATTCAAACTGGCGTCCCAAATGCTAGAAGGGGATGATTTTGACTATGAGCAAGATTTAAATTGCTCAGGGTCGGAGGAAGAGGCACGAATTCATTGGATCTCAACAAAAAGATCCAGATCTTGCCTTTTTGTCAGATTGGCTCATAAAGGTAACCATACCAGGTCAAGGTTCTCTTATACAGGCTAGTCCAGCAGCTAGGTATTACTGGATTAACAAAGAACTTTTTTATCTTGATAGAAGGGGGAAATTTTGAAGGAAAACCTTGAGGACCATGATAGAGTTTTGGTTGTACCAGAGTCATTAAGACCCGAAATACTAGAACTCAATCACGATATTCCTAGCGCAGGCCATCAGGAAAAGACGCGGATCATTTCAAAACTAACTCAGAAATATTTTTGGCACGGCCTTAAATCTGATGTTCGTAGGTACGTGACCTCCTGTGGCCCATGTAACCAAAGTAAAAAACCAAAAAGAATACCAAAAATCCACTCAAAATTTTCCATGCTGGCGCCCCTCTAGATAAAGTTCACATTGATTTTTGGGACCTTTGACTCGCACTGAGAATGGTCATGAATACGTACTCATGGTTGTAGATCAGTTTACGAAATGGGTCAAATGTATTGTTTTGCCTTCACAGACAGCAGAGGTCACTGCCAAAGCCTTGATTGATAACATTTTTAGTAGATTTGGCTATCCATTGGAAATATTTAGTGATCAAGGCAGTAATTTTCAAAGTAAATTGTTTACCAAAATATGTGAAATTATGAAAATTCAAAAGACTAAAACTACCTCATACAGGCCATCTGGGAACGGTCAAGTAGAAAGATTTAATAGGACTCCTAATACTCGGGATATCTACCTACCCCAGATAGCGGGAGCCCTCCGTTCATGCGTTAATCGGGTGACTGGATTTACTCTCAAAAAACTAATGCTGAGAAGAGAGGTATCCCAACCTGCTGACTTGGGTTATCCTCTGATCCACGTCAAAGCTGAGGAGGGCGGAACACAGGACGAGTATTTAGCCAGGTTGGAGGAAAAAATTAAGCTTGCCCATAAAACTGCTAGGGAAACTCTGAAATTTAGTCAGGATCACATTAGAAGGGATCATGATCTAAGGGTCCTGGAGAAACCATACGCTCTAGAAGACTTGGTTTATGTTCTCAACTTCGGCATACCTAAAGGAAAAAGCAAAAAAATATCTCCTGTTTGGAATGGACCAGTCATAATAGTCTTGAAAATGTCTCCAACATTTCATAAAATTAAACTCAAAAATTCAATATTCACGGCCCATCATGATAAAATGAAATTATGTCTTGACAGGTCGCTCCCTATTTGGCTCCAGAAATACATGGATGGCACCAAAAGGCTGGAACAACTAGTTTAACAGCCCAAAGAGTCGCACGATTCTGTCATTTATTGTATTTGTAGGAAACCATACCGGGGGAGAATTCATGATACAATGTGATGATTGCTCTGAGTGGTACCATGGTGCTTGTGTAAACTTTACCGCTGCTGACTCCTTGGGCATTGATAGTTATATTTGTAAATTATGTCAAGACACTTAATGTATTTGAATTTGTTTGTTTTGATTATTTCAGGTAAATTTTTTAATGATGGAGGTAATTAAGGCCACCGAAGAGAAGTTGGTGAAGGGTTATCTAACCCCAACCAAAACTATCTTTGAGGAGACTTAAGGTATGGCTAAGGGGTTACCTGAGAGGGAGATTGAACGGTTAGTTATTCTAACATATGAGTTAGCTGTCCGTAAGGGAAACTGGCGTTGGGTAGAGCAAGCCCAACTCAGCGCCACAGTTTGCTTTGCTAATTCATGGATTCTTAAAAACATGCCCCATAAGAATCGTTGAAAGAACAAGGTTAGTGTACCAAAGGTCAAGGTCATTCAAGATGTTCCTACTGTTATGGTTAAGGAAGTGAGGTTGCAAGACAACCCTAATCTGGCTGCAGTTCAGGTGAATGCCGCTGAGTCAACTGACCAGCTTCTCGAGAAAATGGAGTCTCTATTAATGAGCTCATCTTCCGAGGATGCCCCTGCACCCATGTGTGGGGGTCACTGACCCACCATGCGACACTGCTGCTTCAGATATCAGTATGGCACCTCCTTCTCCTGCTGTAGTTTCAAAAAGGGAAGACCAGGATAAGGAAAATGTGAGTTCAAAAACTAGGAAATCTAAAATTTCGCATTGCCCTGCTTTAGATTGCACCTACAATGCCCGTCTATTGAGGCAGCATGCAGTCTCTAGACATCTTCCTGGGTGTTTCAGGTCATTTAGTAGGGCTAAATTTGAGGTAGAGGAGAAATGTATGGTAGGTCAAGTATCCTTTCTCCTCAAATTAAGCGAAATGGTCCCTAATAATGCTGACAAAGGGTTGGGTGGCCTAGTAGACATATTGAATAAGTCCAAGGTTATCCAGGTTAATACCCCAGTCAGTGAGACATATGGGTGTTACTTTAATGCCATTTGTCAGTTTAAGTGTTGGTCTACCTCGGTCGATGGGTTTATGTTGACACCTTTAAATTCCACGGCCTGTTTGCTACACTGGCGCTCTCTGTTGGCTTTGCTCAATTTAGTGCCTAAGCAACAACGCCGCGGTTTGGTGTCTCAATTAAAGCCTGTGTCTACAAACCAAAGTGAGGCAGGCAGGGGAAAGTCTAACCTGTAGGCTGAAAGTAAATCCAGGTCAAATCCAACGGTCAGTAAGGATAATATGCTTTATTTTCTAGCTTGTATTGATAGCTACATTCATGTAGATAGGTTAAGTAAACGGATTCTTGGGTCTCCGAATTGTGAGGACTTAGATATGCTCCTAAACCTTAGTCCTCCAGTTACTCCCTCCCATCCAATCAGGTTAATGGGTGTAGTGGCTAATTACTGTGACCCCGGTACTTTCCCAACAGAACTGTCGTCTAATCCTCTGGTTAAAATATCTCTGGGCGTTCATCCCCGTCAAAACAGGTCATTTTCAGAAGACAGTCAACGACAATTTGCTAGTCTATTGACGGATTAAAGGGTGGTAGCCCTGGGAGAAATGGGTTTAGATATGACAGAAACTTAAAAGGAAGGGCTCCTTTATTCCTTTTAAGGCCGCTTTTGCACTATTCACAGGACCATTGTCCTGCACATACGAGATAACAATACCATTGAGGGTGTCAAACTCTATAGTAGTGTTTGACATTGCTCGAGATCATTGTGGTTAATCTCAGCTAATCCACCTTCACTGTTTTGGGGGCTCTGTCTCTGACGTGGAGGGATGGTTGGGTTATTTCAAAAATTGTTATTTTGCACGCAAGGCGTGTCGTATTTGTTGGAAACATGGCTATCCTAATGATCATGTAAGTTTGTTTCATGGTTGTTTCTAAAAAAAAAACCAAGCTAAGCAGCATGTATGTAGCCTCATATTCTCTTAAAATACCATGCGAATGTATGGATTGTCCAGATTCCTTCTTTGGTACAAAAACAACGACTCCATGCAAAGTTACACGAAAATACAAAAAAATATTGTGTCTCTTCCTTAAATTAAGAAACGAACATAAAAGTTAAAGTTTTTTTATTTGCAAACATAGATTTTAAAGTGCTTCATATAAAGTTACGATCTAGCGTGGGTCGCGAAAATGCATGACATAACATAAAAATAGCTCAAGCAATGTCATATAAGAACTCTAATTGATGCAAAATAAACGCATTTATAAGTAAACTGATCGCATAATTGTTAGTTTTGATGGTTATTTCGGTTTATTTTTGGAAAAAGATTTTCTCCATTTTTTGTCAATAAGATGGGGAGGATTGTTGTAGATTTATTAGTCCTGGAATTTGGCTTTACTGGGGTTTTATCTTCAATAAATCAGAATTAATGATAACAGTTGTCCAATGATAATTTCTTATTATTTACACCTTGATTTAAGCCCTAAACATTAATTAATTTTGACAAACTTTGATCTGCGTATATTATAGATCTATAGTTCATTAGGGCTTCGTACACGTTTATGGTGAGATGACTCTTAATTAAAAAATGTAAGAGCAAAAAAAAAATTGTGAAACAAAGATAATGTATTCATTGTATGAGGAAACATTTATTTTAATGTACAAGTAAATACTAATGGCTGGGACTGCTGCCATCTGGACTATGGTATGTTCAATCTTAAGAGCTGGTCTTTACGTATCTTAATCTCTATGCTTCTTTTGATTTCTGCTTTCAGATACTCTAAGTGAATAAAGGTCACAGCTGCAGAAGTTGACTGTGCTTCAGACTGTGACTGAGAATGTTGCTAGTAAAACAATTGTTGATGAAACTTGTGATTCTCTTATGAAACAGTGTCTTATGACTACCCATAGACCAGAGAACTTGTTATGGATTGATCTTCACTTTTTAAAAATGAGTCGTGTGTTAAGCAAGGTCATTTGCGAAAACAAATAGATCCCAAGACATCTGTAACCAGGACACTTAAACCTGGGCTCAGAACGTCCAAACCCAGTATCATTGAAGCCAGGATGTCCGAACCCTGGACGACTAACTCAAGCCATCTTTTAGTAACACACCAGTTCTTGCTAAAAGAACAAAAGTGTATGATGAAATTGCCCTAAAGATTCATAGATATTTTGCAAATCATTATATATTTTGTTATTCATTCTGCATTTATTCTATAATTTTTCATTTCTATTCCAATCATAAAAACTTTGTTTTAATGGATTGTAAAAGTATTGTCTTACAAAAATCTGTTTCCCACTGGGTCTTATTTTCTGTATTTTTTTTTTGAAAGGAGACCAGTTTTAAGACTGATAAAACATTCAGGCTGTCAAGAGGGGTTTCATCAAAAAGTAGGAAAAAGTTTGTTTAACAGTTTTCAACTCTAATATTGATGAATATATCTTCATGTAAAGGCATTAAAAATTCAGATTAAGATTAACATTTGCTAATTTGATCAATTGGCATAGTAACATAAATGAAGATATTCAGTTTAGTGATGAATATCATTTGTATCTTAAACGATCAGTAAACAAAATCTAAGATCAGTCAGTAAACAAAATCTAACATACTGGAGCAAAGAAAAGCCTGTAATATATGAAAAAACCTCTGCGCAGTTATGAATTGACGATATGGTCAGCCATCAGCACACATGGTTTGATCGGGCATTGTTTATGAAGGAAATGGTAAAAATGCATCAGTTAGCTCTCTATGACCATATAAAATTGAAAGTAAAACAATTCATTCCAGAAACATGTCCCCAACAGTTTCCAGATTTAATTCCATATGATTTGTTTAATAGGGGAAACTTGAAAGAAAGTGTAATTCCAAGGAACCAACCTTATTAACAAACTTACATCTTCTATATGCCAACACATCAGTAACAGGAGCATCAAAGTTACTATGTGTCAAGACACATCTAGACGTTTTCATTGAATCACTCTGGAAGCTAGATAAAGAGACAGACATATTGAACATCTTTGAAAGAAAAAGGTTAGCATAATTCAGATAATTTTCTTTTCATAAGAAGTTTGTACCTATAAATGTTTCAATGATACGTAATCTAATTTAGCAAAAGTAATATTTAAAGTGCTAATAACATTATCTTTGCAACAATAATCAATGGATCACAATGTACCTGCATTACCACATTTATGCCATATTTTTTATACTCACATTTTTCAGAAGAAAACCATTATTCTACTTTGTAACAAAGACTAGTCCATAAATCTAAATAACATAAATGTGCCCTTCATCTATTTAAGGCTCGCACACCCTACTTCTGTCACAGCCTATCCCAAAAAGTTTAGGTGAGACAGCCAGCATGGGTCTTTAGAGTCTAAATCAAATGAACGCTGCTTCTACAGTAATACCTATTATACACCCAGTACATGGACATATTTATGCTGCAAATATTCCATAAACTCATTGGAAATTGATAATAACTAGTGCCTGAAACATGAAAAATTAGGAATTAGACCTAAAAAGTAGGAAAAAGGTAGTAACAATTCAAAAAGCAGGAATTAGTAGGAAAAGAAGGAACAACTTGACAGCCTGAACATAGGATTTTGAATCCCCTGTAATGGGAAATAAATGTCTGAGTCAGAGAATCGTAGTTATAGGATAATTACTATACGACAACTAATTCCTGGAGGGGGCGGAGTAAAGGCGGAGTAAAGAAGTCACGTGGTTATGACATCACACAACCAAGATCGCGGATTCCTCTATAATGTGCGACCCTACGGAGTTCTCTCCAACTGTGTCCAAGTATAACTTCACTG